>OY970795.1:26283692-27483692 GCA_963853775.1 Xanthia togata | reverse complement strand
ACCAGGAGAGGGTAGAAAGAGCTCTGCTTGTGAGACCGGCCGAAAGTGCAGGTGCTGTGCCAAGGTTGCTGATGAGGCTGAGGGTGATGACCAGGAATGCGCGTTCGCTGCATGATGGTGGTCAGGATACCCGTTGAAGCCGTGGGTGCTGGCTGGTTGTGTGACTCGCCTCACGAAAGCTTGCGGGAGTGATGATGATAATGTTGACGTCACGCTGAAGTAGTTGCACGAAGGCTGCGTTGACGTTCATACTCGATGTCACCAATTTAGGGGCATGAAGAACAGGGTGTAAAGTTCACTAATCCACCATAGAAAAGAGAGGATCCTCTAACCAGATGGGTGTTGAGTCTGGCGAGCCGACTGCCCGACTGTTGATGTCGGATAGGATGTCGTTCGCGCGGTAAACTAATTGCGCGATGCAGGATTTGAGTGACGTCATGTCTTTGATGCGTGGTTCGTATGTGGCGGTGTAACCGCTACAAGGCCAAGCAAATTAGAATTTTTCGAAGAATTAATTCCCAGCAAGCTGGAAATCGTTTTAATACCTTAATTTGGTCCTAAATGCGTAGGTATATATATTGCGAGAACTTTGCGACGGTCATAATAATTGGAGAGGACACCTATCTATTGATCCTATTAACCACCAAAGCACCAGATTCCTCAAATATTTACGTCATGAAACCTGGAAAGGGGACATCACAGAACACTTTCTACTCTGCCAGGTACATCCACTTCTTTCTTCTATATTTTTTTATTTTTAACTGCCCCACACTAGTAATTTCTTTTGTATTGTGGGTGCGTTTACAAACATTTAAACTCTTATACAAAAATAGCCAGACACGTAACAACTACTTGTAGTCATATTTGTTCCGTGCGGGGATCGAACCCGCGACACGCAGTGCAGCAGTCAATATCGCTTAACCACTGCGCCAACCGTGCCGTGCCGTACCTACTTCTCTTCTGCTGCCAAACAGAACTTTCTGTTTCTACGTGCAATCAGTGGGTGTGATACAACCTCTGCATTCTATCGCCAAGAAAAGTTGAAGTTTGTCAAGCTCCTTGAAAATAAAACGGCTTTACAGGAGGCTCTCAACGTTTTTCACCATGCAGATGCTGATGCATCTGTGAAAAACTGACAGCTTCACCTCATTCAGGATCACCTGAGGACCTCATTTCAGCAGGTCAACTATTCCTGGCAGCCCTATATTCACTTAAGGCCAATGAGACCTCTTGGGACAAAATCCGCCACGAGATGTTCTCAAAATCCCTCACAAAGTCAACATTCAATCTGGCCTCTCTACCCCCAACAAATGTAGCGCCGCCGCCCAACATATTCTGCGGGTCTACCTCCAAATCCAGGGCTGGTATGATAGACCAAAGGATCCTCTCAGCTGGGGTTGGAAGAGGACGGACCTTATGCCTCCCCACCATGACCACCAAGGATTCAGCTCCAGCTGAAATCCTTAACACAGTGTCCTGCTGATGTAAGAACACCCCGTACACACAGCGGCCCGTACAGGGAAGTGCAGCTGCCGGAATGTAGGTATGAAATGTTCAACATTTTGCCTTAACTGCCACGGCCAGTCCTGCTCGAATTCGGCATCATTCGAGGATGAGGGTATATCCCACATGCCGATTGCCGAAGAAGCAGAAATGGGTGAGGACAGTCCCTTTGAAGATGATCCCGATGAAGAGGGGCTCGACATGCCTCCCCAACTTGAGGGCTTCGTAGATGAAGGACCATCGACATCTAAGAAAATGTGAGCATGAAGGCTGCCTTATTTTCTGCATTGATTTTATAACATGTTTTTATTCATATTTTATCTTAGTGGCAAACTGGCAATATACAACTTTGTTATAATTAAAATATTTTTCCTTCGAATCTCTACTCAGGGTATTAATATTTTTATAACTAGTTTCCTGATTTGGTAAATCTGATGATGATGATGATAGGAATTTGCATTGAAATGTTCTTAGCCGTAACGATGCATTAAATGTAGACCTCACACCTCATATTTATGGAAAATGTGCAACTTAGAAGGATATAATATGTGGTATTGAAAAGTCGCAAAATGTAAGTTTGCACCTACCTAAGTGAGAAATTTTCCCAGTTTCTAACCTTTGATTTCTACTATACCACTGAACCGAATTTGAAATTTTAGATATTTATTCGACGCAGAATTTGACCCTCTTTAATATTTAATAAATGCTTTTTCCGTCCCACGTACCGTTTTTGTGCTACATACTAAAAACTGAAAAAAGAGCAAACATTTCTTGGTTATTAGGCTTCTAAAAGTTATTCACACCTCCTGGGATTGGGCAAACTTGGATTACACGCATTTAGGACCAAATTAAGGTATTAAAATGATTTCCAGCTTGCTGGGAATTAATTCCTCAAAACGCTTTTTTTTTATCTAATTTGATTGGCCTATAATAAGAACAAAATAAAGTGTGTCTAGTAGACATAAATCTACAACACTGCAAAAACAAACCACTTTGAGCTAGATAGACGGCGGCTCATCACACTGTTTAAATAGGGAGCGCCAAGAACGATTAACTAAATAACTCTCAAACGGGTGTTTAACGTTTGATATAATAACAAAAGTTCTAATGATCATAAGACCTAATTTCATATATTATATTTTTTTTTTTTTAATATAACGATCAAATGATATAATGAATTATTGATATAATTACATTTTATCTTATTTCATTTGGTATAATGAACAGTTTATATAATGCACATTTGAAATAATATTCAATTAATATAATATTCAGTTGCTATAATATTCAAAATCTATAAGTAACGTATAATTTGTTAATAGGTTGAATCTGCTCCAAAACCGAATCGGGCCTCTCCGACTTTACGTAGTCTTTTGGCTCCTAGCCCTAGAGTGTATATATAAAAACCGGAGGCGCGGAGGGAGAGCAACCCCCGCCCGCTGTACTTCTCACCTCACGTCCGTCCGTCACTTCATGCTCACCTCCGCAGCTTCAGCTTGCTGGTCGCCTCTGGCGATCAGCCTCAGCCGCTACGGCTCGCACGGATGCCTATGCTTTGTTACGTAAGGGCGAAGGGGTTGCACTTCCCGCAGCGCCGGAGACGATGCAGAAGCAACTACTTATATTGTTTTGAGGTTAGGTTACAATATAATTTGCTTTTCTCAAGAACGATGCGTTACCTTAGAAAATTAGTTAATATGAAAGTTAGGTCAAATGAATATTATATAATAAGAGCATAAGTAGTGAAAATTATATGAAATGAACGTTATACTAAAAGAAATTAGAGTAAATGAAAATTATATCAAATATAACATTAGATCATATGAAATTAGGTATGTTGTGGCGTTCCGCTTTCCTTATGTTATTTATAATTTCCACCTGTTTGCAACAGGTTTTATAATATAAGTATATTATTTAAGACCGGCAACATTTCGCCGTCCATAGACACATAAAACTCACGCTCTACAAAGATATAGAGGTGAGTCTCTGCCCCTCGCGCGCATGGACAAGAAGCAACATAGATATTGTAACGTGTAACTGAACAGTGTATCTCTATATAACTATTTAACTAGAATCGCATTAAACCAGTCAGTGAAATTAACGTTGTTCTCTTTCCACTCCTCCGTCGATAAACTACGCGAAACCTCCGAGCTCCAAATCGCCAAAATGTTTTTATAGCATATGAAAATTATGTCATATGAAAGTTATGTCAAATGAAATTAGACTATCTGTCTATCTATATTACATATATACCAAACATTACACACCCCTCTCAAACCACCGCAACAGAGAGCCATGAATACAAGCGCAATTCAATTTCATAGAAAGAATTGAGTGATCAACGCGATCGAAGGCTTTTGCAAAATCTGAGTAAACAGCGTCAACCTGACCCCTATCTTCAAAGGTGTTACTAATGAAAGTAGTGTAAATAAGCAAGTTAGACATAGTAGAACAATTAGACACAAAACCATGTTGCTTCAAACTAACTATATGAGAAAGGTGAGAATAAACTACATTATATATGAGACCCTCAAACATCTTTGCAAATTGTGATATAATAGAGATTGGTCTGTAGTTAGTTACGTCATTCATACTACCGGATTTAATGTATGAGGAGACCTTACTTCTGGACTTGATGGAGTGACCTGAAGGTGTAGGTACTTCGGTGACTGTTACTGACACTTCAACGAGTAGAACTAAGTGTGCTGAGCTTGGGCTCGTTTTGTTAGTTATGGTGAGACCTTACCTCCGGACCTCTCTCTCCTCCCTTACGTAGGGGCATGAGGAACAGGGTGTAAAGTTCACTCATCCACCATAGAAAAAAGAGGATCCTCCGACCAGACGGGTGTTGTGTCTGGCGGGCAACTGCCCAACTGTTGATGTCGGATAGTGTTATATATGTCGCTCGCGCGGTAAACTCTAATTGCGCGATGCAGGATTTGTGTGAGGTCATGTCTTTGATGCGTAGTTCGTATGTGGCGGTGTAACTGCTACATGGCCACGTCAAAACTTGGCTAATTAGCCAAGTTACTTTACTGTCTCTTTTTCACTCCCGATAATTACGACATGCCGTCCTACTTTCACGTGTCATCGTGTGGTATTGTGCCGTTTTTGACGACAGAATGTTGGACCGGTAACCTAATCTATACTTATCTCTTTTTACATATGATGTCATTGGGTTTATGAGTAGGTATACATATATTTAACTTACATAATTATAATAAAGAAATCTCCACGTTAAGTCAAATCGAAAAAACCGTGCGAAGCTGGAGCGGGCCACTGGTAACGATTAATACCTAATATTATTTGACTGATGAATAAATATAGTTAATTGTGTGTTCAAATGAGATGATAAAAAACTAGGTAGGTATCCAGAGCCCAGAGAAGTTGTACACGACAGGCGATACATACTGAGCGTAACCAATACGAATTTAATGATTTTTACTAACTTTTTATTTAATAACATGGATAAGCGGACACAAACGGATGCAATTTACACGGACTTTAAAAAGGCATTTGATAGGGTGGACCATGAGATATTATTGAATAAAATAGCTTTCAACGGGAGTAGAGGTACTTTATTGCCCTGGTTCCATTCTTATATAAACAACCGTATTCAATCAGTAGTAACCCATGAATATCACTCTGATACATTTATCGCCACCTCTGGTGTACCAGAGGACAGGGATCAATTCTTGGACCTTTGTTATTTATTATCTATATTAATGATATAGGTCTTTGTTTCATTAACAGTAATTTCTTGTTATATGCTGATGGCCTAAAAATATTTAAATCTATTAAGACTGCTGATGATTGTGACTTGCTCCAAGAGGATTTGAATAGATTAACTAAATATTATGATGATAATAAACTTGCATTAAATATATCTAAATGTAAATATTTAAATTTTACCAAAAATAAAAAAGTAATTCGATTTAATTATAATCTGTGTACCTACAGAAAATCTTTCTAACGAAACTCAAATGTGATTTGGGAATACTTTTGGATTGTAAACTTCATTTAAATCTACACATAGAGAAGATTATCTCTAAAGCATACCAAATGTACGGCCTTGTAATGAGAGCTCCTACTGATTCTAAACGCTCAGCCACGTACTTGCAATTGTTAAAGTCCTTGGTTCGCCCGCAGCTGGAGTATGGATGTATAATATGGGACCCCTACTACGATAAATATGTTAAAGCGATTGAAGGTGTTCAACGTAAATACATACGAGCTATGCAGTATAAATGTCATATTATATCCCTTTCTTACGTGGAGTCACTGAAAAAGTTCAAATTGATCACTTTGCAGTCAAGACGCTTATTACTCCAAACCATGATACTTCACGGATTGGTTCATAATAAAGTTAACTGTATCGAACTAATTAATAATATTTCATATGTTGTGCCTAGAACTGTAATCAGACGGGAGGCGCGTGCTTACCCACTTTTTGCGACGGCTACTAGCCGAACACATGCTGGTGATCGAGCTCCACTCCGTCGACTAGTAAAAATTTACAATACCTAAGCACTTTTATCATTTAGATACCTTCTCAAAATAATTTCAAGAAAATAGTTATTTGTTATACAAGAGTGCAAAGTTGCTTTTTAACCGCGTGTTCAATTTTGATGACCGAGCAAGCGAAGGATTCTAAAATTGAATCACGAGCGCAGCGAGTGATTCAAAATTAGAATCCTGAGCGTTAGCGAGGGAATCAAAAGAGCACGAGGTGAAAAATCTTTGCACTCGAGTGCAACACGTAACTTTTCATTCCACCTCAGCGAGGAAATGACTAAATGCAAAAAAAAAAACGTTTACAATCACAAGATAGGTACACTTTTATTTCAGTTTAGGTATTAATTACTACATTATGACAGGTAAGTATTACAGAATAATCTTTAAATTATAACAAAATAATACTAAGGTATAATTAAGAAAATTTTAAAGTAACGTTGCTACAGTTATTTAAATTGAGTGTAATATTTTTGTTTGGTACTGTAATATTGGTGTTAGTCACTTGTGTACTGTTTTTCGGTAAACTATCTGTCATACTTAATAGTTGTACCGATTCATCGGATTCCCTTGGCGTGAATGTTGGAGAGAGAGGGAGATGGTTAGGTGTTTCATAACGGCTTATTTTTGATGTAGAAGGGCCAGTACAAGGATCCGATTGAGGCTCTTTCAGTGTAATGGCTCCTACGATGCCTTCACATATTTTAGACTTATTTTGGATGGAATCCTCTATGTATCCCTCTACAACTGCATTGGACTTCCAGCCTCCGTGGCGCTTAAGGGACAGCAGATCAGCTCCGGAATCAGCCAAAAGTGTGGCTGAAGTTCGTCGGAAACAATGACCATGAAATCGATTGATTGGAGTGTTAGGCGGGCGTAAGGCTTGATATTTCTCAACAATCGTTACGTATTCCTTGCGAATGACGAAGTTGCGGTCTCTTTTTGTCTTTGTATTAGGTAAATTAATTAATAGTAAGTCATCTGAATGTTTCTCAATGTTTTTGACATTAAGTTGTGTTAGTTCATTAGTTCGACATGCTCCGTTTATTCCAATAATAAGAACAACCTGTAACGTAAAGAGTATTGTAGTAGATAAATGAATAAAATTGATATGAACGCATTATTATGCCTATCAACATCTACTAAGTATACTATTTAATTGAGATTAATATACTTAAGTAGATACTGAATGTGCAACTGACTTACTTTTGCCGCCAAATATACGGAATCGGGTGCTTCGTTAAGAAACTTTTCAATATCAGATACTGTGAAAACCTTCGATTTTTTTGGTTGATGACCAGATGAGGCTCTTTTTAAAAATGCCACTAATTTAGGATAGGTATCGATATGTTTGTCTTTTTTCATCTTTATTGTTGCTTTTAGCATCGAATACGTACTCCATAGAGTGCTTGCTTTCTTGTTCTCGGATAATTCTATAAAATATGCCAGCAAAACGTTTTCTGAGAAAGTTTTGGCTCCTTTTGCTAGTCGCCACGTGTTGAACATATCGTACTGTTTTAAATACTTCTCGCGTGATTGTTGAGGGAGAAAGCTCATTTGCGCATTATTAACAGTTTCAGTCAATTCTGTTGGCGTCAAGCAAACTTCCTCGTCGCTAGAATCACTCATTTTAGTTTTTTCACTTGATTTCAAGTTTCTTGTTTTTAATATACCTAAGGTTTAACAATGACGTGAAAAAATGCCGCGTAAAGAACCGCGTACAAAGCAAATTGAAAAAAGAACACCAAGAAGGTTCCGAGTCTGAGTTTTTAACAAATTAAAAAAAAGTTGTATGATATATTCGGCACCATAGAGGTAGCAGTAAATAGGTTTAATGTTTTTTTTAATTCACAAACTTAGTGCACACGATGTTCTAAATTCAATTTACTTTATCCTCTAGAGAATAAAAACGGCTTTTCCACTCAGATACTGAAGATTAAAAATACTCTTTCCGAGATGGTGGGATGAAAAAATTATTTATAGTTTGTGTGATGGTCAAAAACAAAATTAAGTGTGATTAGTAACTAAGCTAAAATTTCAAGATACCTACCTACTTAGTATTTAAATGTAATTAGTACTTAGGTACCTATCTAATTAATAACGTACACTAGTACTCGTAATCTGTGGAAACGTTGTTGATTGTACATTTAACCATAATATATTATGTCCTATATTATACATTACTTTTTTTTTTTTTTGTAAAACATTGTACAATTGTTTGTTTTTCCCAAATAAATAAAATAAAATAAAAATGTCCATGTGATAAGGCTGCCTGTACTTATTTGATTAAACCTCGTGCAGACTGGCGCGACGACGCGGCTCTAACTAACCAATTTATGAGAAAACTCTGCACCAGGCTTTATTGTTTAATGTATTATGATTCTAATTTTTCTCTCAATTCTGGGTTCAAATAAAAACAGAAAAGTGGATTGTGGAATTTTATTCATTTCAAAATGTTTGTTATAGCTATTAACTTAAATTATATTGTCTTATGTTAAACCAACTTGTATCTCGTAGGTTTTGTCATCGGGATGGCGACTTCAGGGCGAAACCCGAAAGTATGATACGAGTAAATGAGAAAAACCTAAAAATGCAGTTAACAGTTTCTCTTGACATTGAATGTATAAAAGGCAATGTATCTACTAAGTACTGTTATTAGGAGAACTTAGGATGCAAGAGCGAGCGAAGTGAGCTCGGAACTTGTGGCACCCCGACTCGGACAGGTAAGGTTCGTGGATATTTTTGTTTTGTAACATGCAGAAATGTCGACTACGCCGTATTATTGATTGGAAACAAATTTAGACCCGCCACATGATCATCCCCAACCTTAATACTCCCACTATCCCACAAAACCCGAAAGAAACTGGCGATTTTTTTCGCAGCACCTATAGCTTTGAGCACTTTGGGATTATCAAATATACTTATCTACACTAAAAAAAGGTATATTTTATTACAATAATAAAATAAAAAGAAGTTCTCAAGAACAGTGCGTTACATTTTTATAGGAGAGGTGCCAGGGGAGAGCGGTACCCCCACCCAACCCCCTCCCCCTCCTCTTGCCAAACGATACTAAAATATGTTTGCCCTGTCTCAGTCATGTTCAACCCATTGACTGCAATACCTATTTATTACTATATTTTATACGTTTATTTATTTCTGTCGCAGGCGGGCATTTAGCATTTAGTATCTAAAAAAGTTATAAAAGGTACCTACATTGCAAATAGTCTCCGATTTGATTACTATTTAACAAATAATATTTACGTAATAATCAACCATTTATGATGGATGACCTATTCATCGTTGATCGGTTGATACGTTCATGTAAAATGAGATTCTGTACTCCTTTCCAAACGACGTGACCCGTTAGCGTGCAGGTTGTTCCTGCTGCAGGCCGAAGTCGTGCAGCTGCAGCAGGTTGTCGAGGCCGCGGCACTGGCGGCGCTCCAGCACGGCGCCGGGCGCGCACCGCCACGGGTCCGCTGTGGCGCTCTGCCAGCGCTGCAGCCGCGTCTGCAGCTCCGCTTCCACTTGCTGCAGTGATGGCTTGCCTGAAACAATTGTGTTCGGTTAAAGTTGTGATTAGGAGAGCTGAACTGTAAAAGACATTCGAATATCGAGCTTGCTCTTTTAAATAAAAGAAATACGGAAATCTGTTGAAATCAGATGACAGTCATACCATGCAAGTTTCTACTCTCAGTGGGGTCGGCGCGGACGTCGTAGAACTCCCACTGCGGCCGGTAGTAGTACTGCGTTAGAGTCTTGTACCACGGCAGTGGCTGCTTGTTGCGCGTGCGGTTCAGCACATCCTGGAATCATAACCATACTGACTGTACCAAAGGTACCAATTCCAATACCTGATGACAATAATATGTCGGTATATGGACCTACTAGGCTGCAGCGGCGTATTTACCCTAGGGCCAAATGGGTCATGAGCCTGTGGCAGCAGGCTGCGAGGGGCAAAGCCGCAAACTCCAAAAAATATACACGATTGATCTGGCGGATGATTTACAAGAAGAATCATGATTTCAGCCGAAAGATGTCCACTCCTAAACAAAGGCCTCCCCCAAGCACCGCCACTTCCACCGGTTCTGTGCTTCTCGCATCCAGCGGATTTATGCAGCAGGTCCTCGGTCCACCTTGTGGGGGGCCTTCCAATGCTACGCTTCCGGTACGCGGTCGCCACTCCAGAGCCTTTCGGCCCCATCGGCCATCTGTTCGTCAAGCAATGTGCCCTGCCTACAACCACACTACTTAAGTTTGGCAATTCTTCGGGATATATCGGTTGCCTTGGTTCTCCTACGGATCTCTTCATTTCTGATTCGATCACGTAGGGAAACACCAAGCGTAGCCCTCTCCATTGCTCTTTGGGTGACTTCCAGCCTTCTAATGAAGCCTATTGTGAGTGAGCACGTTTCAGTGCCATAGGTCATCGCTAGCAATACCTACGCACTGGTCAACAACTTTCGTCTTGAAACACTGATATACCAGACGAGAAGATAGTAGGTACGCTGTTTCCCGAACGTGCCGCCCAGCCGAGTCGGATTCGACGATTGACCTCGTTTTCGAAGTTGGACCTACCTAACTGGACAGTTTGTCGTAGGAAAACATAATCGACAACAATTTCGAGTATACATTTCAGTCTCCAATCTTCATGAGGTAGGTGTTACATGGGCATTCGTTTTGTCCATGTTCATTTGAAGACCTACTCTTCCGGAAGCTCTACTGAGGTCATCGAGCATTGTACTGAGGTAGTCCATAGTCTCAGCCATGACTACTACAATCGTCGGCAAACCCAAGGTGTGAGTGATGTACTATCGCCATTGATCAACATGCCAACCGCTTTCCAGTGCAGCGGTGAATAGTTTTGGAGAGATAACGTCTCCCTGTCTCACCCCTCGCTGCAGAAGGATAGATTTTGAGATCCGGTCCCGGATTCGGACTGACACAGTAGCGTTTTCATATAACTACTTTAGCACTTCGATGTACCGATAGTCAATCAGTCAGCAGGGAATTGTCGCCCTTTTTAAAGAAGAGTACCACCTAGTGTTCCATGCCTGTGCCGTTTTACCCTTTATTCAGTTTCGCAAGCTGGCTCTGCCCAATAGATCGATCTCTTGCAAAGACCTTGAAGCCCTTGTTCCGCTCTTACGGTCCGTATTTAAGTTATTTAAGCGACCTTGACCACTATAGTAGTGAAGGTCGCTTTTCAAGGACTTGGAGATCCGTCTATTGAGCCACCGGTATTTAAGCGCATCGTCTGCAGACTGCAGGATCATCTCGCGCCTCTCCTCCACGAGTTGTAAAGTAGCATCAGAGCTTCTTGTTTTGATTTGTACAACGGGTCTTGAAGATCTTAGACCCGACCGTATGGACAGTTTGAAGAATTTGTTAACAAATCAGTCCATCGGAAAAAAATGGTGTTTATTTCATTGGTATGGCCTTTTTATTCAGTTTCTTCATTCATTATCATCATTCTCAGCCCACATCAACACAGCTGGATTTTATTTTATAATAAGTAATTAAGAGTTTTTGCTTTTTTCCGTTAATTTATGGGGCGGCTAACCTTACAGACCCAGGGAGCTGGATCTTAAAATACGCCACTGCTAGGCTGTATGAGTACTTACCTGGAAGGTAGGAGACACGTATAGATCCTGGTCTATCGGGAAAGGCATTCCAAAGTTGAGGTTGTGTATCAATTTGTAACGCCGCGTGCGTACTGCTCGCATCGGGTAGTACATCGTGACCTCATGGTGAGTCTGTGACGCGAATATTGCTTCATCTTCGGAATAAGGTGGTTCTAGAAAATAAATACGTATTAGATACCTACTCGATATGCAATTTTTTAACGCACTGTAGACGATGCTACTTAAGTACTCGTACCTACCTTTTTCTAAAATAGGAAGCAAACTTTTTGGTTTATCAGACTGCAGTATATCATTGCTGTCCTGTCCAAATGGGATGTTGAACCAGTCCATCACGGTCGGCATGACGTCCAGCAGGCTGACCATGGCGAAGGACGCTTCGTTCTTCCTCGTGTGAGGCTTGGGAGAGGCGATGATCATGGGCTCACGGAGACCAGGGTCGTAGAAGTTCGTGCGGCCGGACGGGAATGGAATGCCGTTGTCTGACGTGTATATGACCAGGGTGTCGTCCAAGTGTCCAGCGTCTTGCAACTCTTTGAGCACCAGCCCTATACCTGTGAAATATATTTGTTTAGATTGCCACTCGTTTCTTAAAGGTCCATTATAGCATGTAAGTACCTACCTTGATCCAGTCGCGACATTGTCGCATATTGCGCTGCGATGTCTCTTCTTGCTGCTTCTGTGTCCTGGGGCATTAGAAAAGAATCATTACTCTACACACGCCTATAATTTTTGATAGTTTTATCTCTGTATTTAAGTACCTGAACAAAATAAGGCAGTTGCACTTGCTCCCACTGGTAGTATATCGGATGCCAGTCGGGAATGAGCCCCATGCCCTGCTCGCCAGAACCGAACCGCTCGCAGAACGGACCGAACTGCGGCTCCGTGTGCCCGCACCGGTGCGGGTCGTGGAAACTCACGTACAGGAGAAATGGCCTGAAAGTTATAAGGAGAATAACATTTCTAATATCTCTTTTTTTTGTAATCGTATTTCAGCTTATAGTTCGCCATGTCCGTCTGTGTGTCAGTCTGTCTGTCTGGCCGTGGCTTAGCACAGACTCTTAGTACTAGAAAACTGCAAATTGGCATGGGTATACTTATTAATCACGCCGACAAAGTGGTAAATTAAAATCACGAAAAAACATTTTTTAGGCTACTCCTGATACCATGGCCCCTGGCAACGGAAAGGCAACTGAAGGAACACGGGTGGGCTTTAGTCAGTAAGAGTCTGATACGCCCTGGGAGAAGTCATTTGATGATTTCCCACCCAAAAAAACTTTTCGAACGTCAAAGTTACATAAGACAGTCCCACAAAACGCCCACCCTTCACCACTTCCTAGTGCTTTAGCTGGGAAGAAGAAGTGGCGCAACAAACTCCCCAGCAACACAGCTATCTGTTAAATTATAAAAAAAAAATATTCTATACAATAGTACCTATGCAAAATTATTTACATTACGCAGTATTAAACATAATTTAAATTATAAATTAATATCCCTAAGGGTGAATTTGGAATTTGGCCCCATACTTCGTACCAACTTTGTGTAATGCAATACAGCGATTCGGTTCTCTATAACACCCCACTCGACTTTAATATCGCAAAATATTGTACAATGTATTGGCGCCAAAATTAGAAAACTCAATGAACAATCGTATAAAAATGACAGATTCTAAATTCAAATGTAATATCTTTCTTATTTTTAATTGTAACAGTATTTATGACCAGACTAAGTATAGCTGTAATTGGAAGTTATAAATGATAAACTACAACCATCGAGGTAAAATAAATAAACACTCATAACAAAACCATGATCAGCAAGACGACCAGTCACCACAGGCAGCACCCGTTCACGAGCATAACGCAGAGATCAGCCATTACCCCCCTCGCCATATTTGAGGGAAGAAGGCAACCCGACCCCCGACGCTACCGCAAGCAGTGACATCTAAGGGAGCATGACGAACTTGCTGCCGGTTGTTCAGGCAAAAAATAATTCGATCAATTGTCGGGGTCGCTAGCTAACTCATGAAAATCATTCAAATGAGTAGATTATGTCAACAATTTATTTTATTTTTTTAATTGCCTTAGAAGTCAAATAAAAATAAACAATTATATAAACTTATATAACCTGTCAATAGGTAAGCTAATTCTGGAGAAAGAACATAAACATTGTCTTGAGTTAATCACAGAGACCAACTAATCTTATCATTTAAGTAGTCGTTGATAGTATAGTATGCCTTTGAACAGAGGTTGGATTTTACTTTAGTTTTAAACGCATTAAAAGGCAAATCTATCAAAGAAGAGGGTAAATAGCTTGTTTTAAAAGGTTATAGTTATACCAAGCCCAAAAAATGAGTTATGAACCTTATGAAGCCGGTGAAAGGGAGCTCGTACCTAGTTTGTCCTTGTTTCTAGTGTTAACATTGTGAATATCACTGTTTTTTTAGTGTAAATTTTGCCTATTATATACGATGTTGGCGAAGATGAATTGTGATGCAACTGTGAGGATACCGTAGGCGTAGGACATTACGCTATGAACATAACTAAAATAGACTAACCGAGCTGTATCAACGTCAGTGTATTGTCTTACTTTCCTGACGGCGTAGGCGGCCGAACTGAGCCTTCCCGCTAGGCTCGATATATGTTGGCCCCACTGAAGTTTGGCATCTACTGTTATGCCCAGAAAAACTGCCGAGTTTACAGTTTCAAGCACCTCTTTATCTAAGACGATGTTGGGTCCTAGATTTTTTACATTTGGAAGGCCAAACTTTACACGTTTCGTTTTCTTGGCATTGAGAACTAGGTTCATTTGTCGTAAACCAATCCGTAACCATTAAGAGTGCACTGTTTTGTCCCGTGTCCAGTCCACCTATTACTTTTTTTCCTTTTGCGAAAGAATATTTAGTCTGCTGAATAGTTTATGTACTAAAGAGCGAAACAGAATGTCCATGGATTTGATAATTCAAGTCCGAAACTCCGAACTGCAGACTTGTATCAATATTAGTAATTTTATTAGTTTGGCAAAGCCCTTGACGGAGAGAAAATACGGAGATAAAATCCATTGATAAATATTTAAAAGTCATAAAAGCTCTCTCTAACTCGTGTTGATTTTCTACCAACGTCTACATAATCAACAATCAGGTGCTCAATTTGGTTATTTATTTAATAATAGATACATGTATTAGGGACTAAACTATGTATACAAACTAACTAAGTATTATACAAACTAAAACTAGCGTTAAAAAATTCATTCATACATGTATTTGACAAAAATACACAATAAATGTATTGAGGTAGGTAAGTAATTTTTACTTGAAATGAGAATTATTATATTTGAAAATAACAAGTAAAAACACTATTGAAGCTTGATTAGATATTTATTTATTTTCATATATTTTAATACGGCCCGACTCCGCTGCCCTAGATTTGTCCAAAGTGTAGTAAATGTGTAAATGATGGGTTGCCTTTCTTTAGCAACACTACCTACACGTAAAGTGGGAATGTTTTTTTTTCTCGTCTAGCCCATGGTGTGGTGTGTCGTTGGAAAGGTCGTCACACACTCAAAAATATTGAGTATGTGAAAACCATTTTTGGATTCAGGGATCCGTTTGCGAAATATTTAATTTCAAAGTGCTTATTTTTGCTAGTCAAGTGTCGTCCTCAGCTAAATGGTTGGTTTTAGATACTTATGTGAAAAAATATATGGCAGTAGTATAATTATATTATATAACGAAAGTAAAAGGAAAACTATCACAAGCTTAGTAATCTCTACCAGACAACGAGTAATAATCGACCATGTTACATTCATTGTTATCGAAAAACATGTTCTCCCATACGGAATGTATCACAACAATATGTAGGTGTATCATAACCGTAAACCATCATCTGCCTATAATGTGCCCACTGCTGGGACACGGACACAGGCGTCCTCTCGGTGGTACGGAGTGGGCCGTAATCCACCACGCGGACCCTGCCCCCGGTTGGTAGATGTCACACGGCTTCGAATGTTTGCTTCTAGGACTTCTAGGACATGCCGGTTTCCTCACGAGGTTTTCCTTCATCGTCTTTTGAGAGCAGTGGTGATAAGATTAGTAACTCAAATTAAAGCGCCTGCCTGAGTTCGACCCCACGACCTGCAACTCGTGAGTCGGGGCTGTTCCCACCGCTGGGCCACCACTGTCGTATTTTTTTGTAAAGTTATGAGTGAACCCATGAAAAAGAATGTATTTCCAATAGTTGATGAGATCTTACTTGTTGTCCTGGTTAGCTTTAGCGAGGAACTCCCTGGTGAGCAGCTTGATGTGCGTGATGTTCCGGCCGACCTGGTTCACGTGGTTGTTCTCCTCTGTCTGCTCGTAGTCGAACTTGTACACCGCGGCGGGGCCCACGTCTTTCTTACCAATAATACCTGGAAATAAACAATCCTTTATTGAAGAGATCATTGTGACGTAGACGTAACTGAAAGTAGAACATGGCAGAGCATAAACGGCAGGTAGCCTTTAGCTACTAGTTGATTTTAATGTCATGCGAGAATTTCTATCAAGCAGTTTAAGAAATCAAGCAATCAGCTATCAAACTCAAAGCATTTATTTAAATTAAGCCATTTACAGGCACTTTTGAACTGTCAAAGAGTCAGTCAGTTAGTCAGAAAGTTGAAGCTAGTTGCTCATTCCAAAACGTAGATCAAGAGGATGGATGGCATGGATGTGATGGAGAAGAACGGGCAAGAAACTCCAAGGACACTCTTTTAAATATAGAAATTACAAAATCCTGGGTATATTACTCTTGTTGCTTCTATATGTGAGACCAATGTAAAAAAAAGAAAACAAAAACGATTAAAAATAAGCCCTGGCAGATAAGAGATGACCTGTCTCAACTGACGGCGCCCGTTCACGAACATGACGCGTGGATCAGCACCATCCAGCTCAACCATTTTGTAGGGAACTTAATGATCCAACACACTCGCCACCATCAGCGAGACATTTAAGTGAGCATGACATACTCTCAACTACCCTGCTCTTTCAAGTCAACATACAACATAATAACATAGTAAACGACTTCATGGTACTCACATTTACTTAAATTGAAAAAAATGCGTCTAAGTTACCTATACAAAACTATAGTTTGCAATGTATTTGTAACATAATAATTTTACTACCAAAAATAAAGAATATCATTATTATCTATTGGAGTATTCAACAATTTAAACATAAAAATTAAAAATATAAGTTCGTAAAGTCAGACAAAATAAAAAGGGGAAGCAACCTCCATTTTTTTGTTTTTTTATTCTATTTAGCCCAAGTGGCTGTGGAGCAGGACCAGCACTAAGCCAAGCATTTTTTATCTACGATATAATCATCCAACTGCTTGTTTATAATTGTCTACATAGTGTGCGTTTAATGCAACTTTTAAATTTCTTCTCATTTAGTTGAAGAATATCGAGTGGTATTTTATTATAACATTTTACACAGTACCCCATAAAAGAAGTGTGTACTTTAGACAATCTGAAACGTGGTTGATCTAATTTGTTCCTATTCATTGTGTTAAAATTATGCCTGTCACTAAAAAGATGTAGATTTTGTCGAACATACATAATGTTAATTTTCTTAAACAGTTCTCTTAGAGATTCGCGTCTGCGGAGGTTGTAGATGGCTCTGACAGCCCTCTTTAGCAAAATAAAGATAGAATCAATATCTACGGCCCGTCCCCACAGCAAAATACCGTAAGACATGATGCTATGAAAGTAGGTAACTAAAATAGACCAGTCTTGCGGTATCCACGTCTGTTGGTTGGATATATGCTCCGCTCACTTACCAGTCATCACATCGTGTTTGCTGAGCACATTGGGCATGCTGGCGACGGCGTCGAAGGAGTTGAAGTGGTGCTCGGCGCGGTGCAGGCCGTACATGCCGTTCTGGTGGCTCGGCGCGCCCGTCAGCAGCGCCGCGCGGCTGCGGGAGGGCACGTGACGTTCGGTTACCGCGCTTCGTAACTTTAGCTCAAGTGCAATAACCGGCCGGTAAAGGCACAACGAGTTTCAAAAAAGATTCGGCTTTATAGTTAAAGCCTCTTACTGAACACGATGTCTCAGTCATAAATTTACTCTGTGATGAATAGGTAGGTATTGGTACTTATGTACCTACTGTTATGTCGGCGAGGGTTTTTAGGATGTAAGGCTGCGTCCTAACCAACAGCGATAGTCGCGCGAGTACGCATCGTTGTGGTGTTTTAAATAAAAATGACATTACTCGCGCGATCAATCAACCCGCGTTTGTACACCGAACACTATTATCCTAAGGAGCGGCGTTTGTACCTACGTCATAATTAATACAAACAACCGCGTCGATACGTCCTCGCGCGACGCGACGGTCGCTTTTGGTTGGTTTGATTGTTCTACTTCGTATAATTCCGGAGGTGAAGTAAATAAAAAAGACATGTAGCGAGCGAGCCTTCACAGTAGTCGCGATCTGTAACATCTGCCATCTTGGCTGACAATATTTTTAAGGCATTTTAATGTAAAGAAACTACATATTCATAAAACCAATTTTATTTATTTGATTTTTTAAGGATCCATACTCCTTAAACGGGGTCTAATCCGGAGTCCGGAGACGTACCTACCTTTTTTTTTCTTTTTGGTGGGAAATCATCAAATTACGTCTCCCGCTCTGGGTGGAGCGGGAGGGCGTGTCAGCTTACTGACTAAAACCCACCCGTGTTCCTTCTGTTGCCTGTGCAATGCTAGGGGGCCACAGTATCCCTTTCGGACTTTCCCGCAACCCCGGCAGGCAATGGTCTCATCGGACCCCTTCACTCGCTGACACTCTTTGAGGCGCGCGTGGAACACAACGCGCCGTCGACCCGGGCCTGGTCCTTACCGGACGGCGAGCTATCCATTGCTCACCGTCCACAAGCCCGCGCCTACGGTGGCCGGGAATCACCCTCCCCGTGCTCGTCCTCGGGGACTTCAATTCCAAGAATGTGGCTTGGGGTTCCCGGTATACGAATACACGGGGCAGGATGGTGGAGGACTGGGCGCTGGAGACAGGCCTGGTCGTCCTAAACCGGGGTTCTGTCCCCACGTGTGTGCGGTTGCGGGGTGAATCAGTGGTGGACATCTCGTTCGCCAGCCCCGCTCTGTCGCCACATGTCATTGACTGGCGCGTCATGGAGGGGGTGGAGACGTATTCCGATCACCGGTACATCCGGTTTGACGTCTCCGCCCAGACCTCGAGCGCGCCGCTCCGACAGGCCCCGAGTGGTCCGCGGTGGGCGCTGAAGCAGCTGGACCGGGAGCTCCTCCTGGAAGCCTCGATCGTGCAGGCCTGGGTGTCATCACCGGACAGGCCTGCCGACATCAACGACGAGGCGGAGTGGTTCCGGGAGGCCATGTCCGAAATATGTGACGTGGCAATGCCCCGGGTCCAGCCCGGACGTGCTTCGCGCCAGGTGTACTGGTGGTCGCGACAGCTGACGACACTGCGCAATGCGTGCGTTGCTGCGCGACGCCGGTACACCAGGCACCGCAGGCTCCGTATTCGACCTCCGGATACGGAAGCCATTCAGGCGGAGCTGTACGAGGGGTACAGAGCGGCGAAAACCGCCCTTCAAGCGGAGATCCTGCACTGGCCCGCGAGGAGTCGCTGGAGACTCTGAACAGAGACCCGTGGGGACGCCCATACAAGATGGTGCGGGAGAAACTCCGCCCATGGGCTCCCCCGCTGACGCAGAGTCTCCGGCCACAGCTTGTGGGGGACGTGGTGAGCGCTCTGTTCCCTTTGAGAGGGGAACATGCCTCCCCACCCATGGCTCCGCCTACTGAGGTGCCCGATGCGGACCACACCGCCGACGACGACGACGATGCTCCGGAGGTGACCGAGGTAGAGATGAGGGTGGCGGTACGTAGGCTGAATGCCAGAAATACCGCCCCAGGACCCGACGGCTTACCTGGGAAAGCCTGGGTCCTGGCCTCAGAGGCTCTCGGGCCTCGACTAAGGGGGCTCTTAAGAAGGGCCAGTTCCCACTTCGTTGGAAGACGGGGAAACTGGTCCGGAGACGTACCTAATATTCGTATCTATGTGTTGGTGGTGGGCCTATGCATAGGTACTATCGGCCTAACTTCCGCATACTCACCTTAAAGGCGATAATCGCATAGCACGACTCACGACTCGATCGCACAATGAACGAGTTTTGACCAATAGGATGCACAAAGCGTATTTTAGTGGTGTTCGTATTAGTATAATCGTGTATAGAATGTGTGACACTCACACTAGGAGCGTACTATGCTCACTTGTTTCTGATAAGAGACGAGTTTTTAATGGGCACGGCCAGCGCGGCGTAAGCTCTTTGTTATTGAATTGAATATTATTTTATTATTGACAAGAATTAATTTTAGTACTCATATCTTCTGTTTGTTTGGTTTAGAAAATGTATTATTGGTATTGCAGTATTTACAAAAATAATTTGTAATAACTAATAACAAATATGTCAAACTACAATTTATATGTATTAATCCACTTTAATATTTTCCTCTCTCTATCGGGTCTATAGATATAGGTTATTTATGAACACTTTCACTGCCTCTCCAATTTTCACCATATCCTATGTGATGCCACATACCGCAGCGACCGCACCATATTCCATTCACAATAAGATGAGACATTGAAACGAACCGTTTTACTACAGTCCGTTCCACCGATTTTGACTTCTATTCCGTAGGCTTATGGCATTAAAGGCAAAAAAGTGGTTACAATACCAACTGTTTACTGCAGCTGCCATTTGTCATGCCACCAAGGCAATAGCATTCAAAATCGATTGAACGGACATTTATGGTTTGTTTACTTTTTATCTCACGGGTCCCTGAATACGGTAGGTATAATAGGTGCGTTGACCGGCACTGCATGAAGGTATCAAATGTTTATATTGAAATTTTTTGTGTATAATCGACTTTATTAAAAGTAAATAACTATCTAAATTTCTATGTGTTTGTTTATACTTGGGCAATTTGGGAATACTTGGAAATTACAGTAATATTTGAACCAATACTCTGCGCAGTTCATACAATGCTATCAGAGCTTTTTGTTTATAGCTGCCGCAAGGCCGCAAGCCGCACAACTCTTGCAACTGCAATAAAAATAAGTTCATTATCTAAGTCCCATTGTTATTTAGTGGGAATGAGAGGACGGCCCATACGTTTTTTTATTACCTTAGGATGATCTCAAATGTTTTGCAGTTGTTCCTTGTATTTGGTTTAATACTTATAATTTTATGTTACTCGTTCATTACTCACACAAATGCATATTGTCTCTAATTGGGGGAAACTAGGAAGGGGTGTGGTTTGTCACTAGCTGCGCTCTCGCAGGAATATTTTCTTAAGTGAGCATGCTTATCTTTGTTTAATAGTACCTATTCATATTATATATTATTAGGTTTCAGCTCCACTTAATTTGTTCTCAGTTCTTATCGGGACTACAGAGTTTAACCTCAGGGTCAGTTCACACCGAGACGTGACGCGGCGCGACGATAATATTATAACTGTTATAACTCAACGATAATATTTCGGTGATTAACAAATGATGGAATGCAACTTTGTAACAAAAAAAAGTATATTTTTTTAATATTCTCATCATAAAAAGTTAGCAAGCTATAATAAGCTGGCTAATGACTTTTATCAATTTACTTATAGATCGGCAACTTCATTTAAAAACCATGTCAAAGATTTGAAAAATCACTTATGAAAATTCAAAGCTTCATAAAATTGCTACGCGCGAAGCGGCACCTAAAGGTGCATGAATTGAATATCATCTTGATCGCCGTGTACCTATGGTAAAATAACTCGTGTGAGCACCAGCCCATCAGTTCCATTGAATTAAAAAAAATGTGTTTTCTCCCATACAAAAAAAACATTTTTTTTTTCTCACGAGTTGTGTTACTAGAATGCCATCCATACGTTAATATCACGTAAAGGGAGGCATACCAAAGACATTACAATTTTTTTTTTAATTCTTGACATGGGTATAGAGCTCGATTTTCAGACCACTGTGCCACGCCTCGCTGCTTCGTGATGCGTCGCACTACGCCGCGCCGTGAGGCATCTCGAGGCGCAGCGTGGCGCAGCGCGGCGCAATTATCTCAATTAAATAATACATGTATCATAACGAGTAGTAAATAAAGTTGTATTTTGCATCACTATCTTAAAAAGTGCGCGCAGCGTCGCTTCGTATCACGTCTCGATGTGAACTGACCCTTATTTGTCAAAAATCGAATGACCACCAGCGTCGATTTTGGCCCCATTCCGCCGTAGAGGTAAGACTCGCACTACAAGTGTTTGCTTGAAGTGCTCTTGACTGTACCTAAAAAACATACTTTTCCCATCCTCCATATACCAACTTGAACCCCCTGAGCCATCGGCTGACGACTCCCTTGGTTGGTAGGTACCATCTGAGGGCCAACTCTAGAACCGCACGCGCTCATTGGTCAAATAGCGCGCTTCCCCGGCTCCCTGTTACACACACACTTCCTTCTGTCCCTTTTCACGAAATCACTCGCACATATTGCAGGAGAGCGAGAGGACCACATCCAGTTCCACTTCAAAAACATATTAGCAGCCTATCAGAGTACCTGCCTTGATAGGCTGTTACGAGCTAGCTTAGGTGTCTATAGGTATCTTAGAATACTTGACCAGTTAGATATTTAGGTGCTATATTACTAGTATTGATATTTTTGGTGAGTTACCTACAACTTGGAAGTGAGCTTACTTACTACTACAAATCTAAATAAGACTAAATAATTAGCATAGAAACCTTGGCGAGCAGCTGCTGACCGAAGTAAAGGCATTGTTGAAAAGTAGGCCGCGCCTCGCTAGCGCGTCGATGTTCGGAGTCTGGCATATCTTGTTCAAGTACGAGCCTAGCTCGAAACCTGCATCGTCCGCTGCAACATAAACAATACTTATTTAAAGGAAATTCCGACCAGCAGCTAATGTCCCCGATTGGTAGGGGAAGTTCGGGCAATATTATTATTATTTATTTATTTAGACAACTCCAATAGATGTTAGTAAAAAAAAAAAACACAAAAAAGCTAAGTACTGAACATAAAAAAAAAATGATTACATTCATTCACAGCATACAATATTATGGGTTTTTTTTTGGGTGGGAAATCATCAAATCTTCTCCCGCTCTGGGCGGAGCGCGAGGGCGTGTCAGACTCTTACTGACTAAAACCCACCCGTGTTCCTTCAGTTGCCTTTCCGTTGCCAGGGGCCACGGTATCCCTTTCGGACTTTCCCGCAACCCCGGCAGGCATCGGTCCCATCGGAGTATCGGACCCCTTCACTTGCTGACATCTCTTTGAGGCGCGCGTGCATCATGATCATGCCCACCGTCCGTAAGCCCGCGCCTACGGTGGCCGGGAATCGGCCTGCGATTCCCGACGCCCAGGGCGTCTCCTCCTGCGACGGCTAGGGGCGTGAGGGCGCGAAATTTGCCTCTACCTCACGCGTTCCGCCTCCTCCTTCGTGAGCATTAATGCTTCGCAGAAGGAGGTGACGGCCTCCCATGCACTCTCGCTCCGTACCATGGCCTGATCCAGGGCCGGACGCGAGAGATCCCCGCCACCGATCGCCTCCACGAGGACACGGCGGTGCTCTGCCCAAGCCGGGCAGACCTCCACCGTATGCTCCAACGTGTCCTCCGGGCGATCCACGCAGTGGTGACACCCGTGCGTTTCCTCCCGCCTTATCCGAAACAGGAACCTCCCGAAACAACCGTGTCCGGGGAGGACCTGCGTCAGGCGGAAGGTGAGGACGCAGTGGCGCCTCTCTAGCCACTCCTCAAAGAGGGGACTTATCGCCGCAATAGTGGCATGCCCAGCACTGGGTTGCGACAATCGCACTCTCCATGACGCCATGAGATCCCGCCGGAGCTCTGTCCGATAAATATGTTAAATTAAAAAAAAAAACGAATTCCAATTTTTCAGTACAAATCGACAATTTCATACTGCTTTAACCCCTAATATTTATTTAATCAAAATAATTACCATTATTAATAGGAAGGTGTAGGGAATGAGTCGGGGCTGTTTCACTGCTAGTTTTGCTATCATTGTTCGGAGTTCGGCACAGTAGACATCTGCCGTTATTGCTTGACCAGATCGGAGAAACCTATGACCATGACCATGCCCATGCTGACCATCAAACAGTTACCATTACCTTTTTATTGGTAAGCTTTGCTTTAGGACACTGTTGCGGCGTTTTACCTGGGTTTTATCGTATAGTGAATAACACCATGCTGAGACCACCAAACAGTTATCATTACCTTTTTATTGGTAAGCTTTGCTTTAGGACACTGTTGCGGCGTTTGACCTGGGGTCAGCCATTGCATTTTTCGCTTACGGTTATCGTAAAGAATCCACTTTTCATCACATGTCACAATTCGATCCAATATTCTTTCATTTCTGTATCGATTCAACAAGGCAACACAAGTTTCAACATACGTTTCTTTCGGCAGATCAGTCAAATAATGAGGCACCCATTTCTCATATTTTATAGGGTTCCGTAGTCAACAAGGAACCCTTATAGTTTCGTCATGTCCGTATGTCTGTCTGTCTGTCTGTCCACGGTTTAGCTCTAAAACTATTGGTACTAGAAAGTTGTAATTTGGCATGAGTATACATGTTTAATGACGCCGAAAATGTATTAAAATCAAATTTTGAAAAAAACAATTATTTAGGGTATTATAGGGTTCCGTAGTCAACAAGGAACCCTTATAGTTTCGTCATGTCCGTATGTCTGTCTGTCTGTCTGTCCACGGTTTAGCTCTAAAACTATTGGTACTAGAAAGTTGTAATTTGGCATGAGTATACATGTTTAATGACGCCGAAAATGTATTAAAATAAAATTTTGAAAAAAACAATTATTTAGGGTACCTCCCCTACATGTAAAGTGGGGATGATCTTTTTTTTTTCGTCCTTCCCATAGTGTGGGATATCGTTGGATAGGTCTTTAAATATTAGGGGTTTGGGAAGACCGTTTTTTGTTTGATTAGTAAACCGTTCGTGACTTACGAGTATCAAGCTTTAAAGTACCAATTTTCGTTAGAGTCAAGTGTCCCCCCCTCTACCAACTAAATCGTTGTAGGTAGTTAGAAATTCAAATGTCTCAACAGTAGTACCTGTATATACCGACGTTTAAAGGAAAACTGTCACAGCTAAGCAGGCTTTACAGATTAACGAGTAATAATCGACCAACTACAATGTTAAGTTTGTTCTTGGGATAAATTCATCCCAACTACGGAACCCTTCATTGTGCGTGGTCTGACAAGAACTTGGCCGAGTGATGAGTCAATATTTTTGGTAAGGTAACGTTAAGCCATGCCGCTAATTCCTGGGTAGTTTGACTCGGATCGGCTTCCACCATCTCTTTCAATTCATTGATAATCACTTGTGTGGGCGGTTTTCCACGTGGTTCGTTCTTCAAATCAAAGTTTCCATCACGAAACTCAAACTCAAAGCATTTATTTCAATTAAACCATTTACAGGCACTTTTGAATTGTCAAGGAGTCAGTCAGTCAGAAATATGAAGCTAGTTGCCCATTCCAAAGCGTAGGTTCCTATGGAGAAGAACGGGCAAGAAACTCCACGAAAACTCTTTTAAAAAAATTATATTCTTACAAAATATTGTTTACATCATTCATGTTGAAATTATACATGTGAGAACAATGTAGAAAGACGTGTAGGTACGTAAAAAGCGTCTGTAATAAAAAATTAAAATAATTCAAAAATTAAAATAAGCCGTGGCAGATAAGAGATGACCAGTCCCTACTGATGGCGCCCGTTCACGAACATGACGCATGGATCAGCACCGTTTAGCTCAACCATTTTGAAGGGAACTCAACGATCCAACACACACGCCACCACCAGCGAGACATTTGAGTGAGCATGACATACTCTTAGCCGCCAGGGCATATCAAGTCAATGAAAGACATACCCAGTCAATGGTAGCTTTATAGAAGGTACATGGTCACAGTGCACACACATGTGCTATGCAATTATACAATAAAAAAGAGATTGAAGTTATACAATTCAAAGATAGTTTTTGCAATCTTCAGCAGTTCCAACAATATTTTTGAATGCTAATCAATTAGTTTATGCGCCCTTGTGGAGCTGGACCAGCGTTAAGCCAAGCATTTTTGTCAGCGATATAATCCCCAAGCTTATAATATGCTTGGCAGCATAGTGTGCGTTTTATACAAGATTTAAATTTCGTTTCATTTATTTGTAGTATATGGGAAGGTATTTTATTGTAACATTTTAAACAGTACCCCATGAAAGATGAGTCTACTTTAGCCAGTCTGAAACCCGGTTGAACTAATTGGTCCCTATTTCTATAACTATAATTGTGTTTTTCACCTCTTTTACTGAAAAGATTAAGATTTTGCCTGACGTACATGATGTTTTCATAGATATATTGACAAGGTACCGTCATGATGTTAATATTTTTAAACAGTTCCCTTAGAGAATCGCGCCTACGGAGGCAATATATTGCTCTAATGGCTCTTTTCTGCAGAATAAAAATAGAATCGATATGTGCAGCCCGTCCCCATAGTAAAATACCGTAGGACATGATACTATGAAAGTAACTGAAATAGACTAGCCTTGCGGTATCTATATCAGTAAATTGACGGATTTTTCTTACAGCATATGCTGCTGAACTTAGCCGTCCTGCGAGAGATGTTAAATGAGGACCCCATTGCAGCCTTGAATCGAGCGTGATCCCCAGGAAAACAGTTTTATCTACAAATTCTAGCTTCTCCTTATTCAATACTATATCACAATCACTACTTTTAACATTCGGTAAAGCAAATCGTATGCATTTAGTTTTTTTCCCATTTAATACTAAATTATTAGCTGTAAACCAATTTTGGACCTGCACTAGGGCGTTATTTACATCGTCAAGATTTGATGCACGTCTATTTATCTTAAAAATTAGGGAAGTATCGTCAGCAAATAACACCATTTGTGGTTGGTTTTTTAATAAATGGGGTAGATCATTAATATATACTAAAAAGAGGAAAGGACCCAATATCGAGCCTTGAGGTACACCCATTTTTACTTTTAGACCGAGTGAATTTACACCATTAATTTGAACTTGCTGTTGTCTGTCATTTAAATAAGATTTTACTAAACAGAGCGCAAGTTTACCTAGTCCGTAATGCTCAAGAGTAAGGTTTCATGATTTACGCAGTCAAATGCCTTGGAGAGGTCACAAAAGATTCCTATGGCATCTTGAGCCTCCTCCCACGCTGTAAATATGTGTTTTAATAAGGTGACACCGGCGTCAGTTGTACAACGACCTTTGGTGAAACCATATTGCTGATCGTGTAAGATTTGGTTGGTGTTAAAATGATTAAGCATTTGGTTTAGCATTACCTTTTCGAACACTTTGCTGAATACCGGCAGCACGGATACTGGTCTATCATTGTTGGTGTCTTTACTGTCCCCAGATTTAAAAAGTGGTATAACCTTACTGTATTTCATTAAATCCGGGAAGACTCCTTGATCCATACACAAATTAAATATTAAAGCTAAGTATGGTGCTATAGTCTCGATTATGGATGTACAAACTTTGATAGATAGTCCCCATAGATCCTCGGCCCGTTTGATTTTAATTTGCCGAAAGGCTTTAATAACGGGTCCATATTGGCTCAACTAAAGTTCTTTACCCGAAATTGTTCTTCCTAACGATTTGTTATCCGAATGATCACTCTTCCTAAAATTTTTCATCCTAAAGTTTTCATTCATACTATTTGTAGTGCTACCGGCGATGTTCATAACACTCATGTTTGCGAAAATTGTAATTAATAATATCATTAATGTAAATATATTTAAACTCCTACTGTTTTTTATCATAACGCTTTTATCCCTAAGTGCATTATATGAATAAGAATTAAGAAGTAGGTACCTACGTTTAAAGACACACTATTTTTTACAGAACGTAAAATCCGAATTTGAGTAATAGGACACAGTTCTAACCTAACCTAAACCAATAATTATGAATAAGACCGATTCGTTTCTGGAACTTGACTGAATGACTGGAGCGTGACTCTGGCTTCCAAAAATACACCAATAAAAGTGATTATTTGAACGCTATAGCCGCTAATATTAAACTAATTTAATTGAAAAGTGTATATGAAAACATGTATTTAACTACTTGTACCATGGTACTATTATTCTTATAGTAAGTGACAATAAAGTTACGCAAAATTAATGTATATAATACTGATTATTATGAATAAAAAGAAATCTAAACAAAAAGATATGACTTTGAATAATAGTGTAAAAGATGGTTATGTTGAGAAAATATAGGAAAACAAATAAAAGTATAATAGTTGTTTATTGCTACTGACATTATGAAGTTGAATGCTTCGGAATTATGAACATTAGAGACAGAGTAGTTAGGAATTGTGATTGTTAGGATGAAAAATGTTAGGAAGAACATTTTCGGATTTCCAATTATCGGAGTTGAAAATTTAGGTGAACTTTGGCGCACCCTTTAATAACTATCATAGGGTTTATATGTTTAAATTGAAATTCAACCGGACAGCCTGGGACATTCGCTCTTAATAAATCAATTGAGACATCGGGTGAAGAATTTAAAGCTTCCGTCGTTTTAGATGGTATATTAGTAAAGAAATGTACAAATTCTTGAGCTACTTCTAAGTTAGAGCTTATTGCACCACGTGAAGTCTCCAATGTGTACCTAATCAGTGTTTCGTTTTTTTTCCCTACTAGTTTCATTATTTATAACTTTCCAAACTGTTTTTATTTTATTTTCTGCTGATTTGATCTTATTGCTAATGTACAGGGCTTTAGCTATCTTGCAGGTATTTCTAATAATTTTGGAATATGTAGCAACATAAGTACTTGTTGAAAGTTTCAGTGTTAATGTAAGGCTTAAGGCCATACAGCTCGAAAAGCCTTTCCCTACTTATCCTAATAGGTACCTCTAGTTGCCCAGTCACTAAATATAAAAATAGGGCTAATATTTTTTGTTTTCTTTTCAAAAGTTTTATTGAATTCAGTGTGCACTACTGAAAAGAAATCCTCATACAATTTATTTGCATCATCCATATTATGGCCTAGAACATTTAACTCCTTTAGGATACTATTGAATCTATTTAATTTGCCATTTGTTATTGGTCTAAATTGTATTTGCACTTTTTGCAAAGCTGTTTTAAACTTAAAAGTTACCGTTTGACCACTATGATCAGACGGCAAATAATTTACTATGGCTTTAGCTAAATAATCACGAAAGCGTTTAAACCAAAATCGCACGGTGCGTTCATTAGCACTCCCCTGTCCAAACGCAACATTGATATTGCGAGCTGTTTCTGCCGCGTTAGTTACGCGTCGGAACTCGTATTAAAAAATAACTCGAGTTTTCGAAGTATCCAACTTTCTTGTCTAAGCTGAATAAAAAAAAAACAACTTAAATGTATCAATTGAATTTTTCATAATCATAAATCTTTTCTTCTTTTTTTTTCTTTAATCTTTTTTTTAAATCTTTTTTTTTGTTCCAGCCAATAGTACGGACTCGAAACGAATCGCAACCGCGCCACTGGCGACATCACGTGATCTACCCACCATAAAGCGCGCTTCTACATAGTCGTGATCTTTTATTAGTGGGTAGCATAAAATTACTGGCAATCAAGGTGGGTGACGTGCTGATCTCCTTGCTAGGCTATGAAATAGCCTGTATTAAGAAGTAACAGTGTCGATCCCCTCTAATTGTATTACTACAATTTTATATTTTAATAAGTTAACATTTTTTTTTTTTTTTAAATACAGAAAGGACAATAACAAGTATCGGCTCGAATCATGTAGCGTCCGACAGACTTTTAATATTTATGATAATTTATAATATAAAACAGTAAGAATTATAGAGTATAAATAAAATCTGTAGAAGTACACCGTTTAAAAGTAATTTTAAATAGATTCAATTTTTCAACACGTTTCCTATCTGCAATTTCAATTAAAATGTTGCCAATACCAAAATAAAATAATATCGATACGAAATTGCACTTGCAAATCGATTGCATTAATATCATTATGAAACTACATAAGTGTGTACAAAGTTTATTACTTACATAAGACGTAACTCGTAATTCTTAATATAATAAATAGTATTTAGTTATATTTTTGAATATATTTTATAACAATTTAAAATAAGTTAATTCGATTTACGATACAATTTAGAATATTAATTATTATAGTGCTGGCAACACTTGATCTTGTTTTTGTAGTCATTGATGATTGTCAAAAAGTTTAACTACTTCTTCTGCGCGTAATAACACGAGCGTCGAAGTGATTACGTGTTTTTGAGTTTTGTGTTGTATATTGCTGTGTTTCTAGACTCCGATTTTTCTGGCACTTACGACTACCTTGGTTGTTGAAACTGAACCTCAACCTGTATTACTCGCTGACCCGGCTCGCCCAACCGAACATCTAAACCTGCCTACTTGTTGACCTGGCTTTTCTCACACGGACGGACCTTTAGTCTACTAACCATGATTCGCTGCATTAATTAAGTAGGCAGGCATATTATAAGTTGGGGGATTACATCACTGATAAAAATGCTTGGCTCAGTGCTGGTCCTGCTCCACAACTAATTGACATACACACTGATTAACATTTTGAAAATACTGATGGAGCTGCTGAAGATTGTAAGACCATTTTTGTATTGTATAAACTCAATTTCCTTTGTATTATATAATTGCATAGCACAGGTGTGAGTACTATGTACTAAAGAGCTACCATTTACCGGGTAATAAGTAGTATTTCATTGACTTGAATGTGCCCTGGCGGCTGTGAGTAGGTATGTCATGCTCACTCAAATGTCTCGCTGATGGTGGCGTGTGTGTTGGATCATTTAGCTCCCTTCAAAATGGTTGAGCTGAATGGTGCTGATCCATGCGTCATGTTCGTGAACGGGCGCCGTCAGTTGGGACTGGTCATCTCTTAGCTGCCATGGCTTATTTTAATTTATTTTAAGTTTTTGAATAATTCTTTTTTTCTTTTTATTACGGACGCTTTTACGAACGTGCACGTCTTATTACATTGTTCTCACATGCATAATTTCAAAATGAATGATGTAACCAATATTTTGTATCAATTTTATATTTTATTTAAAAGAGTGTCCGTGGAGTTTCTTGTCCGTTCTTCTCCATAGGTACCTACTATGCTTTGGAATGGGCAACTAGCTTCATATTTATAGCACAAAGATCGTTCAGAGGTTTTTTTCGCTACTACACACTAGATGTCACTTATTCGAGTTTTGCAACAGTGAACGTGCTTATTCATCATAATAATTACAAAACTACTCTGACGTTACCAAAATGGCATCTACACCAGTTTGCGCTGGATGCAAAAATAAGCTACCCATAAGGGAAAACCTTATTTGTGTGCTTTGTAAATGCAGATATGATCTTGACTGTGGCGGTGTTTCTAAAGACTACTACACTAAAAAGATGACACTGGAAAATAAAAGTACATAGAAATGCCAGACATGCGTCTGTAAAATACCCAAGACTGGAAATACAAACACCCCTTTACGTGTCCCTAGAGACACTGACTTAAATCAGCTACCATCTACGCCACCTGAAGAAGCTAATGTCACTTTGAGAAAGAAAACTATAAAGTCAAATAATGACACAATTTGTTCCGACGATCAGAGTATTTTAGGCGACACCATATTTTTGGACTCTAACCACACAGAAGAAAATTTAAAAATAAATGTTACTCCCACTCAATTAACAATAGAAACTTTGAGTAAACTAATAATCACACATCTTAAAGAAAACAACAAATCTATAATACAAGAATTACAAAACACGATACATACAGAAATATATAGTGTTATTACAGAACTAAGACAAGATTTAGACTATAAAACCAATACGCTAACAGCACAGAACGACCAAAGAAAGCAAGAAATAGAAAACATTAACAAAAAATTAGAAAAACTTCAAACAGAAAATGAAAACCTAAAGAAAGAAATAAGAAAACTAGCTACAGAAGCATCAAGAGTCCCAAATATACAAGAAAATAATCGTAGGAAAATTGTACTCTACGGCCTGGCCGACTACTACAAAGAGCCTGAAAATTCACTTCACAATAGATTGATAGAACTGTTCCGTGATATAGTCAACATAGACGTCTCAGGATATATAGAAGACCTGTATAGACTTGGAAGACCCGGTGGACATAAGAACCGACCGCTTGTTATTGAATTTATTAGCAAGAGAATGACTAAATATATCATTAACAATAGCAGCTATTTTCAGGGAACCGGCCTATTCGTATCTGATTTCTTAGATGCCAATGCACGCAAGCACAGAGCACAAATGCGAGAAGAATTGTTTAAAGCCAGAAAAAACGGATCTCATGCAATTATAAGAAACAACCAACTATATATAGACGGAAAACTCATTAACCTAGAAAAAAACGAACTTCAATATGACTACAACACCCGAGAAGACGACATACGAGTAACATTGAACAACATCAACCAAACTTGTCCTACAAACATGAGTAATGAAACTGAGACTGAGAACCAGACATTTCGTAAACAACGACCAACCATTTAAAATAATGTTCCAAAATTTTCAAAGCCTTTATAATAAACAAGATACACTCGAAGCGTTTCTTGATAAAAATTCAATGTATAATGTAATATGTATTTCAGAAACATGGCTAACTCTAGAAAAACTTGATCTCATCCATTTTAGCGGATATAAATTTGCATCTTCCTTCTGTCGCACTACAAGAACAGGCGGCGGTGTTTGTATGCTTCTACAAGAACATATCGAATGCATAAATAGAAATGATATTTCAGAAATGTCTAAAGAATACATAATTGAACTATGCGCCACGGAATTACTGAAAGAGAATTTATTGATAGTAACTATGTACTGGAATAGAAGAGAGGAGGAAGTTTTTTACCAACAATTAAAACAAATTCTTAAATATATAAACAATAAATACTATAAGCAAAATGTAATAATAGGAGGCGATTTTAATATTAATATAATTTCAGACAATTTAAAAACAAATCAATTTTTAAATCTCATGCAGGAACATAACTACACTCAACATATAAAGACCCCTACACGTATTACACCAAACGCTGCAACGTGCATAGATTTAATATTCACAAATTTTAACAACAAAGACATGTATACAACCACTGAAGAGCTAGGTTTTTCTGACCATCATAGTGCAATTCTACATTTAAAAATACCTGAACAATCAGAAAAATACAACTGGTACACAATGAAAAGACTATTTAATAATACAAATATAACAAAATTCAAAGAGGAAATACAAAAACTCAACTGGAACGATATTCTTACAAACAAAAACAACATTAACATAAATTATAAAACATTTCATAACAAACTAATTTCTATTCTAAATCAATGTATGCCGATGCGTAAAATAAAACTAAAAACAGAATATAAAAAATACTGGCTAACTGTAGGTATAAAAAAATCTAGTTTAAATAAAAGACTATTAAAGACATTGACAATAAAAACAAAAAATCCAATAATAACAAGATACTATAAAACGTATGAAAAAACACTGAAAAAAGCTGTAATAGTTGCAAAGAAACTACACTTTAAAAATAAAATGATGCAATCTCACAACAAAGTTAAAACAATGTGGGGAATTATCAATGAACGCACAAACAAGAAACTAAGGAGTGAAAAGCATAACATAACTCTACAAATAAATAATAACCTAACTTCAAATCCTCAAGAGGTAGCCATCATATTTAATAATTTCTTTTCCTCTATTGGTGGGGACAGCACACTAAATACTGCCAGCACACGAAAACGCTCCCCGGTGGTTTCAGCTACACAAAATACATTATATCTTAGCCCAGTAGATCCTTACGAAGTAAATACAATAATCAAAAATTTAAAAAACAAAAGAAGCCATGGAATTGACGAAATCCCACCCACTCTATTAAGACAATGCGCTAACGAATTAACATTGCCATTTTACATACTAATTAACCAATCTTTTGAAGAAGGCGTTTTTCCCGATTTGCTAAAAAAAGCTCTCATAAAACCGATCCACAAGAAAAATATAAAGACTGACCCAAACAACTACCGTCCCATTGCTCTCCTACCAACAGCCTCAAAGATATTTGAAAAAGCTATGTGCGTTCGTGTATATGAATTTTGTGAGAAATACAATATATTCAATGATAGCCAAAATGGTTTTCGCAAAAACCGATCTACCGTTTTGGCTGTTTATAAATATATACAAGAGGCACTCAATACAATAAACAATAAAAAATATGCTGTTGGATTGTTATTAGACATGACAAAAGCCTATGACAAGGTTCAGTTCGATACACTATTAAATAAACTGTACAACATTGGCATCCGCGGGAAAAGTTACGAATGGTTTACATCTTATTTAAAAAACAGAGAACAAGTTGTAGAAATAGAACACTGCAATCATAAATCAAAAGAAATAGAATTAATACGATCCCAAAGCATACCCGTAAAAGCATCTATACCACAAGGAAGTGTAATAGGGTGTCTGCTATTCCTTGTTTACATAAATGATCTCCCCAACCATATCAATGAGTCATGCGTATTATTCGCCGATGATATCTCTATTTTAACATCATGTGACAACAATATAAATTTAAACCAAAAACTTACTTCTATACTAGACACTACAACACACTGGATGAACGAACACAACCTTGAAATTAACTTCAATAAGACAAAAATAATAACTTTCCACCCCCGACAAAAAATACCTATAACAATAAATTTCAAATACAATGGATCAAAATTAGAAGCAGTAAATAAATTCACCCTTTTAGGCCTTGACATAGATTCACACGTAGATTGGAAATCGCACATTCAAAAAGTAAGAACAAAATTGTCTAAGTTTTCATACGCCCTCCGTGAAATCAAGAAAACAACAGACTTAAAAACAGCTCTAGTAACGTATTACGCATACGCATTTGCGTGGCTCAAATATGGAGTCATTTTATGGGGAAATAGTACCGACGCACCTACATTATTCACTCTACAGAAAAAAATGATCAGAATATTAATGAATATCAAGGAAACAGACTCATGTAAACCCCATTTTAAAGACCTCAAAATATTAACCCTGCCCTGCCTCTACATACTCGAAATTTGTAAATTTGTACGAAATTATCCCCAATTCTATTCCAAACGAGGAGATATTCAAAATAAAATTACACTCAGACATGAAAACAGACTAAACATACCCACTTCACGATTAAAAATGCACTCTTCTGGTACATATGTTATGTCCATTAAAATATATAACAAGCTTCCGGAAAACATAAAAAATATTGACAAAAATAATATATTTACTAATAAATTGAAACAATTTCTAATAACTAAAAGCTATTACACTATTGACGAGTACTTAAACGATAAATTTCAATAGCAATAAAACCATTTTGACATAAAAATTTTGGTGACATTTAATTTTTTATTTAATTTTTAATCAATTACTTATCTTTAAACCGCAAAAATACCATTAAAATGATTAGGTACACTATTTAATTGTATGTATTATATTTTAGCCTATACCTATATAATTATATTTATAATTTTAATTTAATACTTAAATTTAATAATGCAATAACATAAAACCAACGACCCTTATTAATAGCACAAAAAAACTATTGTAGGTACTATTTCATTTATTTATTTTTTCTAAATAAGAAGCGCCTTCATCCTCTCTCCTAATGAAATGTTTGTAAATAATAGTTGTAAAAATCCACTTTGCTGTGCCCGACAGGGTCCATAATTGATTCTATGTTTAACATACCAACTGTTTTTATGTACACATTATGGCATGCAATAAAGTATTGAGTATTGAGTATTTTTGACTGACCGACCCCTTGACAATTAAAAAGTGCCTGTAAATGGTTTAATTGAAATAAATGCTTTGAGTTTGAGTTTAATTGTGGAGTAAATGCCTTTCAAATGCGACAATTCTCGTTAGAAACTGAGACTGAAGAGATTCTGATGAATAATAAATTGTTAAAAAGTATCCATGTGTTTCTTTTCCACACCTACACATTCTAAAATAATGTAAGTATGTTATAATTATGTATATTTACTATTAAAACATATATTATGCGAGGATAATATGTGCCAAAAATCATTATTTAATTAATAATTTAATATTTTATTTGTTGTTATCGTTAAAATTAGAAGTATTAAGTGGACAACTTTAAAGAACTATAACTTTTTTTGGTGTACTTCTTATAGAAAACTAAATATACTATCAAATTCTATAATTATTTTCATTTTTAATGATATATAGTTCATCTTTGTTGGTTCTGGCCGAGTCTTGAAGGACAACCTGGCATTCTCCTTTGTGCGCGAGCGTATAAGTGTATGTGTGTGTGTGTGTGTACGTGTATGTGTGTGTGTGTGTGTGTGCGTACGTGTGTGTGAGTATGTGCTGTGTGTGTATGTGCATAAGTTTGTAATTTTAATAAACGCCGTGTATCGCACGCAGTGTGTTTTGATTGCACGAAACCCATCTTCTGCCCACATGTCCGATTCTAACGGAATAAATCGTGCGTGTGATCTCATTCACACGCGGGGACAGTGACAATAACAATCAGTGGCGGTTACTTTTTGAAATGCCAAACCAACTAATGCACGCGCTGATACACACTCTAAAAACCCAGCCAGTGAATGAAAGTTAGTGCTACCGGAATTTGACCCCGATAAACCCGATTTCGATGCGCGATCATGGTGTGCCACCGCTGACTTATGTTTCGAGGGAAGTGCAGTGGAAGGAAGCCAGCATATTTTGACAATAAACAAAGCGCTGAAGGGCTCCGCATGTACATGGCTGTCGCAGATAACCTATCCAGGTATGACGTGGGACCAGTTCATAAAACTGTTCAAGGCCAGATTCGTGTGCATCGAAACCTCTGCAGCTACCCTCATTAACCTAAGCAATGACAAGCCAAAGGAGAATGAAACCTATGCCGCCTATGTAATGCTAGTCGTCTTATGACGTTTTTGTTGAACCATTGGAAGGATCTGAGTGTTGAACAGATTGCGGTGTCGACTATTATCGCTCACTTGGCGCAAATCGATTCACGCTTACAACGTCTCGCATTTACCACGGAGGTTACAACACGTCATAAGTTGCAGCAAGAGCTTCAGCGTTCTCTTACCTGAAGGGAAGAGCCCCTACTGATATGCGCACTGACGCCGGAAACGAGAAACGTCAGAAGTTTTCGTCGTTACCGCCAATCAAGTGTCACGCATGCGGCAAGCTAGGACACAAATAAGCGGATTGTCGCACGAAGAAGAACGACGTCAAGAAGCCGTAACCCGTGCCTGCTATGGGCGTCGAACAGCGACCACAAGCCAGTAGCAGCTCACTGGTGTGCTTTAAGTGCGGCACGCGCGGACACATCGCTAGTTGCTGCATAGCGGGCGGGTCCAGCGCTGCTGTACCGGCAGAGAAACGAGTCGACCTGTTCATCGTTAAGCCTCCATCAGGAACATTAAAGCATTTTGGTGAGTGTTCTAAATTTCATTTTGATTCAACGTGGTCAAATCAGAATTTGCGGTAACTTTCGCCTAACCTGCCATGATAACACACGCTCATCCAGTCCCGCTTTTTGACCAGTTACGTCAAAACCTTGCAAACGGAGTTAAGTTTTCGAATATCGACTTAAAAGACGCGTACTTGCAGTTTGAGATCGCCCCAGAGTCGAAAAAGTACCTGACAATATCTACTCACGAAGGATATTACCAATACAATAGGATGCCTTTTGGAATATCAACTGCACCCTCGTTTTTCAACACTACCTTAATTAACTACTCGGTGGTATACCAAACGTAGCGATTTACTTCGATGATATCGCCTTAACAGGGAAGGATGACGCTGAACATCTCAAAACACTGTGTACTGTGTTTGACAAATTACAACGGGCTGGCTTAAAAGTCAATTTAATAAAATGCTCATTCTTTCAAACAATTAGCAAGGAAGGAATACGACCAACTAAATCAAAGATTGAAGCAATAACAAAAGCGACACAGCCTACTTACGCTCAAGAGCTACGTTCATTCCTTGGCCTCGTAAATTTCTACGAGAAATTCATACCTCACCTGCACATCTTCTGCGCGGACCTGCATGCACTAACTGGCGTGCACCAAAAGTGGCGATAGACAGATAAAGAAAATACAGCGTTTGAAAATACTAAAATGCTGATTTGTGAATCAAAATCACTTGTGGCCTTTGATGAGAAGCTTCCGTTGTTTTTAGCGTGTGAAGCCTCGGAAAAAGGTGTGGGTGCCGTATTATTTCATAAAGCGAATGATCAAATTCAACCTATCGTTTTTGGGTCAAGGAAGCTGAGATCAGCGGAAACTAAATATTCAGTTATTGATCGAGAAGCATTAGCCATATTTTTCGGCATCCAAAAGTTTGATCAATACTTACGTGGCACAAAATTCACACTCGTCACTGATCATAAACCATTGATTCACGTATTAGGCCCAGAGCGTAATTTACCGAAGCTTGTTAATAATCGCTTAATACGTTGGGCTTTGATCATTGGTAGCTATGACTATGACATCGTCTTCACAAAAGGACAACTTAATTTTATAGCTAACTACCTTTCCAGGATGCCCAATCCTGATGAGAGACCGTCCCGTGCAGAATTGACAGTACACAGAATAATAGCTCAAATAAAACATAACAGTGTTTCAGATATAGCGTTGGCAGAAGAAATAATAAGAGATGCGTCAAGGAATGATTTTATTTTCAAAATATCGGAAAACATTAAGACAGGTTGGCGGGAAAATTCATATTCAGACATCTTAAAACCTTATGCTCGGAAACGCACCGATTTGTCCATCGAGAATAAGATTTTGATATGGCAGGGTCGAATAGTCATTCCGAATACATTAAGAAAGGTTACATTGAAATACCTGCACACAGGACACCCAGGAACTTGTGCAATGAAAGCACTCGCACGTTTTTACGTATGGTAGCCATCGATAGACGATGATATTGAAGAGTACATCAAATACTGTCGTAAATGCCAAGAAAACCGGCCAAATAACCCTGAATTGCCTGTGTACTCCTGGTCCGTCCCATCCCACCCATGGGAAAGACTTCATGTCGATTTTGTGGGACCATTAGAAGGAAAATACTGGTTTGTTCCAGCAGATGCACTCTCAAAATGAATTGAGATCAAGCCCATAAACCAAATAACTACAAACAAACTGTGTGAAGAGTTAGACTCTATATTTACAACGTTTGGTTTTCCACAATTCTTAGTGTCGGATAACGGGACACAGTTTACCCCCCGGGAATTCCAAAATTATTGCAGAGACAAGGGTATTCTACATATTAAGTCATCTCCATATCACCCGAGGACTAATGGCTTGGCAGAACGCCTGGTTCGTAATTTCAAAACTAGAATGTCATCAAGTGCGAGCGATGGCATGACCCTGAGAAGGAGGCTAGAAAACTTCCTATTTTCCTACCGTATAAACACCTCATAGTGCCACCGGTAAGAGCCCAGATGAAATTTTGTTTGGGCGTCGGTTGCACTGTGGTCTGGACAACGCGCGGCCTAACCCTAAAAGAACTCTGCAACACAAACAGATACAGGCAAACATCGAGTCTGAGAAACTAACCCCATCTTTTAAAGCAGGTGACAGCGTATTTGTTCGCACCCGAGATGGATCCCAATGGGTACCTGCTACAATAATATCAAGGCGTACGCACAGATATTCTTACGCTGTGAACACTTCAGACGGTGTAGAGAGGAGATATCATTCAGATCATGTGCGTTCTCGCTTAGCAGACCCAATCAGTCCAGCTGTTAATGATCTTCCTCCATTAAACTCAAACTCAAAGCATTTATTTCAATTAAACCATTTACAGGCACTTTTGAATTGTCAAGGGGTCGGTCAGTCAAAAATATGAAGCTAGTTGCCCATTCCAAAGCGTAGTAGGTATAATAACATTGTTATTATACCATATGGTGAGAACAATGTACTATGACGTGCACGTTCGTGAAAGCGTCCGTAATAAAAAAGAAGAAAAAAAGAATCATTCAAAAACTTAAAACAAATTAAAATAAGCCATGGCAGCTAAGAGATGACCAGTACCAACTGACGGGCGCCCGTTCACGAACATGACGCATTACCTTCGTCAACACCTGTTGGACACCCACTAAAACCTCCGTCCACACCTCATTCTCACCCATTGCCTCCATCTACACCTACGCCTCATTCACTAACTTTTTCCACACCTATCAGACATCATCATCTCACCCAACGCCTCAACTAACCCAACCATCAATTTGGGGAGGACCAAATTGATGGTTGGGTTAGTTGAGGCGTGCCAGGCTACTCAAGACTCGCCTGATATAAATCCAAATGTGATGGAGCACATCTTCCAAGTTCACCAGGCACACATAATCAAGCGGGCACTCCACGACAAGCCAGCGCTGAGACACCTGGTCTCCCACTGGCCACGGCTGTCTTGCAGGGAGCACCAGCAAGGCGCAGTGGGCGCACCACCACGAAGCCACGACGACTTATCGACGAGATGTCGTAGCTTATTAGGTTGTGGACGAATAATAATATACCAGGCTCTATGGTTGTGTCATTGTCATATAGTTACTTATTTGCTACGTCAATAAATACATTATTTTACGATGATATTAATCTATTTCAAGAGCACAACCACGTTTACAGAAATAAATACTTCCAAAACCTTTAAAGTAAAAATACTTGTATAGAAAATTGATCAGTAATTAAATATCAATAAGGAGCAGAATCACGTCGAGTGTCGAAGGAGCGAGTAGCCGAATAAAATACTTTGAAGTCTTGCAAGTATTTCGGGTCGCCACTTGGTCCCGTATAGTACAATTGGTCCGCGTACTTGCAAGTAAATAACTGGTGTAAAAACCTGTTGCGTAAATACGCACTTTCCCTAATGGCAGATAATCTGAAAAGCTCAACTCAGATGGCTGTGTTGGGGGTCATACAAACTGTCAAACATTGGTTGTTTATACCTCCTTCGCAAGGAGGGCCGCGCAGCAGACTCCTCGTCGGCATACCGGCCCATCTTTCTGCTCGATGAGGTCGAAAAAATGTTCGAGGGGATAGTCGCTGCCCGCCTAAAAACCCATCTGCGGATTATCGGGCCGGACTTGTCGGACGCTCAGTTCGGTTTTCGGGCTGAGCGTTCCATTTATTTCTTTGGAGCGACCAAATTTGCACCAAAGTTAGTTATTTTTCTTGAAATAAAAATGCGTCTGTGTGGTGTATAGATGCGTAATCCACCCACCGGGTTACCAGGTGGGATTGAACCGGGTGTTTTGAGTTTAATTGGGTTTAAACCCGATTTCAAACCTTTCGGGTGTAAATGATTAAAAATATACAACCTAGGTACAGCTCGATTCAAACTTAATGGCGGCTCAGAACATGAGGCGAGTCGCTCCGCAGTAACGTGTTTATGGGTCAGCGGGGGTGAGGGGTGGGGTACTGCGCAGCGAGTAACTAACTACCGAGCCGCCATTAAGTTTGAATCGAACTATACCTAACTTTACTTGTTCTACAATAACCGTATCCGTATGAAAGAAACGTAATCCCTATAAATTTGGTGAGATAGTACAGACGCCAGCACGTCAACCTACTACAATTTGTCAAATTTCTTTAATAGATTCTCAACTTTATCACCAAAGTATAAGGTTCAAAGTTGATTGGGAAAATTTGACAGTTTCGGGTAAGTTGATGTGCTGGCGTCTGTACCTTTTAAATTCACGTCAGTAGTATTTAAAACGAAATTAAAAGGAAAACTATCACAGCTAAGTAGGCTTTACAAGTTAACGAGTAATAATCGACCAACTTACATTTGCGGTTGCAAAAACATGTTATTCCATACATTCCGTATGGGACAACTTGTTTTACTACAACTAAAACTTGTAAACTACCACCAAGCGGGAGCAATAGAGGACATCCCTGCCATTGACAGAATACCTATTAACCCCTAGTATCTTTTGGCGTATGGCCAAAATCTGAACTAAATTGTATAAAAACAAGATGGTGGCATCTTGATTTTATACCGTCAACCAAAAGATCTTTGTAGCACTTGCTCTGTATCCATCGACCATAATATAACGGGATAGACGGTCGCTGTCTGTCTGTATCATATAATTAATTGATCTACAACCTGATACTGACCAGCAATTTGCAGAATACGTAAAAAAAAAATGAATTTCGCGGGCAACCCTGGTGCATTAATAATTAACCGATAAAGCTGCGATTGGAAATATTATAATGCAGCAGAATCATAGCAAAAACGCACTTGACCAGCCGTTAGCCGTCAGGATAATAGTATTCTGTGCTCACAGTACCGTGCTTGTTTCATCGTTACCTGAGAATCGGTAATTAGTAACACGTACCTATTAGCTGTCAAACTGATAATAAATAACAATGATCATACACTTTGAGAACTTATTTGAAAGAGTGTTACTCACCAAATAGTATAAGAACATTTCCTGATTTAGCAGTATTATCAGATAACGCGGTTGCAGTGACAAACACACACAATAACAGTACGTAAACAGAACCCGGCGCGCTTTCCATGTTGTCCGCACTGCTGATAACAAAGCAGTTATATGACGTGTCTCAGTGAAGTGTTGGCACTTTACGACCGCTGCCGGTGCCCTACTTATCGACCGCTTTGCCTCCAAAATTCAAATATTTTTTTACGAAAAATACAATGGCTAGTCGAAAATCCATTTTGTATCTATTTGATGTGGATGGCACCCTCACCAAACCACGCCAGGTCATCACAGAGGAACTGAAGCACTTCTTGTTAGATAATGTAAAATCTAAAGTGGCCGTAGGACTCGTCAGTGGATCCGATTATGTCAAAATAGCTGAACAAATGGATGGGGCTGAAGTGGCAGCCAAGTTTGACTATGTGTTCTGTGAAAATGGTGTTGTGCAGTATCGAGGCGGCAAGCTGATCAGTTCAGAAAGTATCCTTAGTCATCTGGGAGAGAAGTTGCTACAGAGAGTCATCAATTTCTCACTTGAGTTTATGTCCAAGATAGAATTACCTGCCAAGCGGGGCAACTTTGTTGAGTTCAGGTCAAGCATGATTAACATTTGCCCGGTGGGGCGGTCCTGCAGCCAGGCAGAGAGAGAAGAGTTTGTAAGGTTTGACTCTGATCACTCAGTAAGACAAAAATTTGTGGATGCATTACAAAGCGAATTTGGAAGTTCAGGCTTGACATTTGCGCTCGGAGGACAGATCAGTGTTGATGTGTTCCCTACTGGCTGGGATAAGACCTACTGCCTCAACCATGTAGCAGACCAGAAGTTTGATGAAATCCATTTTTTTGGAGATAAAACTATGCCAGGAGGTAATGACTGCGAGATCTACAATGATTCACGGACTATCGGCCATAAGGTCACATCACCTGATGACACCAAAGAACAACTAGTGAAGTGCCTTAATATTTAGTAACTCTTTATAGTATGTATTGCATACATATAAATGCTTTTATTAATTATTTTGCCAAGTACATGGAAACAGCAATAGTAATATTATTATGATAACCTTGTAGATAAGTGTATCAAGATTATTATTGTTTTCAATAATATGGAATGAGTACTTATTTCTGACTAACACTGCCATTCAAATTATAAACTAATTTCATCATATTTTTATAGGGGAATCCAACTGTCATATTTTTCTTGCTGAGAGGTTAATTGCTGTCATTGTATCTGTTTTACAAGTCAGGATTAGGGAAACAAATTAATAATAATTTTCAACAATTTATTTATAAAGTATGTAACTATAAAAGATTCAAAATGCCTTGCTTAATATATAACTATAAAAAATATGTACTCTGGTTTACACAACATCATTAAAAATTATATCATAACACTTTTTGATATGTTGGATTTGCCTACACCTAATAATATAATTTGAGCTTCAGTGACCCTCATAGATGGGTTTCCTTTTCTCCATAAAGGATATCATGCCTTCCTGCCGATCTTTTGTGGGAATGTTAATCTCATAGCACTTCTGTTCAACTTCATAGCCATCCTTGATGCTTAGCTGTATGCCTTCGTTGATGGCTTGTTTGGCACATCGGAGGGCGATCGGCGCGTTGAGTATGATCTCCCGTGCTATGGTTAGCGCCTTTTCTAGTGCTGCATTATTTGAACTGCTCTGTGGTATCACATGGTTTACTATGCCTGCAATAGATTATAAAATGTTAAATAAGGAAATCTAAAACAACAAAGTTTTATCTTTGATGGGTGATCTTCAACACCTACCTAAATCCTTGGCTTCCTGGCCACTGACTATTCTTGAAGTGTATATCAATTCTTTAGCAATATTGATATTGACTGCTCTGGGCAGTCTCTGAGTGCCTCCAGCACCAGGAATGAGGCCTCGGCCGGTTTCCACCAGACCCAGCTTTGCTGTTTCAGACACCACCCTGATGTCACAAGCCAGGGCCAGCTCCAGGCCTCCCCCAACTGCTACACCTTCAATAGCTGCTATGGTCGGCATGGGCAGGTCTTCTATTTCTATGAACGTGGCTCTCAGTCCTTTGACAAATCTGGCTACTTCATCATCTGCCATCTTGAAGCGCTCTTTCAAATTGGCCCCTAAAATAAACCAATGCAAATTTGATTCAATAGACATAAGTTTGAACAAAGGTAACTATGGGAGGCTAAATAAATATGATGTATTTACACAATAAATATGAGATGTGTGAATTGACGTGCAAACCTATTTATTGTATTTAATTAAATTCTACAAGCAAGTTGGTAACAAACATCACATTATCAATTTGATGGTACTAATTGGTTCTAACTCATTATTTTCTGGAAGACAAACAAACACAAGGTAATTTTAAATCTTGTACCTATGATTCTTACCAGCACAGAATATGCCAGGCACCATGCTGTGCAGTATGACAACAGAAACCTTGGTGTCCTCCCTGATCAATTGGTTCACTTCCCTCATGGCTTCAATCATGTCGAAGCCCAGCGCATTGCGGTCCTTGGGACTGTACAGTCCGTACAGCGCGATGCCTCTGTCCGTCCCCAATAACTTCTCGTACACCACAGGACTCACATTCTCAGTAAACTGTTGCGTCTGAGTCGCTAATAAACGCACCGACCCCTTTATTAATGAACTGTATTTATAAAGCCTTGGAATCAACATTTTCATTTACGATTCACTAGCCAAAACAGTTAACTTCCAAACTATTATTTAGACCAACCACTACCTATCGTATTATATCATGAGAGCAAATAATTCTGAGCGATTCTTGAATAATCTTATCACCGTACAAGATAAACATAACTCCGATTAGAATTCCGTCCGTCCGTCAGTCAATAAATAAATTAAACGATTCCGTGTCAATCGTGTCATTTCACACTCACAGTTTTTTTTTAGTTCACATCACAGTACAATTACAATACAAAAAAAAAAAACAGTTTTTTTTTTCTGTACTCTCTGACAGTACCTACTTTACGTGTATTATTGTTTTTTTTAGTAAATTATGTAGTCCTGTTTGGTACTAAAGTTGGATACGTCAACTGTCAAATGATCTTGAGTTGTGGTTAAAATTTGTGAATTTTGGAGTTATTTGCTGTGGTTAAAGCCCAATTGCAATATAATCGGATGGGGCATCAAAAGAAGCGGACATCACCCGAATAATAACACTATAATATAACAAGTAATAACATTGCACCAGTACGTACACAAATTTCAGCTGAAATATCTTTAGATTTAGACGATAAACAAAAGATTCTGCATTCGTTAAGAGCTTCAACAGTAAAGCATTCATAATTTCCCTTTTGCCATTATTTTCAACAGTTTTACTTCACCAAATCATTTTCTTGTTATTGAAGGGATAGAGTAGTGCATCATTTAGACATTTTATTTATCGATAATGCTATTTTATGTTTTTTTTTTATTGGTTTTATGTTTTACTTTCAAGGTTGCCTGCTAATAAACGAAAAAAGAAAAAAACAATTGGTTTGGAAAATTTAAAGATGTTAACATAAACTGTTCATATTTTTGTTCTTTTCACTTTGAAGAATCATAATATTTCAACCGGATACTCAATAAAGTAACATTATGTGACGATGCTTTACCTTCACGAACCTTATTGGTAAGTAACATGACGTTATAAATTTGTCCAACATGATTTTCTAGTGGCTGGTGTTGAAAATGATAGTGATGTCCGCATTTGCAATATTTGTTTAATGGAAACAAAGAGTGATGTAAAGAATGTGTTTGAGTGTGGTCTTAAGACTTAAGATCAATTAAAAATTCTATTAATAAAATCAGGAAACAATAAAAATACTATTTTTTTTTTTTTGCTTGTTTACAGATTGCGATTTGAACAAATATGTCCGGCATTTTAAATGAGAATTATCAAAATCAGACAAACTCACAATGTAAAAGAGATATACATGAATTTGAGATATACAAATATTATGGGAAGAAATCTACTGAAAGAATATCACATAGAAATTACCTGAACAAAATTGTATTGTTCAGAACTGAATGAGATTGATTTATTTAATATAACTTTATTATAATTAGTGTTGACTTTTAATTAAAACCCACAATTATTTGCGTGTTAGAAACTTAGTATCAAAAATATTCCGCCAATTTTCAAAATTTCTTTATTTCATTTTCACTGGATATCCGTGAAATTCAAATTTGTATGTTGATCAAAATGAGATACACAAAGATAAAATAATAATAATATAAATTATAAAATTTCATTTAAAAATTACCATCTGCGGGCCATTGGTGGAGCCACCTTTTAGAGGTATGAGGAACAGGGTGTAAAATTCATTCATCCGCTATAGAAAAGGGAGGACCCTCCGACCAGACGGGTGTCGTGTCTGCCGGGCAAATGCCCGATAGTTTTTTTGAAGTGAAAACTTTAGGCGCGTTGAGCACTTTTTGGGTGAGCAAAAATCATGGAAGTCCCGTCATCTTCACCGGACGTTTTCCAAGAGCTATATGTATACTGTGTATATATGTGTACTTTTTGGGTGAACAAAAAGCTTGAAACTCGCGTCATCGTCATCGCACGCTTCCCATGAGCTATATGTATACTGTGTATATATGTACATAGATATGTTGCTTATAGTATACAATGGCGTGAAATCAGTTACAGAATACTAGGTCGATAAAAGCAGTAAGTATATATCTGTCCTCCAGGTTTCAACCTATCACAGTGGGAAACATCAAAATAAGTTTTACGGTTTAGCCGCGAAAGAATGACGAAGCAATTAAATTAAAAACAAACAAATGAAAGGCATATGTTAGAAAACTTGGAGTAGGTATTTTTACCCGTAAATATTGTACTGTGACATTATGAAAACATTCTCACAATCTTTTATCGATATTATAACATAGAAATATCGATAAGGGCTGCCCTAGTAGACGCCATTTTATCCTCTCAGTAAAGTGTAGGTATGGTACGTTTTTCTTGTAGGTATGCCAAGTCCATATGTTTTTTAAGTCAATGAAATTAGACCAATGACATAATTTTTTTTAAATCAATGGATTAGACAGAGACAGGTGCAAATTTCAAACTCCAAATTGAAATTAACAACAATCTCTTGAAATGTCTATCTCTGTGTAACTTTAGGTCATTTTAATGTACTCTACCTACCTAGGAATATTTGCATACCAAAATATCAATATATAAACGTGCTTTCATGAAAGCGTCCTAAGCGTCTACCTACTGGCAGTGGCAGTGTAAATTCGTAATACAAAAAATTTAACGTCTGCGGTCTCACGGAATTCCGAAACAAAAAACCGTACATAGGCGGCCAGCCTATAATGTTCCTTGGAATGGTCACATCACAAAGATAGAGGTCATAGATCAGCCGGTCTATTCTGTAACCATGTCACCGTAAAAACTTCGTGAGTACTTCGGGAGGTACCTGTTTCGGATAAGGCGGGAGGAAACGCCTGGGTGTCATCACTGCGTGGATCGCCCGGAGGACACGGTGGAGCATACGGTGGAGGTATGCCCGGCTTGGGCAGAGCAGCGCTGTGTCCTCGTGGAGGCGATCGGTGGCGGGGATCTCTCGCGTCCGGCCCTGGTCCAGGCCATGGTACGGAGCGAGAGGGCATGGGAGGCCGTCACCTCCTTCTGCGAAGCAGTAATGCTCGCGAAGGAGGAAGCGGAGCGCGTGAGGGAGAGGCAAATTTCGCGCCCTCACGCCCCTAGCCGCCGCAGGAGGAGACGCCCCCAGACGTCGGGAATCGATCGCGGACTCCCGGCCACCGTAGGCGCGGGCTTGCGGACGTTAAGCAATGGGTAGCTCGCCGTCCGGTAAGGACCAAGCCCGGGTCGACGGCGCGTTGTGTTCTACGCGCGCCTCAAAGAGTGTCAGCGAGTGAAGGGGTCCAATGAGACCATTGCCTGCCGGGGTTGCGGGAAAGTCCGAAAGGGATACCGTGGCCCCCTGGCATTGCACAGGCAAGAGAAGGAACACGGGTGGGTTTTAGTCAGTAAGAGTCTGACACGCCCTCCCCGAGGGAGGAGTCGTTCATGATTTCCCACCCAAAAAAAAAGAAAAAAAAGTTGTACGTAGTACATACTAGTTCCATGTAAGTATCTCTATCACAAACTGCCTATGGATTAGGGATATGATCATGTAGCACTGACCTCCATACAGTACGCTGGACCTATGATAAGTCGAGCCATAGTGGGGCTATTTGATTTTCGCCATTTTGGCGCTGATCGCAGAAGTGGGTGGGAACGGAACTAATAATAGGGATGGGACAGTAAGATAAAATACATCGATAAAAGGCTTTTCCGACCATCAGGTAATACTATTTCTATGTTTCCGACAGATACAGATATTTCGGCCGGGTTGTTTATTCTAATAATATAATAAAGCTGATGAGTTTGTTTGGTTGTACGCGCAAATTTCAGGAACTGCTAGACCGATTGCATAAGTTCTTTCACCGTTGGATTGTTACATTATCCCTGAGTGACATAGGCTATGTATGTACTACGGGAGAAGTTGGGGCAGACTGCTAGTCTTAGGATAATCCGAAGCCAGACTAAGGGGGTACTTAGTATGTGACTAGCTAAATCCAAAAATAAATACGGAACGCTTTTTAAATAGAAATGAGGGTTTCTTGGGATGGAGTGGAATAGGTAAGGTATTTATAGAAAATAAAATGAGTTATGTTTAATAAAACAGTCATCGGAGAAGTGCTTTGAACAGATGTAATCATATTTTTTCGGACGTCAACTAGGCTTTTCAATGTTTTTCAGCCATAATTACAGTCTTCTTTTGTCAGTCGGAAACCTGTGAATTATTTTAAAATTATATGTATTTGATAATAAAAATCGGCCATCGGCGATTTCCGTTCTTGAAAGTAAATAGATATCGTTAGGAAAAATATCGATAACTTTTATCGACAGGTAACTTTTACATCACTATTAAATTTTGTGGTTTATAAAAAACCGGTTATACAAAGACAAATATATTGTTATTACGTATAATAAGATAAGTGACAGTTTTTTAAATGTCTATTAATAACAATAGAAATATAATTTGTTGAATATCAGCCGTAAACTCATTTACTTGTGGAATGCAACCCCACTTCCTTTCTGGTAACGAGTTTTGCGTAACAAACACTCTTTCATAGTTGACCTATGAATGACCACCACTTATTTATGTATTAACTAAATTAATACGACACAACAAAGAAGCTTAATCACCTTAAACCTCCAAAAACACGGGGGACAATTCAAACAAGACAGCGGCTATTTGCAAGTTACGTCAGATTTAGTTCTCTTCCCACCCATTGGGGGCGCTTCAAATAGGCACAATAAAGAACTGTCATTTCATAGGGTATCGTAAGTCCAGCGTACTTGTATAGATGGAGGTCAGTGTCATGTAGTCTGTGCGCGCGACCACAGAACCATATCCGTATGTAGGTCATTGACTTAAGTTTTATAAGTCAATGATGTAGTATCTCTAAGTAGTCTGTGGATGTAGGTCCTTGATGTAGGTAGTCACAGACTACCAATGGTACAAACTACTACCAATGGTAGTCTGTGACTCTGTGCAGAGAACTTTTTTATACTGCGGTGCAATCTCTAAGTAGTCTGTGCTGCGGTGCGCGCGATCAACAAATCAAAATAACATAATGTGGATTGAGTTAATTTGAGTTCAAGCAAGGCAAGCAGAAAATCAGTGAGAAACAAAGACCGGGAGACGGCGCATTACTTTGTTTTATCGAAATAACATTGATTCCCAGCGGTGCGCGACAAATAATTAAATATTTGTGGTTTATTTATTTCTGTTTGAGGTTAGTACCGATTTAGATTGCTTTCTTACTTCGTATCAAAGAATATGTAATAATACTTCGGATCGCTATATTATCTCAACACACAGTTTGTCATCAATTTTGTATATTTCAGTTACTACCATGGCGCGTGAGCTCTATGTGGTCGAACTAGATCCAGACACGAAAACTACATTGAAGATGTATTTATTCCAAAATGTTGTTAACGTGGAAGTCATAAGGAATAACATTGTCCAAGGTATTTGGAGCTGTGCTGCAATCAAGCCGCAGTTAATAATAGAGCCCTTCCAAGTAGCGGTTGCAGCAAATAGGGCTGTTCTGTCTCAGAAACACAATGCAATGGTCACCAGAACAGTGTTTTCTGAGATATTGTATAATTTATCAATCTCAAAAAACATCTCACAGAGTTTGAGCAAGTTTGGCATAGAGAAGGACACAAAATTGTTGATTTGTTTTCTAATTACTGAAGAATCAGATGCAAGTAAGGAGATATTACCACAAATTGAGGGTGAAATGCTACCTATGAGTGACCTGAAAGAATTTACCTCTAAGACAACTCTGAATAATGTATATAAATTGAATAGTATACCAACTGAGCAAGACTTAACTGATGTTATTGTTAGCAGAATGGTTACTAAGAACTTTGTAACACATTAAAAATAGCAGAGATGCATAGATTTGCATCTTGGCTGATACAATACCGATCTTGTGTTATTAACACCACAATGGTTAGTAATAGTATTAATAATATGGTGGTAAGCCTGAATAAATGTAGCTCAAATGCTATAAATATTTATACAGATTGTATGAAGGAGGTTCCATGTCCCTCACTCACTATGGGCTCACTGCCTGATGATGACATTGAAGTCTTGGGGTCAACTCTGGATAGTCATTTAAATTTATTTATTTAACTACAATGGTTACAACCAATTACAGTAACAAAAATTTTAAAAACAAAAGAGAGTAAAATTATAACCCACATTAAAATATACAAAATAAAAACATGAAAACATAAATAAAATAAAAGAAGGATAACAACACTGTCATAAATTCCTCTCACAGTACTTCTGACATAATCTTCGTCCATCCATCCGCAAACAGGTCGCCTGTTGGGTTAGAATCCAAGAGATCATTAAGCGCGGCCAGTGCGAGGAATTGGCGACTTAGCACGTGCAACAGTACGACATGGAGGCACGGCAAACAGCCTGTGCCTTCTGCCCCGGCAGTAATTGTCTGGGACAAAGAAGCGCGCCAGCACATCAAGGAGATCAGGAGCGTCAATTGCGCCACGGAGCATCTTACTGGCTATTGTGAGCTGATCTGGAGCTCGCCTTACCTCTATCCGACAAAATTCTTAAAAACCCAGTAATAATTTTGTACGAATTTTGAAACTAGTTTGTAAGACAACAGAAGGTACCAGTAAGAATATTCTAATGGTGGCACTTCACATCGCTATTAGTGTTTGCGTATTCTTCATAATTGCGCAAATACGACGATGTGCCTATCTTTCAAAATCAAAATCAAAAGTCATTTATTCAAATTAGGCTGAGAATCAGCACTTTTCGAACTTTCAAAATTACATAAGACAGTCCCGCAAAACGCCCACCCTTCACCACTTCCTAGTGCTTTTGCTGGGAAGAAGAAGTGGCGCAACAAACTCCCCAGCAGCACAGCTGTCTGTTCAGTTAGGAAAAAAAAAATGATTCTATACAATAATTTATAAGATAATTTACATTACGCAAAATAAAATTTAAATTATAAATTAATAGCCATATATGACAGCTAGCACACGCCAATATACCAACCAAAAACATCGAGAACTATACTCAAGCAGAAATAAAAATAACTAAACGTAAACAATATCTAAAAAAAAAGAAAATAAAGCCTCCAGGCATAAAGGGCGTGCCCGCTTACATAGAGCTGTAACTAGAAGTTATAATAATATCGATAAACTAGGACCATCGAGGTAAAATAAATAATTGTCGAGGTCGCTAGCTAACCACATATTGTAATACAACTCATAAAAAAAAACATTGTAATGAGTAGATTATGTCAACAATAAATAAAAATAAAATAAATGTACATAAAAAGTAAAATTATAGACTTTTATATAAACTCATAAAACCTGTCAGTAGGTAAACTAATTCTGGAGAAAGAACATTTAAGCATTGTCTTGAGTTAATCACAGCGACCAACTATTCTTATCATTTAAGTAGTCGTTGATAGAATAGTATGCCTTTGAACAAAGGTTGGACTTTACTTTAGTTTTAAACGCATTAAAAGGCAAATCTAGCAAACAAGAGGGTAGCTTGTTATAAAAGGTTATACCAAGCCCAACAAATGAGTTATGAACCTTATGAAGCCGGTGAAAGGGAGCACGTAGTTTATCCTTACTTCTAGTGTTAACATTGTGAATATCACTGTTTTTAGTGTATAAGTGTATATTCTGCCTAATATATAAGATGTTGGCGAAGATGTATTGTGATGCCACTGTGAGGATACCGATATCTTTGAAAAAATCTCTCCGAGAAACTCTGGCACCTAGCTGGTAAATTGCTCGAATAGCTCGTTTTTGGAGGACAAATATATTTTGAATATCTGCTGCTTTGCCCCAAAGCAGAATACCGTAGGACATAACGCTATGAAAATAACTAAAATAGACTAACCGAGCTGTATCAACGTCAGTGTATTGTCTTACTTTTCTGACAGCGTAGGCGGCCGAACTGAGCCTTCCCGCTAGGCTCGATATATGTTGGCCCCACTGAAGTTTTGCATCTACTGTTATGCCCAGAAAAACTGCCGAGTTTACAGTTTCAAGCACCTCTTTATCTAAGACGATGTTGGGTCCTAGATTTCTAACATTTGGGAGGGCAAACTACACATTTCGTTTTCTTGGCATTGAGAACTAGGTTATTTGTTGTAAACCAATCCGTAACCATTGAAAGTGCACTGTTTACATCGTCAAAATCTTGTCTATTCCTGTCTACTTTAAAAATAAGAGAAGTATCATCTGCAAACAGTACAACTTCACAGATATCCTTTAAATAGAATGGTAAGTCATTGATATACACTAAAAACAAGAATGGACCCAGTATTGAGCCTTGAGGTACACCTAACTGAACTGGTAGCCCGGAAGATTTTACACCATCAACATCTACACATTGCGACCTATTATTTAAATACGAATTTAAAACGTTTAGAGCTTCGTTTAGCACACCGTAATGACGCAGTTTACGCAAAAGCGTGTCATGGTGCACGCAATCAAAGGCTTTGGAGAGATCACAGAAAACTCCAATAGCATTTTGAGAGTTCTCCCATGCGTTAAATATGTGTTTCAGCAGAGCAACACCCGCATCTGTAGTCGAACGACCCTTTGTAAAGCCATATTGTTCATTATGAAGGAGGCTATTTAAATTAAAATGTCTTAGCAACTGCTTGAGTATTAACTTTTCAAATATTTTGCTGAATGCTGGTAAAATAGAAATAGGCCTGAAATTGCCAACGTCATTTTCATTACCTGATTTAAATAATGGTATGACTTTACTACTCTTCATGAGGTCAGGAAAAGTTCCTAAATCAACACATTTATTAAAAGTAACAGCTAGATAGGGGGCTACGATGTCTATTATATTACTTAAAAGTTTAATGGAGATTCCCCAGTAATCACCAGTGTTTTTACACTTGAGTGTGTTAAAAACATTAACTACATCACGAGGCGTTACATGTTCGAAGCTAAATATGCGACTACTTTTAGACACACTACTAAGCAAAAGGTTTTCGGCTTTAGATGGGGACGAGTTTAAGGAGCGAGTCGTAGTTATAGGTATGTTGGCAAAAAACTCATTAAACGCCTGAGCTACGTCAGCTGCTTTAGTAACTAATTTACTGTCGACCATAATCTCGAGTTGTTTATCTTGCTTAACCGATTTACCCGTTTCATTGTTAATAATTTTCCAAGTGGTTTTAATTTTATTATTGGAATTTTTAATTGTATCGCTTAAAAATTTTGATTTAGCTAAAACACTAACCTTTTTAAATAATTTTGAATATTTTTTGACATACTCTAGGAAAGGAGTATCAAACCTATATTTTTTCAAACCATATAACTCGTATAGTCTCGCTCTACTTTTATAAATACCCGGAGTGGCCCATTGGTTAAAGCCAACGGAGGTGCCATTAATGTTAATAGTTTTAGTCTTGAAAGTAGATTGGTACTCTTTTTGCACAACATCAAAAAGGGCTCCATACATTTCATTAGGATTCTCGTGGTCTACTATAGATGGTGTTATTCTATGAGCTATATTATTTTTAAATTTATTGCAACGACTAGCTGTATATGGCCTACATTCTATTTTATGCGGCTTTTTATGTAATGGCATGGGGAAACTAGCTAATAAACCACAGTGGTCAGACGTTAAGTCACTTAACACTAATTTATTTTTGGCATCACAATCACTAAATATATTATCAAGACAAGTTGACGAAGATGCCGTGATCCTAGTAGGTTCAAAAAACAAGTTAATTAAATTATAAGACCTAAACAGATTAAGAAGTCTAATACTTAATGGAGTAACATCTAAAATATTAATATTAAAATCTCCACATAAAATTATACTTTTATTACTTTCACGAATAAGACAATACGCAAATATACTGAACTAGCATTTTGCCCGCGGCTTCGCTCCCGTGGTATTTCCCGCGGTACCCGTTATATTTCCCGGGATAAAAAGTACCTAAGCCTATGTTACTCCCTGAAAACTAAGCTTTATAATGGTAAAATAATTCTTCAAATCGGTCCAGTAGTTTTGGAGCCTATTCAATACAAACAAACAAATCTTTCCTCTTTACAATATTATTAGTATAGATAAGTTCGTTTACCGACCAGACATGGGTTGCTCAGTAGAGTTCGGTGTTTAATTTACGCATATCACGTATTTCTAACCCTTAGCCACCTGTCGTGTTTTTCATTTACACTACCACCTGACGTCGGTCAGATAGTTTCCATGTTATTAACCATTATTTAAAATTTTACAATAAATAAAGTCATATTCTGTATTTTCGTTATAATGTTATTCATTAAAAGTTTTTAAACTATGCAAGAGTATGCATCATCAATAAAATCTCCCGCGTCTGGCTGTCTGTATAATCGCGATAAACTCAAAAAGTACCGAACGGATTTCACCAATGGACGGAGTGATTCATGCGGAAGGTTTTTTGTATAATTCATTATAGTTTTGTGTAAATTGGCTGAAATAATGACGATTATTGTCGAAGATGTCGGAAAAAATCGTGCTGACTGGGGAGCTTTACTGGCGTGCGCCGCGTAATCCGCAAGAGATACTTACATCAATTTTATACAGAATTGTAGATCTTAAAAAGTTCAACAAAAAAGTCCGCGATAGCATAACACATAAATATTATGTATATCTTCTAAGGATGACCTTCAGTAACCATTTTTGTCCTTTAGAATTTTATAAACTTTCATTGTTATTTCCGAAGCTAGTTAGACCGGTATTAATTTTAACCTTATCCAATAAAATATGTTATTTAAAGGCATTTAATTTAAATTAAAATATGCCTTGACTTATCAACAAAATTATACACTTTATAAGATATCATAGATTCAAAAACAATAGGAAAAAAATAATGTATCCATCAAATATATTTTGCAATAGATTTCGAGAAAAGTGAAATGTTGGTTGAGTCCTTACTATTAAACATAAAGTTTGTAAAGACAGGTATTTTTTTTTACTTTCTCAGAATGGACTCAAAACTACCCTTCGACTAATAAATTAGTTATAAAAAAAAAACAAAATATCTAAGTAAAGGAGAATGACCGCCAATGGGCCCCTTAGTTTTGGTGACGTGTCAAGACTATTTACTTCTCAAAAATTAAGTCGTATTTTTACATGTTCAAGTTTTTTTTTTCAACATTTCTTTTACCCTAGCATTGGAAAACAATATTAATATATATTTTATTGAATTTAGATCAGTTCCGCCATTAAAACTTGACGTGAATGTTGCCAGACGCGGACTATGTCAATTGAATAATTGTAATCGATTGAAAATATCGATATTTTACTAATCCGTCGACTAAAATGACCGGAGATAGGCTACAATAGCTTTTCTTTCGTCATAATCTAGCTAACACTCTCATGTAACTGATTTGGCGCGAAGTAGACGACGGGTGGGCTCAAATAAAGAAAATAAAAGTAGTTAATAAACTAAAATAAAAAACACGAAGGAATTATATTTTGAAGGAGTGTATATTCTACCCACAAACGTATAATATTATAACTAGGAGATGCTGCCGGTCTTACCTCTGCGGTGCTTGTAGCTAAAGTACGATCCTGAAATGATGTGAAGGTCCTCTGTCCGATAGCGAAGAACTAAGGCGGAAACAGACGCTCCGGTTGCCCTTCCGATTGTCTGATCGGAACATCGAATCTGATTAACTGCCTACACGCTCCGGTTTTGCCTTCTGAAGAGAAACCAGAGCGTCTGTTTCCAGCCAAAAGAGTTTGAAGCGGTCGGAAGACCAAAGACAAGATCTATATTCTCTATGATCAGATCCGATTATCGGAACGGAGGGTCTGTGCTGAATAAAGCAAAATGTATGGCAGCTACGCTTCCGAATGTCTGATCAGACAATCGGAAGAGCAACCGGAGCGTCTGTTTCCGCCCATAATCCCACGTAAATATTATGTGTTTCATGGTATTTCTACCGTCAGAAATATTCCGTTACCTTCATAACTGATTAGTTTCTTTCAAAAACAAAAGTTAGTACCACATACATTATTGTGGTTAGTACTCAGGTTAATACCTCCCATACATACCTAAATAGCGTTTATAATTATCTTTTTAATTATGTAAATAATATTTTTTATAACACATCGATTTGCTAAATCGATTACCAAAATATTTAATATGGTCACACTTAAACAGATCTATCTGTCAAGTGCCAAATCAATGCATCAATCAAATTGTTTCGTGCCGTCCGTTATGCGTCGAGTTGAATTTATTCCCGTATTTACTTCAGTTCGTTACAATTTGAAGCTGTTGAGTTGAGCGTTTACGTTCCTGCAGTGGATTTGTTTTGAGATATTGGACTCCTGTTTTAGTGATAAGTGAGGAAATGACTCTGTTTTAGTTTTTAAGTGAGCCTTGGACTCGTTTTACTCCTTAAAAATGTCTACACCTGGTAGAGGTCGGGTAAACCACCCTCTCTCTCGCTGGTGTATCAATTGCTCCCTACGTTTGGCGCCGAATCTTCGTAGACGTCAAATCGAAGAATTAGATGAACCAATGCTTATCCTTCTGAGAACCTGGGTAACACCGGTAAGTGTCTATTGTGTCATTTACCAGATTTATACGAACACTTAGGATGCCTATGTTTGGCCAATCAAGGGGTCATCGTCAACTGCAAATCTCTATTATTTCCGCTATAACATAAATTAACGTTTACACACGTACATTATAGGCATAAGGTGATATGAGAAAACCTAGACCATTGCAATGAGCACATGAATAAATGTACGTTTTATTTATTTAGGAATTCTCTGATTTATTTTTGTTATCTTTTCAGATATCCGCTGATGACATCCTGTCTTGAATGTTTTGTATTATTACAAAACCGAAATCATCAACCCTATCCCTTGTATCCCCTGCTCTTGGACACCTCAACATATTTTTTGCATGAATGTCAATTGCAAGCCGCAGAACTTATAGGTTTAGTCAAGACTGTCCTCAAAGGAACGTTATACTAAGATGAACGGACACCAGCACATCACGTAAGTGTTTAAATCGTAGCAGAATAACTGTGATTGAACTAATTTAACAAAAATAAATATAATATTTTCTTATTTTTAGGTCTTGCATTTGGACCGAGTATGTCGTGCTTGTTGGGAGGCTGCAACAAGAGAAATACAAAACCAGGCCGTTAGTGGTGTTAACAGATCCACAGTGGATTCTGCGTCAGTGACTGATAACATGGACGATAACATTGCAGATGCTGTGATTCCTGTACCACCTCCACTGCCACTGCTGGTTCCACCACCTCAGGAACAACAATTACCTCGAACATTTCCAAAAAAATAATTACTTAAGTACAAATGGGTTTCTGCAAGTTCACGTCATTGCATGTTCCTTGGTTGTGCGAACACTGAACGTCCGAATGAGTACCTTGTTTACTACTGAAAATGGTCCCATGCGCTCATTTTTTAGACCCAGTGATGTATTCATTTTGGACAGAGGATTTCGAGATGTGATTGCTGAGTTAGAACAATATAATTATAAAACTCACATGCCAGTCATCATTATCGGAAAACAAACAACAATTAACCACCCACCAGGCTAATAAATCTAGATGTGTAACAATGTGCCGGTGGGTGGTAGAGGTTGTAAATGGGAGAATCAAAAGAGATTTTAAATTGTTTCGCCAGGAATATTTTAATAGAGCGTCAAGTCACCTTATGACTGATTTCAAAATACCTTGTTCAGTTTTGAATAAATTCCATCCTACAATTGATGACAGACCCGATGCTGTGGAGTACATAAATATTGCTCTGTCGAGATTATATACAGTAAATTATTTATCGGAATTAATTCAAAGGGAACATATAAATAGAAGACGTACGATTTTCCAGAGCATAAACAGCAGTGCTCCCCATCTAAATAACTTTCCAAGATTAACATTAATCGAATTAAGAAGATTTGCTTTAGGATCTTACCAATTAAAACAGGCAAGATCCTATTATGGGGAGCATGTGCGGGCGAATGTTACCTACAGTGTAGAAATAAGCAATGAATTTTAATAGAAGAAGATTTGCCCTTAATATTAGGTCAAAACAATTATAGGGCCAGAAATAAATCGAGACATGTGAGTAGCAGGAATTATTACACATATTTATTGATAAGTGGAGACCAACATAGGGCAAATTCTTTAGAGAGTATCATTGCTTATTATTGTAGTTGCTTAGTGGGAAATCGTACAGTAGGGTGCTGCGCTCATACTATGACCGTATTGTGGTATTTAAGCTTGGGTCGTTGTAATGATATAAGTGCCCCAGCGCAATTTCTAGACCATGTTATATTTGATGAAGAATAAATGTTTTACCTTACTATTTATTGTTTTTTTTTTTTTAAATTAAGCAGGCAGTTAATTAAGCAGCTTAACTTGACTTGAGATGGATCCGTGCGGTTGTTGTAACTTAGCCATGAGCTCCTATGACCTAAGGAGCCGCAGGTAAGTATTTATTTTTAACAAAACTACATGGTGAGGGCAAAGCCTGCTTAACGCTGCACAGCATAATAAGAGATATTTGTAAGCGCAAGTACTTAACCTACATAATATCTAGCAAGAGAAGAAGTTATGTAGTGTTTTCTAAATTCAGGAATCAATATTAATACATAAACAATATGATTAATTTAATTTCAAATATGTTTAAAACAAAAAAAACTGGTTTTATAACCTCAATTTCAGCATCCGAAAAAATAAGATTTCTCTTAAACTAGGGTGAAAAATTGAAAATCGATTTCAGGATATGAAAAGGTAATTCTAGGTCTACAAAACCAAGTAAAAACCACCGTGACATGCGAAGTTTTTTTAGGGGCCCAAAACTCCTAACAAAATGGGCATACTCCTTTATTATAAAGTTATAGGTACAGACGCCAGCACATCAACCTACTACAATCTGTTCTTCTTTTAAAAAATGTGCAACATTCGATTATCGACTTTCAGTTGTTTTTTTATTCAGCTTAGTTATGAAAGATGGATACTTCGAAAATTCGAGTTATTTTTGAATACGAGTTTCGACGCGGAACTAACGCGGCAGAAACAGCTCGCAATATCAATGTTGCCTTTGAAGAGGGGAGGGGACTGCTAATGAACGCACCGTACGATTTTGGTTTAAACGCTTTCGTGATGGAAACTTTGTTTTGAAGAACGAAACACGTGGAAGACCGCCCACACAGGTGAATAACAATGAATTGAAAGAGATGGTGGAAGCCGATCCGAGCCAAACTACCCAGGAATTAGCGGCATGGTTTAACGTTACCTTACCAACAATATTGATTCATTTGCGTCAAATCAATAAAATAAAAAAATATATAATAGAAATGGGTGCCTCATGATTTGACTGATCTACAGAAAGAAACGCGTGTTGAAACTTGTGTTGCCTTGTTGAATCGATTCAGAAATGAAGGAATATTGGATCGAATTGTGACATGTGATGAAAAGTGAATTCTTTACGATAACCGTAAGCGAAAAAGCAATAGCTGACCCCAGGTCAAACGCCGCAACAGTGTCATAAAGCAAAGCTTACCAATAAAATGGTAATGGTAACTGTTTGGTGATCTCAGCATGGTGTTATTCACTAAAGCTTTCTCCGATCTGGTCAAGCAATAATGGCAGATATCTAATGTGCCGAACTCCGTACAATGATAGCAAAACTAGCAGTGAAACAGCCCCGACTCATGAATCGATCTTCACCATTATTGCTCCATGATAACGCGAGACCTCATACAGCACAAGAAACTGTTTTAACTCTACAGGAACTGCAATTAGAAACCATTCGTCACCCTCCGTATTCAACAGACCTTGCTCCAACGGACTACAATTTTTTTCGTGATTTGGACAATTTTACTACGTGATAAAAAGTTTTCTTCTCAGGAGGCAGTACAAAAAATGCTTTCACACTATTTGTCGAATCTAGATCACGAGAGTTCTATCGCAAAGGCATAAATGACCGTCCTATTAGATGGCAGCATTCTATACAGGGTGTCCAGTAAATAGCACGACATACTGCAGGGGGTAATAGCTTGGGTCACTACCTATCAATACAACACAATATAATATGTTCAGCAAAATCTTACATTTTTTTTTCACCACTGTAGGTTAAACTTAAGTGATAAGAAAATAGTTCTGTGAAAATTTAAACAAAAAATAGTATTTCTTGAAAACATTCTTGTCTTTGATAGAAAAAAGACTTATCAATGAGTAAAGTAACTATTCACGAATAATTTGATGTAAAAAAAAAGTACTAGAAAAGGATTTTTTCATTACGAGATGCTTAAAAATCTGTTTCAAGGTAGAGATTTTTCGGTATTTCGGAAAATTTTGTAAAACTGTAAATCCGTAAGATTTTGCTGAACATATATTGTGTTGTATTGATAGGTAGTGACCCTAGCTATCACCCCCTGCAGTATGTCGTGCTATTTACTGGACACCCTGTATAATTAATCTTATACAAATAGCAGCATGGCGTGCTACCCCAACGCTGAACACTTCAGTCTGTAAAAATAATGTACCCCTAGAGATAAGGCATAAACTGGAGGCTAAGCGAAGATTGCGAAGGCAGCTTCATTTGAGTAGATTGGAAGAGGACAGAAGAGATTTGAATAAAGCCGCAAGAGAACTGAAGGAGCTCATTAATGATGACCAAAATACCATGTTTCAAGAAAAACTCTCAATATTATCAGCTCGAAAACAGGATAACTATTAATTGTGGAAGATAACCAAAAATTTCAAAAGACCACGTTAGTTTTGTACCCCCGCTTAGGCAATGTATATAGAGTTGTGCACAAAATCAGACAGTCGTTGGAAAATAAAGAATACTGTTCTGCGGTGTTCCTGGATATATATCCAACAGGCATTCGACAGGGTCTGGCACAAGGGACTTTTGTATAAGATCAAATCTCTTCTACCTAACTCTTTTTAAATGTTAGTAAAGTCTTACTTAGATCAAAGAAAATGTCAAGTTAAGTATGAGGAAGAACTGTCAAATCTTTACGAAATGAACGCTCAGTCCCACACGGGTCTGTGCTCGGGCCCGTACTCTATTCGATCTTTACTGCATACTTGCCTAATACTGATGAAGTGATAACGGCGACCTATGCAGACGACACTGCTTGCCTTGCGAGTGACAATGATCCAACACAGGCATCCCAAAAAACGCAAGCACAGTTGAATAAAATTGAACTTTGGCTTAAAAAATGGAGAATACAACCTAGTATGACTAAGTCAGTTCAAGTCACTTTTACTCTTCGGAAGGGCGATTGTGCCCCAGTGTACTTGGAAGATAAACCACTGCCAAACAGTAACACAGTCAATACCTCGGGCTACATCTAGACAGAAGGATTATCTGGGCCAACCACATTAAGGCCAAGAAAAAGGCAGCGACCATAGAAATGAAAAGTTTATCCTGGCTCTTAGGAAGGCAATCAAAATTATCTCTCAGTAAAAAAGTACTTGTTTAAAAAGTTATGGTTAAACCAATCTGGATTTACGGAATAGAACTCTGGGGATCGGCTAGCAACTCCAACATCGAAATTTCACAAAGGATCCAAAATTTAGCTCTGCGAACTATCTCAAGTGCACCCTGGTTTATCAGAAACACAGAAATACACGAGCACCTAAAGATTCCAACAGTGAAAGAAGAACTATGCGAAAGATGCAAAAAATACAAGCATAGACTGAGCAAGCACAGCAATGTCTTGGCTAAGAACCTTCTAAACAGACAAGGGGATAAAATCCGCCTAAAGAGATGGCAAATCCTGAACTTGGGTCGGACAGTGAAAATTTAAAACGTAGTACTGGACTAATAATGTGAATGCTCAGTGGAACATCGCAAAAAAAAAGGTCTCACACATCTGATTATGGCTAGAAAGCCGATTGCAGATAGATTTGAGGAGAAAAAAAAATTTGATGGCATCAATGTATAGATAATAATGGTAATTATTATCAAATTAAAAAAAAAACGAATTTCAATTTTTCAGTACAAATCGGCAATTTCATACTTTAACCCCTAATATTTAGAGTTTCAACGTGGGCACTAGCTTCAGTGACAAGCCACGTGAAGGTCTTCCAAAAACCGCCATGCCGCAGGAGAATATCGATGCCGTGCGGCAGCTAGTCGTCGAAGATCGTCATGTGACATACCGTGAAATAGAGGCAGCCCTGGGCATTTCAGGGACTACTATTGAAAAAATCCTGCACGAAGAACTCGGTGTAAGAAAGTTTATCTCTCGTTAGATACCACATTTGCTTAGCGACGACCAAAAAGTAGCCCGTTTTAGATGGTGTCGCAAAACTGCAGCGATACAATCGAGGAGAGTCAAAACACGTTTATGATATGGATAGTGTGACGAGTCTTGGATATATGCTTACGATCCAGATTCCAAGCAGCAGTCAACTGTCTGGGTCTTCCAAGATGAGCCAAAACCGACCAGTCATACAGTCACGGAGCACTTAAAAAAAATGGTTGCCTCGTTTGTCGCAAAGGTTAAAAAAAAAACATCGAAATGACGCAGTTTTTTTTAATACTTTCGCTACGGACTTGGTCTCGGCATACGTTCATCGCATGGTCGCCAAAATTGCATTTGGCTGCAATTTCCTGCCGCAATGTATTCCGTGCCACTTTCCGCTTCTAACTGCATTCTCCGGTAGAATAAGTACCTACCTGTTTGTATTAGGTAGACCTAATACAAACACAAAAAAAATGTTGAAATATGATTATCCAGATCTAGAGTACTAGAGTACTCTAGATCTGGATAATCATATTTTTCAGACAAAATGGCTGCCAATTCTGAAATCGTCTTTGAACTTGGCTTATTTGGTAAGGATATACTTTGTAACACGTTATAATGCTTGACTCCAATAAGACAGAAATAGTGACTTTCTGTTATTGTTGATATCCTCTAATGGGACGCTATGTATCGTACAGTATTCTTCGAATATCTCTAACCAGCTTGCAAAACTTTGTGCTTCATTATCGAACACAGGTAAGTTTCCAATGAAATTTTTATTACTCGTCGCCAGGCTATCGTGTTTTGGTTCAGACAGGAATCTTATTCAGCGAGATGCTCCAGGAATTTAAGGATTAATAGAGTCAGTAAAAGAACAACCTTCTTGTGTAGCCGTGGAAGCACCGTGGAGTACTTTTTTATATACCATGGAAGTAGTGGTGTTTCACTATAATAGTGCTTGACTAAAACGAAACTTCCGAATTATAAATTATGGACACTACAATCAAAGTCTGCACCGTTCTAGCTGAACACGTTTTTGTACTATACCCACGATTTGGAATTTCGACATTAGTAAAAATAGAGGGTCGCGCGCAAACGCCGTCTTTGCGATGTGACGTCATAGGCAAGTTATATCTTGCCATGGAAGTAGTGGTGTTTCACTATAATAGTGCTTGACTAAAACGAAACTTCCGAATTATAAATTATGGACACTACAATCAAAGTCTGCACCGTTCTAGCTGAACACGTTTTTGTACTATACCCACGATTTGGAATTTCGACATTAGTAAAAATAGAGGGTCGCGCGCAAACGCAGTCTTTGCGATGTGACGTCATAGGCAAGTTATATCTTGCCTACAAAATTGTTATAAATATGAGCTATCTTTTGTGCGCTCAACCATTCTATGCTCTAGCACTAAAAGTCTCGTAGTTATTAGCGATTGAAATCTTACATGTTTTTGTCGGTCGGTAATATTGAACTTAGTCCGAGCGAAAAGACGTTTTCACGTCAAATAACATTTGAATTTGAAACAACTTTATTCATTTGTGAGATTCTCATTTTTCAGTGCGGACAAAACTGGTAAAATGAAATACCAACATTTTAAACATGTTTTATTTAACAACAACAATTATCATTTTTATGTAAAATGTACATTGAAATTACATACCTATGTAATACGTAAAAGCAAAAATCGATCACTTCATAGTTCAACAACTGATTGGCAACTTGTCCCTTTGTTCATTGTATTGACATAGTTGAGGTTTGATCACAACTGGTGAGAACCGCTTACAACTAACTATAGTTTTCTATGGCCACACATTTCATAAGTGAATTCTGCAATACATCTCCAATATTAACAAATTTTTGTTCAATGAAAATCAACATAATCATCACATATTACAAACTATTCATCATTACAGTTAAATGCTCATTATATCACTTAACACTATAGCTACCGGTATCGCTCATTTCAATGCGGTACAAATGTGAAATGATAAAAATTAAAATCCTCTGAATTACACATGGGGCATATTGTAACATTATAACTATTCTACAAACGAACACAAAATCGTTAACTTATTACGTAGTGAACAAAACCTTATATAATTTTTAAAAAAATGGCAGCTAGTAATTATTGAGTCTTAGGAACTTTCTGTAAATCACAAGACAATTTAAATCATTTGGAACAAAAAAAAATACACATACCTCGGCTTATTATAGAAAAGAAGCTTAATAATATATACTAATACAAAGTAGGCGTTGGAGTACTTGTGTATATATAAGTAACAACTAATATTATTTTTATGACAACGTCGTATGTATGTAGCACCTCGTGAACACTTTAGTGGCGTGTTACTGTGGCGTCTGTGGCGGGCCCTCCACACGGGCGCATGCGAGGGGCATGCCGCCATGTGTGAACACAAACTGGGAACTAAACAAAATAATACAATCATAATTTTACATCTCCTTTATTCACTTCAATACTTATAAATTATATTTTTAAATATTTTTATTAAAAAAATCAACAAAAAGATTTAAAAATATAAAAATTGTAGCCCACCGGTATCGGGAACAGGGTTCAAGCTAATGGCAGTCAGGACTCCAGAGAGAAGAACCTGCTAAACTTTCTGAATCAAGACCTTAATCCAGCTGCCCAACGAGAGCCAAGTCAGGTGTTGGTCGAGGTTCTTGGCTATTAAGCCATTGGCTGTCACGACTATAGGCACAACGATCGCTGAGTCCACATCCCACATGTCGACAACCTCGCGAGCCAATAAGTCAAGATACTTAATTTGTTTATCTTTCTCGGCTTTCACGAGGTTCCCGTCATGCGGGACCGTTCTGTCGACAATCATTGCGCGCCGCTGTCTTCGGTCCACCACCACTATATCAGGCTTATTGCTGGCTAGACTTATAATAGTCCTGTCAGTGATGATGGATCGATCCCAGTACATTGTGATATTTCCATTTTCGGGTACTGGGTCGGGCACATACCTGTAGTACGGCACTTCCGATTTCAGAGCAAATTGCTGATGGATAATCTTGGCTACAAGTTGTGTCTATGCAAGTACTCTTCGTTAGCTAGACGAGAACACCCGGAGATAATGTGTCTGATTGATTCCCCCGGACGGTGGCATGCCCGACAAATATCATTACATAATTATTACAATAGTCAATTTTAGAGATAGTCTTAGGATCTCATTTTGTCAATTAAAATTTTAGCAAATGTTACAAAATTAAATGATACAAGTCTAAAATTGCGTCTTATTAAAGAAGTAGTAAAACAAGGGAGGTGCTTATCGAGCAAGTAATGTCATGCTAGGCGCACTCCGCATTTTATGTATTCTACTATACATTGTAACAGCGAATCCATTTTCTCGCCTCCCTCTTAAGAGCTCGGCCAAATATTTCTTATATTCGGATAGCTCATGAGTACTCATGACCTAAGAGGTGCCCTAAAGAATATGAATTAAAAAAAGAGATATATATATATATAAATCGGCGAAACACGGGTTAAAGATAGTGCAGCTACAAGTACGCGGCGGGCTTGTCTTGTCGGGTCAATTCAATAAGCGTATTTGTATTTAAAAAAATCAAGTTTGATACAATTATCAACATTTATTAAATTTAAATTAAGTAGCTCTAATTAGTATACTACTGCTTCGGATTTACCACAAGAAACATTTAAACATTTAGATTATTAATCGATTTGTAATCTGGCAACACTGCTCAGCACTGAAAATAAAATTTTGCTTTGTGTTTTTCGTATTTGGCTTTTTGGCGCCCTTGCCATTTATGGGCTTAAAGCGACCGCTCCACTCACTCTACCCCAGAGCCGGTGCTGGGTAATTAGCGCTGTGCGACCTGAATTATTGCACTTTATTGTGTCGTAGCAAAAGTCGCTTTTGATTTAAACGATTTTGCGGAGTGAATCTTCTGTACTATTCTGTGGTCAAGTTGCGATTTCAGCGTTGAGCCCGCATCACTAAACGATGAAAATACGGACTCACACCGAGCGCAAAGACCGGTGCGATGCGCGGGCGAGTACGCTTGTCAATGATATTAAAAGTACTTATCATATTATCATTGACGCTTATATGACGCTATAATGTGCCATCTAGTATCCGTAGTTTCCAAAATATCCATATTACAAAATCGTATGTCTCGTATGTTTCGAAACAAACGCCTACACTTAGTTATACTATTAAATATTGCATTAGTGGTACATTCGATTATGACCTAGAATAACTTTAACTCTCGTCCTCTTTCGCTTTTCTGATTTATATCCAGCTCGATTCTCTGATTCCAGTACACGCTTCAGGCGCCATAAGCTGAGTCTGTACTCATTTACCGAGTTTCTCAAACTGACATATCGTCCGTGTACTGTAACGGCAAAAAAGGCAGGTATAGAACTATGCCGGCAACTAACCAGCAACTTGCGGGCAAGTGTCATGCCACGCGTGTGTCGTGTGCGTACTCAGTGACTGGGCACAGCTGCCGGCCCTCTATCAATGCAGATATTGATCGTTCCTTGCACCTTGTTTGCCGCCGCACATGAAGAAACACACGAGTTCACATAGTACCTACAGCTGGTATATTGTCCCATCTTATTTACACGTTAATTACATACCTACTTAAAGCGTTACATTTTGTGAATAATTTAATAACAATACAATTGTTGTATTATTTGGCTAAATGTTCTGCAACGCGTTGCGTTCGCTGCGGCGTGCGTTCAGTGTATGTTTGACATACCAGTCTGAACAACACACTAATAATTATGTACAGTTTCAGATAACTTGACATGTCTGTGGGACACTTTTATAATGTGATATAATATGATACTCCGTTATAGTGCACAAACAAACATTTTATAATAAAATTACGATGTAAGAAATAAAATACATAAGACAATTTCCGTAACGTGAGGTAGCTCTGGATAGAAACCTGTAATTAATTGTATTAGATATTCGTGTCCACTATGAGCTTATCTCTCCGACAGAAGGCACAACCAATTATAATGATTTAGCAATATAGCGTTAAAGCCCACAGACACGTGCGCGTCACTCGGCGGTGACCCGAGCCGGCTCCTCGCGGCTGCGGTCTTCATCAATAACAATAAATTAATATTACAGTATCGGTATAATGTAGCACCAAATATTCTTACCATAGGCGTTCGAATTCACACCAGCATATACGACTGTGTTCCTAATGCTGAAAATATAAAATTTTACGCCACGTTATTAATAATAATAAACTGTAATATAATGTTCCTTATCTCGAAACTATTAACTATAAAGTTCGGAGTATTTTTTTGGTAACTTTTTGTTTACACTTATAGTGTGCACTCGAACGCCGTTAGAACTACAGGATGTTTTGTAGAAGACCGATACAATTTTTCGCGGGATAGGGAGTGGCATTTGCTAGTACTCGTAGTAGTTTTAAAATGTTCGTACTTTGTCACCATTTTAAGACTGGAAACACATAATTAAGTCTCTCAGTTTTCTAGAACTAATTATAGGTATATTAAATGTGCATTGCAAATATAACATCAAAGTTATCACGTTCTATCAAACAAAAAAGATATGACGACATGAAGAAAACCATATCTCAATTACCCGCCACTTAAAACATAGTTTCTATGGGTGAAAACTTTATGCATGTAACTCCCCCTATCCCTAAGAAAATTGTGTCGGTCCTTCTACCAAATACCCTGTATATTTTGTCGCGTACTTACAAATATAACCACAAATCAACATAAATGATAATTGTATGATTAGACTACCATTTATATCGACTTGTAGAACAACCCTAAAATACCTATACACTAAATAAGTATTCAATGACATACTGACAAACAAAACAAATATTTAAATTAATCATTTAGATTAGACATTCTAATGGCTGATTTTTCAATCGTCAGATAAATTTTATCTGAGTAATTAATATACAGTTCTTGTATAGAAAATATGTCAAACCGCCAGTTTTCAATTCATCAGATGAAAGTTATCTGGCGATTGAAAAATCAGCCCTAAGTGGATAATGTATCAGAGACTAGATAGAAAGCATTACCGGTACGACGTCACATGGGAGTAACCTAGGCCAGAAGTAGACCATGTCAGTGAATAGATACTTGTATATAGTTATGTACACGTGTCGTCTGGCAGCAACTCGCGCCGAGCCCGCGTCGCACTGCGAGCTGCGGGGCGAAACGATCCGTTTTATTGAATTAAACGTATGTGACTGAGTGATTAATACAATTTTGAAGTAATGATAGAAAGAGGGAGTGGGAGAGATGAATCGTGTAAGGGATGTGCAAGAAAAGCCTGGAGTATTACAGTGTAGTATGGTATGAGGCGGTCACCTGTGCGGTCACTGCTGGAAGGGCAGCGGCAGCGCCAGCGAGTACAGCGAGGGTCACCGCCGCGCCTCGGCCACGTACACCGACACCGTCGAGTCCTTGGAGCCCACGCCCATCGCGCATCTGGCACGGGCAAATCATTTATTTCAATTAAGTTCATGCGAGGCACTTTTGAACTTAAAATAGAATTAAAAAGAAATAAACAAAATAGAATTGATTATTTGTCTACTCAGTTAAATTAAGAAGAATATGATACCTCGTTGTGATCGAAATTATCTAACAACACTTTGGCAGCATAACAACCAGACAGTCATGTTTGAAAGTAGAAATGTCAATAATAAGCGATTTTAATCAATTACCCATCTAAAAGTAGGTGAGTATTATTATAAATATGTATACTGTTAGGTCCTTATGCTGTGTCTGTTATCTCATTACTATGTGTTGAGCACACATAGTAATGTTACTATTGCAAAGTACCATGAAATACATTGCCAGTTTAGTGTACTGAAGATGTGATCGCTTACGACGACGACGGTCGCATTTTGATTCAAAAGGCCGATTTAGCAAGACAAAAAAGGTTGCTGAAATTCTATAATAGTACTAGCAAAAGCGATAGCAGATACTCCCGAGGTCACTATTCCGGTGATAATAGTGTGCAACAGTGAATGATTTTATACACATATTTTTTGACACAAAAAATATTTTTCATTTATTGGAATCCTCTAATAAATGAATAAATTATTTTAAAGTGTTATTACAAGTGGCATGCATAATAAAATCATTCACTTTTCCGCACTTGATGTGTCGATATTTCAAAGTGGGTATAAAATTAGTTGTTATACACGGTGACATTTGAATCACAGTTTTGCTAGAACAAACGTTGTTCAGACCATGGTCTACTACCATTCCATAGCATCCAATAAAAAAAAAACCTCATTGGTTTTTGAAAAAACACAAAAAAGACAAAGTTAAAAATGTCGGGATTATCGTTACTACCTACAACATAGACACTGAGGCGTGGCGCGGCGCTCGCGTCTCAAAGTAGATGCGTGTGATGTTTGTGTACAGAGAGGAGGTGAATACTTCGTAAAAGTACGTAGGTAAGTAGGTACCTACATGTTTATTTTAAACGTTGCTCTAAGCTAGGTTTTAAACTCAAATCACACACACACAAACAGCAGACCCACAACAATTATTTATCCGAATGTTATTAAACAACATTTAATAAGTACGATAAAAGAGATACACTAACTACTTGATATTACTATTTATTCAATAAAATATTTTATTGTGCCAGTTACGATTTAAAATGAATGTGAATAAAATTTAAAACTAGTAAGTCATTTATTTTAACATGAAACTGCTATGTGAATTCAATTCAGTACTCCCAATCAGCTGTTTCGCCAAAGTTCACGCGCGGCCATCGCAGTATAAGTACTTTACTAAACATCTAAACGCACGTGCCGGCCGGCCGCGGCGGCAAACTCAAAGGAACCGATGAACCGGTGTCATATTATGTCGCCCCGTGCTCCGCCATCGTGCGGTTACTACGACAGAAAGCGTATCAGCAGTCAGGCATGATACAAGGATACAGCACTCGCGTCATTCATTAGGCATTTTGAAAGTCAGTTTTGCTAGCAATTATTACAATTGAGATTATTATTACCGATAATAATTTTTTCCACACTTTAACCGACTTTAGTGCACATAACTGACAAAATAAAATGTGTCTACTGAAAAAATAAGTAATTTTTAATGATATTACAATCATCACATGTACCTAATTTGAAACTTTTTTAACTTCTTTTTTTATGAACTTTTGTTTCGAACAATTCACCAAAGATTATCCACTTTCTTCGTCATTCTTTTTAAAACGTTCCCCACGCTAGTACTTAATTACTTTTGTAGCTAATGTGGGTGCGTTTACAAATTCAAATCACCAGCATCTTTCTGTGGGGGAATCGAATTCGCGACACGTAACGCAGCAGCCTATCGCTCAGAAACTGCGCCATCGGCATCGGTACGGACAATAATTATTAGGAAGGACAGCACAACTTATTATTACTTGAGTTGAGCTTTCTCCTATTTCATTAATTTAAGCGCCGAAGAGTTTTTAACTTACTGTCTTATGGGTGCTAGTGTGCTTCGTGATTTTCTGTCATTATTTTAGTTATTTTCGGAACTTCTTAGTGTGTGTGTGCTCATCGAAGCTGCTGCCTAATAATGCATCGCGATCAGAGAACATTATCCCGTGCGGCTCGCTCCCGCACGGGACAGTATTGTCTACAGGTAAATGTACCTTCATAAACGAAATTTAGTAAGCACTTATTTTTGTACGTATTACTAGAAAATACCAAAGTTAAAAATTAACTTCGGTAGGTATTTTATCACTGATAATTGGCTACTTTAAAACACATTTTTATGGCTTGCTATGGCTTTGGCTATGGGTATTTTCTGGCTATGCACGGCGCGGCGAGGTGGTTGACCTCTAATAATTTTATCATTTCGTTGTAGGTGCGAACTTACGGTAGGTACTATGAGACGTGGCTTTCATTCTTTCCTGTAGGTACTAGGTATGGGTACCTATTGTATCTAACGTGACATTATTAGGTATTATTTATTTATTGGGATATTACAGGAACAAGACAAAAACAAAACTTATACCACAAATCCGAGTCAGCTCCGTGTGCACCAATACAACATTGATTTCAATTTTCCACATTCCAATAGTTAGAACACATTTTCACAATAAATGCGCGATCCTTGTAGCCCACGTGGACTCCTCATAACTCTTTTGAATGCCATATTGCTACCGCGATGAGTACTTTGATGTTACGGTTAATGTTTGAACACGTTTGAGCAACATAAGACTTATTTGAGAACGCCTAGTTTAGTTTGTTTTAATTACATATTTGATGCAATAGAATGGTAGTAGACCATGGTCTGAACAACCTTTGTTCTAACAAAACTGTGATTCAAATGTCACCGTGTATATTTAGACCCGATTTCACCAAACAATTCTTAACGAGCCATCAGCAAATGCTCTGTTAAAATTGACGTAGACGTCAAAAAGTTTTACGTTCTATGGAGGGATCTTAACAAGGCGTTGCTAAATCAAACATCTAGCAGATATTATCTATTATCGAGTGAACAAAAACGACCGGTCTGACTTTTCATTCACTCTCGTTTTTATGCAACCAAATTAAAATGTCATGGCGTCTAAGCAAAACGTTCTATAAACAGTGTAATTCTCTATTAGTCGTTTTAAACGTCAAATTTGTAAAAATGTTTTGTGGTATTTTTTGCTGGCTGAGCTTGCTAACAATGAAACTAAGATATAATTGTAACACAGTGGTTTAATAAAGTACATTTTATTATAACACAAATTAACTTAATTTGTAAAACACAGGATGACAGAAACAACAGTTGCTAGGCAACAACTAAAGAGACTACTCTTAATTCATAGTGCATTATATATAACCTTTATGGTACTTACAACAATTTTTGATTCTTTCTAAATTGTAATTTTTACTTATTTTGTGTGTTAAAATGTCGAAAAAAAGTCGCCGAGAAATTTTAATAGGACTCATTACAAAACATAAAAATGTAGTTGAAAACGAAAAAACAGATGCAGTGACGATTGCTCATAAAAATGAGGGTTGGAAGGTACTCTCTGTGATGATGGGGCGGTCCTATTACTAGTGGGAACCACTGTGAGCTTTTACACTACGTTAGGTAACAAACATTTCTAATAATATTAAACATCATGGGTGGGTACCTACTTACGTAAGAAGTTGTAAGTCGAATCATAGGCATATTTTTATTACAATTCACATACCTAATAAGGCAATTTTAAGGTAGGTACTAACCGATTTGATGGATATTGAAGTTTATCTTCAATCATTTGCAAGACCTCTATATGTACAAGATTCTTTCGATAAACGAAACCTTGTGCTGAAATCTAGATCGTCATATTCATCAAAATATAAGTCACGTCGATCTTTGTATGTTTTAGGACGTTGAACTTTATTGTCTAAAAGTTGTAAATTTTCGAAAATATCATCATTTCCGGGTTCAAAAATAAAATTTTACGCTGCTTCCATTTTATTTGACCAACTTACAGCCGTTAAAAGCATTAACGGACCTTTGGAGCAGTGATTAAGTTTGACGCCTTGTTAAGAGGATTAACGATTCGTTAGTACTTGGTGAAACACTCACTACGCTTAACGGGCCGTTGTCTATTTAACGGGACGTTAAAACTAACTAACAGTGTATGGTGAAACTAGGTCTTAGTGATGGATCGAGAAGTTGTTGCTACGAGGGCGACACTGAAAGTTTTTAGTACTGGCCACCTGTAGACGACATAATAAAAAAATAAGTTCAAATTTAAAAAAATGGAACTCAATATTATTGTGTACGTATTTTATTCATTTGTTTGCGATTTGGAGGCAAACTGAAAATTGACTGTGTCACGTCAGCATGAATTTAACAGGAGGTTAGTTTAGTTAGTCAGGATACTTCATAATTTGACAGAGGCCCAAAAACTCCGTCGTGTTGATTGGTGTCGTGAAATGGTTCAAGATTTAACGAAGGTGACTCCAATGCTGTGTTCAACATACTTACGGGTGACGAAAGCTGGATTTATTGTTATGATCCTGAAACTAAGAAACAGTCTGCTGTCTGGGTGTTTCCTTCCGAGGAGTTGCCAACTAAAGTGAAGAGGTGGAAGCGTGGGAAAAAAGTTGGTGGCCTCGTTTGTTATAGTGTGTGTGTCGGTAGTGCATATGTGTAAGTGTGTGCGTGTACTTACGTAGGTGTCGCTCCGGCCGCGTAGCCTGTAAGTTAGTTTTTAAGGCAGACTCTCCTACCGTGTTCATTCGATAACATGTACTAAAAGTTCATTATATTATTATTTTATCATCTGAAAAGTTGTTTCTTTAAGAAAGCTCTCCGATAACCCAAATAATCATAATTGGCGCAGTCGCGACGGATAAAGTTGAAGAAAAACCGCGTTTTTCAAAAATCAAAAACAAAGACTTTTCTCAACATTTGAAACCGTGTTCCTACTGTGGTTTTCGGCGAGAAGAACGGAAGTGGCTTCAATCATGAAGTTGTGGACCTGGGCCTTCATCACATCGTAAGTCCAGATTCTTTTGATTGTTGGTGGAATTAATATATTATTATATTTTGTGGAGAACTTCAGATTTTTTTTATTCTGTTTATTTTTGTATTGAAAAGGAGAGATCTCAATTGTTAATTTTGATTGAATTTTTTGTTTATACCGTGTATTTGTGTGTGTTGTCGTTGTTTATAAAATATCGCAAGGCGAATATTATTTTGCAAAATGGATTCGCAAAAGTTATCTTTTATTAAAACCGCTTTAATGATTATCCCTAAATATGATGGGAACCCGAATCAATTACACAGATTTATAGAAACATCCGAAACTATATTAACACAATTTTATGACAGAACTACTGCAGATTGCTTTAACAATTCCATTATTTTACACAATATTTTAAACAAATTGGAAGGCAAAGCCGAGGAAATAGTTAATATTAACGGTGTTTCTTCATGGGAACATATTAAAACTGTATTGCTAAAAAATTTCGGGGACCAAAGGGATGAAAATTCACTGAACCGGGATTTAGTTAATATGAAGCAGGAAAATGAATCCGCTCAGGAATATTACAACCGCTGCATGAACATTTTAAACACTATTATTAATTATGTAAACCTTCACGAAACAGTTGAGGCTGTAAAAGAGTGCAAAAGGAGCTTCTTCCAAGCTCAAACGCTTAAAACTTTTCTAGCTATAAGAGCCATGCGCCCTGTAGATTTGCCCACAGCTCTTAATTATATTAAAGAGGAAGAAAATATTAGGCATGTACAGAAAAGTAACAATATGTCAATGGTTAATAACAACAAGCCTTTCCAGAATAATAATAATAATTCTAGAAATTTGCCTTTTCCAAATTTAAACAAACCCTTACAACCTCATCAAAATTTCAAGTTCAATAATTCGCAAACTTTCAAACCGTTTTCACCTTATTTTAACAGAAATAATAATAATAATTTTTCCGCATCGAAACCCTATTTTAATGGGCCAAACTTTAACAATAACTCTGGGAATAGACCACAGAACCCATACCGAACGTTGCAGCAAAACTCTAATAACTCTAATACTAACAATAAACCGAATACCCAATCTAAACCTGTACCCATGAGTGGAATATCCTATAATTCCGCAAATATTCCATTAAGACCATCAGTACCCAATTATCATAGTACACAGTATCCCGAAGCAGCAATGTGCAATCAGTTCGAAGAATTGCACATGCTCGAGACTAACCCAAACAACTCCCACGCTGAGCACAGTTGCGACGTAACTTGCACTGATAAGAATGATCTGTATGCAAGTTATTCCAATGAGAATAATAATGAAAATAATGAACTCAATTTATGACAATGCACTATATTGGCCTATACAGAATGATCAAAATTTTCATCAAGGTTCGAGTGCCAACCCCGAAACTTAACAGAAATAAACATTCACACTAAAAGACCTTTATCAAAGCCTTTTATCGAAATTAATGAGCCACCTCTTAAGTTATTAATCGATACCGGTGCCAATCAGTCCTTTTTGTCTCCGGAGGTAATTGAAAAACATTTTCAAAATACACCCTTAATTTATGAACCATTTTCTGTAACAAACTTAAGTTGTACCACTGACAATAACTACTCCATAGAAATACCAAGTTTTCCTGAATTTAATGAAAAATGCCCCTCAAAATTTTATATTTATAAATTTCATAATGTGTTCGATGGTTTAATTGGCTATAGAATGCTGGAAAAATTGAAAGCAAACGTTGACCTCCACAATAAAAAGTTAATTACGCCGCACGCGGAAATACCTATTAAAGTTCTGAATTCCGGAATTAATAATCTTTTTGAAGCTTTAGTTAGGTCAAATTCGACGGAATGTGTAAAGATACCCGTTAATATTCAGCGTGATGATATATTCATACCCGAGACTTATATAAACAATTGTTACATTCCCGCGACGATAACACAGTCGGAGTCGGGTTACGCATACCTTGAGATAGTGAATCCAACTAAGAATGATATCATCGTAAGCTTAGTTGCACCAGTTAAGGCGCAGACACTTCACAATAATTTTGACATATTTAATTTCGAATCGATAAATGAAAATAAACAAGACATTGAGTCTTTGGTTCGCACTGGTCATTTAAATTTGGAAGAAAGGTTTAATTTACTAAAACTATGCCGCAGTTACAATGACATATTTTACACCGAAAATAGTCCTTTAACTTTCACTAACCAGATTAAACATCAGATAAATACTAAAGATGACATTCCTATTTTTACACGATCCTACAGATATCCTCATGTTCACAAACAGGAAGTAGAAAAACAAATAACTGAAATGTTACGTCAAAAAATTATAAGACCTTCAAATAGCCCTTGGTCTTCACCTATTTGGATTGTACCGAAAAAACAAGACGCCTCTGGCAAAACAAAATGGCGTTTGGTGATTGATTTTAGGAAACTTAACGAGAAAACTGTGAGTGATAGGTATCCAATTCCTAATATCAGTGATATTTTAGATAAACTAGGTAAAAGTCAGTATTTCACCGTTTTAGATCTAAAATCAGGCTTTCATCAGATCGAACTAAATCCCAAGGACATCCCAAAAACCGCTTTTAGTATTGATGATGGTTATCGTGGTCATTACGAATTTTTACGCATGCCTTTTGGCTTAAAAAACGCTCCATCGACTTTTCAACGGGTCATGGATAATGTTTTGCGTGGGCTCAAAAATGTGACAGTTTATATGGATGACATAATAGTATACAGTTCATCATTACAAGAACATATCCTTGATTTAGAAGCCGTTTTCCAACGTCTTAGAGAATCTAATTTTAAAATACAGCTTGACAAAACTGAATTTTTAAAAAGGGAAACTCCTTTCCTAGGTCATATTGTAACAGCCGACGGCGTAAAACCGGATCCAAATAAAATTGAAGTCATACAACAATTTCCTATACCACAAACTACCAAAGAAATTAAGTCCTTCCTTGGTTTAGTTGGTTACTATCGGAAGTTCATACCGAATTTTGCCCATCTTGTTAAACCATTAACATCTTGTTTAAAAAAGGGAGCTAAAATTCAACTGACCCCTGAATACGTTAATTGTTTTAAACATTGTTAAAACTTACTCATTAATGATCCTATTCTTCAATATCCTAACTTTGAAAACGATTTTAATTTGCGTACAGACGCCTCAAACGTTGCTCTGGGTGCCATATTATCACAAGGGCCTATAGGAGCTGATAAACCGATTGCGTATGCATCGCGGACTCTAAACGATACCGAGACAAAATACAGCACTATAGAAAAGGAGCTGCTGGCTATTGTATGGGCCACCAAATATTTCCGACCGTATTTATACGGAAGGAAGTTTAACATTATCACGGATCACAAACCTCTACAGTATTTAATGAATATAAAAGAACCCAATAGTCGTTTAACGAGGTGGAGATTACGATTAGAGGAATTCGAATATAACATCATATATCAAAAAGGAAAAAGTAATACAAATGCCGACGCTCTATCTAGAATTGAAATTCATAATAATGAAATTGAATCTACGTCTTACAGTGATGAAGATGACTTACCGTTATCAATGTTTGTGAATCAGTCAAAAAAGGCACCTAACACTCAAATCGATGACCATAGCACCGTCCATACTGAACTAGAAAACCCTGTCTTAGAAATTCCTATCTCTGATAAAAATGTAAACACCTTTGATCATCAGCTATTTTTAGATTTCGTACATCATTCGCCCACAAATACTAAAACCGTTAAAATCTTTCCCGAAAAAAAAAGAATATTAGCTCAAATAAATGAAAACGATTTAGGAAAAAGTATTATTACTTTATTCAAAGAACACCTAAAACCAAATATTAAATATGAACATTATGAATATTATATATTATATTTATTATTTATTTATTTTAATAAATAAATAAATAAATAAATATGGTATATATTTATCAGATGTTAAGTTTATTCCGTTGATTACAAGTACACTGCAAAAGGTATTTCAAAATTCCGCTTATAAATTGTTTTTTTGTAAGTCTAAAACCGAAGATGTAACCTGTCCAGATAAACAATACTTAATAATTAAGAACTACCACGAAGGTAAAAGTAATCACCGCGGAATTCAAGAAGTTGAACATAGAATTAAATTACAATATTATTGGCCTAATATAAAAAATCAAGTCACAGAATTCGTAAATAATTGTAACATTTGTCAAACTTGTAAATACGAGAGAAATCCACATAAACAAAACTTTCAGATAGTTCCTATACCTGAAAAACCTTTTGAGGTATTGCATATTGATACTCTTACCGTGAATCGACAAAAATTCTTAACAATAATCGATGTATTTTCTAAATATGCTCAAGCATATCCCCTAGAGTCAGTAACAGGAATAAATGTGATAAATACATTGTCTATTTTTATTTCACACCACGGAGTACCAATTAGCATTACTGCAGATCAAGGAACCGAATTTAAAAATTTACCCGTTCAAGAGTTTGCAAGCCTACATAAAATTAAGTTCCATTTTATCAGTGTAAACAATCCTCAGTCAAATGGAGCTATTGAAAGATTCCATTCTACTATATTAGAACACATCCGTGTGTTATCTGTTACTCAATCTACCTTATCCACTAACCAGCTAATGCTATATGCTGTTATAGGATATTATAATAGTATTCACTCAGTAACCACACAAAAACCTATTGATGTCATTAATGGGCATTCAAATAGTCGTGACCCATTTGATATAAATTTAGAAGCTACTTACCTTCAAAATTATGTAGGTAAGCACAAGGAAATCACCAAACAATTATACAACGAAATAAACAAAAAACTACTCTGTTACCAGACTAGAACTATACATAATGCTAATAAAGACCGGGAAGAACCCATTTCTTACGAAGAAGGAAAGGCATTATATATAAAAAACCCGCTAGCCGTTAGGCATAAGACAAAACCTCGTTATTTAGGTCGTAGAGTTAAGAAAAATTTAGGTTTAAAGGTCATAGACGATAAGAACATTGTCCACCACAAACGTATTGTGAAGAAGCCTCTGAGATATCAAAATGTCTTGTTGCAGGATTCCGATATTAATCCGGGCTGAACAAATCGTGACTACGAAGTTGTTTGACAATCCTGGGATACTCCCCTTTAAGTTAGGTAGTGCTAAGTTTATTAAAACTGAACATGCGTTCATACATTATTACGAGTTAGATAAGATTAAAGATAGTATTAGAAATATAGAAGGCTATTTAGCCACTTATATAGAGTACATAAAATCCGCAGATTCAATTTATTTTAGCGATAGTTCATTAGTTATTAATCAGATCCTCATTGGCATGTTAGAAACAATTCATGATAAGTTCAACACTATGTATAAACACCCGAGAAATAAACGTGGGTTTATCAACGGTTTGGGTTCCATCATAAAAAGTATCACCGGTAATCTCGATCACGAAGACGCATTATTTTATAGCAAAGCCATAAACATTTTGCAAAATAATCAGAATAGTTTGAAAGATAAATATAATGCTGGCATTACCTTGAATAAACAAATTTTGCAAACTTTCAATATGACCTTGTCTACTATTGTATCAAATGAGTTCTAAATACATATTAAATTGAATGAGATCATGTCTAATGTTAATATGACAAATTTTAGGTTAAGTGATTTTATTAAAATTAACAGTTTGTTTAATTTGTTAAAAATAAATTTACAAAATATTTTGAATTGTATTACATCACTAGAAAATGCTTTGAGTTTTTCCAAATTATCAGTAACTCATCACAGTGTAATCAGTTCACAAAATATTAACTTCATGTTTAATATTCTAAGAAACCAATATGAACCTTCTGAGTTGCTTGTACATGAGAACACTGAGATAAGAGACTATTATGATATTATTGAGTGTGGTTCCTACTATGTAGATAATGTAATTGTATTTGTTCTGATGTTCCCTATTATGCATTTAGATACATTCACTTATTATCATCTATTTTCTACTCCAACATTTAACAATACAATATTAATTCCACCTAAACCATATCTGGCAATGAATAGTAATAACTATCACTATATAGATGGAGAATGTAAAAGGTTCCAGGAAATATATTATTGCACAGAAGTCGACCTTATAACCACTTCAAAACCAAACGATTGCATTTACCAACTGATATTGAAACAAGAAATATGCAGCAGCTGCAGCTTGGTACAATTTAAAGCCGGAACAGAAATAATTCAAAAGCTGGACGATTTTCATTATATTCTGTCATTTATAAAAGAAACAAGGATCGAGTATAAGTGCGATCGGGAAGAGTACCAATCTTTACTCGGCACCTACTTGTTTGAGGTGCCTGAGGGATGTACTGTCTCTACAAAGTTAAACCACATTAAGAATTACAAAAATCTGATAAAAGGTACACCTATAAAGCTTTTGTCATTTCCGGTATTTAAAATCAATATTGAAAATAAAGATAAGCCGCTGTTATTGGAAAATATTCCGCTGGAACAAATCAATAAATTACAGAATTTAATTGAAAGGGAGAATATTCTAAACCTAGATGCCCTGCAAGATAAAAGTTATCACTATTGGACCGTACCTATATATACGGTACTATGTATTATTGGATTGGCTGTTGGAATATTATATTTAATAAAGAGACACAAGAGGAACCAGGAAACGTCAGTAGCCCAAGCAACAGACGGAAGCCGCACTCAGCCCTTCTTCTTGGGAGAAGAAAGGGTTTCGAACTAGTGCGGGGGGTGTTATAGTGTGTGTGTCGGTAGTGCATATGTGTAAGTGTGTGCGTGTACTTACGTAGGTGTCGCTCCGGCCGCGTAGCCTGTAAGTTAGTTTTTAAGGCAGACTCTCCTACCGTGTTCATTCGATAACATGTACTAAAAGTTCATTATATTATTATTTTATCATCTGAAAAGTTGTTTCTTTAAGAAAGCTCTCCGATAACCCAAATAATCATAATTCGTTCTTCGGAAGGACCGGTCATTACGCAACAATTGTTTTAGACGATCGAAAAACAGTTATTGCAGAGTGGTACACTAACAATTGTTTGCCACTTGTCTTGGAAAAAGTTCGGGAGAAACGGCCTCGCAGTAGGATCCTCCTTCACCACGACAACGCCTCGTTGCACACCGCCATGCAAACAATCGACTATTTGGCGACGTCAGCCTATAGCCCCGATTTTTATTTATTTCCGAAAACAAAAGAAAAACTTCGAGGAAAACGTTTTATGGACGCCGAAGAAGCAGTGGCGGCGTTTCAAAATGCCGTCGAGGAGACCCCTAAGGACGAGTGGGCGAAGTGATTTTCTCAGTGGTTCCATCGGATGCAGCGATGTAAATTGACACTATTTTGAAAAGATATAATAAAACTAATAACTTGCTAGTTTATTCAGTTTTTGATTTTCTAAAAACTCAGTGTCATCCTTGTTACGTACTAACTACCTTTAATGATTCATATTGCAAATATCTTTACAGTTGCCGAAAAAATTGCAGTCTGATGTGATGGATATTATATTTTTAGTGCGATCTTTGCGCGTTTATTTGAATGAGATTCAACAAAGTAACAACATACTGGAATTTTTTAGAAAAAATACGCCATGAAGGTAGTTTGGGAAATATCAGTTTATCAAGTTTTGAAAATGATAGTTTCTACTCAACATGAGTAGATAAGTTGTTTATATACTTAGGATACATTAATACTTTCATAATAAAATTCTTAAAACTATCATTTTGTATTTTTATTTCAGTCATTCTTTATTTATTTAAATTTACATATGGAAGTCGGCTGTTTTTCTTCTAATAAATGACGTACGGATGGATTGTCTTTTTGAACCACAGTGGGTCGGGACGATTGATTACTTATTTAATAGTTAATCGTTAAAGCTAGTCTGATTGTTTCGAGTTCGAAAATTCTCAAAATTCAGAAATAAAACCGGCCAAGTTCTTGTCGGACCACGCACAATGAAGGGTTCCGTAGTTTGGATGAATTTATCCCAAGAACAAACTTAACATTGTAGTTGAAAAACATGTTCTCCCATGCGGAATGTATGGGAGAACATGTTTTTCAAACTGCAAATTTAAGTTGGTCGACTATTATTCGTTAATCTGAAAGCCTACTTAGTTGTGTATAGTTAGATAATAGTATAGTTTTCCTTTAAACTTCGTCATATATAGGTGCTACTGCCTTGACATTTGAATTTCTAACTATAACCGTTTAGTTGGTAGAGGGGGGGACACTTCCCGCGCTGGGCGCGTAAGCGCATCGACAGGGAGGTTCTCGAGGAGGCCGCTGTTGTCCAGGCCTGGATCCGGGAGTCGGCGATGATCGGACCCGTCGACGTCGAAGAGGAGGCGCTGTGGTTCCGCGGGGCGATGACGCAAATCAGCGACGCGTCCATGCCCCGCGTCCACACGCATTCAGGAAGGCGCCAGGTGTAATGGTGGTCTGCCGAGATCGCGCGACTACGTGTCGAGTGCGTGGCGGTCAGACGCCAGTACACCCGATACCGGAGGAGACGTCGTCGGGTCCCTGACGAAGAAGCCGCGCGGTATAGGGTGTACCGCGCGGCCAAGGAGGCTCTGTGGCTGGCCATCGGCGAAGCGAGGACGCGAGCCAGGGAGGAGATGTTGGAGACTCTCGATGGAGATCCATGGGGGCGCCCCTATCGTGCGGTTCGAGGGAAACTTCGAGCCGCGGCGCCTCCACTCACAGAGAGTCTCCAACCTGAGCTGCTGGAGGAGGTAGTCACAGCCCTCTTCCCGGCTAGAGCGAAGCATACTCCGCCGCCGATGGCTATGCCCACAGCCGCAGAGCCTGAAGATGAGAACGCCATCAGCGTCCCGGGGGTGACACAAGCAGAGATGAGGGCGGCCGTGATGCGGCTCCGGGCCAAGAACGTGGCTCCGGGGCCAGACGGAATTCACGGCATAGTCCTAGCCCTCGCTCTGAAGAAGCTAGAGCCCCAACTGAGAGGACTCTACACCGCATGCCTTGAGCAGGGCCAGTTTCCCACTTTGTGGAAATCTGGTCGTCTGGTCCTGCTCAAGAAGGTGGGGCGCCCCGCGGACTCGCCGTCCGCGTACAGGCCCATAGTGCTGCTTGACGAGGTGGGTAAAATGTTTGAGCGGATAATCGCTGCCCGCCTCGTCGGCCACTTGTACAGGGAGGGGCCTGACCTGGCCGAGAGCCAGTTCGGCTTTCGGCACGGGCGCTCCACCATCCACGCGATATCGCGGGTGAGAGTCCTGGCGCAGGAAGCGGTGTCCCAGGGCGGGGTGATGTTGGCGGTGTCCTTGGACATATCCAACGCCTTCAACACCCTGCCCTGGAGCTGCATTCGGGAGGCACTGCGGTATCATCGGGTGCCTCTTTACCTCCGCCGCATCGTCGGGGCTTATTTAGCAAATAGGTGTGTCACCTACACGGGACGTGATGGCGGAAACCAGCGCCGCATGTCGGTTCGGTCGTGGGACCGCTCCTGTGGAACATCGGGTACGACTGGGTGCTGAGGGGCGAGCTCCAGCCGGGCGTGGACTTGACGTGTTATGCGGATGACACGCTGGTCATGGCCCGGGGGAGCTCGTACAGGGAGGCAGCGTTGCTGGCGACGGCTGCGGTGTCACAGGTCGTGACCCGCATACGGCGCCTAGGCTTGGGGGTGGCCCTCAACAAGTTGGAGGCCATGGTCTTTCATGGCTCATCTCAGGTGTCGGCAGTGACCTGTCGCTGCCGGCCGTTGTCGAATCGATGGTCGGCAGCGAGGAGTCCTGGAACGCGGTGGTATCCTTCTGCGAAACGTTTATTTCGCAGAAGGAGGCTGCGGAAAGGGAGCGGGAGATTGCTTCCGCTAACCCGATCCGCAGCAGACGCACCGGGCGTCGGCGGAGGGCGGATAACGCCCTCTTCCAGCCCCCCTAAATGGGTCCAGGGGCGACGGATCTGGCGAAATCCGTCACCCCCTACTCCTTAGGACCCGAGATGGTGGCGCGTAGTGTTCCACGCGCGCCTCTCTATGATGTAAGGGGGGAGTTTAACACCTCACTCCCCCCAAACTCGAGGTGGCCCGCAGAGGCGGGCCGGCAATAGCCGGGGATCGCGGAAGTCGCATTAGATCCCGTGATCCCTGGCGCAAGTGTGAGACGGAACACCGGGGTGGTTTTAGTCAGTAAGAGTCTGACAGACCCCTCCACCCTCCCCAGGACGGAGGACATCCATGAGGATTTCCCCCCGAAAAAAAAAGGGGGGGGGGACACTTGAGTCACGAATGGTTTACTTAATCCATAAACAGTCTTCGAAAACCCCTAATATTTTTGAATGACCTATCCAACGATATCCCACACTATGAGAAGGACGAAAAAAATAATTATCATCCCCACTTTACATGTAGAGGAGGAGGTACCCTAAATACCTTTAACCTTTAACCAAAATATTCCTAACTTTTCGTTTGATAATAAATACCCAACACAGCATCAATAAAAATAAAAAAGTTCTTCACTTTGTCCTTCCGAGGACGTAATCAATTTAATGTAACGTCACAGCTAATAATAACCAGCGGACGATCAAGACGCTTCCAACGATACCTCATTTGGCAAATTATTATGAGTTTAGAAGTTATGAGGGAACAATAACATACATACATACCGGTCAAAACCATAACCCTCCTTTTTGCTTCGCCGTAGTCGGGTAAAAAAAAGGTCGTTTTCGATTGTTTGTAACAAGCCTGAGCATCATCAAGACTCTGATCAGGTTACCTGAGCGGATGGAAGGTGAGGCAGGAGACTGGACCGATGCGCGCGCCCATGAACCCCTCGTGGAACTTGATGGTGTTCAGCGGAGCGCCCTTCAAGTCGTAGATGCTGATGCTCTGGTTCACCGACCCACTGATAGACAAACGTTTTATTAGTAATTAGCTGTTGCCCGCGACTTAGTCCAAGTCTACTTTGTATTTCATAATTTTACATAATCCAAAACCACAGACCAAATAAAAAACCAAGACAGAGCGCTGCGAACAATACAGTGAAGCATGCCAAAACTACACCGCCGCTGTGCATACATTCTCACACGCACACATTTACAACCTTTTGCAATGACACTACAATCAAATTACACCGCACAAAGTGCAAACATGTTTACGAAATCGGCTTCACTTCACTGTTGACAGCGCTCTGTCTTAGTTTTTATTTGGTCTGAGCCAAAACCACAAATATCCAGGATGAAATGTATGGTAGCTATCTATCAATTTCATAACGATCGGTTCAGTGGTTTAGGCGTGAAAGGTAACAGACGTACAGATAGACAGACTTACTTTCACATTTATAATATTAGCATGAGTATGGGTTCTTATTAACTAGTAATAACGTGGCACGTGTATAGTATTTACAGTTCGATCCAAAATATGTTCGCCACAAGGGCTATTTTTGTCTGCTCATTGCACTATAGAATCTGTTTTACCGACTCAGCATTTTATATTTGTCCTAATGTCAATACCGCAGAATGACATTTCGCCATTTTCTTTAAAAGTCAGGTCGAATCACAAAAAAAATGGAACATTGATAAACTATGACAATTAAATTATTAATTTTGGATATACATTTCATAAAAATACTAGAGTGTACGCACCAGGCGACGAGGTTGCACAGCGGGTGCACGTCGATGGCCGCGAGCGGCGCGGGCGCGCGCACGCAGTCCAGCACGGCCATCTTGCGCGTGTCGTAGATGCGCACCTCGCCGTTCATGCTGCAAGCGGGACACGGGTTAATTGACTGTTTATGTACAGTCTTTTCACATTTATTTTACCTCTGTTTTGCATCACTGTCAAAACCGCTGTGATTTTCATTCCAATGACAACCTTATTAGAACGAAAATAAAGATCACTGCGGTTTTTGGGTTGCTGTTGTCGAGGTAAAATAACTATGAAAGGGCTGTAGTAGTGAACTTGCTGTTAAATAACGTAGCAATAGCTGTTAATGCCGTTTTTGTAGAATTCTGAACGACAAACTAAATCGTTTTTAACTCTTGAAAAGTCTCGACGACAACGCTAGGTATCAAATTCACGACGTTAACGGATTTTATTTCTGTTTTGAATTTGAACGTTTCAGATCTGCGACCGAACCAGCACCGCGCTGGGCACGCGTCGCCGCGTCGCCGCGTGGGTCTGCCGCTCACCAGCCGGTCAGCATGCTGGCCAGGTCGGCGCGGTGCGCGGCGGCCAGCACGGGCGCGGCGTGGTGCTGCAGCGCCCACAGCGCGGCGCGCGGGCAGCGCTCGTCCCAGGCGCGCACGCTGCCGTCGCCGAAGCCCAGCACCAGCAGCGCCGAGCCGTCGCCCGCGGCGCCGCGCCACAGCGACGTCGCCGGTGCTTCGCATTCTGTACGCGAACATTACGATCAAATAGAATACTCTCTATTATGTGCACCACATAATTTACATATAGAGTGGAGATGAGGCAGTAAGGACAGCTAGCTTAAACGTCGTAGCTACAGGAAACCGGTCTTAGACTGTCCTTAACTTTTTGAGACATTTTAATCTGCATTCACAGATTAAGAAGAAAAAAAAACTAGTCAGCAAGAAACTTTTTAGATGCCAATCGATCCTGTTTCTTGGAACAAAAAACTCTATCGGGCAAATATATAAATCAGCTGATTCATACATTTTGGTCGAGTAGGTATTGAACTTTTGTAAGAAACAGCAGTTTTTTTTCTTGATTTCAGAGATGTTTCCATAGTGAAAGTTGTTCATATTCATGGGTAGAACACCCTGTAGAAATTTGCGCACTGAATAAAAACTTATTCTGTATAATAAATACACTAGTAAACACATAAAACAAAATCAAAATAAACATTATTTTAACACGATTAGATAATCGAACGCGATTTGCTCAAAGGTCAAAAAATATAGCAAGACTTGCTGTCACTTCTATCATTGGTTTTATGTCAATAAATAATATTTGTATCTACATATTTTTAATAATTGCAATAAATTCGTTCAAAACAAAATCGCTTTTCAAGCACTCTTGGAATCGTTTCCTCAAGCGCTTAATTCTGATACTACATGGTAACGGTACAATTTATTTTATTTTCAAAACGTTACTTATTGAGGTCCAAAGACGACCATTTTGATTTTATAAAATCGAAACCTAGCTCATAACCATCGCGTGATCCAGACGAATCTATAGAAACCTCATGTATTAACTATCCAGCCGTTAGGATGCTTTGAGGGTTAAAGAATTCCACAAATAAAGTTATTCCTTGCAGCTGCCCGCCAGCGCGAGGGCCCTGCGCGTGTCGCACCAGCTCAGCACGTGGGCGGGTATACATACCGGTGTCGATGTCGGTGAGCAGCAGCTCGGTGCTGGCGTCCCACAGACGCACGCGGCTGGCCCGGCCCGCCAGCGCGAGGGTCCTGCGCGTGTCGCACCAGCGCAGCAGCGTGGGCGGCGGAGTGGGCGCGTAGGGCGCCGCGCCCGCCACGGCGTGACCCACTGCAACACAACACGCCGTCAGCCCCAGGCTAGCCCCGAACATCATAGCTATTCACGTCCGATCGACAGGCTTCAGAGTCGGAATGACACATTTTTAAACTACGAAAAAAAGGAGGAGGCTGTCAAGTCGACGCATACTTTTTTTTTATGCATGGCCACGCATAACTTTTTACTGAGTGGTCAGATTTGAGCGATTCTTCCCTCCTTCGCGAGCTATCTCGAAGTTGGTCCCATTTTAAAAAGAAAACTAAAATCCACCCCTAAGGGTAAAAAGATTGGGCTTCCTTTTTATAGGAGCGTGGAGATCGAATTACTGGATCTCATTTATGATCCAGTAATTCGATCTTCACGCTCCACGTTATATATTTGCACTAATAATCGGCCATGGTATGATCTTTAGCATAACATAACATCACGCCTTATTTTCCCGAAGGGTTAGGCAGAGGTGTACCCATAGTACGTACACTCTCATTTCGCCTGTTATGTTTAAGTCCCATGTAATAGGGGCGAGCCTATTGCCATCAACCGGGCACAAATCGACACTCCGAGCTACTACTGAGAAATTCCTAATGGAAAACCCAATAAGACTGCTCGACCTGGGAATCGAACCATGCTATAACATATTATATATGTTTACAGAATAGGGGTGCTAGATAGATAGATGTTCAAATCCGCTATAGACTATAGATATGTTTAGACTATAAATATATTTTTCTAGCGCGTTCTTATCGCTACCAATATATCACGTTACAAAACTCGGCCGCAGTCTAAACGCGGAAACGTAATCATATTATTTGGCAACACGCTAAATTAACGGACTTAATGATGCGCGGTAAATGTTATCTCGCGACGCGATGTACACGAAAGAATATAATAATATATCATGAAGCGTTAGAAATCAATTATCTTTCCTTCATACTTTCCAGGCTTAAGACTGTCTATAATAAAATTGATTAAAAGTTATTATAAAAGTTTTGTGACACTGGTGTCGATTCTCTTGTACACCGAACTAAACACCGATATTAAAAATAATTTTGACACAACGAAAATCGAATTTGACAATCGCGAATCCACGTGGTACTTGTTTGCCGTACCTATTAACGGAACATCGAACAATGAGCATTGAAGACTAAAACTTTGTTTCGTTAAGCCAGAGAAGCTGCCAAGCGGCTTGGGAATTGCTTCGTTTGGATCAAGCATGGAGTTGTTCGGGCAGATGTTCCAGAGCCTGCGTTCACCATTAGATCCGAACATGATTTATCGAAAATCAAACTATATTCCAAACCCGGGAATTAAGAATATCTCTCTATAAGTCTATCGAATTCATAATATTCTAAAGTTTGATCCAGGTAACGTTATTAGTCCATGCGCTGTTTCGTTCGCTACTCTGTGTCACTACACATATTATTTGAATTTGCTTCTAAGTTACCCTCATATTCCTAACTTTTCGCACAACGACTTGCGAAGTTAGTTTTTTTTATTATTGTATTCTTTATAGTTCCGAATGTGCACTATTACTTAAGTGTGGTGCAATTACGTATATCAATACAAAACAATATTCTTGTACAACAACTATTATATGTAAGCTATACAGGGTGTTTGGCGCATGGACCGACACAATTTTTTCAGGGATTTGGGAGGTCATTAGCTAGGTTCTACCCATACACCCTTTGTCCCAAATGTCACGGTTGGTTACATATGATTATTTTTTTAAAATGAAAAAAATTCCCAAAATGTGTCCTTTAATTTGAAATAACTTTTTTGTTTGTGGGTGTAGTGGCACAAAACAAATTTTGTTGCATTCTCCAAAGTCTTTTAAATCTAAAAACATCTTTGTTTTATACAACTGGTTTCAAGAAAATTCCTTACAGGCTTCCAAAGTTAATTTTTTTATTTAATGAATGAAATTTTACAACTTCTAAATTAATTATTAAAAAAACTAAAAGCCATTTTGAACTTAGCTTTATTTTAAAAAGTTCTTTAGTTGATACCCTTTCTAACGGTATGCTACATGTCATAGAAATTATTCATTATGTAGTCAAAATACTAGTTAGGAGAGTCAGGGTTAAGAAAAAGACTTTTTCATCCCACCATCTCGGAAAGAGTATTTTTAATCTTCAGTATCTGAGTGGAAAAGCCGTTTTTATTCTCTAGAGGATAAAGTAAATTGAATTTAGAACATCGTGTGCACTAAGTTTGTGAATTAAAAAAAACATTAAACCTATTTACTGCTACCTCTATGGTGCCGAATATATCATACAACTTTTTTTTAATTTGTTAAAAACTCAGACTCGGAACCTTCTTGGTGTTCTTTTTTCAACGTTTTTTTTTTTGCATTTATTCATTTCCTCGCTGAGGTGGAATGAAAAGTTACGTGTTGCACTCGAGTGCAAAGATTTTTCACCTCGTGCTCTTTTGATTCCCTCGCTAACGCTCAGGATTCTAATTTTGAATCACTCGCTGCGCTCGTGATTCAATTTTAGAATCCTTCGCTTGCTCGGTCATCAAAATTGAACACGCGGTTAAAAAGCAACTTTGCACTCTTGTATAACAAATAACTATTTAAGGTTATTTGGTTTTTATTAAACTAAAGTTATAAAAAAGGAGGCAAAACACCGGGAAAGGTGGAAAGTAATGGGGGAGGCCTTTGCCCAGCAGTGGGACAGAATAGGCTAGTTAAAAAAAAGTTATAAATCTTGTTCAAATTGACCTCCTCCATTTCGTATGCATGCACGACATCTGTTTCTTATTTCAACTGTCGTTGTACGTAGTCACATTTCTTCTTTCATAGTTTGGAACGCGCCGGTTATTCGTTCAATCAGAACTTCCCTAGTGGGCACTTCTGTCTGGTAAACCAATTCTTTTGCACGTCCCCAGACGTAAAAATCCAAAGGTGTCAGGTCTGGGGACCGTGCGGGCCACGGAATAGGGCCGCCTCTACCAATCCATGCGTTTGGAAAGGCATTATCTAAATGCTCTCGCACGTTCAGTTGGTAGTGTGCTGGACAGCCGTCATTTTGGAAAACTATCGGCACACCTTCTTCCAAAACTGGCACAACAAGTTCGGGTAGATCATTGATTAAAAAATTTAAATAAATGTCTCCATTCAACCTTTCTGGCAAAAAATATGGGCCGATGAGATTGCGTCCAATAACACCAGCCCAAACGTTGACACTGAACTTTCTTTGAAAAGAACTCTGCCTTTTAACGCGAGGATTTTGGTCTTTGTGACTCCAGTGGTGAAGATTATATATACAGGGTTATTTGTAAAACACCGGCAACCTCTCAGGGCTATGTTACTAACATCATAATCAACAACTTTTGTTCTATGACTTTTAAAAATTCATCATATTTTATTTCATCAGATTTTCATACAAAAATAAAAATATTTAAATTGAACGCTCAAAATGTTACGAAGTCTATGCGAAGCAAAAGAAAGCGACAGTACAATAGCGAGGGGAGCGGGGTTAGGGCGGCGGGGGCGCTTTGAACTTGACCTATTTACGGGCGCTCCTCAGTCGGTCGTTCGCTTTGATGCGCTCGCGTCGTCGCGTCATTACGTGTCCTTGTAGTAAAATTCGGCAGTGCGGACGTAATTATCTTTACATGATGGCGTTTCAATATTCCAATGTCGAGTACACGGAAATGGTGCGAATGTTAGCTAGGTGTGATGACAATGTTTCGGAAGCCTGTCGCCAATACGCCATACGATTCCCGAACGTACGTGTACCCAACCGAGAAACAATGTTAGCCGCCACACAGCGGTTACGAGATCACGGGCAATTCCGGAATCCCATCAGGGATAGTGGTCGTCCACCGAGGCACAGAGTACGAGAAGAAGAAGCTATCGTCGAATTCTTCGAAGCAAATCCAGCAGCAAGTACCAACGACGCAGCCCGGCGATTCAATGTTAGTCAATACTTCGCGTGGAGTGTCATTCACGCTGAAGGAAAATATCCTTACCACCTTCATCGTGTGCAGGAGCTGACTGAACCGGACAAACCAGCACGAGTCGCTTTTTGCAACTGGTACTTAGCTGAACGGCCTACAATTTTATGGACTGACGAGGCTACATTTGGCAGAGCTGGTTTATTTAATACACGAAATGACCATCTATGGTGTTATGAAAACCCGCACGAACCCAGACCACATAATTACCAACACAGGTTTAGTGTGAATGTGTGGGCGGGAATTGTGAATTCCACATTACTGGGCCCTATCTTTTTGGATAGACTGAACGGTGAAAGTTACGAACAATTTCTTACCGAAACGCTACCGGAACTAGAAGAAGATATACCACTCGCCGATTTAAGTGTTATGTACTTCCAACAAGACGGGGCGCCGGCGCATTATGCTCGCCGAGTCAGAGACTTATTAAACGGTAAATATCCTGGTCGATGGATAGGACGTGGCGGACCTCGTGCTTGGCCGCCTAGATCGCCAGATATCACGCCTTTAGACTTTTATTTGTGGGGACATGTAAAGACATTGGTGTACACGGGTCCCGTAATCACAAGCCGCGACATGTTGATTGAAAAGATTAATTGGGCGTTTAATCAAATAAAAACAAACTCTGCTGTGCTTTCGCGAGTGAATGAACAGTTACTATTTAGGTGTGAACTTTGTGTTGGTTGTGAAGGTGATTATTTTGAACGCTATGTGCGCGATACTCACCGACATCCACGAGACTTGAACTTGAGAGGTAATGATTTGTAAATACTGATTTTAATACTTATTCATCCAATTGTTGTAAATATGCTGATTCCACTTTTTAAATACGCCTGCATTAAAAAATAAAAATAGGTATTGTACCCAGTTTAGTGCCGACATTGTTATTCGCACCAAATGTGCTTACAATAGGTTATTTTAAGGACGCGTTTACAAAATATGATTTGTATCGAATCGCAACACTACATTGAAACGGCTTTAACACACACATACGCACGGATACCTGTGCGGGAATTAGGAGGAAATAAACTTTGACGTGCGGACTAACATTTCATTAAACATTTTCTGTGGAACAAATCTAGACGGCGACCAAATAAAATAAACCCTAATGCCACCCGTTAAGGTTCATGTCTTATTGCAAAATATGAGAAAAAGTTAAACGGAAACTTATTTTTTTCTGAGGCTATTTGTAATATTTTTTATTGTTATTTTTACTACCATTTTGAGGTGATTATGTCTGCTTCCTTGGAATATTGCAAGGCGGACCGAAAAGTAAACAATCATCAAACAATACTTTATTTAAAGTATTGTTTGATGATTGTTTACTTTTCGTTCCGCGTGCCGACCAGCCGCAATGACTAGTTATTAGTAATAACTAGTCATTGCGGCTGGCCGGCACGTGTGCGGCATTTCCTTACAAGTAGCAATAACAGTAGGCTCAAAGGGACGCCGGCCACCCCGAACAATCTTTGCCCCGCTCCTTCACTCGCAAAAATAAGTTTAAAATTATGCCAAAGAGTTCAATTGCACCCTTTAAGGTAATTGTTAGTTATGTTTGATTTGTTTACGTTTGTTCGCAAAATGTACCGAAAACTGCTTAATTACGTCAGATTTGTAAACGCGACCTTAATCAACAATATCGCCGCGCCGGAACCTGTTAACGTAACTTTCGTCATATTACGTAGGTAGGTAATTTAAGTACCTACATGCGATTTAATTTTATTTTATTCTTTAATGTAGCCAGTCCTAAGCCTGGTTAAGTATGAAGGGAGAGTGGATTCAGTCTATCTACAAACAAATAGGTACTTTTATCTGCCGTTGTAGCTTTACAGAAAATGTGAGAAGTCATTGGTAGTTTGTTTTTATTACGGTGTTTAGACGTAGGTACTGTGAAATATCAAGGTTATTGCCATGTCGAAGTCCGATTGTAGGTATCATTTGGCTTTTGCGTAAAAAAGCGGGAATCGTAGCGTAGCGAGTTACTAACTCAAAAGTATTACGACGACAGAGCGCTACAGCGCGCGCGCGAGAGCTACGAGGACAGAGCGCGGCAGGCGCGTAGGTAGCAAAATACAGAGTTGAAATGTGTAAGATAGGACAACGAAATCTTGAAGGTTTGTTTTTAGTAAATGTATTATGTTTTGTAAAAAGTCATGGAACAAAAGTTGTTGTTTATGATGATAGTAATACAGTCCTGCAAGGTTATTGGTGTTTTAGAAATAACCCTGTATAGTGGTGATATTATATTTTATTGTAGTTAGAACTATTGTGTAAATTGTATTTATTTTTTTGTCTTATTTTGTTATTTCTCTCTATGCTGCACCGGTTGACGTCATCACGTCAACGCCGGTCGTCGCTGAAAACCAGCGCTGGGGCTTTGTCTCGCATAGGGTCCCAGCATTATGCTGAGCGATGGCCGTTTTGCGTGGATGTGACGCATATTTTCCTCCAATTTGTTATTTTCGTGTTTTATTTGTTTTTTTTTTCCTTGTTTGCGTCATATTTTACCGCAAATAAACGTATTTTCTTTCTTTTTTCTTTCTAAGATTGTGGAGATTCACTATTCCCTCACGGCTAAAATTTGATTCATCGGTCCACAAAATTCTTTTCAAGTTGCCATCTTCGACGTCTGTATGCAGTATAAATCTGCAGAAATCCAGCCGTCTAGCATTATCACCATCTTCGAGCCCTAAAACAAAAAAAAATCCTTGAGGTACTGCCAATACCACAAAAGATTTTCGTTTTTCTGGAAATAACTTAAAAAAAAATCAAACATGAATAAATAACTTGTGAAACAAAGAAAATCAAACGTCTAAAAATTTATTAAGTATCTTTACTTGGTCGCGGGACTTATTACCGTGACCCCGGAACGTAAAGGGCTATTGAAGGAACACTGTGGATTTTAGTCAGTACAAGTCTGACAGTCCCTCCCGCCCTGCCCGGGGTGGGAGGACTCATTTGATGATTTTACCACGAAAAAAAAAAGTATCTTTACTTGACGAAATAACTAGTCATTGAAAATTGAAATAGGTTAAAACGGGTTTTTTGTTACAATAAAAAAGGGCTGGTGTGTTATTTACCTTGAACAGGGGTGTAATGAAATGCATGCCTCCCATCTGCCCGAAGAACCGCCCAGACTTTCCATACTGTTAAGTTAAGTCTTGCAGCAACAGTTCGTATGCTTGTTGTAGGTTCCTCATCAAAAGCTTGAAGAATCATTTCATCTACGGCTACATTATGTTGCACGGCACTCACTCGAGGTTCTTGATGATTTAGGTTTCCTGTCTCTCTCAAACGTCGATAGGTTGTAGAGAAGGTTTCGTGGTGTGGTATACGTCGATCAGGATATCGCTCCTGATAAATTCTTCGCGCTTCGCGCGCATTGCAGTTAGCCCTGCCATACGCGAGTAGCATGTCGGCATACTCTTCGTTACTGAAGGTAGGCATTTTACTATCAACACCGAAGATAAACACAACAATAAAACAGTTTAAATGCGGAAAAAACAATAACAATAACAAGATTTAACAAACAAAACTCAATGAAAAAAAAGAGAAGAATGTGAAACACACGGGCACTTCCAACAGCAGAGATAGTCAGACCTCAACTGACTGCACCGTACCTGTCACATCCCGAACGTCCAACTCAATGTTAGACAAAGACAAAAATCATTTTACATGTGCAAGAAAGAGACGAACTTTTTACCTGCGCTTACATTGACGCGACGGTATCGTTCAAACTGGTTCCATTGTTTTGTGCGGTTCGGCCGTGGCATAGTAGTATCCCTTATTTTTACAACATAAATGAATAATTTCTATGACATGTAGCATACCGTTAGAAAGGGTATCAACTAAAGAACTTTTTAAAATAAAGCTAAGTTCAAAATAGCTTTTAGTTTTTTTTATAATTAATTTAGAAGTTGTAAAATTTCATTCATTAAATACAAAAATTAACTTTGGAAGCTTGTAAGGAATTTTCTTGAAACCAGTTGTATAAAACAAAGATGTTTTTAGATTTAAAGGACTTTGGAGAATGCAACAAAATTTGTTTTGTGCCACTACACCCACAAACAAAAAAGTTATTTCAAATTAAAGGACACATTTTGGGATTTTTTTTCATTTTAAAAAAATAATCATATGTAACCAACCGTGACATTTGGGACAAATCAGTATGGGTAGAACCTAGCTAATGACCTCCCAAATTCCTGAAAAAATTGTGTCGGTCCATGCGCCAAACACCCTGTATACTTTCGTCTATGCAGCATTACAGAGTCGTTAGGTACAAAACAAGAACTTATAATTTAACGATAGAACACACTACTTATTGGTTCTACAAGAAAATTTTTGTTTACGGATGAGAAAACCTTTACAATTGAGCAACATTTTAACAAACAAAATGACCGTATTTATGCTCAAAGTTCTAAGGAAGCTTCCCAATTAGTCGACAGAGTGCAACGTGGGCATTATCCGACTTCAGTGATGGTTTGGTGGGGTGTTAGCTATGAAGGAGTGACAGAGCCATATTCTTTTGAAAAAGGTATCAAAACATCGGCACAAGTGTATCAAAATACCATTCTTGAGAAGGTAGTTAAGCCCCTTAACAACACCATATTCAATAACCAAGTATGGTCCTTCCAACAAGACTCGGCGCCGGGTCATAAAGCTCGGTCCACGCAGTCTTGGTTGAAAGTCAACGTTTCGGACTTCATCAGAGCTGAAGATTGGCCGTCGCCGTCGTCTAGTGCCGATCTTAATCCGCTGGATTATGATTTATGGTCAGGTTTAGAGAGTAGGGCTTGCTCTAAACGCCATGATAATTTGGTGTCCTTAAAACAATCCATGCGATTGGCAGTGAAGAATTTTCCCATGGAAAGAGTGCGTGCTTCTATTGATAACTGGCCCTCAACGATTAAAGGACTGTATTGCAGCCAATGGAGACCACTTCGAATATGCTTTTTATATTTTAAATTGTTTTATATTTATGTTTTAAACTAACACACTGTAAAAGTAAAAACTATAATTGCCAATTAAAAAAAAATACTTCGTGACAATATTTATGGCAAGACTAGGTATTTTTTACACACACTTTTTCGATTGATATATTTTCACTATCTCAAACTAAATTTAAAAGAATGGTTATTCAATTGCTTGCACAATAATTTATGAATTCTTCCTAACCTATTTCGCCTCCAGTAGATGCGTGGTTTTGTTTTATTTTTTTCATTTCTCCTTAATATTATTCCGCGGACATTGGTGTGGGTTACATGTTTACCTCTATTACCCTAGTTTGTTATTCACTAAAATTTTAATAATTGATTTACATAAATATTTACAAAATTGGGCCTTCAACTAGAGGTAGGTATACAATTAATGGATTCTACCTGAACTAGGAATAAACCTGTATCTCAGATATCACATTCAAGTGCTTATAAGTATTAAGTATCTAAGATACCATAAACAAATAGTAAATTATAAGAAAAATAATATAATATATATGAAAAAATATTATTACCTACATGTTGAGTTTCTATAGGGGGTCGAAATCTTCATTATTTTTGAGATAGCCACACCATTTACGAGTTTTGTTTTTATATAAGCAACAGAAAAGAAAAAAAAAAGACAGTAAGTACTGTTTTTGCACCTGAAGTCGAGGTGTTGGTGTGAATTTTAGTTAATCACAAATAATTATATTCGTATTGAAAAGTTCAATACGAATATAATTACAAAACACAACCGCCGACTGCCGCCTGGGTTCACCCGACGCGCTGTGTAAGACTATAAGTATATTAAGTTAGACGTTTAGTTTGTTTAAGTGTTATATTCTAGCGCGAAGTCAGTCGATCTAGCAAACGCTAGATGCTTTGTACACGTCCGTGTTATGTTTTGGCGCTATAAGTTTTATTACCCACCACAAATGATGACTAAAAATTTTAGCAATTTAGCATACATATGGGACGTATGCTAAATTGGTAACATTTTTAGCCCCCAATACTTACTGAACACATTTTGGTTTGGGATTAGATTAAAAGGCATTTCTGAGGATTTGGAGGTCCCACAGGACCGCCGTCCGCCCGGGGCGAACCGTACCTGCCGCCCCCTCTTAGTCCGCCAGTGGTTTATAATGATAACTAATTTAATTGATTCTGATCAAAATTATATCATAATTAAAAACGAACAAATAATTTCTACAGTCTCGTCGTCGAACATGTTCACAGTAAAACCTTGCACTAACAACAGTAAATGACAGCAATACAGATGTTAACATACGATAACAATGGCGAGGTAGTTAACACGTAACGTAATGAGCACTGATCGGAATATCATGCCACATGTCGTAAAAGTTCTACTCATATCCAGAGACAATAAATCTCTGAATCCCGCAGGCATTAATTTTCTAATATAACGTGTATATTCGTTAAAGATTGCACTAACTATTCCGATGCGAGTGATTAGTAGAGGATACAAGGATACTGTGGCGTCTGAATCACATTGACAAAGCAAGATGGTTGGTTCCCATTTGGACGAGTTCCCTCTATCTGGCAGAATCTTGATCTCAGAACATAAAAAAGGGAGAAGTGCCGTACTGCTTCATTTCAACCAAAACCGATGTCCCTAGTTTTCTCCCACCGCAGCGCCCACACACACATTGAACCGTGTAAAAACTAAGACTAGGTGCATGGGGACTAGTCTACTGCAACATGCAAACAAGGGCTGTGATTGGCTTAAACGCACTATACTAGGGGGGCGACAAACGTTAAAATTATGTTTTATCGACATTATAACATTTAAATTATTATGTTAAGATATTGATGGGTAGCAAAATGGTAAGTTTATGTGGTGGTATTTAAACTTCTAGCTACAAGTTTAAATAACACGGGTTGTTAACTTACCATAAATCGCAAAGGTAAAACATAGATATAAACATACACAACGCACAGAACAAAAATATGCTTTTTCGTTCGATCCCGAGAAATGTTGCGGCGTTGTGTTTATTCGTTAAAATATTGGTTTTTACTGACTTATAAGTGAAAATACGAATACTTACACGTGGTACGTGACTCCACTATTATTGTAGGTTTTAGTCACTCTAATTTTTACATGTAACCACGCTACAACTCGGCATTTTGAGTAAATGTGGGAGAACATTTCACATTCACGGCAAATTGCGACTAACCTGCGGCGGGCAGTGACGTGCCTATTTGACCATGTCGCGGCGACACGCGCCACGCCCCCGTTTCATATCTATTCCTTTTTATGATCTGAGATCTTGATATTTCGAAATTTATTTGGCATAACACACTTGGCATAATCTTCTTTAAACGAATATTTTAAAGACTTATACAATATTTAATATAATTATTGTTTGGCCGAATGTTTATATGGCCGAATTTACAACGGCATACTTTTAAGATGGCAGAATATTATTTGTAATAATTTTACTAGGCATATTGCCACTTCTATAAAATAGCATTATTAATCTTAAATTAAAATATTGTCTTATAAATTCAATATATTGTGCTACAAAAGTTAGTGACAGAAACGAATCGCTGCAAAACCGACTCCACGTAGTCTTGTCTGCCCTACCCCTAGAGTGTAATTTAAGCCCACGTAGGCGCGGAGGGGCGAGGCGGCCCGCGAGCTGAGGGGCAGGTGGTGTAAATGCCGCAGCTTTGGCTTGCTGCCAGCCTCAGCGTGTACCGCTGGAGCCCCGTAGCGCCGGAGCCGTGACAGAAACCATGCCTGCTGCATGTTGCTTGCTGCAGGCATAGTGTATGCTTGTATGCTTGTTTGCATGTTTGTGCGAACTTTCTGCGATATGATGGCTGATGACTTTTGAATTATTATGGATATAAAATGTATGCCTAAAGATGATTCTGAACTTATAAAATTATGAGTTTTGAATGTATGATAAATGAGTGTATGCCAAACCATTTTCTGCGAAGGTTATGCTATCCGATGTTATGCAATAGTAGATTGTTTGCCTAGGAAGTAAAAAACTATTTTTAAGGCGAGTGTTTTTTTGAATCTAGAGCGGAGCGAAGGTTTCTAAAGTAGAATCCTAAACGCAGCGAGGGATTCAAAGTACGTCACTCGAGCTTAAAATAGTGTTGCTCCCAAGGTGAACACTACTTTTATCACCCTCTATGAGAAAAAAAACGTGTGCGGTCCGAGCCTCATCTCTCACGTATGATTTAAAACCAAAACAAAATTTTCGCAGCTGCCATCTTTGATTTACGTTTTGACTTTACTATTGGCTTTAGCACCCTGGAAAACTATGAAAACGACACCCATGACGAAAAACTTGAAAATTTTCGCAGGCGCCATTTTGGATTTACATTTTGATCTTACTATCGGCACCCTCAAAAACTATGAAAACTACACCCATGACGAAAAACTTGAAAATTTTCGCAGGCGCCATTTTGGATTTACCTACATTTTGACCTCACTATCGGCTTCAGCACCCTCGAAAACTATGAAAACGACACCCATGACGAAAATTTGAAAATATTCGTAGCCGCCATCTTGGATTTACATTTTGACCTCACTATCGGCTTTAGAACCCTCGAAAACTATGAAAACGACACCCATGACGAAAAATAAGAAAATTTTCACGGCCGCCATCTTGGATTTTCATTTTGACGTCACTATTGGCTTTGGCGCCCTCGAAAACTATGTAAACGACACCAATGACGAAAAGTTTGAAAATTTTCGTCATGTGTCGTTGCCGCCATCTTGGATTTTCATTTTAACCAAATAATTCAGACTTTCTCCCTTTCTTGGCAGTCTGTTACTTGTTCATACAATGTTCGTGATTGATCTCTGGTGATTGGAACTTTTACTAATAATATCCACATTCCAAATTCAAATCTATTTTGGTCCCTAGGGATCAGAGCTATTTTGATCCCTGTTTTCGAAGAACAAACTAGCTCTTTTTGAATAGATGTGATGAAAAATAATATTATTAAATAAAAAGTACTGCTATAAAGGGTAGACCCGATTTTAACGACGCGTTGTTGTAGCGATGAATGAGTGAGATGCCGCGACATGTACTCACGGTTGGCGTCTTGCTTGCCCTTGCCGGCGGCCTGCTTGTCCTCGGCCGACGCGAACTGCTCCGACACCAGCTGCGCTAGACCTGCTCCACAACACGACACCAAACGTCAACACATGACAATCGACACAACTGGCTTACTATCCTAACTGTGGCTCTGATTCTGCGTGCACCGGACGGTAACTAAAACTATGTTTAAATTGCAGGTAAAAAATATTCAAGGGCAAATACAACACAAAACAAACCGTAGACGTAATGGCTATCGACATCTAAACATGATAAAAAAATAAAAATAAAAGATTTTCTGGGGTCAAATACCTCAGGTAGTTCAGTAAGTAGTCGGTGCGCCAAAGAATCAGCGCCAACTCTGTTCTACTGTGTGAAAGCTTGCACGTTGAAATAATCAAACTATAACCGAAAGACTGTTTATCCAATTACAATGGCCAATATTTGTTAGATTTGTCCATCTACCTTCAAAGCAAGAGTTAACAGGCACCTTCCGGGCACGTTCGTTCTATCATAGACCTCATCCATCGCTTTCCATCAGGCGTGATTGAGGTCAAGAGCAGGCCTATTCAGCAATATATACGAGGGTGAATCAAAAAGTTCTTAGAATTGCATATATATAAAACCTTTTTGGGAGAAGTTCAATATTCAAATTAAAGAGTGTCAATCACAAAATATTTATGCAAACTGTCACTTGTTTTTGTCAGTTCGTTCGCACGTAATAAATTGTTTTGTGCAACGAGTTGCTAAAAACCCAAAATTATGGATAAAAGTGAGTTACGTGCGGTGATAAAATATCTCAGTTTGAAAAAAATGTCTACGAAGGAATTTTTTTCGGACATTCAGCAGACATTAGGGGATTGGGGCAGACATTATTGATGCTGAACCTTATTCTACGGTTGCGTACTAGGTGGCTTAATTTAAAAGAGGTAGATCAAGCTGTAAAGATGACCCGCGTTCTGGGCGGCTTTCAACCTCCGTTACGGAAGAAAATGTCAAAAAGGTTGAGAATCTGGTTTTGGAAGACAGAAGAATAACTATAAAACATATAGCTGAGATCCTAAAGATATCATTTGGTAGCGTTCAATCCATTTTAATTGATTCACTGGGGTTCAAAAACGTGTCGGCAAGATGGGTGCCACGAATGTTAACCGACGAAAACAAAAAGCGACGTTTGGAAATTTCTAAGCGTAATCTCGAAATGTTTCAGCGTGATTCGGATATTTTTTGCCGTCGTCGCCTTGTCACCATGCATGAAACGTGGGTGCACCATTTCGATCCTGAAACTAAGAGACAAAGCATGTCTTGGAAACGACCATCCTCTCCATCCATTAAGAAATTTCGAGTTGCTCCTACTGCTGGCAAAGTTGGCCTCAGTGTTCTGGAATAGTGAAGGAATCCTTTTATTGATTACATGCCAAAAGGCCAGACGATTACTGGACCCTATTATGCAAAATTAATCCCGAAAGTGCGTGAAGCGATCAAAGAAAAACGTCGAGGAAAACCATCGTTGGGCGAGCTGTTTCTTCAAGATAACACTCCTGCTCATCGACCGGAAGTTGCGCTCAACGCAATCCGCTGTACTGGCTTCAATCTCCTCGACCACCCACCATATTCTCCGGACTTAGCCCCAAGTGATTTTCACTTATTCCCAAAATTAAAAGAGGACATTCGTGGAACAAAATTTTACGATAGTGACGCGGATAAGGCTGCCGTAGAGGAGTTTATCGAGTCAAGAAAAACATATTTTTTCACAAGGAATAAGGAAGTTGGAAACGCGTTATTCTAAATGCATTGCATTGGAGGGAGATTATGTAGAAAAATAAAATATTTTTGTTTAAATCTTTGCATTTTTTAATATGATTCCAAGAATTTTTTGGTTCACCCTCGTATATTAGATTTTTTGAATTTTGTGGATATGAAGTTATGAATGAAGTCGAGTGTTGGTTTAGTCACACAAATGACATGAAATTGTTAGTTACGTTCGTAAAACATTTAATGACTACGTTGACACCAACAACACGGACAAGTCAGAATACCTTGCTCTGTGTTGTGATACTACCACAGCAGTTATAGTTATTGAGTTTGGGTTGTTTATGAAACCGGTGCCGTCAGTACAGCGGTCGCAATACGACGGTCGGTGACAAAAAACGCATAACGTCGCACAATGACCGGGAATACAGAGAATATTCCCGGTCATTGTGCGGCGTTATGTGACGGCACCGCTTTCTTAAGAAACTCAAGCTCTAGGTTACTGCGTGGGGCGTTTCATACGCCTAGTGTCACTTCTTCTTCTTCTTCACGGGGTGCGAGGGCCATCGACGCGCCAGTTGTTGAATTCAGTACGTGATTCTAGACCCATCGAATTGAAATTTTTGATCGGTTGTTAAAAAATATATCAGCGATTCCATACGTTCAGTTAGCTACACATTTGTGTAAAACAGTAGATATTTTTTTAAGACGAAAAGTTATTAGAGGGTTTAGAGATTCATGTGCTAAATGGACAGTAACAGTCAGCGCGCGCGCGTGCTGCCCGTGCTGCGCGTGCCGTACGTACTGTAGACGTACTCGCCGGCTCCATGCTGCTGCCGGAGGCCTACAGGGGACATGAGCGTGCTGTACGTACTGTAGACGGCCTGCGCGGGCGGCGGCCGGTAGTCGGGCGGCGGCCGCGCGTCCAGCGCGCGCCACGCCGCCAGCAGCGCCGGCTCCATGCTGCTGCCGGAGGCCTACAGGGGACATGAGCGTGCTGTACGTACTGTAGACGGCCTGCGCGGGCGGCGGCCGGTAGTCGGGCGGCGGCCGCGCGTCCAGCGCGCGCCACGCCGCCAGCAGCGCCGGCTCCATGCTGCTGCCGGAGGCCTACAGGGGACATGAGCGTGCTGTACGTACTGTAGACGGCCTGCGCGGGCGGCGGCCGGTAGTCGGGCGGCGGCCGCGCGTCCAGCGCGCGCCACGCCGCCAGCAGCGCCGGCTCCATGCTGCTGCCGGAGGCCTACAGGGGACATGAGCGTGCTGTACGTACTGTAGACGGCCTGCGCGGGCGGCGGCCGGTAGTCGGGCGGCGGCCGCGCGTCCAGCGCGCGCCACGCCGCCAGCAGCGCCGGCTCCATGCTGCTGCCGGAGGCCTACAGGGGACATGAGCGTGCTGTACGTACTGTAGACGGCCTGCGCGGGCGGCGGCCGGTAGTCGGGCGGCGGCCGCGCGTCCAGCGCGCGCCACGCCGCCAGCAGCGCCGGCTCCATGCTGCTGCCGGAGGCCTACAGGGGACATGAGCGTGCTGTACGTACTGTAGACGGCCTGCGCGGGCGGCGGCCGGTAGTCGGGCGGCGGCCGCGCGTCCAGCGCGCGCCACGCCGCCAGCAGCGCCGGCTCCATGCTGCTGCCGGAGGCCTACAGGGGACATGAGCGTGCTGTACGTACTGTAGACGGCCTGCGCGGGCGGCGGCCGGTAGTCGGGCGGCGGCCGCGCGTCCAGCGCGCGCCACGCCGCCAGCAGCGCCGGCTCCATGCTGCTGCCGGAGGCCTACAGGGGACATGAGCGTGCTGTACGTACTGTAGACGGCCTGCGCGGGCGGCGGCCGGTAGTCGGGCGGCGGCCGCGCGTCCAGCGCGCGCCACGCCGCCAGCAGCGCCGGCTCCATGCTGCTGCCGGAGGCCTACAGGGGACATGAGCGTGCTGTACGTACTGTAGACGGCCTGCGCGGGCGGCGGCCGGTAGTCGGGCGGCGGCCGCGCGTCCAGCGCGCGCCACGCCGCCAGCAGCGCCGGCTCCATGCTGCTGCCGGAGGCCTACAGGGGACATGAGCGTGCTGTACGTACTGTAGACGGCCTGCGCGGGCGGCGGCCGGTAGTCGGGCGGCGGCCGCGCGTCCAGCGCGCGCCACGCCGCCAGCAGCGCCGGCTCCATGCTGCTGCCGGAGGCCTACAGGGGACATGAGCGTGCTGTACGTACTGTAGACGGCCTGCGCGGGCGGCGGCCGGTAGTCGGGCGGCGGCCGCGCGTCCAGCGCGCGCCACGCCGCCAGCAGCGCCGGCTCCATGCTGCTGCCGGAGGCCTACAGGGGACATGAGCGTGCTGTACGTACTGTAGACGGCCTGCGCGGGCGGCGGCCGGTAGTCGGGCGGGGGCCGCGCGTCCAGCGCGCGCCACGCCGCCAGCAGCGCCGGCTCCATGCTGCTGCCGGAGGCCTACAGGGGACATGAGCGTGCTGTACGTACTGTAGACGGCCTGCGCGGGCGGCGGCCGGTAGTCGGGCGGCGGCCGCGCGTCCGGCGCGCGCCACGCCGCCAGCAGCGCCGGCTCCATGCTGCTGCCGGAGGCCTACAGGGGACATGAGCGTGCTGTACGTACTGTAGACGGCCTGCGCGGGCGGCGGCCGGTAGTCGGGCGGCGGCCGCGCGTCCAGCGCGCGCCACGCCGCCAGCAGCGCCGGCTCCATGCTGCTGCCGGAGGCCTACAGGGGACATGAGCGTGCTGTACGTACTGTAGACGGCCTGCGCGGGCGGCGGCCGGTAGTCGGGCGGCGGCCGCGCGTCCAGCGCGCGCCACGCCGCCAGCAGCGCCGGCTCCATGCTGCTGCCGGAGGCCTACAGGGGACATGAGCGTGCTGTACGTACTGTAGACGGCCTGCGCGGGCGGCGGCCGGTAGTCGGGCGGCGGCCGCGCGTCCAGCGCGCGCCACGCCGCCAGCAGCGCCGGCTCCATGCTGCTGCCGGAGGCCTACAGGGGACATGAGCGTGCTGTACGTACTGTAGACGGCCTGCGCGGGCGGCGGCCGGTAGTCGGGCGGCGGCCGCGCGTCCAGCGCGCGCCACGCCGCCAGCAGCGCCGGCTCCATGCTGCTGCCGGAGGCCTACAGGGGACATGAGCGTGCTGTACGTACTGTAGACGGCCTGCGCGGGCGGCGGCCGGTAGTCGGGCGGCGGCCGCGCGTCCAGCGCGCGCCACGCCGCCAGCAGCGCCGGCTCCATGCTGCTGCCGGAGGCCTACAGGGGACATGAGCGTGCTGTACGTACTGTAGACGGCCTGCGCGGGCGGCGGCCGGTAGTCGGGCGGCGGCCGCGCGTCCAGCGCGCGCCACGCCGCCAGCAGCGCCGGCTCCATGCTGCTGCCGGAGGCCTACAGGGGACATGAGCGTGCTGTACGTACTGTAGACGGCCTGCGCGGGCGGCGGCCGGTAGTCGGGCGGCGGCCGCGCGTCCAGCGCGCGCCACGCCGCCAGCAGCGCCGGCTCCATGCTGCTGCCGGAGGCCTACAGGGGACATGAGCGTGCTGTACGTACTGTAGACGGCCTGCGCGGGCGGCGGCCGGTAGTCGGGCGGCGGCCGCGCGTCCAGCGCGCGCCACGCCGCCAGCAGCGCCGGCTCCATGCTGCTGCCGGAGGCCTACAGGGGACATGAGCGTGCTGTACGTACTGTAGACGGCCTGCGCGGGCGGCGGCCGGTAGTCGGGCGGCGGCCGCGCGTCCAGCGCGCGCCACGCCGCCAGCAGCGCCGGCTCCATGCTGCTGCCGGAGGCCTACAGGGGACATGAGCGTGCTGTACGTACTGTAGACGGCCTGCGCGGGCGGCGGCCGGTAGTCGGGCGGCGGCCGCGCGTCCAGCGCGCGCCACGCCGCCAGCAGCGCCGGCTCCATGCTGCTGCCGGAGGCCTACAGGGGACATGAGCGTGCTGTACGTACTGTAGACGGCCTGCGCGGGCGGCGGCCGGTAGTCGGGCGGCGGCCGCGCGTCCAGCGCGCGCCACGCCGCCAGCAGCGCCGGCTCCATGCTGCTGCCGGAGGCCTACAGGGGACATGAGCGTGCTGTACGTACTGTAGACGGCCTGCGCGGGCGGCGGCCGGTAGTCGGGCGGCGGCCGCGCGTCCAGCGCGCGCCACGCCGCCAGCAGCGCCGGCTCCATGCTGCTGCCGGAGGCCTACAGGGGACATGAGCGTGCTGTACGTACTGTAGACGGCCTGCGCGGGCGGCGGCCGGTAGTCGGGCGGCGGCCGCGCGTCCAGCGCGCGCCACGCCGCCAGCAGCGCCGGCTCCATGCTGCTGCCGGAGGCCTACAGGGGACATGAGCGTGCTGTACGTACTGTAGACGGCCTGCGCGGGCGGCGGCCGGTAGTCGGGCGGCGGCCGCGCGTCCAGCGCGCGCCACGCCGCCAGCAGCGCCGGCTCCATGCTGCTGCCCGACGGCCTACAGCACATCATTAAAAAAGGATTTTATTATAAAAACAGCGAAATATTTAACAGTTATTTGCGACGTTGCCAATTTTCAGACTGCAATCTGTTAAGCTGCGCGACGGCCCAGTGGTTAATGCCCCGCCTCTCGTGCACAAAGTTGTGGGTTCAAATCCGTATATGTACCAAACGACATTACTGACATCGGTGAAGAAAAACATCAAAAGGAAATCTGGGCTTGCAGTTAATATACGTTTTGAAATTGCCGACCCGTCTCGGGCGAGCGTGGCGACCGACGCAGCGGGGCAGTAACAGACGGGCATGAGGTGCCGCACCTGTAGATGGCGAGGTTGCCGGTGTGCGAGGCCACGGCCAGCAGCGCGTGCTGGTGCGCGTTGAGGTAGGCCAGCGCCGTGATGCGGCCCCAGGCGCGCCGCCACGAGCCCACGCACAGCTTGGCCGCCGTGCCCCAGTCCCAGATCCTGCCGATAGTACAAATACTAATCATTTATTTCCTTATAATGTGGAATAGCTTTTGCACGCGGCTTCACCCGAGTAGATGTCGGAATATATCCCACGGGAACGTAATACCGGGATTAAAAGAAAGCGAAGCATTAATCGTATACCTAATAGGCGAGTTGACTCGTCTTTTGTTACGTGTATTTCTAAATCTGTGTTATCATTTGAACTATTAATTTAAATCCTATGATGTCAGGATATAATAGGGCTTAAAGTATGAAATTGCCGTTTTATTGTAATAGGTACTTCGAATTGACATAGAACCTTCATGGTTTGAGATTTTTGAGTGAAACTTTTTTCACAAGGTACCTATGAATTCTTCTTTTAAAAAATGTGCTACATTCGATTATCGACTTTCAATTGTTTTTTTTATTCAGCTTAGACAAGATGGATACTTCGAAAATTCGAGTTATTTTTGAATACGAGTTCCGACGCGGAACTAACGCGGCATAAACAACTCGCAATATAAATTTTGCGTTTGGAGAGGGGACTGCTAATGAACGCACCGTGCGATTTTGGTTTAAACGATTTGAAGAACGAACCACGTGAATAACAATGAATTGAAAGATATGGTGGAAGCCTATCCGAGCGACTTTACAAAAACAAAACATTGAGTTCTAATTTTTATTCTTAAATCTAAATTAACAACAAAAAATTAAATTTGTTATTATTTATATTAATAATCACAACCCCGCAAAATAGGCGCAAATAGAGTCGTCGAGTTGCGGAAAATAGCCTGTGTTACATTACCATTATTAATAATCATAATAATTATCTTTGGAGTCGAAGTCTGACGAACTTTCCCCAGACTCCGACGTATCAATGGTTATGACTTCGACTCGCAAAGGAGACATGTGTCCTTCTAACCATTTCTCTGCTAATGTCCAGCCACAATGAGTTGCATCAAATTTGATACAACTGGATTTTGCGGCACACTGCCATATTGAATTTACGCACGCCGTTCGCAATATATTTTGTTTTAAGGTGCTCCAACATGGAGGTATATTGCTGGATTCATTTTTTTTTTTTTTAAATTTCACTTTGTGACACTTGAATATTTTTGTTTGAACAACTACTCTCGCTTCGTTCACGGTTTTGCATATTTTCATTCCGTACATTTCGCATGTGTATTTTTGAATCAAGTCCGAGGTTTCATCTATTTGGTTTGTTTAAATTGAAGAATGCTTTCTGATATGATACATGTTTTTCAATATTTCAAAGGGTATCACTTTACCCTTCCCTTTAAAACTTGCCGTATAATCAGAGCCAGTGAATGCATGAAATCCGGGTAGTGATTTACTAAGGTCTTGTCCAAGACTTTCACACAATTTTGTGCAGTTAATCGCTTCCGCTTTTGTAGCAGAGGTCAGCCAAACTTCTTTTTGGGGTATTTTGTGCAAATTGCCAGTGATAATTATTAAAACATCAGTATCTGATGCTCGAATAAGTGCAGTATTTTTTACACTTTTATTTAAATGGGAAATGAGGCGTGTATCAGCCTCATCGTATATCAAAAAATTTAGAGTCCGATTATGAGTGCACCCAGCACTCATAATCGGACTCTAAATTTTTTAACACTTTATTATCATTTGTGATAGAAAATGAAAAGCACTTTGAATCAATCGTCAATTATTTATTTTTTTTCGATATTATTGGGGCTAAATTTGACGGTGTACTTAACACACAGTTAAATAGATAACATAAGTTTAAACTGTGTTCTTCCATTTTTGTTTTGCATAATATCATAATTAACTATTTAACGTGACTTGTTTACTAATTATGTCATTGTAAGACCAAGTATGTAATTAAATTAATTAATTCCAACATATTTACTCTAGTTTTATATAATTTAATCATAGTTTTATTGTTAAATGCAAGTATTAACAAATCTGTATTAAAATCGTACGATGTGACGTCACTTGTTTACAACTGGCTATAAAAGCCGCCGCACCGCCGTACTCGGCACATGCCCCCTGGTACGTTAGGAACGAGATCCTCCATCTCGACCTGATCCCCACAATCCACCAATTTCTCAAACGCAATTCCAAGCGTTTCTTTGAGTCCGCCGCCAGACACCGCAGCCCTCTGGTTGTCGAGACTCGAGGCCGCCAACTATGTCCCTAGTAGAATCAGTCAGATCCGCCGCCCGAGGCAAATCCTTACCGACCCAGACGACCCCATAACCCTCCTCCAGGAGAGCAATAGGGCCACAAGTACAGTGCACAAACACAGACACCGACCCGCATTCCGACCTCGCCGCCGAGGTCCTCCGCGATCGCGTCCCGCCCGAGTAAATAATACTCCCCCCCCGACCCTTGCCCGTTGATGCGCCAGCCCGCGTCGATGCTGAGCCAGTAGCTTTAAATTCCCCGATTAATAATAATGAATTATCTTTGATCCAGCCTGTCCCAACTTGTTGTCCTCCCCCCAGCGACGCCCTAAGCCGAGGTCCGTACCCCACAGGGGGTGCCCTTAGCGAGCGCTCGCCTAGTTTTAATTAGAATAGTTTTGCCCCTGGCTGGAGGCTTTGAGTTTAGTAGCTTAAGGCAGCCGCAGGATTGTCCGGTTAAGTAGTCATCACCTCAGAGGTGAGCTACGAGATGCCCTAGTCAAAAAAAAAAAAAAAAGTACTCGGCACATTTGCTCTGCAGCAGTCACACCGAACGGACGTAAGTTAAATTGTCATTATACGAGGGCGGCACTGAAAATTTCGGGAATCAAGGAAGTAACACAACATTACTATTTAAAAATGTATTAATTGCTTTTCGAAGTATTCTCCGCGAAATTTGACACATTTTTCCATACGATGGAACCAATCATTGAAGCAACCATTCCATTCGGAAGTTGGGTCTCCAAAATGGCCGTTTTGTAGGCGTCCACAGCTTCTTCAGGTGATGAAAATCTCTGTCCACGCAATTTATTTCTTTATTTTAGGGAAAGTATAGAAATCATTAGGGCTTAGGTCGGGGCTGTGCGGCGGATGGTCTAATAATTCTATGTTTTCTTGCTCTAAAAACTTTTTGTTCTGTGCGCGGTGTGAGAACTCGCATTGTCGTCTTCTTCTTTTCGTGTGGTTAGTAAACTAACCTGCATTGTCGTGATGGAGGATGATGCGGCGGTTGCAGTTCTCTTTACGGAGTTCAGAAACGACCTGTGGCAAACAAATGCTAGCATACCATTCTGCATTAACCGTTCTTTGTCCCTCAAGAGGAATAGTCGTAACATGGCCGGTTTTGGAAACAAACGTGGCCACCATTTTTTTTGCAACACTCCGTGAACGAACAATTTTTATTGGCTTTAACTCATTTTCGAACACCCAAACTCGTGACTGGTTTTTTGTTTCGGGTTCGTACCCGTATATCCAGGATTCGTCACCTGATACGATGTTGTATACAGCATTTGAGGATCCTGCGTGGAATCTTTCGAGAGTTTTGACGCGCCAAGTAACGCGAGCCGCTTTTTGCTCTTCACAGAGCGAATGCGGTATCCATCGGGAAAACCACTTTTTTACACCTAATTGTTCATGCAAGATTATTTGTATTTGACTCATGCCAATGTCTAAAGTTGCCGGAATTTCGCGGTATGTCACATGTCGATCTTCCTCAATCAAATTTTGCACAGCATCAACGTTTTCTTGGGTGACTGCAGTTTTTGGACGACCTTGACGGGGATCATCACTGAGCTTGACACGTCCACGTTGAAATTCAGCAAAGCAGCGATAAATTGTGGTTTTGGATTGGGCTTCATCACCAAATGCAGAAATCATCCGGTCGACACACTGTTTTTGTGTTAAACCACTTCGAAAGTCATAAAAAATCATCGCTCTTGAATTTTCTCGAGTCAATTCCATTTTCTCGACGACTAAACAAGTTTGACAAAACCTTGTGACAAGACCGAGAATCTTTTTTTAAATAAATAAATGGTATTCGATTTTTAAAACCAAGGAGTTTTCAATTAAAAAGATTTTAATATGACAGGAACAGTGGAAATATTCCATTCCCGATACTTTTAGTGCAGCCCTCGTATCTTGATTATTGCTGATAACTATGATGTTCTTTATGTATTAAAATATGGCTAATATTGCTACTTAAGTGTTAAATCGAATTAAGGAATATTCATATTCTATTTCTTTTCATTGATAAAGTTGGTAGTTTTAAGAAATGGTCCAAGAGATTAATGTGATAACAATACTAAATGCTAATGTAAAAATGTGTTGATAAAATATTTAAAAACAAGCTTCCGTGGAGTTTCTTATCATTCGTCTCCACGAAGACCTAGATTTGGAACGGATAACTAGCTTTATCATTAACGATACCTATTTATTGACAAGTCTAATTGAAATAAATGCCTAGTCTTGTCTCCATGTGCTTTTCTTATAATCCTTTTCCCTACACATCATATTCGTAGATATTAAAATACCTACATAGTTAAATAATTAACTAGTAGTTAACCATTCTGACGCTCAAAAGTTGATAGTTAAGTGGATATCAATGCCTCTAAATGTTTCCAATCATTTTTCTAACACGTGCTTCCTCGATTTATCCAAGGGCTTTGACCTCGTTTCGTACGACATCCTCTGGAGGAAGCTGGAGAGCACGGACTTACCGTCGGAGCTCATCAGCTTGCTCCAGTACTGGTACGGGCACCAGGTCAATAGTTTCCGGTGGGCGGGAGCGATGTCGGACCCATATACCAGCGAGTGAGGCGTAAGGCAGGGCGGTTTGACCTCTTCTACATTGTTCAACTTATATATGAATGAACTGCTTGTCTCGCTCAGCAGTCAACATGTCGGATGCTATATAGACGGAGTGTGTGTCAACAATATGAGTTATGCGGACGACATGGAGCTGCTGAGCGCCTCGATCTGTGGGCTGAGGAGACTACTCAGTACGTGTGCGGAATACGCGCATGGACATGGGTTAAAATACAATGGGAAGAAAAGCCAATACATGGCTGAACATTCCAAATGTTACTCTAGATGGAATTCCAATAGATCGAGTGGACCAATTTAAATACCTAGGGCATCTACTCACCGAGGACCTTAAAGACCATGCTGACATGGACCGGGAGCGGAGGGCACTGTCGGTGCGAGCCAATATGATAGCCCGCAGGTTTTCGCGTTGTACTGGGGATGAGAAGTCACTTTTTAAAGCGTACTGCACATCCTTATACACGTGCGCCCTGTGGGCTGACTATACTGAAAGGACGTACAGTGCCCTCCGTGTCCAGTACAACAACGCGTTTCGGGCGGTGTTGGGGCTGCCCCGTTTCTGTAGCGCATCGGGGATGCTCGCGATAACACGCACTGATTGTTTTCACGCTTCTATGCGCAAGCGGTGTGCGTCCCTGGTGCGGCGGGTGCGGGCCAGCCCTAATGCTATCCTGGCGTTGATCGCTAGCAGGCTGGACTGCCCTTATATCGGCCATTGCTGTGGCAGGCATGTTGCTCCTCCAATGTCGATTAGAAAATTATAATTATTGTGTTTATTATTTTTATTTTTACTACTATTTTATTTGATTATTTTTAAGAAAACTTAACTTAAGTAAATTTAATGTAAGTAATTTAATTTGACTATGTATTGTGATTGTGATACGTATTTTAATTTGACTTTAATTCTTAATTTTATACTTTAATTCTGATTTAAATTATGTTTTAATTTTAATATTGAGTGATGAATTTGATTTAAATTTGGATTTTAATTTTAATTATAATTTCTAATTTTCATTTTAATAATATAATGTAATGTGATTTTATTTTAAGGTTATTTATTTAATAAGTTATTATGGGTTATTAATACCTGAAATAAACGATTTATTATTATAATACTCTGATTCCCAATGTCTGCACAAAAATTCCACAAATGCTTCTTTGAAGCAAACATTACTGAGATACTTGGAGAAATGGTCTCTTTTCTGTTCTGCTCCAGTAATTTGGTACGGTGCAGAATACTATTAGACGTTTTTGATGCTCAGATTCTTTTATTGATGGCGTTTTGTAAACATCAAACAATAAGTGCACTTCTTTTGCTGTGGTCTGACATATTTTTTCTAAAATCTGGGGGCCAATTCTCGATTTTAGAGATGGTGTCGAACTCGACAAAAATTTCTAATGACGTCATTTTTTCGACAAATTTTAAAAGTTGCTATTCTGGGGATGTCGAATTCAACATTTGTCGTAGGCTAACGTTAGAGTTCATGTCGAGTGCTTCTGAGCAGTAGAGATGTCATGTCGATTGTAGAGATACGTCATTTCTGAGTGAATTCGTTGAGTTTTGGATTGTACACTGTGTTTTCTTTTCTTTAATTTTTAAATAAAATACGGCTTGGCATCTCATACCTACTGGAAATTCGATTTATACTCTTTGATTTGTGCATTGTGTTTTCTTGAAACGACGACCTTCGCGCAAATAACAGACTCTGTAATTTGTGTACCCACGATTGGACTTGAAACCACTGAAAGATGGACGAGTTTATTAGCATTTTTATCTCGAGTTGTTGGAAAGTGGCGAGCAACTGGCCAATACACGGCGACAACAGCGCACTTATCCCGCCGTCGATATTTACGACTTGAGCGAAACAGAAGTCACTAAAAACTTCAGATTAGATAAAGATTTAATAAGGGTTCTAATAGATCTATTGGCTCCTGTAATTCAGGATACCACGAAAATAGACCTGAAAACGAAGGTAAATAATCGTCTGCTTCATAATTTTAAACTAACCTTACCCACCAAAAATACTAATTGCACACCCTAAAATACCTAAATTAATTATACAGTCAACTGTCAATTTGTCAAACTGATTATTTTTACACTAAACGTTTCGATTTATACTTAAATAATTAGGTTTAGTCAGCGTTTTAAAACAAAATCATTCATTAACTCATAGCTACCTAAAACGGAACGTGCGATTCTTCATAATGGTAACATTATCTTCACTCGACTCGACATTTTCGTGACATTTATTTCTATTTTGACTGAGAATACGGAATTCTGCTCAATTCGACATTTTTTGGTAGAGATAGAGATATTTTTAATAGACTTAGAGATAGACTTACGATCTCGAACTAGAGATAAATGGCGAAAATCGAGAATTAGCCCCCTGTTCGGATATTTTGTCGAAATCTGTCTACTAAATAAATATCTTCGTTAATCTGACTGTCGTCAACGTTAATCTTTGATTTTAGTTTTATGGCAAGTTTCGATTTTTGGGTGTGATTTATTTCTCCATTAATTGATGTCAATTTTTTTTCCCATAGCAATGGCAAGGTAACGACCAAAAACGTGTCGCTCCATTTTTAAATGAGTTGTAGCTTTTTCTCCTTTTAAAGGTTTTTTGGTGCTTTCGGAGGCAATATTTGTTTTTTTTAATGGTTGGTCAATGCGCTCTGGATCATTATTACATTCTTTGATATATTAGATTTTTTCATTTTCTCTTTGATTTAAGGCTGAAAATAAAAAATTCGCAGTTTCCTCGGTTGCCGCTCGTCCAGTGAAAATATTGAATAGGCTTTCTTGTGTCAACGTAATGTCAAACGCATTCATACTCTTTGTGATTCCAGTTATCAATTCCTTTAAGGATTGGCTATATTTTTCCATCCGGCTTTTATGAAGCTCTGAGGCTACATTGACTTTTTCTACAATCCCAACTTCTTCCATAATTGTAGCAACGATATTTGATCTTAAGCTGTGGTTTAAAGCCCACTTTTGTCTCCCCTTTGCTTGCGAATTGCAATCACATCACATTTTGAAAATGTATTGTCACTAAAATCTTTTAAATCGTCTGTCTTTTTACACACAGAACACTCCTTCATTCTGAATAACTACACAATAACATCACAAACATCAAAACGGCGGCGTTGGATAAAAATATAAATGACGGAGGACGAGCGAGAATGAGCGCATCAGGAAGGCGTCAGCGTACAAATTGCGCGGTCGCGCGGTGTCCGTCTCTTCCTTTCTCTTTCACTCAGAAGTTAGAAAACTGAAATAGCAATAGCGCACGTGCGGCCCCGCAGATAACGGTCGGTCGGCATGGTAATGACTTATGGCTTTATTAAAATAGTTTTAAATTACTAAATTAAGCATTATTAGTTCAGTTTAAGCAATGAACAAAACATATTTTCAATATTGAAATAATAAAATATTTTTTTAAATACGTCAACAGGTTTAATTCAGCTATTATAATCCGTTTTTTTTTCATTTAATTTTTCTATGAGGTAAAACGTAGCTGTCACCACAAATTCGCTCGGACACAAGAACCTGCCAACACAGGATTTGGCCGACCACTTTTTTACTATCCTCAAAAAGTCTCTATCCTATCAATACAAGTTTCATTCTACTTTTCGATGAGGTTTTTTTCATGAATTTTTGCACCACTTTTTTTTCATTTGCGCAAAATTTGCCAAGGTAAGCCGCGGCCAAGAGCAGTTGAAGCTACTAAAAGTCAGCTACCCCTACAGAGTAGGTATTTTCTATTTTTATATAAGGTGGGTTTTTTGCAGTCGGCTCCCGGACTATACACTGACTGTCCTGCCGCTATCGCCGGTCGCCGCCGACGCTGCTGCCGTAGATGACTGTCGCGCTGCCCGTTTTGCACTATTTCCAGCCACTGCAATTTCTAATGCTTTGGGCGATGTAATCGAAGCTTTTTCGTCCATGAACAATTTGTCCCGTTCCGGCTCCAATAGCATCCCAATGATGACCCGATCCCGCAACATCTCGTCCACGGCAGTTCCGAGCGTGCAGTCCAGTGCCGGGCGCCGCACCCGGCCGCTCACTGCGTCAAATCTTCGCCTACGTCCGGCGCCGCCGTGTGTCAAAGTCAAATAATTTATTACAATTAGGCACAAAAAAGGCACTTTTGAACGTCATACTTTACAAAAAATAATAATAACTGATTCTAGTCGCCCATTCCAAAAGGTAGTTTTCGTATGGAGAAGAATGGGCAAGAAACTCACCGTTACTCTTTAAAAAAAAACATTATATCTTGTATACACTAATTATATGTGAAGACAATGCACCTAGAATAAGATTACTATACCACGATAGGTAAAAAGAATGAAAAATTAAGGAATGACATTAATTATGTGATAGATGCATACTTACTAACATTGTAAAATTATACTATATTTCTAACATTATAACAAGTAATACCAATAATAAGTCAGTGTGTGAGTTCAAGTAATAACAAAAAATAAAATAAATGTTTAAAAAAAAATATTATACAATTAAATTGGTGTGAAATATATCTCTCAGCTAACACTGACTCTCTTGCTCTTTGGCACGAAGTGCTTATCTAATTCTGTAGTTAACTCTTTGTAAGATATCTCCTCAACTGTTTTGGCGCAATTAACTCACGTACCAACTTATACGCATCATTATTGAGTGCGCTTAGAAGTACCGCCTTTCGCGGATCCTCTTCGTTTTTATTAACAGCGTTTTTGCTGTTAACCATTGAGAAAGCCTTTCTTTAAAGATGTTCCAGTCCTGGACGAGCTCAAAAGTAGGAAATGATCCGATAAAATTTGACATAATATCTTTTGAGCGTGTCTGGGCAACCGTAACTCGTCGCCACTGTTAAAAAAGACTGTTAAAGAAACTATATCTCTAGCTAGCTACGAACTAGCCTAACACCAGCCAATAAAGGCAACCCAGAGCTGAAGAATAAGACTTCTCCCGGGAGACAGGGTCCGTGGGGTCGCTACTGCCCAACAGATCGCCAAATGCTGCCCTGCGGTTTTCTGTACCTCTCTTAGTGTTGCTCCTCACCCTAGATATGCTTCGACAAAGTAGACTACACCGGCACAAACCAGGAGTTCAGGAGCCAAAATAATTCTATTCCTACCAGTCCCGAAGTCATGAAAACAGCTACGAATATGTTTTTCAGTCTGCACATGTTTTTGATGAATTCGTCAGATTTTAATGTAAAAACTTTATTTTATAAACCACTAGAATCTGAGAACAGAAAAGACGGGAAACAATACATTTTATTTAATTTACAACTGCCAGTCAGCCATTGATATTTATCGTAAAGGAAAACATTGAAATGTTTGAAAAAACCATCGCGTCATTTGTAATTTATAGTCATATTTGGGCGAGCACGGCCAAATGAACTTATTTTATTTTTCACTAACCTTGAAAAGCAAGTTTCCTCACAAAACAAATAATCTCACAATAATCTACATGCCGCCATCCTAATCCCCTTACTGATCCTACTAATTACCTTTGAAATCTACTCTAAATAAGTAATTTCAACTACTTACCCCAAATACCTAATTACAACGTAATTTTCTTTCACTAAATTCAAAAAAGCTACAATAATAAACTAATGAATTCAATCTATACGGAGCGAACAAAATGCAAATGAACTACTTAATTTGTACAAATCATATGGTTGTAATGCGATTACGTCAAAAAACAACCACACATTGTCAATCGAATGATAATGTTATGATGTCCGAACTCCGAGCCGAACGCATTACGAAATTCAACGACAACAACCGAATAACTGAACAATAGCTCCTTCCATGGTATCATGGTATAATCATGGTATAATAACATGCTTCACCTGGTATTCTCCTCCGACGATGGCCTAAGACTACGTCACGATAAGTGTTGCCATTGATTGTTCTTTTCAGTAAATTTAGGAACTTTCTCATTTAGTTAATGAAAATAAAATAAATTACTAACTAGCTTAACTATTTAGTAATTGGTGTGAATAATCTATATAGTTTTAAATTAATTAAAATATTGAATTATTAGTTCATAATTGCTTTGTTAAGTTAAAAATGCATATTGCTCGGGTAATTCAATCACACACAGTGGCCACACATAGAATTGACAAGTGTCATACTGACGGCCCGCCATTTCATCGCTATCGTCGTGTCGCTCTTATCTATAGCGTTGTTTCGCTCGGTGAGCAAAATACTGTGGTTCCCAAACATTGGTGTGGTGATATAGAAACCACCTAACTGTCGAAGCCGAACACACGGCTACTGAAAATCCAGCTACTGTTCAACGAAGGTCCACTAGAAATCGAAGGCTTCCCGACCGCTACGGAGACTACGTTCTAAACTGAATCGTTCTCATAAAAGCTTGGAAGAATGTGGTGATATTGTCTGTGTCACGTTCACGTCAGCATGAATTTAACGCGAGAGAATTTTCGTACAATGATTTTTACTGACTTTCGATGTTATTTAAGTCAACAAGAAAGTTAAGACTTTGATTGGCCTTTCACGATGAAGCCCCATCTCGTGCCGCTGCTTACAACTGGTTTAATGAGTTTAAACGTGGTCGCACTAATCTTACCGATGATCTGCGTGAGGGACGGCCTTCTACAGCGACGACTGAAGATAACATCTGTGCGGCGTATGATAGAGACTGACAAAAGAGTGACTTATGAGCAGATTCGGACAAGCTTAGGCATCGGTATGAGTCAAGTGCGCAAAATCCTCCATGAAAATTTAGCGGTCAGGAAGCTTTGTGCCCGGTGGATACCTCATAATTTGACAGAAGCACAAAAACTCCGTCGTGTTGATTGGTGTCATGAAATGGTTGAAAGATTTAACTGGATTAAGCTGGATTTATTGTTATGATCCCGAAACTAAGAGACAGTCTGCTGTCTGGGTGTTTCCATCCGAGGAGTTGCCAACTGAAGTGAAGAGTGGTCGAAGCGTGGGAAAAAAGATGGTGGTCTCGTTCTTCAGAAGGGCAGGTCATTACGCAACAATATTGTTTTAGAGGATCAAAAACATTTACTACAGAGTGTTACACTAAAAATTGTTTGCCACTTGTCTTGGAAAAAGTTCGGGAGAAACGAACTCGCAGTAGGATCCTCCTTCACCACGACAACGTAAGATTGTAAATAAGTAGTCGATTGTTTGCTAGGCGGTGTGCGACCGCCAAGCAAACAATCGACTACTTGGCGACGTCAGACGTAGAATTACTGGGTCAGCCGCCCTATAGCCCCGACATCGCATCTTCCGATTTTTATTTATTTCCGAAAATAAAAGAAAAGCTTCGAGGAAAACGTTTTATGGACGCCGAGAAAGTAGTGGCTGCGTTTCAAAATGCCGTCGAAGAGACGCCTAAGGAAGAGTGGGCGAAGTGTTTTTCTCAGTGCTTCCATCGGATGCAGCGATGTATTGATGTAAATGGACACTATTTTGAAAAGACAAATAACTAATTGTTAAAACTAATTGATAAAACTAATAACTTGTTAGTTTGTTCAGTTTTTGATTTTCTAAGAACTTTCAGTGTCACCTTCGTATGTCGATTTATTAAAAATGATAAAAATTGAGTACCCGTTTATTTTTATTTTTTTCCCCACTAAAAAAGTTTGAGAGCCGCATCGCAACTGATGACGTATTCTTAGGCCAATCACGTGACCCAGCTGTCACGGGAAGAGAATACCTGGCGAAGTATGTTATTATACCCATGGTATAATAACATACTTCGCCAGGAAAAAGAAAAAAATAATAATACAATGGGTACTCAATTTTTATCATTTTTAATAAATCGAGTATAATAGTAATTTTAATTAGTCTATACGTGTAGACTGTATCGTGGATACTGTATATACTCTGCATCGACTGACTATCTAAAAGTATGGACAGTCAGTCGATACAGAAACGAAAGAGTTCAAAATTACGATATTGTTATGTATTGTGTCCGCAGGGACTCGAAAAACACTGATTAATATTTTAGATGAGCCCAAAAGGCCTTGAAGCCAGAGCCGTTAAACCATATTTATTTGAAAAAAATAAAAACTATCTAGCAAGATAGCTATGTCAACATCACTTGAAAAAAAAAACATCTGACTTGGCTGTATGGGCTAAGATCTCTTTGCCTGTCCTGTTTTTTACAGGTTATTATGGAACAATTAATCATTTTTCTTGTGTATCTTTCACAGTAAAGTTTTCCTTTTCACAGTAACCTATGTTTGAGAACCACAGTATTTTGCTCACCGAGCGAAACAACGCTATAGATAAGAGCGACACGACGATAACGATGAAATGGCGAACTGTCAGTATGACACTTGTCAATTTTATGTGTGGCCACTGTGTGTGATTGAATTACCCGAGCAAAATGCATTTTTAACATAACAAAGCAATTATGAACTAATAATTCAATATGTTCAATAATTTAAAACTAAATAGATGAATCGCACGAGTTACTAAATAGTTATGCCAGTTAGTAATTTATTTTATTTTCATTAACTAAATGAGAAAGTTCCTAAATTTACTGAAAAGGACAATCAATGGCAACACTTATCGTGACGTAGTCTTAGGCCATCGTCGGAAGAGAATACCTGGCGAAGTATATTATTAGATATACCATGCATGGTATAATAACATACTTCGCCAGGTATTCTCTTCCCGTGACAGCTGGGTCACGTGATTGGCCTAAGAATACGTCATCAGTTGCGATGCGGCTCTCAAACTTTTTTAGTGGGGAAAAAGATAAAAATAATACAACAATACTCAATTTTTAATCATTTTTAATAAATCTACATACGAAGGTGACACTGAAAGTTCTTAGAAAATCAAAAACTGAACAAACTAACAAGTTATTAGTTTTATTATATCTTTTTAAAATAGTGTCCATACATATCAATACATCGCTGCATCCAATGGAACCACTGAGAAAAGCACTTCGCCCACTCGTCCTTAGGGGTCTCTTCGATCGCAGCCACTACTTCCTCGGCGTCCATAAAACGTTTTCCTCAAAGCTTTTCTTTTATTTTCGGAAATGAATAAAAATTGCAAGAAGCGATGTCGGGGCTATAGGGCGGGTGACCCAGTAATTCCACGTCTGACGTCGCCAAGTAGTCGATTGTTTGCTTGGCGGTGTGCGACGAGGCGTTGTCGTGGTGAAGGAGGATCCTACTGCGAGGTCGTTTCTCCCGAACTTTTTCCATGACAAGTGGCAAACAATTGTTAGTGTACCACTCTGAAGTAACTGTTTTTCGATCCTCTAAAACAATTGTTGCGTAATGACCTGTTCTTCTGAAGAACTAGGCCACCATCTTTTTTCTTACGCTTCGACCTCTCTTCACATTAGTTGGCAACTCCTCGGAAGGAAACATCCAGACAGCAGATTGTCTCCTAGTTTCAGGATCATAACAATAAATCGGGTGCGCCAAAGTTCACCTAAATTTTCAGGGTCTCCCTTGTTTCATCGAAAAGAAATTGCCAAATTATCACTTCCCAAACAATTTTTCGCATAATTTCATTTGCCAAATTATTACTTAGCAAAAAATCTCTTTACAAATAATTGTAACGCAAACCTAATGTTTAGCATGTGAACGTATATACAATAACTTGTTTACCAACTAGAACTTTTACCAATTTTTATGTAGTCAAATATTTCAGTTCGAATTACTCATTTTACGCAAAAAAACAAATTCCAAATATTTAGTAGATTTTTTTTAAATAATAAATTTCGTGTATGTTAACTATGTAGTTCAGTTTCGGGTAGCCTGTTTTTTTCCATAGTTTCTTTCTATATAATCTAGTCGTTTTTGGCACTCGCCGGCCGCTGCCGCGGCACCGCTCGCTTCGCTCGCTCGGCTCGTGCGTAGGTCACAGTTTTAACCTAACCTAACCTAACCTTTATATTTTTGTCATACCAAATCGTATGACGAAACGTTTATTGTCTAAAGATTGTTTGCTGTAATAAATAATTATATTAAAGACCAAATGCCTAAATGACATTAAGCTTGATAATATTCTCCCAAGTAAAAATTTGACCAAATGAAAATGTGCGTACTAAAATAATTCCAAACATTGCATTGGTATAAAAAAAAGTTGCAAAAATTTGTTTGGGTAGTGATTTTTTGGCAAAATCTTTTCGGCAAAACGGCAGGATCCCCAACTCCGATATTTGGAAATCCGAAAATGTTCTTCCTAACATTCTTCATCCTAACAATCACAATTCCTAACTACTCTGTCTCTAATGTTCATAATTCCGAAGCATTCAACTTCATAATGTCAGTAGCAATAAACATCTATTATACTTTTATTTGTTTTCCTATATTTTCCCAACATAACCATCTTTTACACTATTATTCAAAGTCATATCTTTTTGTTTAGATTTCTTTTTATTCATAATAATCAGTATTATATACACTAATTTTGCGTAACTTTGTTGTCACATAACATACAATAAGAATAATAGTACCATGGTACAAGTAGTTAAATACATGTTTTCATAATACACTTTTCAATTAAATTAGTTTAATATTAGCGGCTATAGCTTTCAAATAATCACTTTTATTGGTGTATTTTTGGAAGCCAGAGTCATGCTCCGGTCATTCAGTCAAATTCCAGAAACGAATCGGTCTTATTCATAATTATTGGTTTAGGTTAGGTTAGAACTGTGACCACAACGCACGAGCCGAGCGAGCGAAGCGAGCGTGCCGCGGCAGCGGCCGGCGAAGTGCCAGAACCGAATCAGTCCTATAGTTATTGGTTTAGGTACGGTTAAAACTGCGGTATAAACTTTATGTTTAGGGATAAAAGCGTTATGATAAAAAACAGTAGGAGTTTAAATATATTTACATTAATGATATTATTAATTACAATTTTCGGAAACATGAGTGTTATGAACATCGCCGGTAGCACTACAAATAGTATGAATGAAAACTTTAGGATGAAAAATTTTAGGAAGAGTGATCATTCGGATTACAAATCGTTAGGAAGAACAATTTCGGGTAAAAAACTTTAGTTGAGCCAATATGGACCCCAATAAATCCAGCTTTCGTCACTCGAAAAACACTGATTAATATTTTAGATAAGCCCAAAAGGCCTTGAAGCCAGAACCGTTAAACTATATTAGTTCCAGTTCTTAATGTTGTTTTCGGTCTACAATATTGAAGCCACGCATTTGTTAGCATCTCTTCTTTGGGAAAAGAAAAAAACCTTTCACAGTAACTAATGTTTGGGAACCACAGTATTTTGCTCACCGAGCGAAACAACGCTATAGGTATGGGCGACACGACGATAGCGATGAAATGGCGAGCTGTCAGTATGACACGACTTGTCAATTCTATGTGTGGCCACTGTGTGTGATTGAATTACCCGAGCAAAATGCATTTTTAACTTAACAAAGCAATTATGAACTAATAATTCAATATGTTCATTAATTTAAAACTAAATAGATGAATCACACGAGTTACTAAATAGTTTAGCTAGTTAGTAATTTATTTTATTTTCATTAAATAAATGAGAAATTTCCTAAATTTACTGAAAAGGAAAATACATGGCAACACTTATCGTGACGTAGTCTTAGGCCATCTTCGGAAGAGAATACCTGGCGAAGTATGTTATTATACCATGGCTCCTTCATTCTTGTTTCACGAAGCGCATGCGTATTCTATCGGAACTCGGTACAGAGCGGCTTACCCGGCTGCTAAGAAACTACGGTGTCACGTGACCGAAGTGACGTCAAGGCGGACTTTATTTTCCATAGAAATTGAATTCATGATCAGCCGGACGCACCTACGAGTTATTTTAGAGCATTGTTGGGACATAAAGACAAACAAATTAATGTAGGCGTTTTGTAATGTTTTAATTTAATGGTGTATCAAATACTTATAGCGTGATTATTCAATGACGATAGAGTGGTTGTGTTCCGAATTTCTGAAGAGAAGCAGGTAGGAATCGGGTTGTTTGAACCTGACGCCCCTGCGTCGGGTTCAAACAACCCGATTCCTACTGACTGACTGATTGGACTATTAATAATATATAGGTGCCGTATATGATGAATAGTCCAGTCAAGTAGGCGCGAGCGGAAGGCAGCAGTACTGCAGAGTACGGTGCGTGTGCTACTGACCCGAAGTTGTCCTTGGAGGCGACGGCCGCGTGCTGCTCGTACGGGTGGAACAGCACCACGGCGGGCGGCAGCGGGCAGCGCGAGTGGAAGGCCTGCGTCTCCAGCCGCGCCACGCGCGCGCGCGCCAGGCCTGCGGGGGGAGGGGGCTGTAGAGGGGCGCGGCGCTTTCGGACGTGTCGTGCTGCGAGTGCTTACCGGCGGCCTCCTTCCTGAGGCTGCGGTTGCGCGCGTAGCGCCACGCGCGCTCGTGGTGCGGCCGGCTCTCGCAGTCCGCGCGCCACGAGTCGCCGCCCTCGGGCCGCGCGAACGCCGACGACGCCCACTCCACGAACTGCGTCGTCACTATCGCCTTCTTTGCTGGTTGACCTGCACAAAATTAAATAAAAAATATTCATTCAGAATAGACAGAGGGTCAACACTTTTTAAACATCAAAAATTACGAACGGGCCCAGCCGTCACGAACTTCCTCCACAAACGCTTGAACGCGTTAGATCATTGATACGAAGTCTTTGGTAAAAATGCATTATCTTTGTTTTTTGTAATTATGTTGATTTGTAACTTGATACTATTTAGCCAATTTATTATCATTTTAATGGTGTAGTTTATATCATTTTCATAATTTTCATTACTGTCGCATTTTAAGAGTGCTGTACTATCGTCGGCAAACAGTACCATGGGATAGTTGATTTGGCGTGGAAGGTCGTTAATGTAAATTAAAAATAACAAAGGCCCAAGGACGCTTCCCTGTGGCACACCGAATTTAATTTCTCTATTGGAAGACACGTATTTTTGTTCTAATGTGATGTGAAATGTGAAAAATGACTTTACACATATTTTGTAAATTTCTGTCATCTGTTTGCGACCGGATAAATATGTTTTCATTAGATTCAGGATATTACCTCGAATGCCATAGGCGTTTAGTTTTTGAAGCAGTATGATAAGGTTGACGAAATCGAAAGCTTTCGAAATATCTGTATATATAGCACATATAGCGTTTTAGTATCAACGTTCGACATAATAATATTCAACAGGTCATACATTGCCATGTTTATATTCCTATTTTTCCTGAACCCTTATTGCTCATGGCAAAGTATATTAAATTTAGTCAGGAAAGATGATATTGCTTCATATATGACTTTTTCTATTATTTTATAAAAGACGGGAATTAAAGCTATCGGCCTATAGTTCCGACATATCATCTTTACTGTTCTTTTTATGTATTGGTTTTACAATTATTGTTTTTAAGTGGTCAGGGAATACTCCTGATGTTATGCTAACGTTAATTATATGAGCTAAAGGGCCAGTTATACTATTAGCAACGAACGTTCCTTTCTCTCTATCCTTTCCTTTATCTCTATCATGGCGATTGAGTTCTATTAAAGGCTAGGTAACTTCCACGTTATGTGGACTAGAGGCGCGGCGTACATTCTCGATTCCTATCGACTTCCGATAAAAAATATACTACCGAGTAATTCAAGCAATATGTATTTTATTTTCACGCAAAAATCATTCATAACACATACATATTAGTATCTACTGAAAAGTCACTTAACGCGTTACTTTTTTAGAAAAAATAAAAGCCCGTTAATTGTTAACTTTATTTAATTTTTATTCCGTACCTACCCCACGGGTACGGAACCTAAAAATATATTATTTCTTCAATCTGCTTTTGCAACACAAGCTGTGAAGGCGTACGCACGTCAACAGCTAAAGTATAAAAAATAGAAATATAAATAAAACACATGTACCAAAAGTCATGTCTAAATATGTTAATTTTGATTTTTCGTCCTTTATGAAACCCATTTTTTTTAATGGTTCTCATTATTTACTCGAACGTTTCTTTGTATTGTACCTATAGATTCAGACTTATTAGTTATTACAAAAATACTCATGTTTTGTTTCCACTATTCGAGGACAAACTATATGTTTCCGTCTTTTGTTAGTACATTCAGTGCTATATGGAAGGGATGCGTGCTGTTTTAATACTAAATTCAATACAAACAATTGGCGGACTGTTAGTACTTTACAAGTACTATAGAGAAGGTTAGTGGGAAAAAGTAAAGGGCGGAAAGTGGATACTTTGAGAACTGCTCTTTGTGCTCTTTCGGTGGAGAGTAATAATGTTTTTACCGCTCCACCCCAACAAGTGATACAGTAAGTTAAAATCGATTGACAAAGAGCAAGGTAAACTTGTCTAATTATTTTCGGGTTTACCATATTGCGTATCTTTTTGAAAACAAATATGAACTTACGAATCCTGTTATTTAAGGCCTCAATATGATATTTAAATGAGAATAGAATAAGAATAAGAATATTTATTTGCATAAAAACATGGTATAGAAGATGGTACAAAAATTAAATACAGAGCATACATGTTTTTGCTTAACATTATAAGCGTGCAAATTTTTCGTGCATAATTAGGTACATTATATTTACTATTTAAAATCTTAGTCATTTAAATTTTTTGTCAAAAAAATCTTTTACACTATAAAAACTATTAGTGGACAGCCAATCATACAATTTACTTTTAAATAATCTTGTATTTACATTTTTTAGGTCGCTCGGTATCTTATTAAATATTTCTACACACATATACAAACAGCTTTTATTATATTTAGCTAGCCTTGGCATGACATCCAGTACGAGCCTGTGAGGGTCACGCCGGTTTCGGAGATGTACATCGTCTGCTTTTGTAAATAATTCCTTATGCTTCCACACAAACATGCATATCTCATATATATAAAGAGACGGTAGCGGTAACAAACCAAGTTTCTGAAATACCGGCCGACAAGAATTGTCGGATTGAAGCCCGTAAATTGCTCGAATGCATTTTTTTTGTGCAACAAATGCTCTATTTTGATCGGTGCTATTGCCCCACATAATCAATCCATAGCGTAACACCGATTCAACATATGCATGATATGATGTTATTGCCGTTTGGATGTTTGTTATATTCCTTATTTTTTTTAGCGCGTATACAAACTTATTTATACGTTTTGAGACATTATCGACGTGGGATTTCCAATTCATATCTTGATCCAAAGTAACACCTAGAAACTTAGTTTGCGTTACTTCAATAATTTTATTTATATTAATTTTTTTATTATATTGAGAATTATATGATCGGTGAAATTGAATATATACAGACTTTGCAAGATTTAATGATAAATTATTTTTATTTAGCCATTCAATCAGTATGTCAATTATGTTATTAATTTCCGCTTCATGATCGTCAATTGTATTATTATTTTTATCAGATGTCACAATAATGGAAATGTCATCAGCAAATAATATACATCTATGATTAGTTATATTAGTAATAGAATTAATATAAAGAAGGAATAAAATTGGGCCTAATACACTTCCTTGTGGGACGCCATATTTGTTACATTTGAGTTCAGAAGAGTGTGGTTTCATGTCGTTATATCCATTCAGCTTTGTAATTATAACACGCTGTTGTCTGTTACTCAAGTATGTCGATATCCATTGAAGTACAATGCCTCTAATGCCAATTGCCTCCAATTTCTGTAGTAACAGGTCGTGAGATACAAGGTCGAAGGCTTTAGATAAGTCAAAAAACAACCCTGTAGTAAGGTGGTTTCGGTTAATATTAGTCATTATGGTTTTTATAAGAGTGAAGATAGCTAGTGTTGTGGATTTTTTTTTTTTGAAGCCAAATTGATCTTTTTTAATAATGGTAAATTTATCACAATAGTCAATCAATCTCTTACACATACATTTTTCGAAAATTTTAGATATAATAGGTATTAATGTTATAGGTCGATAATTATTAATGTCAGATTTTTCTCCTTTTTTAAAAAGTGGCTTAACAATTGATACTTTTAGTGATTCCGGAAAAGTGCCAAGGGTAAATGATAAATTTACTAAGTATGTCATTATAATAATAAGTTCATCAGTGCATGCTTTTATGATCTTAGTATTAATTTCGTCATAACCTGCCGAACTTGTGTTTTTTAATGATGACATCACCGCTCTGACTTCGTTTTCAGACACAGGTTTTAGAAACATCGAATGAGCTAGTGAACTTTCGTCACAGTTCGGCTTTGTACTTGTGCTAGAGTGTGCTGTATTAATATAGCGGTTATTAAACGCAGTTGCAATTTCTATGGGGTCTGTAAGTACTTTATTGTCAATTAAGATGTGTTCTATTTCGTTCTTATAATTACTGCCGATAATTTCATCCTTAATTACGTTCCATACCGCTTTGCATTTGTTTTCACTTTTGTTAATAAATTTTATATTTGCATTCCTCTTTGAGCTATATATGCATTTCTGTAAAAGTTTTGAATATTGATTATATTTAATTTTATTGTTTAGCTTTTTATTTTTATAGTATTGATAACGTAAGAACCGTTTTGTTTTACAACTTTTTTTAAGTCCTTTACTTATCCTTTTCTGTCTTTTTTTGTTTTTGGTGTTTATCTTTACTCTTATTTTTGGGAAGCATAAATTAAAGAACAGGCACAGTGTTTCGTGAAAAGTGCTAAATGCTTTGTTTATGTCCTTCTCAGCGTAAGTTTCGGACGTAGACAAATTTTGTAAGCATTCTTTGAACTTCTGAATGTTACTTGAGCTGAAAACTCTTTTGTAGGCATAGTACGTTGCTTGATTTTGTGCATTATGTCTAACGGGGAAGCTCAACATTTGTGCTGTGTCGTGGTCGGATAAATGGAGTGGCAATACTGTACCAATAGCATTTGGAATGTTACTGAGAATGTGGTCGATACAATTAAACTTACGAGTAGGTTCATTAATGTGCAGTTTAAGATTATAATTGTATGCTTTAGACTTTCGTCTATTATGATCCTGAAGTATTTTATTTTACTTGTGATTTTAATTTCGGGACATGAACATAGGTCATTAGAGGGGTCTCTACAATGATGAACATGCAGTTTTGAGTGAGCTAGAGCTGATTGTGGTGCGCGTATCGAAAATTTTATTTAGTCTTGTCTGCGTTTAATGTTAGTAGGTTTTGCTGAAGCCATTTAATTACAACATTGAAACCGAATTGCGCGTAATTGTATACTTCGGTTTCTGAATTAGCTGATAAAAGGAGGGCAGTGTCGTCAGCGTATGATATGATTATGCCATCTATCTTAAGATTACACAAGTCATTTATGTAGATGAAGAACAGAGTAGAGGCTAAAATGCTTCCTTGTGGTACACCGAAAAAAGTATTTTTCAGATCATTGCTGAGAACATTTTCAATCATTACGCACTGCGTACGTTCCTCTAGGTAGCTCGTGAAGAGCTTATGCTGAGTGCCTCTTATACCAATCTTTTCAAGTTTGCGCAATAGAATAGGAATTGAGACTGTATCAAAAGCTTTCTCGAGGTCTAAAGATATTCCCTCTGTGTACTTCCCTTAGTCAAGTTCTTGTACTACATAGTCTGTTAAATGATGTACGGCGTCAGCGGTTGACAAGTTCCGTCTAAATCCAAACTGTATCTTGGACAATATTGACCGTTTGATTGATTGAATAATTTGCTTAAAAATCTGTTTCAAGGTAGATATTTTTTCGGTATTTCGGAAAGTTTTGTAAAACTGTAAATCCGTAAGATTTTGCTGAACATATATTGTGTTGTATTGATAGGTAGTGACCCAAGCTATCACCCCCTGCAGTATGTCGTGCTATTTACTGGACACCCTGTATAAAACGCATTAAAATTGGGGAGTGAGGCTCGCTACGTCACAAGTCGGTATAAAATCTACCGGGGAGTGACGTCAAGCCACATTTTAACGTATTGCCGTACGTAAAAAAAGAAAAAATACGAGTCCAATATTTTTTAATAATCTACCTGAGGGACAAAAAAAAGTTTAGTCAACATCCTTATTATTGATAGTTAGACTGGGAAAATTTCATAAAGATAGCTTAATAATTCTTCGATAGAGTAGAGTATATATCTATTAAAAATAAATATAATATACTTTTGAATTTGCGGACATTATCTTCACTTCTTATAAATTTTGGTAATTTATTATAGACCTTTGGAGCCATTACAAAAATACTGTTTCTGTATAGTGCAGTACTAGATCCGACTGTTGACTTGTTTTTGTAACCGATTTCAACGGCGCTGACTAGTTACTCGAGAAAATTTATGTTATTTTTGACGAACATAGACGTTTCATAGATGTACAACGACGGCATAGTTAATATTTAAGTATTAAAAAAAAGGTTTGCAGCTGTCTGTTATCTGTAAATTTTATAAAGCTCTTATGCATCTTTTTTGGCACTTAAATCAATATCTCAATTCAATATCGTTAACAGTGGCATTGCCCCAAAATATAATTCCATATTCTAATGTTGAGGCACTATAAATATAATGATACGCCGCCGCCGTTAAGACTGTTGCTCGATTGGCCGTGTTACTTAACACGTGCAAAGCATTGGAATGTTGGTTTAGTTTACTGCATACTTTGTAAATATGTGAATTCCATTTTAAAGTGTTTTCTATGTATAGTCCAAGAAATTTGTTTCATTAATAATTTTGTCCTTGTATTTAATATTTAAGTCCAGATTGTAGTATACTCTTTGTTGAAATATCATAAATACTGTTTTATCAATATTTATAACCAAATTATTATTTTGTAGCCAATTCACAACTGATAGTAAGGTACAATTAATCTCAGCCTCTAATGTGTTTACCTCGTCACTATTAAAATATAAAGTGCTGTCATCTGCAAACATTGTAATAGAATATGATGATGCTGTCAGAAAGTCGTTAATATAAACAATAAATAGGGGCGGCCCGAGTACCACTACCTTGTGGTACTCCATAAGGCTGCGTTTCCACCAGAGATGAGCGAGGATGCGTAGCGAGGGATGTGTGTGAAACTAATCAATAACATCGCTTCACTGTCATAGTTCGTTGTTATTGGTTAGTTTCACACACATCCCTCGCTACACACTTCTACTTTCTTTCACTTCTTTCTTCTTCCTCACACCTCTTTTACTTCACCATCTACCACATTTTCTCTGCACCAGACCACATACTTCAGTGGGCCACGTTCTTTTTTTTCCTAGGCCAAAATTGCCATTGGTCTTGACGCTTCGCCACTGGTGGACGCCTTCATAAAACAAATATAACAAAGCGATATTCAGTTTGTAATTTAAAAATGTAAGTACATAAAATAGGACTCACTGGAATTAGAAGAGGTGCTATCTCTGTCGCGCAGGTCTCTGTCGCGGATGGCCACCGAGTCCTCGGAGATGGTGTGCGGCAGGCCGGCCTTGCCGCGCCGGGAACCTGCGGGACACGGTGCGTCATGAGCTATGAGCATGATGCTGCAACATTCGCAGAAGAAAATAACAAAAGAGGTCTGTACTATCTATCAAGTGCGGTTACGGTTAGCCGGAAGCCCGAAAGTCTGACCAAGCGGTATCGTATTACCCAGCAACTGGGTCGTGGAGGCCAGATAGGCGGTCGCTCCATGTAAAATACTGGTATTCAGCTGCATCTACACCGGAACCCGACCTCATCTTTCGGCCTCTTCATTCATATTATCCCTCACACAGTTCATTCATCAGATGTGGTCATCAATAGCAAATCACGAGCTTGCTTCTTGTGACTTTATCGTAATTAAACCTCAGGGTTTAATGTATTTTTGCAGTGTACAATAAGTGAGTGTATTCAAAAGTGTCAGATGAAATAAAGACAAATAGGGCAGAAAACGTATCGGTGGATGCCAGTTTGTAGTGTCACTTACAAATTAAGTGCTTTGATTAGATTATTTGAATAATTACACCGGAATTCTAACTTTAAAACCAATTTTCAATGTTATTCAAACAATAATTGTTGGTAAAATGTGCATGCAAACAGCAGATGTAAAAAAACAGCGGCGGAGAGGCGACATGACATAGGAATCGGTCTTGCCCTCAAGACGCGCCAAATTCAAACCATCTAAATACAGATGAATGTGTTACAAATTAAATTTAGTGAGTGATTGCGTATGTAATGGGATTGTTTAGACCTTCGTCAGACATTTGGAACGAATGCGTGCGTGAGGGCCTGGGTTAGATTCCCAGGTCGGGTAGTGTTATTGGGTTTTTCCGTTAGGGGTTTCTTAGTAGCAGCCCGGAGTCAGGAAGTAGTGTCGGATTGCCGTCCCATCGGACTATAAGAGAAAAGGAACAGAGGGCTCTGTTGAGATCGGCCGCCGACAGTACCTGCCGGCAAGGTCCTGGTGTGGTCGAGCTGCGCGAGCGGCGAGGCGCGCGTGTTGGGCGAGGGCGGCAGCGACGACGGCTCCTTGCTGCCGCCGCGCGACAGCTCCAGCTCGCGCCCCACGCTGTCCACCTGCGCACAACACGAAGTCACACACAAGATCAGTTCACATTCTACACTCGACGAGACAACTTGCAGGCTGGAGGAGTCGCACAGTGTAGGGTAGACTACTCGCCGGCCCCGGAGGGAAGCGACCTTTTCGGGTCTAGCTAGTGATACTATGTATTTTAGTAATGAAAATAAAATACAAAATTATTTGACACTGAAACTGCTCCGCGCTTCGCTGCCGGCCGCTAGCATCTATCTCGTGTGAATGTAGCCTTACGAACAAATCATTTTCGAAACCATTCTATTATGAAGTAGGTCTTTTTTCAAAGTTGCAATCGTTATTTCGCAAGAATATCGCTTTTGAATTTAGCGTAAGTAAAGGTATTTAATATTTATGCTCGTGACTGTACATCAACATGACGTCATGACTGTATTCCACGAACTGATATTTCGTCACATTTCACCCATGTTTCAATTATGGTTAAATTTTACATTATATTTGGAATGTAATAAAGCCGGATTTACATTACGAAACTTAGTTATTCATTCGTAGTTTTACGTGTAAATACGTTAAACTATCAATGAATAACTAAGTTTGCGCAACTAGTTTCTAAATGTAAATCCGGCTTACGACAGCATAGTACTAGTCATTTTGGAATCTCCCTAATTTACACTAAGTAAAGATGTTAAGTGGAAATACGTCAATTGGTAACAAGGATTTGAACAGATTGAACTCATATTTAGGGCCCTTGCCTCTGGGCCACACTCACCAATAAGTTGAAGCTGTCTCATGTGCTCGTTACACATACCTGGTTAGCGATATAGTTGATGATGTCGGTCGCCATCTGCGATATCTGCGGGTGCGGCTCGCGCGCCATCGTCGTCAGGATGTTCCACAGCTTCATGTACACCGAGCCGAAACCTTGATTACAATGGTTCAGTAAACTTGATGACTTGTAAAAAAGATAATTTACGAGTAAAATTGAAAAACTTACATTCGGGATTCGTGTAAGGAGGACTCAATGTGTTATTAAGTTAGGGTACTAGTTTAAGTGCGAGCTGGAGTACGAGTTTAAGTTAAAGTGCGAGTGTATATTAAGGACGCGTTTGCAAAATTGATAGGTATGGAGTCGAACTACTACATTGATAAAGGTGCGACAAATTTTGTTAAGCCAAACTCGGCGCACCTAGTTTTACTCATCGAGGAGTTCCAGTATCAGTCACCGAAGTACAACTTCAGGTCACTCCACCAAGTCCGGAGGTAAGGTCTCTTCACAACTAACAAAACGAGCCCAAACTCGGCACACCTAGTTCTACTTACAACACACTAACGACAATATCCACTAACATTTGGATGTAAACAATAATCAATATGAACAACAAAGTAAAAAAAAAACAATTGTTTTGATTTGTCAACAACAAATCAACAGTACTACTGTCTCAAATTGAAATATATAAGATTTCTAAAAACTTTAAAGCGTGATATATAAAATTTTTAGAAATCTTAAAATAGAGGAGGAGCTCGTGGCTAATAGTGTAATAGTAATAACTGCCGCACGGGTCGATCCATCAGGTTAAGCTACGCTTGCCGGGGTTGGTCGGTGGATGGGTGACCATCTTTAAATAACGAGACTCCTCCGTGCCTCGGAAAGCACGTTAAGCCGTTGGTCCCGGCTGTCATTAGTGGATCTTTGACAGTCGTTACGGGTCGTCAGAAGCCCGAAAATCTGACAACCAGTCGCGCCAATGGGTATCGTATTACCCAGTTACTGGGTTGTGAAGGTCAGATAGGCAGTCGCTCCATGTAAAATACTGGTATTCAGCTGCATCCGGTTAGACTGGAAGCCGACCCAAATATAGTTGGGAAAAGGCTAGGCAGATTGATTTTTAAAATATGTTGATAATAGAACAAAAAAATTACCTAAACTCGACCTAATGTCGTACATTTTATGGAAAGTGGCAAAGGAAGATCGTTTTTACAACATGCAAAACTATAATTTTGAACAAAAAAGTAAATATCATTTGAAGATGAAGAACCAATCTATATTCGGTTTTGTTTTGTCACAAAATGAACCGAAAAACAGCATATTTTTTTTCGATTTGCAAACGCGCCCTTCATTTGCGAGTGTAAGTTGGTGGCATTTAGAGTAAAAAAACATATCGTACATTTCAATTATACTATTAAAAGGCACTTGAACGTCACAAATAAGTCAACAAAAAATAATTTATTCTAGTTGTCCCCTACAAAAGGTAGTTTCGTATTGAGAAGAAACTCCATAGCTACTTTAAAAAAAACAATGGTTTTGCTATGTGTTTAAGTTGACATAGTATTAATGTGGATGGTTATAAAGCCGGCACCAGACACAGTCACATATTTGAACACTTATTTGAACATTTAACAAATACCCAAATACCCGTTCCTTACAAGTGTTCTAATATTGTTGCTGAGTCTTGCGCCGGCTTAAGAGTAGGGGAGGACCAAAGAAATAATGGATGGTCTGTGTGAAAGATCATTTGGCTAGAAAGGGGGTGACTATCGAGATGACGACTAGTAGAGAAGTACCTAAGGGAGAATGCATGCACGCATGCATGTTGCGCCGACCCCAATTAAATTGGGATAAGGGCCCCAATTTAATAGAGTTTGAGTTCGATTGGGCTAAGGGCAGGAGAAAGATGAGTGTAGTGTTGTACCGATGGAAGGCAGCGACAGCGCGGCGGCGCTGCGCACGAGCGCGTGCGGCGCGTGCGGTGCGTGCGGCGCGTGCGGCGCGTGCGCGCGCGCGTCCGACAGCGCGTCCCAGCCCTGGTCCACGCGCCCGGCGCGCCCCGCCTCCCTGCGCACGTGTTTAAAATTGCATTACAATTAGCCGACATTCGCGGGCTCCGCCACCCGCTGCGCGCGCGGCTGCCACGCCCCTACTTGCTGACTGCGGGACTACATCAGGCTCTACCGCTATAGCTTTTAAAGGTTTTGTAACCAAAATTATAATAATGTTGTACCACCAAAAACATATGAAAATCAGTCAATGGCTGTATTTTTTTATCTTAAAAAATCTGTCGGATTGCCCTAATGTTGACCTCTAGACACGCCAATGGCTATACGTGACCTCCTTTCCCTCCAGCATCCTCTTGCTCCCACTGAAGTGATATTCAAATAGTACTGCTATATCATGGTATAATAAATAACATACTTCGCCAGGTATTCTCTTCCGACGATGGCCTAAGACTACGTCACGATAAGTGTTGCCATTGATTGTCCTTTTCAGTAAAGGTCAATGCCCACATATTAGAACAACCTTGGCCTGCTGTGAACACTGATAAATAGTTTATGGAACAATAGTTTAAGTTGTTATGAACATCTTCTAGTGCTTATCAGTTAAGAAAATAAGTCGCCCTTTGGAAATAAAACAGTTTTTTATTTTATTATAACATTTATTTTTTCATACGCAGAGACTTATTCTATACACTTACAATCACTTTTGAATGGTAAATACATAATTTTTTACACGGTAATTATTCATTTCAAAGTTATTTACTCATGTCAACCTTTTGAATAACAGTCACTTTTTAAGGTTAAACAGCTATGGGTTCCATTTCATACAAAAAAATTGATACAGTGATATCTTATGGAAAGCTCAAACGATTCTGGAGTTCTAGTACTTTATTATTTTATTAATGAATGCTTATCATTTGTCCCGAACACCACCACCACCCCTAACAATATCACTATCAATACAAAAAGCTATCTAATGAAATGATGCTGATGTCAATACATAACAAATATCAGCTTGTAGCGGCAATAGCTAAACGGTGAAGGCGTCAGACTGACGAGCAAGACGTCGTGAGTTTGAATGGGTGGAGGTGCACTATTGACGTGGACCCACTCCTAACAAAATCGAAATAGTATTGTATCGAATTCTGCATTGTGCGGGTACATAATATTTGTAATCACAGAAAAGTCTTACTCTTAGTGATGCCGGAACAGTAAGGCGAGGGCGATCAGTACCTGTACATCCAGGGAAAAAGCAGCAGCGCTGAGTATCAGGTGCTCTTACATAATTCGGTAAAAATATTGTGGATTCTATCCCTTGCCCTTGAGGTGCATTTTGTGTAGACTCATTTGTTTCAGTACCGTCAAGGTCTACAGTCTCTTCATCTAAATCCACTGACCGGTTACTTGAACTGATAGAATGTGAACGTGTAAATGCTCTATCACTTCTCTGCCAGCAAGGGTGGCAGATGCAAGACGAGCTCAGCAACTAAAACAAAAGTAATAAAAATTATATAATATCTTCTGTCTTTTAGGTAGTTACCAGCCAGCTTAAAATGTGTACCTACTTTTTAATAATATCTTTTACTTTTTTATAATACCTAATGTTTATCAAGGGAAGGAATGTAGCTATACATCTTAGTCTAGTAAGTAAGAGCACTATAGACTAGACCAATGAATTATTGAATAGTATCATAAATCGAAATAGTTCACACTATAAACTGTAATATAAGAATTATTTATTTTGAAATCTTACCTGACGTGGAGCATTTTGCCTAGAAATATTTTCCCTTATATGATTTTCTCGTGGAGAATTCTGAGACAACAGGTGACTTCTTTGTCTACGTAGTGAGCGACCACAGCCAACACAAATGAGGCGAGCAGCAACACTTTCGGCTGGATTTCTAATTTCATTCCATGCTGCGGTCCAACATGAATGACAAACAAATAATCATTGCTTGATATATGCACCTGAAAATGCAATTGATTATTATTTAATATTAATTATACAGTAAACGATGAGAAATAATGAACTGAGTAGCATAAAATACTAAATAATTATGCTGAAAGATTTTGTTAGTTTCTCATTAAAATAAAAGTATTTATTTAAAAATATGATTTACTTTGAAAATGTTTCATACTAAGTCAAATTACTAAAAGCTTACTTATTATGTACTGGCTATTATTACCATAGATTCCTAAATGTATCTTACCTGTTGCGGAAGAACCCATTGCTGTACAATTGATCGTACTTCCACAATTTCTAATTGATGAGATCGCAAGCGCCTCATATCCACTCTACAATTCGCACAGCGAACGTTGCTTGCGCCGGTTATTCCCAGCGACGACGTGGTCGGGACAGCAGAGCTACTCAGGTCCTTATTCGCACCGGAGTAATCATTGGTAGCAGTAGCAGGGCAAGTCCAAATGCGTGCGAGGGTCGTCATTAGATGAGGGGCCAGCAGCTTCCACATTCACATCAGTGTTATCATTCAAAGAGGAGCCAGGGTCCAAGTTCGCGCGAGGGTAGTCATTCGGGTGAGGTTGATCGGAGTTTATTGTCGTAAAAAAGGTCACAAAAGAGCAAAAACCACGGCAAAAAAACAACTACGATAGCGATAGATACACAAACAAACCACGATAGTGATTGGCGAGCGCGCGTTAACTATCATAGATTACAGATTACTGTCAAATCCATCAGCTGTCAAAGGATAATGTTGCCATATTTTGAAATATAATTGATTATTTGCATCGATTGTTGGTCTTGATCAATTAATTTTTACGGCAAAGCGATAAAGAATACGATTTTATCATTCTATGATTATGTATGTGTGGACTATAAGATCTCTGGTCTGCGCTGCTTATGAACATGATTGTTTTGACTTGTTCGAGTAGATTTCGTTCAAAGAAAACTAAAATGGCCGTGACATCAGACAAACTTTTTCGCTAACCATAGAAATCCAACAACTGAAACCCGACTTACGTATTTAGCTATATTATAAACGCTTCCCGAAGTCAAGAGCATAAATGCTCAAGTTTTAATTTATATACTAGCTAGCAATTGTTTTTTTTGTCGCTGTCGGGTTTTAGTTTAAAATTATTTTTTTATTTATTTTATTATTATATTATATTCTATACACTTACTTTGTCAGCTAAGTCAAAGCTAAACAAGGTGAAAGTGTAGTGTACATAAATTAAGACTGAAATGTACACTGGTTCAACATCATCATCAATCTATAGGACTCCACTGCTGGTTATCAGTCACTCCCTTCGATTACACGCCACTGAGCACTCAGGTTAATTTTTATAAATATTAATTAATCGGTAATCGATTAGTTTTGAATCGAAATTATATTGACCATATAATGGCAACCCTGTCCTTCGACTGAAAGTCAAGCTCGCATTTTTAATACGATAAATTACTTATTTATTTGATAGGATCACGGCGTCATAGTTAGAGATAGATCCTAAACGGATAATTCCTATTTAAAAAACATATAATTTTGTATTAACTTTCAAAATGTGTCCGAGGTGGGCCACAGCTGGGCAATGTTCTTTAGGAACTTTCTCATTTAGTTAATGAAAATAAAATAAATTACTAAAGATACACAAAAAAATGGTTAATTGTTCCATACCTTTGTTCAAATCCGGTGATAGTAAGGAACCCAACAATTATAGGCCTGTGTCAATTCTGCCAGTTCTCAGTAAGGTGTTTGAAAAGTTGATACTCAATCAAATGTTACGTCACTTTAATAAAAATTCCATCTTTCATGACCAACAGTACGGTTTCACCAAAGGGCGCTGTACCACTGATGCCGGTGTCACCCTAATAAAGAACATTTTTAACGCTTGGGAAGAAGCACAAGATGCCATTGGAATCTTCTGCGACCTCTCGAAGGCGTTCGATTGCGTACACCATGAGACACTTCTGCTGAAACTTGACCACTATGGGATTAGGAATACAGCTCATGATTTGTTAAGATCATACCTGAAAGATAGAAAGGTTAAAGTTCAAGTCAACGGCACAAACTCATTAGGGTCTGAAATGGTAATGGGCGTTCCTCAAGGTTCGATATTGGGTCCATTCCTCTTTTTAGTTTATATTAATGATTTACCTCAAATATTTCTAAATCAGCCAAAGATGGTGTTATTTGCAGATGACACATCATTGATCTTTAAAATAAACCGACGGTCACCAAATCTTGACGACGTGAATAGCTCTATTGTTCAGGTCCAAGATTGGTTTACGGTAAATAATTTGGTACTAAATAATAAAAAAACCAAATGCATTAGATTTAAATTACCAAATGTTAGAAGTAGCGAATGTGACATCATATTGAATGGAGAAAAACTGGAATTTATTCATCAAACAGTTTTCCTTGGAATCACGCTAGACGAGAAATTACAATGGGGACCCCATATAACATCTCTCGCGGGGCGGCTAAGCTCGGCCGCTTATGCTGTTAGAAAGATAAGACAGTTAACAGATGTAGAAACCGCGCGTTTGGTTTATTTTAGCTACTTCCACAGTATTATGTCGTATGGCATTTTACTGTGGGGTCGGGCTGCTGACATTGAATCCATCTTTGTTTTACAAAAAAGAGCTGTCAGAGCCATTTATAATCTACGTCGTCGCGAATCTCTCAGGGAACTATTTAAAAAGATTAATATTATGACGGTACCTTGCCAATTCATTTATTCAAATATTATGTATATGAGAAAAAATCTACATCTTTTTAATAAAATAAGTGATAGACATAATTTTAATACTAGAAATAAAGATAAAATAGATCAACCATTTTTCAGACTATCTAAAGTAAATACATCTTTTATGGGGTACTGTGTTAAATGTTACAACAGAATACCTTGTGATATATTAGAATTAAATGAAAGAAAATTTAAAAATCATATAAAAAGTACACTTTGTAAACAAGCATATTACAAATTAGAGGATTATATCCAAGATAAAAATGCTTGGAAACATGCTGGTCCTGCTCCATAGGACAATTCAGAATCTAGACAAAATCGAACTGGTTGCTAATTTAATTGTATAATTATTTTTTTATTATTTTTTTAAACATTTATTTTATTTTATTTTTTGTGATTACTTGAACTCACACACTGACTTATTATTATTAGTATTACTTATTATAATGTTAGAAATATAGTATAATTTTACAAGGTTTGTAAGTATGTGAGCACCATGCATCTATCACATAATTATGTCATTCCTTCATTTTTCATTCTTTTTACCTATCGTGGTATAGTAATCTTATTCTAGGTGCATTGTCTTCACATATAATTATATAATAAGTGTATACAAGATATAATGATTTTTTAAAAAGAGTAACGGTGGAGTTTCTTGCCCATTCTTCTCCATACGAAAACTACCTTTTGGAATGGGCGACTAGAATCAGTTTTATTTATTATTTTTTGTAAAGTTTGACGTTCAAAAGTGCCTTTTTTGTGCCTAATTGAAATAAATTATTTGACTTTGACTTTACCAAACAGGAAAAACAGAATTAAAAATGGCGGTGTAATAAGGTGTTTTTCTTTTCCCAAAGAAAAGATGCTAGCAAATGCGTGGCTTCAATATTGTAGACCGAAAACAACAATAAGAACAGCAGTGCTATACTGTAACTATCTCACCGTGAAAACTTCGGTGAAGTGAGCGTGCAGTGAGTAGTTGGTGCGGAATTACTGGGGGTGACCCAGTAATTCCACACCCTATAGCCCTGACCTCACCTTGCGATTTTTATTTATTTTCGAAAATAAAAGAAAAACTTCGAGGGTAACGTTTTATGGACGCCGAGGAAGCAGTGGCTGCGTTTCAAAATGCCGTCGAAGAGACCCCTAAGGACGAGTGGGCGAAGTACTTTTCTCCGTGGTTCCATCGGATGCAGCTATGTATTGATGTAAATGGACACTATTTTGAAAAGATATAATAAAACTTGCTAGTTTGTTCAGTTTTTGATTTTCTAAGAAGTTTCAGTGTCACCCTCATGTCGATTTATTAAAAATGTTAAAAATTGAGTATTGTTGTATTATTTTTATTTTTTTCCCCACTAAAAAAGTTTGAGAGCCGCATCGCAACTGATGACGTATTCTTAGGCCAATCACGTGACCCAGCTGTCACGGGAAGAGAATACCTGGCGAAGTATGTTATTATACCATGTGCTATATGAGGTGGTAGTGCAGTCACAGGCTTGCATTGCCTGAAGGAGTAGGCTAGTGTGCAGGAATAATGTTGAATTTTTGACAGCTTTTCCATACAAAAACTGTTAGACGCCATTCTGACATTAGAAAAGTCAGTCTTTATAAAATACTTATGTACGTATTCACAGAAAATTTTCCAGATATTTTTCGTAAAACTCCATTATACGCTTTCAGTTTTTGTGTATTTTAATAAAATTAAGAATAATGTAGGTCGTCCTCCTCATAATGAATTTTGGTATGCACGATTCTGAATAAAGTCGTAAAAATGATCTCACCTGTCACTTTTTCGTACTCTCTCTTGTATGTACACGGCGATGAAGTGCTGTTCAAATATTAACACCATCCATTGTATAGCTGCAAACACAAGAAAATCTTATTATATTGGGGTTCTGACGAAATATGCACAGTCGGGGCAGTGGGTTGTTTAGCAAATTCACAATACATTCCCATTTATCGCACGAGCGGGCTGGCGTCGGGCTGCAGGCGCGCGGCCAGCTGCACGCCCACCTGCTGGTCCAGCACATGCTGTATACCTGCGAGTATCTCGTGGCGCACGAGCGGGCTGGCGTCGGGCTGCAGGCGCGCGGCCAGCTGCACGCCCACCTGCTGGTCCAGCACATGCTGTATACCTGCGAGTATCTCGTGGCGCACGAGCGGGCTGGCGTCGGGCTGCAGGCGCGCGGCCAGCTGCACGCCCACCTGCTGGTCCAGCACATGCTGTATACCTGCGAGTATCTCGTGGCGCACGAGCGGGCTGGCGTCGGGCTGCAGGCGCGCGGCCAGCTGCACGCCCACCTGCTGGTCCAGCACATGCTGTATACCTGCGAGTATCTCGTGGCGCACGAGCGGGCTGGCGTCGGGCTGCAGGCGCGCGGCCAGCTGCACGCCCACCTGCTGGTCCAGCACATGCTGTATACCTGCGAGTATCTCGTGGCGCACGAGCGGGCTGGCGTCGGGCTGCAGGCGCGCGGCCAGCTGCACGCCCACCTGCTGGTCCAGCACATGCTGTATACCTGCGAGTATCTCGTGGCGCACGAGCGGGCTGGCGTCGGGCTGCAGGCGCGCGGCCAGCTGCACGCCCACCTGCTGGTCCAGCACATGCTGTATACCTGCGAGTATCTCGTGGCGCACGAGCGGGCTGGCGTCGGGCTGCAGGCGCGCGGCCAGCTGCACGCCCACCTGCTGGTCCAGCACATGCTGTATACCTGCGAGTATCTCGTGGCGCACGAGCGGGCTGGCGTCGGGCTGCAGGCGCGCGGCCAGCTGCACGCCCACCTGCTGGTCCAGCACATGCTGTATACCTGCGAGTATCTCGTGGCGCACGAGCGGGCTGGCGTCGGGCTGCAGGCGCGCGGCCAGCTGCACGCCCACCTGCTGGTCCAGCACATGCTGTATACCTGCGAGTATCTCGTGGCGCACGAGCGGGCTGGCGTCGGGCTGCAGGCGCGCGGCCAGCTGCACGCCCACCTGCTGGTCCAGCACATGCTGTATACCTGCGAGTATCTCGTGGCGCACGAGCGGGCTGGCGTCGGGCTGCAGGCGCGCGGCCAGCTGCACGCCCACCTGCTGGTCCAGCACATGCTGTATACCTGCGAGTATCTCGTGGCGCACGAGCGGGCTGGCGTCGGGCTGCAGGCGCGCGGCCAGCTGCACGCCCACCTGCCGGTCCAGCACATGCTGTATACCTGCGAGTATCTCGTGGCGCACGAGCGGGCTGGCGTCGGGCTGCAGGCGCGCGGCCAGCTGCACGCCCACCTGCTGGTCCAGCACATGCTGTATACCTGCGAGTATCTCGTGGCGCACCAGCGGGCTGGCGTCGGGCTGCAGGCGCGCGGCCAGCTGCACGCCCACCTGCTGGTCCAGCACATGCTGTATACCTGCGAGTATCTCGTGGCGCACGAGCGGGCTGGCGTCGGGCTGCAGGCGCGCGGCCAGCTGCACGCCCACCTGCTGGTCCAGCACATGCTGTATACCTGCGAGTATCTCGTGGCGCACGAGCGGGCTGGCGTCGGGCTGCAGGCGCGCGGCCAGCTGCACGCCCACCTGCTGGTCCAGCACATGCTGTATACCTGCGAGTATCTCGTGGCGCACGAGCGGGCTGGCGTCGGGCTGCAGGCGCGCGGCCAGCTGCACGCCCACCTGCTGGTCCAGCACATGCTGTATACCTGCGAGTATCTCGTGGCGCACGAGCGGGCTGGCGTCGGGCTGCAGGCGCGCGGCCAGCTGCACGCCCACCTGCTGGTCCAGCACATGCTGTATACCTGCGAGTATCTCGTGGCGCACGAGCGGGCTGGCGTCGGGCTGCAGGCGCGCGGCCAGCTGCACGCCCACCTGCTGGTCCAGCACATGCTGTATACCTGCGAGTATCTCGTGGCGCACGAGCGGGCTGGCGTCGGGCTGCAGGCGCGCGGCCAGCTGCACGCCCACCTGCCGGTCCAGCACATGCTGTATACCTGCGAGTATCTCGTGGCGCACGAGCGGGCTGGCGTCGGGCTGCAGGCGCGCGGCCAGCTGCACGCCCACCTGCTGGTCCAGCACATGCTGTATACCTGCGAGTATCTCGTGGCGCACCAGCGGGCTGGCGTCGGGCTGCAGGCGCGCGGCCAGCTGCACGCCCACCTGCTGGTCCAGCACATGCTGTATACCTGCGAGTATCTCGTGGCGCACGAGCGGGCTGGCGTCGGGTTGCAGGCGCGCGGCCAGCTGCACGCCCACCTGCTGGTCCAGCACATGCTGTATACCTGCGAGTATCTCGTGGCGCACGAGCGGGCTGGCGTCGGGCTGCAGGCGCGCGGCCAGCTGCACGCCCACCTGCTGGTCCAGCACATGCTGTATACCTGCGAGTATCTCGTGGCGCACGAGCGGGCTGGCGTCGGGCTGCAGGCGCGCGGCCAGCTGCACGCCCACCTGCTGGTCCAGCACATGCTGTATACCTGCGAGTATCTCGTGGCGCACGAGCGGGCTGGCGTCGGGCTGCAGGCGCGCGGCCAGCTGCACGCCCACCTGCTGGTCCAGCACATGCTGTATACCTGCGAGTATCTCGTGGCGCACGAGCGGGCTGGCGTCGGGCTGCAGGCGCGCGGCCAGCTGCACGCCCACCTGCTGGTCCAGCACATGCTGTATACCTGCGAGTATCTCGTGGCGCACGAGCGGGCTGGCGTCGGGCTGCAGGCGCGCGGCCAGCTGCACGCCCACCTGCTGGTCCAGCACATGCTGTATACCTGCGAGTATCTCGTGGCGCACGAGCGGGCTGGCGTCGGGCTGCAGGCGCGCGGCCAGCTGCACGCCCACCTGCTGGTCCAGCACATGCTGTATACCTGCGAGTATCTCGTGGCGCACGAGCGGGCTGGCGTCGGGCTGCAGGCGCGCGGCCAGCTGCACGCCCACCTGCTGGTCCAGCACATGCTGTATACCTGCGAGTATCTCGTGGCGCACGAGCGGGCTGGCGTCGGGCTGCAGGCGCGCGGCCAGCTGCACGCCCACCTGCTGGTCCAGCACATGCTGTATACCTGCGAGTATCTCGTGGCGCACGAGCGGGCTGGCGTCGGGCTGCAGGCGCGCGGCCAGCTGCACGCCCACCTGCTGGTCCAGCACATGCTGTATACCTGCGAGTATCTCGTGGCGCACGAGCGGGCTGGCGTCGGGCTGCAGGCGCGCGGCCAGCTGCACGCCCACCTGCTGGTCCAGCACATGCTGTATACCTGCGAGTATCTCGTGGCGCACGAGCGGGCTGGCGTCGGGCTGCAGGCGCGCGGCCAGCTGCACGCCCACCTGCTGGTCCAGCACATGCTGTATACCTGCGAGTATCTCGTGGCGCACGAGCGGGCTGGCGTCGGGCTGCAGGCGCGCGGCCAGCTGCACGCCCACCTGCTGGTCCAGCACATGCTGTATACCTGCGAGTATCTCGTGGCGCACGAGCGGGCTGGCGTCGGGCTGCAGGCGCGCGGCCAGCTGCACGCCCACCTGCTGGTCCAGCACATGCTGTATACCTGCGAGTATCTCGTGGCGCACGAGCGGGCTGGCGTCGGGCTGCAGGCGCGCGGCCAGCTGCACGCCCACCTGCTGGTCCAGCACATGCTGTATACCTGCGAGTATCTCGTGGCGCACGAGCGGGCTGGCGTCGGGCTGCAGGCGCGCGGCCAGCTGCACGCCCACCTGCTGGTCCAGCACATGCTGTATACCTGCGAGTATCTCGTGGCGCACGAGCGGGCTGGCGTCGGGCTGCAGGCGCGCGGCCAGCTGCACGCCCACCTGCTGGTCCAGCACATGCTGTATACCTGCGAGTATCTCGTGGCGCACGAGCGGGCTGGCGTCGGGCTGCAGGCGCGCGGCCAGCTGCACGCCCACCTGCTGGTCCAGCACATGCTGTATACCTGCGAGTATCTCGTGGCGCACGAGCGGGCTGGCGTCGGGCTGCAGGCGCGCGGCCAGCTGCACGCCCACCTGCTGGTCCAGCACATGCTGTATACCTGCGAGTATCTCGTGGCGCACGAGCGGGCTGGCGTCGGGCTGCAGGCGCGCGGCCAGCTGCACGCCCACCTGCTGGTCCAGCACATGCTGTATACCTGCGAGTATCTCGTGGCGCACGAGCGGGCTGGCGTCGGGCTGCAGGCGCGCGGCCAGCTGCACGCCCACCTGCTGGTCCAGCACATGCTGTATACCTGCGAGTATCTCGTGGCGCACGAGCGGGCTGGCGTCGGGCTGCAGGCGCGCGGCCAGCTGCACGCCCACCTGCTGGTCCAGCACATGCTGTATACCTGCGAGTATCTCGTGGCGCACGAGCGGGCTGGCGTCGGGCTGCAGGCGCGCGGCCAGCTGCACGCCCACCTGCTGGTCCAGCACATGCTGTATACCTGCGAGTATCTCGTGGCGCACGAGCGGGCTGGCGTCGGGCTGCAGGCGCGCGGCCAGCTGCACGCCCACCTGCTGGTCCAGCGCGTTGGCGTGCTCGGTGCGCGCGCCGCCCGCCGCCACGAACGTGCCCAGCGCGAAGGCGCACGCCGCGCGGACCTGCGCACAAGCAAGCATCAGACACCGCGCCTCGCCCCGGCCCGGGCCCCTGGCGGCCGGCTCACCTCGGGCTGGCGGTGCTGCAGCAGCGGGTACAGCTTCTCGTGCGCCAGGTCGCGCACGCCGGCCCAGCGCGCCGCGTCGAAGCCGCGCCACAGGCGGCCCAGGCACACGCACGCCCACTGCGCCAGCCGCGCCGACCCGTCGCTCAGCTGCTCCAGGCAGATGGAGATCATCGAACCCTAAGCATAACCGAACAACCTCAAACTCCGAAAGGGACATATTTTAATGATTAATTAACACTTATTGACTTTTGTATTGTAATAAATTAGGCTCTTTTTAACTTTCTAGCCTTTTCTTGGCAAAAAAGCCTTGTTATTGTCAGCCTGCCACTTCACCACTAAAATCGCCACTATTGTTGACATTAAATATCGTAATCTGGAAATTTCGACTTAAATTATTATATTATAAACCAAATTACATCTCTTTAGCTTTCGTTACATCGACCCTTACACATATCAGTAGTCCAATGGCTGACATCGCAATAGTTTATAATTATTCGCAGACTTTACCAGTACATTATAAATGCTCCCGGAATAAAATGCACATTCACATTTAAATTACACATGTGCGCGATATGCGGGCATAGAATGTATTTAAACGCTTGACTTTTATTTCTCATTTTTCTATTATTTCGGTAATGAGTTGCACACTAAAAACAAGAACTGTAATTAATTGTTCCAAGTAAACGATCAAATACCTGTAACGCAGCTTCTTGCCCCGCTGGGTAGTTGTCCACAATGCCGGCCAGCACATACGCCGCTAGCGTCCTGTGTTCACTCTGCAATACGTATCATAAACGAACACTACAATCTGACGTGAGATACTGTGCAAAAAACAGACTATTATTTATTTGTTCCTAATGTTTAGCAAAACTTTCAGTCTCACATAAGTAAGGGATAGCTAAACTATCCCTTAACCTTTATAATACTGGTGTCTCATATTGGAGACAGATAACAATAAAATTCTATTGTGTCTGCTAATTGCGCGCGCGACAGATTAAATAACGACAAAATTTTATTTTTATAAAAATACAATATCTTTATCACTAAGTAAATAAATCAAATGTGAAATGAACTATATTTTCCAGAGCGCAAAAGTGATGTAACTATTAACAGGCTGGTGGAGAGACTGACACGAATGGTTTTGCGCCACGAAAATGTTACTTTTATGTGGACACATCCGTCCAACATCACAACACAACAGCAGTGCTATTCTGTAACCATCTCACCGTGAAAACTTAGGTGAAGTGAGCTCTGAGTGAGCTGTCAGTCCCTAGCAGCAGGTGGAATGACAGCTCACTTCACGATCACTTCACCTAAGTTTTCACCGTGAGATTATTACAGAATAGACTTCTATAGAGAGAGAGTTCTATATTTCAATATTTTTTTTAGGTTTCTCATAATACGATTAAAAGTTGACAAAAGTTTCGTGCACAGGTCCATAAAAATATTCGTAATTTTATTAGCCTAATTCTGATACTTACGTCAACTGAAGGATCTTGCAGAACAGATAGGAAATATTTGTGTCCCTTCGCATTCACCAAGTCAACTTGACAACTCTGTAACAAGAGCAGGACAGTGTAAGATGAAGTGCGAGCGTAAGGTGTGAGCGTGTGTGCAGAGAGTTAAGATAGGGACATACATCAGTAATGACGTGGAGGTATCATTCGGCGTGCCTCAAGGAAGCGTATTAGGACCAACACTTTTCTTAATGTACATTAACGACCTATGTAACTTAAAAGTAGAAAGCGCAAAAATTTTTTCTTACGCCGATGATACTTCCATTGTCTTTTATGGGGATAACTGGTCCGAAATAAAGCTCAAAACTGAAATAGGTATGGCTCAAATTGCAAATTGGCTTAATGAAAATCTTCTTACGCTAAACGCAACCAAGACCAATTATATATGTTTTACAATTAGAAATCGCTCACAACCAGATCAAGACTTAAATATAAAAATACATTCCTGTAAACGAGCCATGAATTATGCCTGTACATGTCCTGTAATTAATAAAGTATCACAGACAAAATATTTAGGGGTTATAATTGACCAGCACTTAAGTTGGTACTCCCACCTCGAACATGTTGCTGGTAGAATACGAAAGTTGGGATGGATATTTAAATCATTGAGATACGTAATCCCTGCAGGTGTAGCCACAAAGGGGGGCGTCAAAAGAAATCTTTTAAATGAAATCTACACAGCCCTTGCACAATCTGTGATAGTCTACTGTATACCTGTATGGGGTGGGGCAGCAAAATCAAAATTTATAGACGTGGAACGTGCGCAAAGAGGTCTGATAAAAATAATGTATTTTAAGAAACGGAGATTCCCCACTGAAAGTCTATATGAGATCAGCGGCCTGCTATCTGTTAGGAAACTATATATCTGTGCCGTGATCTTAAAAAAACATAAGACACTTACATATGATAAAAACATAACATTAAAAAGGAGAAAGGATATTATTGCTCAAGGCACACAAACTAAAACCAATTTTGCTGCTACGCAATATAATAATCAATCATCACGGTTATATAATAAAATAAATAAGGACATATACATTTACACTGAATATCTTCATAAAGTTAAGAAAATGTTAATAGAATGGTTAAAATCGCGCACTTATGCAGATATTGAATTATTGTTATAATAAGTGGAAATTAGTTAATACTGGTACCGCCACTCCCACACGCACATCATCCCTCATACACACAAACACACCAACCACACAACTCTCACACCTTACATACCTCAAACATATCACACACCACACTCGCTCTACACACCGCACACACCTCTCACACACCACACACTCCGCACACCCAACACACCCACATTAATGTACTTTTAAGAAAATAGTAAAAATAATTCTGTAAGTAGTACAAACAGCCAAAGCTATGGAAGTGCGGAGTCTCCTAACACAGGCGTCATCATGCTTAAAAGGAGGCTCCAATCATAAACTAATGTATACTAGTTGGTACAGAAATAAACATTTTGTATTTTTGTATTTGTATTTGTAGGGTCAGGCAACCGGCTTGTTAAGCAGACACTATAGTCTGTTCCAGAAGTGCCTAATGAAAGTGTAAACTAATGGATCAGAACGTGCCTGTGGATAGTTCATTGATTCAGGCGTGACCTTGCGGAAATCCATTATAAAATACAATAGACGTAGATATATGTAGTAACCTATCCCGCTTAGCTATTCCTAAAGAGTCATAAATAACCCTGTAAGAAATCGACACGTGTTTCACCTCTGAACGAGGCATCCTCAGGATGACAGGATGAAAAAAGTTTTTGTGAAAACTGCCCATTTTCTTGCTACCTGTATTTTTTTTTAAATCTGTAAATGCAGATTAAAATGTCTCAAAAAGTTAAGGACAGTCTCTTAAGACCGTTTTCCTGTAGCTACAACGGTTAAGGTAGCTACCCTTACTGCCCCATCTCAAAAAGCCAGCCTGTATACTGCTCGGTCCACTGCGGCTCGGATACGTCATCAGCGCGATTAGGGGCGAACAATCGCAGTAAAGGTGACCTTGGAATACTCGTTTAATTCGTTCAACGGTGTAAAGTTTCCTGTTTTATTTAGAAATTGTTAAAGATAACTCTGCCACCTGCACGGCACTAGCTCGCCTCTACAACGCCATACTCCGCACAGGCACCATCCCCTCCTGCTGGAAGCTGGGGAAGGCTATCATGTTGCCCAAGCCCGGGAAGAATATATTGAAGCCGGAAAGCTACCGGTCGATCTCGCTCCTGCCCACCACCTCCAAGGTGTTCGAGTCGCTCCTGTTGCGCCACTTCACATGACGCCTCGCCCGGAAGAGTTTTAGTAAGCTGTTGAGGATACTGCACATCCTCACGGCGGCCGTGAACAAGAGGGAATACGCCGCAGCAGTATTCCTCGACATGGAAAAGGCATTCGACCGTGTCTGGCACGCCGGCCTAATATACAAGCTCACCCTCACCGCAGCGCCCCGTTGCTTGGTACAGATGAATAGAGTTAAGCGATACTTTACGCCTGGACAGCTTTTAACCCTTTACAAAGCACAAGTCCGATCCTGCATGGAGTATTGCCTACCTTTGGGACGGCTCAGCTAAGTACCAACGTGCTGCGCTTGATTCGGTGGAACGCAGAGCTAAGAGGCTCATTGGCGACGTTAAACTGGTGGATGCCAAGCTTCACAGCTTGGCTCATCGCCGCAAGGATGCCTGCTTGTCGGTCTTCTACAGATTGTACTTCAGCGAGTGTGCCCATGAACTCTACGGCCTCATCTAGACGCATGCTAGACGCACTGCAGGTTACCATCCCTACCTAGTTGATATTCCACCAACTCGCAATAAGCGTTTTCAAACATCTTTTATAATGCACACAGCAAAGGAGTGGAACTCTCTGCCTGCGTCTGCACAGCGAAACTCGCGCTGTACGCATGACGCCGCGTACATCATCACTTCACTGTTGGCTGACCACGACTGGCTCAGCAAATGGAGACTGCCGGTAAACGCAGTTAAGACGCAGACGATCATCGTCACAGCACGCGACCGTACGCACCTACCGGGCCCTGAGCTCATGGGGACCGAAATCAAGTGGACCAAGACCATCAAGTACCTGGGGGTCGCACTCGACAGCCGGCTCTCCATGGGCGCGCACGTCTGCAACATCGTCGCGCGGGTAAATGTAACTTGACACCTCGGATCTACAAGATCTACGTGCGACCGCAACTCACATACGCGGCTTGGCTCGCCCTCAAGGCCGAGACGCACAAGAAGCTCCGGACGCAGCAAAACGACTTGCTGCGTCAAATAACTAAAGCTTCACGGTTCGTGAGGAACTCTGTAATCCACAGAGACCTGCATGTCGACAGCATTGACAGCTTCTGCACCAACCTGGCGCTGAGGATTTTCGCGTGTGTTGACGTCTCTGAATTGCACCAACTCAGTGAATAGCACCATGGCACGCGCGTCCATCAGACTAAAAACGCATCTCGCGCGACATTATCGCAGACGTCGCGCAACAACCACCGAATTGACCCTTCTGAGTAAGTCGCCCCGTCTATACGCGGCTTACCATTACATGACAATAGATCTCCACTCTCGCTACACGACACCCGCCGCGCGCAAAGCGTCCTAGGTTAATATAGGCGTCGAGCGCGTGGTCCACACACACCTGATTATACACTTGCAGAAAATCCCAAAATAAGTACCACACAAGCGACGCACAGACATCTCAGGTCACTCGATACACACAACAACGCCCCGCGCCCTGCAGCGCCACTGGCTAGATCTGGTTCACGCTGTGAGGGGCGGGGAAGACTCCTACTGTAGGGAGCGCCAACAAAATCTGACGCTCTCGTTGCGAGATCGGCCTTTGCTGCGCCTTCCCATGGGAACTAGCGATCTCACCCGGCAGGGCTGGCGCACAGGCATCGTGAATCACTTCGGGCGCTCCTACAGATACAGCCCAGAAACACACCCCCAAGAGTTGAGGGGAGGTAAACCCCTCGGCGCATAGGTATGCAGTAAAGCAGTCCCAATGTCGGGCCCTCGATTTTGAGGGCTGAGAGAGCAAATCCTTGGGCAAGGGGCAAAAAAGCCTCAAAACCGATTCCTCGCTCGCCCTCTGGGGGCGCAGAGGCGCAGAGACGGCTCACTCGGCGTCCGGCGCGCGGCAACACGCCGTGTTCGGGTTCGCGCCCAGTCGATCGTCATCCTGAGGATGCCTCGTTCAGAGGTGAAACACGTGTCGATTTCTTACAGGGTTATTTATGACTATTTAGGAATAGCTAAGCGGGATAGATTACTACATATATCTATGTCTATTGTATTTTGTATCTGTGGATGTCAATTTGTAGTGCCACTTATAATATTATAAGTGTTTTTTTACTTGATTATTTGAATAATTAAACTCGAAATTCTAATTTTTAATTACGTTAAATGTTTATCTTTTGACAATAACTGAGGTTAATTTAATTTCAATTATTGTCGATGATTTTTCAATTACAATTTAATAATGTTATTCAAACAATAATGTTGGAAAAAGTGGCGCGATATAAAGTTGAAACCTTCTTAAATTCTTGATACACATGAATGTGTTACTAATTCCCTTTAGTGTATGATTGCGTAACAATTTAACCTGAACAAGCTTTGTTTACACTTTCATCGATACTTTTGGAACGGATCATACGTAAATGAGCCGTGTTTATAGCTAATTCATACGAGTCTTCTTCTTCTTAGCGTGTCGATAGCAATCTAAATACACTCGGCCCAGAATTCGGCGACTTGTTTGGCGCCATCACCATCGTCCATCAGTTCCTGTAACGTGCAACTGACAGGACACGCAGGACACGATATTAAGTGTCCCATCGTTTGTGGAACAGCACCACATTTACATTCCAAGGTGGACTCGTCTATGAATCTCCACCTGAACAGGTTTGTTAAAGAACGACAGTTGTGATTTAAAAATACGGTCAATTTAATTTGATAGTCGATTGGCTTTACAAGTAGTTTTCCCGAGTGTACATCTGAAGGCGAATTCCCGTAATTAAAAACGTTCAAAATCTAGTCATAACATCATCTCAATATCAAAACCTTGTTAAACATTTCTGACAAGTATTTGATGTTCAACTTGTATTGTGACTGAGATTTGAATGCGAACTTTCTTAAAAACTACGGTAATTCATAGAGTAGCTCCCCTCTGGTGAAGTGCGGCACAGTTAGTGAGTAGGCTATTGCCAATCCCAGTATGGAGGTAAATAAATTAAATTATAATATCTTGTCTATATAAAAAACCGGCCAAGTGCGAGTCGGCATCGCGCGCGAAGGGTTCCGTACCATTATCTATAAAAACGGCAAAAAAAAAAAAACATGTAACATACATGTTTTTTTTTTATGATATGATATTTTTTTGTATGGGAGCCCCCCTTAAATATTTAATTTATTCTGTTTTTAGGGTTCCGTAGTCAACAAGGAACCCTTATAGTTACGCCATGTCCGTCTGTCTGTCTGTCCGCGGTTTAGCTCAAAAACTATTGGTACTAGAAAGTTGTAATTTGGCATGAGTATACAAGTTAATGACGCCAAAAAAGTGGTGAAAAACAATTATTTAGGGTACCTCCCCTACACGTAAAGTGGGGATAATTTTTTTTTTTTTTTCGTCCTTCCCGGTGTGGGATATCATTGGATAGGTCTTTCAAAAATATTAGGGGTTTGCGAAGACCGATTTTTGATAAGTAAACCGTTTGTGACTTATCAAGCTTTAAAGTACCAATTTTCGTTAGAGTCAAGTGTGTACCTCTACCAACTAAACGGTTGTAGTTAGAAATTCAAATGTCACGGCATTAGTACTTATATATAACGAAGTTTAAAGGAAAACTATCACACTTAAGTGGGCTTTACAAGTTTACGAGTAATAATTGACCAACTTAAATTTGCGGTTGCAAAAACATGTTCTCCTATATATTCCGTATGAAGAACATGTTTTTCAATTACAAAGTTAAGTTTGTTCTTACGATAAATTCATTCCAACTACGGAACCCTTCATTGTGCGTGGTACGACACGCACTTGGCCGGTTTTTTAGTATTTGTTGTTATAGCGGCAACAGAAATACATCATCTGTGAATATTTCAACTGTCTAACTATCACGGTTCATGATATACAGCCTGGTGACAAACGGACGGACGGACAGCGAAGTCTTAGTAATAGGGTTCTGTTTTTACCCTTTGGGAACGGAACCCTATCCCCGTTAGTTGGTAAGTGCATTCCTTGAGAACGGCTGGTTAGATTAGACGATTTTTTTGTTTTAAAATATTTGTAATAGTCTAAATGAAGTTTTACGGAAAGAAAAATTGGAAAAGTTGTTGTTATTTTTTTTAGTTTTATATACACTCAGCGTCACAAAAATCGCACCTCTCCGAAAATAAGTTTCAAGCAAGTCCCGCCATCAACGTATACATTAAACCCTATTAATATTGGTATCAATTGAAAGTATGTTTAACGACCTTTAAATTAACAACAGTTAGAATTCCTAAACACAACAGATCTCATTAGCGCGTAACGTTAAAGAAAATGTTGTCAAAATACGCATTACAACGGCCACTAATTGCACCTCCCTACAAGGGTATAAAACGGGCGACCCGGGTCAAATGTGAGTCATTCGCTATCCAATTTGAAGTGAACACACGTGAACAGCTGCAGCAAGAAAAATACCCCAGAAGATGGATACCACTGCAGATGAAGCCGCTCAAGTCATTGCACTACTGCAATCAGGGATGCGGCAATGTGATGTTGCTCGGCAACTGAACTTGAGTCGTTTTTCCGTTCGACGAGTGTTCCAACGCTTCCAAGAGACTGGTGGCTATATCCGAAGACGTGGATCTGGAAGACAACGGTGCACATCCGAAAGAGACGATCGCTTCATTGTTTCAACGTCTTTACGTAATCGGTTCTCCAATGCTGTTGAGCTGCAACAACAACTGCGATCAGCTTGCAGAACTTCTGTCAGCGTCTCCACGATTAGAAGAAGAATGAAGGAGAAGAAAATTGCAGCTCACAGGGCTGCTACAGGGCCAAAATTGACTGCACAGCATAGGAGAGACCGGTTGCAATTTGCCCGTGACCATGTGGATTGGACAATAGACCAATGGAGGGCTGTACTCTTCTCGGATGAGACGAGGGTGTGTCTTTTCTGCAACGACAGGCGTAGAAGAGTGTACAGGAGGCAAGGGGAACGATTCGCACAAGCCTGTATTCAAGAGACAGTGGAATACGGGGGTGGCTCGTGCATGTTCTGGGGCGGCATGTCAATCGAAGGCAAAACGAACCTTGTGTGTGTTTCTCGGACTGGAAGTGCTCGCGGGCAAGGGTCGCTGACTGCTCCTCGGTACATAACAGAGATCTTAGAGGAGCAGGTTGTCCCTTATGCGGGTTTTGTTGGCAGTGGGTTCACGTTAATGCACGATAACGCCCGCTGTCACACCGCATTAATTGTAAGAGACTACCTGCAAGAAGTTGGGATCCCTGTTATGCGCTGGCCGGCGCGAAGTCCAGACCTGAACCCTATCGATCATCTTTGGGATGAACTGAAACGGCGAGTACGGGCACGTGATCCTACCCCTACCACTCTCCAAGACCTCCAAGATGCCGTCGTTGCAGAATGGGACAACATTCCTCAAGAGACTGTTGTCACATTAATTAGGTCCATGAGAGAACGCATGGAAGCTGTCATCAGAGCTAGGGGGGGTAACACTAGGTTTTAAGTTGATTTTATGGACTTTTTTAAAATTTTCACTGATAAAATAAAATTTAAGTTTTTAATCATTTGCATTAGCGTGTTTTTTTTATTCCCTGGCAAACAAAATACCAAATTTATTGATTTATTCTGAAATTTAAATAAATTGCCTTTCCAATGATACCTTATAGTCATATGTGTACCATTGATTAATGGGGTTAAAATGACTTTGAAGGGAATTCTTAAAGAGGTGCGATTTTTGTGACGCCGAGTGTAGTTTAACCATATTTTATGTATTAACTAGTATTAACCGATAACTCGTATGTGCGGTGCAAACTATAAATAATGCAATAGTTACGGGATCGACGGCGATGATCTTGGCCCAGATGTAGACCATGGAGGCGCGCAGGTCGGGCGCCGACGCCTGCAGCAGCTTCAGCATGTAGGGGAAGATGCCCACGTTGAGCACGGCGCGCGCGGCCCAGGCGCCCAGCGCCAGGAAGCGGCACAGCAGGCGCAGCGCGCGCACGCGGTGCAGCGTGCTCAGCAGCACCTGCAGCACCATGGGCAGCTGCGCCGGCGGCGGGCGGCGCGCGCCCAGCTCCAGCCACACCTGGAAGGCCGTGAGCTGGTCGCGGAAGAAGGGCGAGTGCGCGTAGGCGCCGGGCTCGGGCCGCAGCAGGCGCGGCAGCTGCGCCAGCGCCAGGTCCAGCGTGTGCTCCCACGCCGCCCACAGCGGGTGCGCCGCCAGCGACGGCAGCGCGGGCAGCGACACCGGCGTGCAGTTGTACGACCTGAGGGGAGGAGGAGTTAGCTTCGGCTCCTCGTACGACACCGAAGGTGAGGGAGATCCCAAGATATTTATAACTAAATAATTTATAGTTAAGTTGTACAATTTGTCAAAGTGAACCTCAAATTTTAGAAAAAACAGAATGGATTCTAGTCGCTCCAAAAGGTAGTTTTCGTATGGAGAATAATGTGCAAGAAACTCCACCGTTACTCATTTAAAATGTTTTCTGAATATCTTGTAAACAATAATTATAATTATACGTGAAAAGAGTGAGATCGTTCCAAAAGTTCAAAACCGTACATGTTGCTTGGACTGTTTTGCTGTCTATATTATACTCGTATGATGAACGTACACAGAAAATCATGACGTTTAAATGTCTTCTGTCATATTTGGTTATAATTAAAATAAATATCTATGGCTGGGTGAATGTTAGTGAGAAACTCGTGTTTACAATCTATTGTTTATTATTTTAGTAATAGCCGTTTTTCAGGAATAATCTGTAAGAATGTATCATTAGTCAGTGTATCAGTTTTGTGCCATTAGGTAGCATAATAATATGCAGGAACGCAGGTGTTCATTAATACACTAAAAACGAAAAACTTCGCAAGCAATGGGATATTGCTACTGAAGGCTGCACGTGTCAAATTAATTGTTATTTCCGAAGCTATTTTGACCGGTATTATATTAATCCTTATCAATAGAATAATTTTATAATTTGGGCATTTCATTTGACTGATATCATTTAAATGAATAGTTAAAAAAAAATCATAGATGAAAAACTACGCGTAACAAAATAATTATGGTTGACGGCAACGCGGGTGCAGCGCCAGAACAAGAGTTAATGACCTTTTCCACGGCTATTCTGGATACTTCGCTTCCTTTTAATCCGATAGTATGTTCCCATAGGATACTTTTTTTATGCGGACGAAGCCGCGACCAAACGCTAGTATTACATAATATTACAGTCCGGCTGTCGTCGTCGAGAGAATGCGTTCCAGACAGTCAGCCTGTCAGTTGGACAATCTCTAGTAGTAACTAATAGGGATCAAATTCGCAAAAGGATTATCTCTAGAGTACCAACCGAGGTTAGAAATGTCACAAATGGCAAAAATATTTTCTTAAAAGTAATTCGTAGAGATCATTCACCGTATCCACGATTCTTTGAATATTTCACCGTATGATTATCAAATTATGAATTTCGTTTGTATATAATCTGGCGGTATTAATTCCATTATATTATAAACTGTCGAAAAATTTAACGTATTATTTTGCGGGAGTTTATAACCTAACCTATCCATAGGAAACCGACAAATTGTGAACAGATAGCAAACTTGCTTGTGACGTAACGCACCTTGCGTTAATACTAAATAGGGTTGAACGTTGTTTTATAGATAACAGTATTATAGAATTTCGTTTCACATCATTTATTTCTCATATTATTATCATTTCATAGAATAACCAATACGCAGAAAACTTACATTGAAAAAAATTAAATTATTTGTTTTGTTACAAATAAAATGTAATGTTTCGATATTCATATCATAGAATAACAAAACAAATATTCTTTATCCTAATATTGTTTAGTTAATATGAAAGTTATTACAAAGAAAAACATTTTATCAAGTGACAGTTTCTAAACATTTGAATTCATACCTTTGACAAAATGCATACCCTCCTACAAAATTACAACACCGCGTTCACAAAAACAATGCGGGTAAATTCTAGTCAAGCAGGAATTATTCTCATTAATGACAGAAGGTACACACTTCTTTTATGGGGTACTGTGTAAAATGTTATAATAAAATACCACTCGATATTCTTCAACTAAATGAGAAGAAATTTGAAACTTGCATTTAACGCACACTATGTATGATTATATCGTAGATAATGCTTGGCTAAATGCTCAATTAGGCTCACAAAAAAAAAAAAAGTTTAATTGCTTCCCCTTTTTTATTTTTTCTGACTACGAACATAATGTTTATTTTTTATTTAACCAAGTTTTAATTATTGAATACCTACTCCAATAGATAATATTGATTTTCTTTCTTTTGGTGGTAAAATTCTTTAAATACATTGCAAACTAGTTTTGTATAACTTAGACGCATTTTAATTTTAAATTTTTGTAAATGTGAGTACCATGGACACTGACCTCCATATATACAAGTACGCTGGACTTACGATACCCTATGAAATGACAGCTCTTTATTGTGCCTATTTGAAGCGCCCCCAATGCGTGGGAAGAGAACTAGATCTGACGTAACTTGCAAATGGCCGCTGTCTCGTTTGAATTGTCTCCCGTGTTTTTGGAGGTTTAACGCGATTAAGCTTCATTGTTGGGTCGTATTAATTTAGTTAATAACATCAATAAGTGGTGGTCATTCATAGGTCAACTATGAAAGAGTGTTTGTTATGCAAAACTCATTACCAGAAAGGAAGTGGGGTTGCATTCCACAAGTTTATATTAGACATTTAAAAATCTGTCACTTATCTTATTATACGTAATAACAATATATTTGTCTTTGTATAACCGGTTTTTTATAAACCACAAAATTTTATAGTGCTGTAAAAGTTACCTGTCGATAAAAGTTATCGATATTTTTCCTAACGATATCTATTTACTTTCAAGAACGGAAATCGCCGATGACCGATTTTTATTATGAATGTGTGAAACTTGTGAATTATTTTAAAATTATATGTATTTACGTATAATTTTAAAATAATTCACAGGTTTCCGACTGACAAAAGAAGACTGGAATTATGGCTGGAAAACATTGAAAAGCCTAGTTGGCGTCCGAAAAAATATGATTACATCTGTTCAAAGCACTTCTCCGATGACTGTTTTATTAAACATAACTCATTTTATTTTCTATAAATACCTTACCTATTCTACTCCATCCCAAGACATCGTCATTTCTATTTAAAAAACGTTCCCTATTTATTTTTGGATTTAGTAAGTCACATACTAAGTATCCCCTTAGTCTGGCTTCGGATTATCCTAAGACTAGCAGTCAGCCCCAACTTCTCCCGTGGAACATAGCCTATGTCACTCAGGGATAACGTACCAATCCAACGGTGAAAGAACTTATGAAATCGGTCTAGCAGTTCCTGAAATTTGCGCGTTCAACCAAACAAACTCATCAGCTTTATTATATTATAAGTATAAACAACCCGGCCGAAATATCTGTATCTGTCGGAAACATAGAAATAGTATTACCTGATGGTCGGAAAAGCCTTTTATCGATGTATTTTATCTTATTGTCCCATCCCTATCATTAGTTCCGTTCCCACCCACTTCTGCGATCAGCGCCAAAATGGCGAAAATCAAATCGCCCCACTATGGCTCGGCTGATCATAGGTCCAGCGTACTTGTATATGTGGAGGTCAGTGACCATGGAGTTACTATGTTATTATGTTGTATGTTGACTTGAAAGAACAGGTAGTTGAGAGTATGTCATGCTCACTTAAATGTCTCGCTGATGGTGGCGAGTGTGTTGGATCATTCGGTTCCCTACAAAATGGTTGAGCTGGATGGTGCTGGTCCACGCGTCATGTTCGTGAACGGGCGCCGTCAGTTGAGACTGGTCATCTCTTATCTGCCACGGCTTATTTTTAATCGTTTTTGTTTTTTTTTTTTTTTTACATTGTTCAAATTACATTGTAATATTCGAAATAAAATACAAGGATCAAAATAATATGATATGAAACATTGGCTGCGAAACGAAATTCTATGAAACTGTCTGCGAAACAAGTGAACACCGTATTATATCTTCCGGAATACATTCTCTAAAATGTGTTGAAAACCGCATCAAAATCCGTTGCGTGTTTTAGAAGAACAACGCGGACATACAGACAAGTGTCCCGTCGCACACTCAATTCATTGTGTACCCGACCATACCCAATAGAAATAGAGTGGGGTACATTTCGACGATTACGAGTCGGTAAAGCAGATTCTATCGTGAAATGAGCAGACAAAAATAGCCCTTAAGGTGTGGAACATATTTTGGATGTGACTGTACCTCATGATCCTGTCGGCCAGCAGGAAGTTCCTGCACAGCGAGGCAGTGAGCAGGTCGGCGCGGAACAGCTGCTGGAACAGCTCGGGCGGCAGCGAGCTCCAGGCGATGGTGTCCGTGATGGCCGTGAAGATCCAGTTGAGCTCGCCCAGCATCGTGCGCCGGTCCGTCACTTGCCCGGGGATCCTGGGAGGAGTAGCGATTTCTTAACTCTTAAAATGTTGATTGCACCCCATGTGTGCAAATAACAATCAAATTGTATTGTGTCGCTAATTGCGCGCGCGACGGGTTAGTACTATCTTCTTTGTTAAATTAATGGATCATCCTCATGTTCTTTATTTCTGTTGTGATACCTAACCCAAATGGCTAAATAACTTGTTTTATTACTAAGTTAATTAGTTAAGTTAGTTTGTAATCGAATATTTAAACGATAAACTATAACTGCTATATTATCTCATAATTATTAATATAGAAACTATGTATTTAAAAATTCATACATATTAGAAAAAACCTAACATTCGATTTAGTTATGGAGTGTAACGTTGTATGTTACTACAAAACTAATGATAAGTTATGTTTTCAAAGCTTGCTTCTATTTTGCTGTGCCAGACAGACCATACCGATCTCATCACATTGTAAGTTACCACCTAAGTAGTATACACTGTGGAATGCAATAAATGATTCGAGTTAGTTAGCAGAATCTGTCCAATGTCTTTTTTAGGGTTCCGTACCCGTGCCGAACGGAACCCTATTACTAAGCCTCCGATTTCCGTCAGTCTGTCTGCCTGTGTAATAAACACCACAACACAACAAAAACAACCCGATTCCTACCGGCTTCCCTTGGGAAATTCGGAACACAACTACTCTATCGTCGTTGAATAATCACACTATAAGTATTTGATACACTATAAAATTAAAACATTACAAAACGCCTACATTTTTTTTTGTCTTTAGTCCCAACAACAAAACATTTCAAAGAAATAAGAATAAAAGAAAATAAAAATAAAAAAACATAAGAAGTAATACCCAAAAATACTGTTTTAAGCCAATGTTATAATAATATGTTTATACTGTTGATTTACTGATTAAATAAAATAAATACAAACATTGAAAACATCTATAACTTTCTAGCACAGATTTTCGATGAAGCCGATCAACTACCTCATATTTCCAGGCTAGTAATAACATGAACATACTTATCGATGAGATCGTGCACGTCGGCGGGCGCGACGCGCGTGCGCTCGCGCAGCACGAACCACTTCATGGCCATCTTCACGGGCGTGGTGAGGCAGGCCGTGAACAGGTCGGCCGGCAGCTCGGGGTTCATGGGCAGCGCCTGGCCGGCCGCGCACGCCGCCAGCTGGATGCAGTTCTTGTACGACACCGCGGCCGGCAGCGCCGAGCCCTCTTCAGACTTTGAGCTCATTTGGGCCTGAGGAGTGAGGTGCTTTGCCTATTAACAAGCAGGAACTAAACTAGTTTTTTTATAGATATTTTTAACATGTCTGTTTTAATTGAAATTTAATAGAGCAGTAACTTGGATTTGTGTGTGATGTTGTGCATGTTTTGATTTTAAAGACTTGGAGGTATGACCGACCTCCGCCGCCGCTCTTTTCGGTGTGTCCGCCGGGCGTCCCGTGATGGCCACATTTTTTTCTCAAATAAATAGTTCAGGAAGAAAGCAGTGTGCAAGGGTGTGGTTACATTAATTTACCAAAACGTGAACCCCGTGAACATGTATTTTATTAAATTAGGGTAAACATCTACCTGGATTCCTAGGGGATTAGCAGCTTCGCTACTTCCGTACGTAATAACGCTCTTCGAGGGAAACCCTCGTCTATAATGCGCTCCGACCGTAGCCCTACCATTGATTTAATTTGAACTGCTTCTGGGGTGAAGAGCTTACGTGTACCGTAAATCATAACGGGAGTGTAAAGACGCTAAGGAAGCCGAGAGTCGCTTATTCTTGCCGTAATTGTGTTTTTTTTGTACCGGGCCATGCCTGGGAACCTTCTGGTTACGGAGGTCAAAGTTCCAACTTTTTCTGCCTTTTTTATGTAAACTAGTTTTAAATGTTAATTAACTAAAACTAAATACCCCACAACTCCCGTACCGCTGCCGCGCTGCATGCACTCATAAGCACAGTGAACGAACGAACTACAGTAAACAGTGATTTTGTTACACCAAAAGTAAAAGTCGTTTCCCAGCAATATGTTTTTCTCAATGTTACTTAGTTTGATGTACACAACGAGTAGACGACGGCTATGTGATGGGTCTTTTTATACCCTGTGTGAGAACAGCCCAGACAGCTTCGTGAGGAGAGTTTTGAGATAAATGTGATTGGCTAGAGTAGGGGAAGACCAAAGAAACGAAGGATGAACTGTGTCAAAGATTATGATCTTTCACACAGTTCATCCTTCGTTTCGTTGACTAGAAAGGGTGGGTGACTACCGAAATTACCACTAATAGAGAAGTATTAGAGAGAAAAAGTAATGTTGCGCCGACCACAAATAGATAGGGATAAGGGTAGGAGAAGCAGGCATCACCTCGTACTCGCGCTCGTGCTGCTCGGCGAAATGCTTGAAGTTGTCGACGATGACGCCGGCGTTGGAGCAGTCGTACACGTAGAGCGAGGGCGCGCCCATCCACGTCTGCAGGTCGTACATCGACAGCGGGATGTACTGCGTGTACGCCTAGTGGGGAAATACAAGCATAATAGTAGTTTATGAAAGTTACATGACAGGGATTATTAAAACACGAGTATAAGTTTATAACAGAGAGAGGAGTTTTCATACCTAGTTGTTATAAGCAGTTTCTCACCCTACTTTATCTAAACTCATGCAATTTCTTCAAAAACAGTACCTTAAAGATAGACTTTATCCACGTGAAACATATTTTTTTTTAATTGAAGCTCAATTTCCTTAACAAAATAATGCTTCAAAATACCCTTTGTTCTATGAAAGTAAAGTTTTCTATGATTACAGTGTTATCTGTGGTGGAGGTGCTGCGGTGCGTTGGGTACTGTTGGTGCGAGGCGTCATATTTACTAGCGGCCCGCTCCTGCTTCGCACGGTTTTCACGACTTGACAATACATCGAGATTTCTCAGGTAAACGTAACTTTAATACTAACGTATTATAGGTACACAAACCTTCCTGCATAAATTCTCTAAACGATGGTGAAAACCCCATCAAAATCTGTTGCGTGGTTTAGAAGGACGGACATAATAAACGAATGAGTTTAGATAAAGTAGTGTATGAAACTGCACATAACTAGGTACTAAAAAAATCGTGAGATACTATTATAAACTCATGTTGTAATAACCACTGATATAATATGCAATAGCTTCAGGTACTACTATAAGAAAACCGGGCAGTTGCGAATCGGACTCGCGCAGGGTTCCGTAATTGTTGAGGTTTCTTGCATAAGACCACACTAGGATTTTAGCTATTTAATTTGCCGTGATCCAGGCCATAGTAGGTATTACCAGAAACCCAGACCCTGTGATAAGACTGATGGCGCAGCGGCAAAAGAAGCATAAAATAGTTTACCCTGTTGAAGACCCAGATCTCCCCCTGCGTGGTGGGCTTGGGCACGCCATGTCCGTTGTAGTGGAACAGCACTCGCTCGTCCTTGGCATTGCGGCGTAGTGAGCAGCACAGCTTCTTGACCTGCTCACACATAAAGACAACACATTGATACTGGTCGCACACAAAGACAACATTCGTCACAGACAAGGACACCTAGAATTAATTCCATTTTCTTGTAAATGTTGACATTTAATGGCCTACTTGAAATAAATTACTTGAGTTTGACAGGGTTGGTGGTCCCGGAAGAACGGGAAGACATATTGGCTTACGTAGTAACTATTATCTAATCTGTGCAATGACGACTGGTTTCATACAAGATAGGTACAGTTTTCATTTTCAGATTTTAAGTGAACAGTTTTAGTCGAGTACTCATGAGGTTGGTAATCAAGGTATGAGATATTCGCCTAGATTTGCTTTTGTGGATAGAACGACCAAATGCTTTTCATATAAATTGGTACGATTATGGTCTGTAATACATTGTCATAAACTTGTTTTAATATTTTAAGTAAACGAACCTGTTTTTTGGGGCTATTGGCTTAATGGCGGGTAATTAATGAAACAAACTGATAAATAGTGCTGCACTTTGAGCTCTGGCCGTCGCTTGAAAGATAATGTTATAAAGTTTATTTCTTTTAGCAAAATAAATACCCGCCTCCCCCTCTTAGCTACAAACAATTAGCTATATTTATATTTTCGCTATGGTATATGCTATCAATAAAATTACTATGCATAATGAACAGGTACATTAGTTTATTCAAAATATATAGTCATGGTCATGTATGAGTGTGATGTTCGAGTATCACGGACATACCTACGACATCTCGTACTAGTACATGTACGGACACATAATGAGTAAACACAGAAAACCCTCTCCTAACTATACACAACTATAGTGGAATGCATCTCATAGATAACAGCAGTTTATGAAACTGTTGCATAATGAGGGGTATTAAAAACAAGTGTGTTTAAAATCCGAGCCGTAGGCACCTACGTAGGCGAGGTTTTTAATAGTATCACACGAGTGTTTTAATACCTAGTTATGGGCAGTTTCATACACTACCTATCTACTCTCATACATTGGGATTGAACTTACTAAATAAAACATAAAAAATTCGTGGAAATTCAAAAAATCTCACGAAATGGGTCGCCCATAAATCCCTTTCCAAAAGGTAGTTTTCGCATGGAGAAGAATGGGCAAGAAACTCCACTAGGTCCTGTACATTAGATAGTATCAGTAGGTATTCACGTGGCTGTCAATAACTATCACTATCTCATGAAATATCCTACAGTGACAGCGAATCTATACAATACTCTATCCACGGTGCAGCGGTGTAGGCATGTTGAAGTGGACCTTCTTTGTCGGGAGTGCGCGGTAGGTGTATCGCGACAGTTATCTCAAGGTCGAGCGCGTAAGCCGGAGGTCGCCCGCCGCGCCCTAAACTAATTATTGCGTTAATTTACGCGCGCCTAGCGACGACACCCTCATGTTTGTAGGCTTCCTACTGAAACCTATTTCGTTCATACGTATCACAAATTGATGCCGATTCTCTTGTCACAAATGCCTTCTAAACTAGACTAAAAATCACCAAAATTTTGGTTATTCTTGTCAAACGATGATTTTCCATTCTGAATTAGACTAAAGTGACAGAACTTAACTATATTTTAGTTTGACAGCACTAAGATAGCACTGAGATTTTAATTTAGTGAAAATGACAATTTTGCTATTCTGAATTTGACGTATTTCACCTAAAATTTTAATTGTCTAACTAACTCTGACCATTATTAATCGCCACTGAAAATGGCGTGGAATATTATTAGTTGTCATGAACTAAAATTCAAATTCGATTTTAGTTGTGTCAAAATATTTTTTAAATTTAGAGACCTTTTATTGCAGAATAGCTATAAGATTCTCATAGCCAAAAGTAAGGAATTTTAGTGATAGTTTAGTTCGGTGTACAAGAGAATCGGCACCATTGTCTCTTAATTATATTTCCCAAGAGCGACATTCTTGTTTAGCTTAGGCTTTACGTCGGCTTCACCGACGTGTCCACATTAAATGGGATTTAACTGGATCCCATCTAAACTAAATGATAAGTAGTAAAACAACACGACTATTGGCTTTATTGCCTGATATTAAGTTTTTCGACACCAAATCAATTCAGACAGCAAGGCCTAACTGTGAAGATATTGGTTACCTCATCGCTGGTTGGGTCGAGGCTCTGCTTGTAGCGCGCGCGCGGCTGCCAGCGCTCGTACTGCGACTGCAGGGCGTGGCCGATGCTCTCCAGCGCCTTGCTCGGAGACAGTGACTGAGGGTCTGCAGAACAAGAAAGCAATGCTTAGTACCTAGGACATGCCTCTTAGATCTAATATGAACAACTTGCTTCAGTCTCTCTGCAATATCAACACTGATGGCTTCGATCGCACTGGTTTAAGATTGCGCTCTGTCGAACTGGTGACTATCAAGTACTACCGGAAAAAGGTTCCAGATTGGAATTTATTAAGGTGGATCCACAGTGGTAGGCCACTAAATTCAAAATTACAAAAAAAAAAAAAAAACTGTCGCGACCATAACAAATACATAATTGTGTATTTTAATTATAATCATCAATCCTAACTATAATAGGTGCTATAAATGCGAAAATGAGTTTGTTTGTTAGGCTGTCACGATAAAACGGCTGTACGGATTTGGATGAAATATGGTGCGATAATATATAAGAAAAATTAGAATTTCGCGGGCTACCACTGCGGATCCTCCTTAACTACCTGTTCAGGTAGTTTTGTTTTGTTCCGTTTCGTAACAATAGAAAAAGTGCAAAACTTATCGAAAAATAAATAATTCTTATGACTCCCCGTGTTTCTAGGTGGACAGTTCCTCACCGGTTTAACGACGGTATTCCTATACTCATGAAATATTATTACAAATATCTAAAATAACATTGTACCATCGTATCACTAAGATGCCCTAAGGTTATCATTCGAAATAGCATTAATTATAATTGTCCCAGAGTACCTAAGAGAGAACTAATTTTATCCATGCATGATGATTACTTACAGCTCACAATATTTCAAGTCAAATCCCAATACCTAAACTATTAAATCGACAGCCCTCGCTATTCCAGTACAATACCTAAACTATTAAATCGACAGCCCTCGCTATTCCAGTACAATACCTAAACTATTAAATCGACAGCCCTCGCTATTCCAGTACAATACCTAAACTATTAAATCGACAGCCCTCGCTATTCCAGTACAATACCTAAACTATTAAATCGACAGCCCTCGCTATTCCAGTACAATACCTAAACTATTAAATCGACAGCCCTCGCTATTCCAGTACAACTATTAAATCGACAGCCCTCGCTATTCCAGTACAATACCTAAACTATTAAATCGACAGCCCTCGCTATTCCAGTACAATACCTAAACTATTAAATCGACAGCCTTCGCTATTTCCAGTACAATACCTAAACTATTAAATCGACAGCCTTCGCTATTTCCAGTACAGAAAGCTTTTCCTGCGATATCCAAAAATATAACTATTTCATGATAACGTTTTGTTCGCACTACGCAATATTCCCAGCGGAACGATCAGCTGTTTGCTGTGTTGTCTGGCGTTTGACCTCAAAACGTTCCACATAGCTGAGTCATCACTTATCGGAAACTTGGCTGGTTTTATCTATCTCATCTCTTTAATTACGTCCTGAAAGCTCAAGAGCCTAATTATTGTTTTAATACCGATTTAGCAAAATACCAAACACATTTTTTTTAAACGTGATGCTAAACGTAAAGCCCCCTAGAATGGAAACTGTGGAAAGTTGTATGATCCAACATAGAAGAACTAACTCTCTGACAAATACTCGGAAGACAAATATTGTGGAATCCGATTGGAGCCCTTAAATACAGAGTACCTACCCAATATCGCTCTAAATGAATTAAATGAACATTATCTCTAGCACAAATTTGGGAGTTCAGAAGAAACCCACATAATATAAAACCAGGCCTTGGGTACTAGGATATTCAGCGAAAATTGTTACTGAACATACATACAAAAATATCGAACACCGCGATCTAGAAAATGGGGGCGCACATCGAAGCGTTATTTAGGCACACCACACGGCACGAAGTGTTAATAAATTAAGTCATAAAGACTTTATAATTAATTTCAAGCAGCCAGGGCGAACCTACGGCACGGGTTATAGGGCACAACATGCGATCAAGTGTTGTCAGCGGGGAAATCATTTAAGTTCAGACTACGGAAATCCAGAAGAAAAGGATTAAAACTGATCGAAGGTCGTCCGTGCGATGGCAGCACTGTTGTGATGTTAATTACCGTCATTAATCTGTCATTATTGGCTAACATAACGGCTGAACGGATTTGGATGAAAATTGGCACGCAGATAGTTTATATGGGTACTTTTGATACCGGTGGTACCACAGAAATATTAATTATATCTATGGGTGGTACAGTACAGACGCCAGCACATCAACCTACTACAATCTGACAAAGTTCTTTAACAGATTTTCAACTATATCACTAAAGCATAAGGTTTAAGTTGATTGGGAAAATTGGACAGTTTTGGGTAGGTTGACGTGCTGGCGTCTGTATGTTCTCTTGGGCTATTTTCCGACATCCACGCGAGCGAACCCGCGGGCCAAAGCTAGCATTGTATACCTACTGTACAGAAGCTCAGAGGCGGATTATCCCTAGGCAAACTAGGCACGTGCCTAGCGGCGCGAGGTTACAAAAGGGCGCGCGAGCGGAAGTTTTAGAACAAAAACAAAACATAAATTGAATTGTGTAAATCAGTATGCACCACCGACTTACACAATATAAAAGATTCTTTCATTCTACAGAGCACTCCCGCCGCCAAACACCGCAACCCTCTGGTTGTCGAGGCCGCCAATTATGTCACTAGTAGAATCAGTCAGATCCGCCGCCCGAGGCAAATCCTTACCGACCCAGACGACCCCATAACCCTCCTCCAGGAGAGCAATAGGGCCACAAGTACAGTGCACAAACACAGACACCGACCCGCATTCTGACCGCCGCCGAGGTCCTCCGCGATCACGACCCGCCCGAGTAAATAATACTCCCCACCGACCCTTGTTCGCAGAAGCGCCAGCCCGCGTTATGCTGAGAAATGTAGATTTAAATTCCCCGATTAATAATAATGAATCATCTTTGATCCAGCCTGTCCCAACTTGCTGTCCTCCCCCCAGCGACGCCCTAAGCCGAGGTCCGTACCCCACAGGGGGTGCCCTTAGGAGGCTTTAAGTTAGCAGCTTAAGGCAGCCGCAGGATTGACCGGTTAAGTGTCATCACCTCAGAGGTGAGCTACGAGATGCCCTAGACAAAAAAAACAGAGCACTCATTTCATTATTTGCTTCCGGAGCGTGCTCCACCTCCTACACGTGTCCTGGCCTAACTAATTATCCCTTCTACAGATAGTGCAATCCACGACGACGCGCCCCACTCCGCGATTATTGTACTGTAAGCTGTACTTTAGTACGGAGCGGAGTGGAGTCGGGCGCATTGTCGTGGATTGCACTATCTATAATATGTATTACATTACATAATTGCGAAAGTGTGTGTGTGTATATCTCCAATTTTCGAAAAATTTATCTGCACGGGGTGCTCACATTATCGAGCATGCTTCGCTCGCTCTTGCATCTTACTCTATCTTAATTCTTAAGCTTCTTTGTATAAATCAGTTAGTCCTCTTTCTGTATGAATGGACAAAATAAAACCTATCCCATTCGAGGCGAGATGCAAAAATTATCGAGCTAGCTTCGCTCGCTCTTGAATCCTACATTCTCTGACAAAGTTATTCCTTGTAAGAATAGGGATGATGACTGGGTCAAAAAAAAGAAATTCTATTTAGTCCATCAGTCAGATAATAAAAAAATATTAGACACGTATTTTTTGCTTTATCATACTTATTAATAAAAAATGACTTAGATACAACGCATTAAAGTTGGGGAGTGGGGGTTGATACGTCACAAGTATGTATAAAATCTACATACAAGTGACGTCATGGCACATTACAACTGAATGTATCGCCGTAATCTTTTGATACCGTAAAAAAAGAAAAAATACGTGTACGTTATTTTTCCATAATCTACATTACGGACAAAAAACATTTTTTTAGTCATCATCCCTATTGAAAAACGATAACTTGACATATCTGAGGAGAACTGAAGATCCGTGGAGCTAAAGATGCACCCCCTTGGAAATAAACCTGCCGGCGCCCATGATCCTGCAATTCCCACGGGATGGGGCATCACGCGGGTGAAACCGCTTGGCGCAGCATTAGTTATTATTTATGCATAAGTACTAGTTAAAATTTATAATATATGGCCCCTAGAGGGGCGTCGACGACGTGCTTGCCAAGGTGCTCTGCAGAAGCTATTGGTAAACCTTTATTAGTAAATAAAAAAATGTTTCCGACTTCTTGTGACCTATTTAAAGATGGATTAAGGAAAATAAAAGAGCATATTATTTAGTAGAACAAAAACTGACTGGCTTTCCCATTTCTTCCTTGCAGAGCTTTCTCCCATAGTTTTAGTCTAATAAAATATTTGTGTTTGTGTTTGGTTTGTTATGCAATAACAGCTTCGTAAAGGATCATAATTATTCGTTAGGCTAAATTTACATTGCCGCGGAACGAAATTTGGACAAAAACAAAATTGTGTAAAGCATAATTAATGAACTTTATGTCAATCGTGTAAAGTACAAACAAGATATGAGCCAAATAAGCGATCGCGTGTATTTTGGAGAATTCTCCACCATTCTCGGAAATTCTCGAATCCCACAGCAAGCAGCTCGTACAGATAGTGCAATCCACGACGACGCGCCCCACCCTGCGATTACTGTATGGTAAGCTGTACTTTAGTACGGAGCAGAGCGGAGTGGGGCGCGTCGTCGTGGATTGCACTATCCATATCAAATTTGTACGTTACACCACATAAAATTAATTAAAGATTTAGTTACAAAAATTTGCTAACGCAACAATTTAACCCTTTTTTTTCTGGGTGGGAAATCCCTTTCGTACTTTCCCGCGATTGTAAATTAAGCCTAAAAGACGTAGCTTGTTTACAAAAAAAAGGATAGTGACAGGTAGCAATCAAATTCATGGACTAGTGACAGTAGCGACGTCTATAGTTAACAAGTGGCAGTTTTTATGCCCCCGTGTTTTATGGAGAACAGACATATTATTATCATCAGAATCCTAACTAATATTATTAATGCGAAAGTGAGTTTGTTTGTTCGTTAGCTTTCACGCTAAAACGGCTGAACGGATTTGGATGAAATTTGACACATGAGTAGACTATGACCTGGACTGGGACATAGGATACTTTTTATCCCGATATTCCCACGGGATCGAGACTTATGCGCGTGAAACCGCGGGGCGCAGGTAGTTACTTTGCTAATATTTATAATCATTATCATCATTGTCCTGCTCCTATCTATATTTGGGGCGGCGCGGGCGCAGCAAGTCTTTTTCTTCCATACTTCTAGCCGAACCATATCAACTAATATTTAATGTAATAGGCTAATTATGATAATTGATTGAATTTTAATTATTTACCTAATTTGTGTTTTGTATGATTTACAAAACAAAAATTAGGTAAATAATTGCTGGTATCTGTTTTTTTTATGTAAATCTTAATATGTGCTTAAAATGAGTTCATAATCGAATTTATGGTCATCTAAAAAACATTGCCTCTGCCCGCGACTTTGCCCGCGTGGAGGTCGGATATTATCCCGCAAAAACTTATTACCGGGATAAAAAACATCCTATGTTGTTAGGACATAGGATACCAGGTGGTCTATGTCTATCCGTGTGCCATATTTCATCCAAATCCGAGCAGCAATTGAGCGCGAAAAGGTAACAGACAGACAGACAGACCGATTTACTTTCGCATTTATAATATTAGTATGCAGTTGGGATTAAAAAAGGATGACGACCTTTGTAGGCTAGCTATTTTTATTATGTAGTTGGTAGTACATTGCATCGTAATTCATACCACATTCTTTAATATGCGCAGTGCGACTGGTAAGAGCAAAGTACGTAGGCATCGTGATCACTAGGCACGGCAGCACGTGTGATGTGATTCATTCACGACACTCGAACAAACCGCAACAGGCGTCCATAATAGTGAATCATGCGCCGCATTTCAGATGGTCTCTGTCTCTATAGTTACTAAAGACCACCATTTTATTTTCACTTAAAACCTTTAGCATCTATGGTACAGTCACGAGCTTTAATTTGGGACCCATTTCCGTTAAATGTTGTTAGAACAATCATAATGCAATAAGGTCGAAACTTTGAAACTTTGCTTTAAGGTTGAAATGTTGAATGTCAAGTTAAGACATAAAATTTCTTATCTAATCGACCTATGAAATGATAACCTCGTTGCAAAAAGCTATCATTACGATTTTCTAATTACGAACATGTGTCGTGTCAGTGTCATTTAAGAAAATAGTTTAATGTGATATTTTCACAAAATATAATTTACCAATTAATAAAATGCTTGCGGCTAATCGTGACCAAATAAGGCTCCAAATTATTGATTTGCACGAACAAGGAGTAGGCATTCACGAGATATCGCGACGAATAAATGTGACAAGAAACACAGTTCGCCGCTGGGTTCGACGCCACGGGAACGAGGAAAATATTATTGACTTACGACGAAACAACCATCACCCGCAAGTTATAACACAAGAGCAGAGCCGCTTGATGCAAAGGCAATACCTGATGAATGGATTTACGCCAACGAGGCATTTTGCGGAAACGTTTGAAGTCCACCCTTCAACAGTTAGAAGGCATCTTAAAGCTATGGGACTGCATCACAGGCGGCCTGCAAAAAAAATTGCGTTGACGGATGCCCATAAAGCTGCTCGACTTATTTTCGCACGTCAGTATCTAAATTTTGATTGGACGACGACGGCTTTCATCGATGAAAAGACTTTTCAATCTTCCCAAACGGGCAGACTACATTTGTGGCGAATTGACAGGACGTGATACACGGAAGACCACTTCATAGCTAACAACGCGTCTGGTCGCATTACAGTTAACATGTCTGGCTGGATTAGTTCAGCCGGCATTGGAGAACTAATAAATTTACCACCCAGGGCAGGCTCAAGATTATGTCGATTTATTAGACGAGAGTGTCCATCCAACATTGCAACTATATTATCCACAAGAAGATGTTGCTCCAATAAACTTTGTTCAAGATAACGCAACAATTCATACGGCAAGAATCGTTAGAACTTGGTTCTACAATAATAGAGCAAATTTAAATCGTATTCCGTGGCCTGCAAAGTGTGCCGATTTAAATCCTATAGAAAATTTATGGGGCTTAATGGTTCAAAAATGGTCAAATAGAAACGAAAGAACTAGAGAAGCACTTATGGATCACTGCCTCACAGTCTGGGAAAGTTTAAGGGGTACTGACATATGTGACAAATTGATTGGATCCATGCGTAACCGGCTCCAGGCTGTAATTGACAATGAAGGTGGATATACGCGGTTTTGAATATTTATGATAAAAAAATTACTGTAGAGATTTAAATTAATTTAGTCGTAGCCTTCGGTGATAAGTGTTTATTTTGTGCACCGCTAACCATGCTTTCTATATAATTGTGTTAAGATTGAGGTTTGTGTCATAAATGTCTTAATAAATATAAAGAATAAATAACTTTGTTTTTCTAAAGATTTTATTAATCAATATTTTAGCTGAAATCTTCTAAGCCCCCATAATCATAAACGGCCTTTAAACCTATTTTATTTTAAATATGTTGTTTTGGTCCGTCACTTTGATATTTATGTTTGAGAAAGAGACAAAACTTTTTAACTAATATAGGTTTGAAGAATAAGCGGGTTAGTTGACTAGCTATCATATATTGATAATATAATTTTGCTCTTTTTTATTTGTTTCTTTTTTCTTATGGGACCACAGGACCAAAAAGTAATTATTACTCGGAAATCGGTAATGATCGTTTGCCCTCGCTCCAGTTGACGTTAGCCCCTAGAAACGTAAAGTTGTCGATGGTAAACATTATGACGTTTATTGTTTGTGCAGTGACAGCGTTAACATAATAGCTCTAAATGGCGAAAGTTTGCTACACGATATTCAACCTTAGGTGGGTCCCAAATTAAAGCTCGTGACTGTACCTACTATGCAATGTATGTGACAAATACAAAAATATGAATCGCAGAAGCTTAATGGCCTAGTTTCTAGAACAAAATACTTATAAACAAACTACAAATTATTTGTTAATGCTGATATAAAGTTTTTTTACAAAAAAAATTACAACAGGTACCTATAGATAGTGCAATCCACGACGACGCGCCCCACTCCGCGATTACTGTACTGTAAGCTGTACTTTAGTACGTAGTGGAGCGGAGTGGGGCGCGTCGTCGTTGATTGCACTATCTATATATTATGAGCAAAAGGTGTCTTTGTTATTAGGATGAATGTTGAATCCCACTATACATTATACGATTATAGGCATCTCACAAAAATCTCTTCAAGATTTCATACCAAAAAAAAAAAGTTTTAGGTATTATTTTATAAATAAACTAGCCTAAGAAACTTTAATAAAGGAATGTACTATCGGGATTAAAAGTCCCCTATGTGTTAATCCAGGTTTTAAACTATCGATGTGCCAAATTTCAGCCAAATTTTTGCTGCAATCACATGCATCCAGACAAATAGATAAAAATTACTATTTTATTATATGTATAGATTACTGTTTTAATATCATTAAAAGTTTATGTTATTTCACATTTTTATATCATTAAGTAATGCATAGAACAATTCAGTTTCTATCTAAATTTAAAATGCTATATTGAAGTAGGTAATTAAAAAAAAAATGACTGAGCAGACTTGTTTCTACCCTCTAGGTATAAACAAGGTATGTATCATCATTGAGTAGGTAGATAAGTATCATAATTGAAATGGTTACATACCAATCCAGCATTCAAGTCGTGCACATGGCTGTGTCTTCACCACGTCGGGGGGATCCACTCCAACATTGAGGCACAGCACCAGGGCCACGCAGTGCGTCTTGTACTAAACAAAGGCAAAATTATTTTATTTACTATCCCATATCTTCCCTAAGATGACCCTCTGATCTTATTTTTTTTTACATTTGATTTTAAAAAATTGCTCTATCTACTCCAATCACTGCTCATAAGTTCTAAACTACTGATTATTGTTTCTAATTATTTTATAATACTGATCATAATTACCTATTTATGCTTGTACGTTTATAATGTAAGGGAAGAGCGGAGCCTTCAACTACAGGCATTTTATATGCCTAAATGGAGACTCCTTGATAAACAATGTAAGCCAAACGAAATTTATATGAAATAAACTTATATTTTTTTTATAATTTGACAAATGGTAGTGTCTTGGTTGTCTGCTAGTTGTAGGCTATGTGGCATCACATTAAATTTAATATGGCGCAATCTAGCAGACTTAGAGAAATAAATTTAAAAAATTAAAATTATGCCATGTTGGAGGAGGAAACTACCTAGAACTAAACAAAGTAAGTTCATAAACTAAAACGTGACTACAAAAAAATCATGCTCTAAAAAGTATGAAACAAGAAATATTACTGACTGTAATCAACACATAGGTACAAAAATGGTCAAGTTAAAGCCGTGGTGCCGTTATAACTTTACCTTGACCATTTTTATTCCTATGTCTGTAATATTTCTTGATTCATACTTTTTTGACTTTTAGAGTATGATTTTTTAGTAGTTGGGTTATAGTTTTTGAACTTACTCTTTTAGTTCTAGGTTTCCTCCTCTAACAGCATAATTTTTTGCCTTACTTAATTTTTTTTTTCATTTTTATTATAATGTCTTGATTTATGTCTGAAATATTTCTTGTTTTTCATTATAGGTACCATGTTAGAAATAACTTTAATATCAAACACTTTACATTACTTGTCTTAATTAGCAGTTAAATTCATAACAAATAATTTATGGTGGCTCCATAAATTATTCGTTATGAGCCAAGTATATTACAATTTGAGACAGTACCTAGTACTGTTGATTTGTTGTTGACAAATCAAAACAACTGGTTTTTTTTTTACTTTGTTGTTCATATTGATTATTATTGTTTACATCCAAATGTTAGTAGATACCTACATACAATTTTAATGACGCAGGTATGCACAAATGCACGCAAGCAAGTAGGTATATAAATCATGAATGGAGGCACGGAAAACACAATCATATTTACTACAAAAACAGTTGTTTTTTTTTTTATCGACCAAAGCTTTGCTAACGACGCATTCATTCAATCAACCATGTGCGTTTGTTTTCATCGCACTTACCTTACACTCAGCTACGCAGTAACGTACACACAAGTTATCAATTGAAAGTCACGGTCTTACCTTCTCTTTGACTCTCCAAGTGTGCTCCACTCTCTCAGCGCCTTTTATAGGCTCAAGGTGCCTTGGTTTATCGAAACTCAGAGGTAAATCCCAGTCGTCTACGTCTGAAGAAGTATCACTGTCACCCTGACCACTGTTTTTCTCCTCATCTTTGACCGCGAGATAAGGAGGCATTTCTGTCATTTTCACACAACACTTTGTCACAAATTAGTCAATTTTTACCGCTCAACGAAAGCGAACACTTAATGAAAACATTTTCAAAACCTCACACTTCACAGAATCATGTGCGCGTCCATTTTTCCACATGGGAATAAACAAGAAATTAATATTTCATTTCACGTGAGTTTGTTGGGAATTATTAGGTACATAAAAATTACAAAAACTTTATGACTTTTTTGAGCAATTCTAAAAACCAAAATTCAAAATCTTTAATTATTGTTTAGTTTTTACTGTTTTTTTTTTACCAAATTCCATTAACAAGAAATAGAAAAGGAACGTGATTCAACTGCGTTCATTATTTTGTTGAAGTTGACTACTCTTGCTTGTACTAATTGTGGTACATAGTACATACTAATTCCATGCCTAATACTTAGAAGCACTTCGGAAGTCTCCCCAGCGCGTAATAAGATATTTTTCTTTTTTGGATAGAGTAGACCATTTCTATTGTATTTTTGAAATCCTCAAAATGCGCAAAACCATAGGTGTCGAGAAAAAAATTAAAAAAAATTGTTTAAAAAAAAAACCCAAAAATCGCTGGAGTATTATGGGTGGGGAAGATCACGTGGCGGGTCTAAATTAGTTTCCAAGCAATACTAAGGTCAAACACATCTTCAACGTCAAGATCAGCACCCAAAAGTCAAGGTCATTCACCTCAGTCAAGGTCAAACCAAAATATGCTCAAATCTTGAAATATTACCTTGTAGCAACCTCTGAGGTCATGATTCTTTTTAGTAAAGTGTCGTCGACGGAGTCCCGCTGCGCGGATATTCACTCGCTACGCTCGCTCAGTAGACCCCGCCATCCCCTTCTATCCTAACCTGTCCGTGTCGGGGAGCCCTAAGTCCCGAGCTCGCTTCGCTCGCTCTTGCATCCTACGTCGTGTCGGGATTTGGGGCACCCCGACTCGGACAGGTTAGGTACGAACGGGATGGCGGAGTCTGTTCGCTCGCTCAAGAGAAAAAAACTGTTCTAAAAAAAATCGTAAAAAAAAAATTCCTCTAAAAAAAAATTGAAGATCCGGGGCTGCTTCCCGCTGGTTAATACTCCGTGGTTAACACTGTTAACTACTGGGAATGATGCGTTCTACTGGCTAACAGTGTTGACTTCCATCTATATTACTATACTCTTTGGTGTTGACGAACGCGATTTTTTTTTCCCAATAGTTACTACCCTCATCTCGCGTATAGTTCAGGAGTCAGCAGGCCTAACATGACACACGCGACAATTACTCGCTCTCGCGTGAGTAATTTTTGTCTATATCGGTCACTTTCTCGTTTTCTGACAGCACTTCCATACAAAATAGTCGACTCCTCCTGTCAAAATTGATGTTTTCTCGACAAACCCTAACATGGCACCTTGGTTATCTCGATTTTTGACAATTCAACACGAGATAATGTCCGATTTTTCTATCATTTAGTCGTATTTACTCGTCGTCAAAATTTTGACGACGAGAAGAGTAGACAAAATAATGATACAAAAAAAAACTTCAAAATAACATGGCAGTTTCATAATTGTACTTAATTTAGTCATCATTTTATTTTAAAATATATTAATAATGAAAATACTTTTTTTTTTTCTTTTTTTTTTTTTTTTTTAACTATGGCATCTCGCAGGTATACCACTAAGGTATTTACTGCTCAACCGAACAATCCTGTGGCTGCCTTAAGCACTACACTCAAAGCCTCCAGCCAGGAGCAACTATTCTAAATTAAAATTAGGCGAACGCTCGCTAAGGGCACCCCCTGTGGGGTACGAACCTCGGCTTAGGGCGTCGCTGAGGGGGGGACAGCAAGATGGGACAGGCTGGATCAAGGATATTTCATGATTATTATGCGGGGAATTTAAAGCTACGCGCTCAGCTGCGGCGCGGGCTGGCGCTTCATCGGACAAGGGTCGGGGGGGAGTATTATTTACTCGTGAGGGTCGCGCGCGCGGAGGACCTCGGCGGCGAGGTCGGTACGACGGGTGTCGGGTGTGTTTGTGCACTGTACTGGTGGCCCTATTGCTCTCCTGGAGGAGAGTGGTTGGATCATCTGGATCGGAGAGGACATGCCTAGGACGGCGAAATCGACTAATACGGGAGGGGGTATAATTGGCCGCTTCAACAACCAGAGGGTTGCGGTGATTGGCGGCGGAATCAAAATGACGCTTTGAAATGCGTTTTAGGAACTGATGGATTGTGGGGATTTTGAGATCTAGGTGGAGGTTAATATTCCTGACATACCAGGGAGCACCCGTGGCTCTTCTAAGAAATCTGTTCTGGATCACCTGCATCTTATGGATATTTCTGGGGGATGTGTGTGCAAAGACTACACCCGCATAGGTCATGATGGGGATGAAAATACTTAGTTTTAAACTACTATTTATACTGGAACGACGTGTTTTGGAATTTTTCGTTTTTTGTATGGAAAATATGAAAAAAATATTACTTAAATGTTGAGTGTTAGGGGTTTATGGGTTTCATAAAGGGGGTCGAAAATTTCATTATTTTTGCGATAGGACACACCGTTTTCGAGATTTAGGCAAGAGAAAAGAAAAAAGACAGTATTGTTTTTGCAACTTCGAGGTGTTGGTGTGAATTTTAGTTCATTTTTTAATTGCGACTAAATACTTAGACAATCAACATTTTAGGTCAAGAACGTAAAATTCTGAATAGCAAAATTGCCATTTTCAATTAATAGCTCAGTGTCGTCAATCTAAAATATAGTTAAGTTGTGTCACTTTAGTCTATTTCAGAATGGAAAATCGTTGGTTGACAGGAATAATCTAAATTTTGGTGATTTTAAGTCTACTTTATTTATTAGGCATTTGTGAAAAGAAAATCGGCACCATTGAATGAATGAAACGGAATCTCAAGCCGATGTTGCTATCATAAAAATAATTTGTTTTTAATAACTTGCAACATCGGTTTCTCAGCGCGAGATATAGAAGTGTCAAAGTGCCTTTTACGAGATATCTCGTCGTTTACGGTCATGTTAGGGATTAGAATGACGTCAGAATTGTAGACAAATTTCGACAAAATGAGATAAAGAGCTTTCTCGTGCTTGTCATGTTAGCCCTGCAGGTTAAAGAAAAGTTACTATTTTATATGGCTCCTCATGAGCCTTATAAGTGGCACCGAGTCATAAGCATAACCCAAGTAACAAAATTTTCCTATAGTAATCAACCTATAAGACAAAACGTCTCATAGGAATCTAATATGCGCTTTGAATAAGATCTTTGATCTTATAACAGTTTAGGGACAAAGGTGGAAGGTATTCCACCTGTCTCCTTTTACGATAGGTATTGGAGGTGAAGCGTAGTTATAGAGCAGAAGAGAAACTTCAACTTGTAGTAAATAATAATATAATCATCACACGTATCAGTCTAATGTTAGGTACACTATTAGTACTTATAACGAATCAAACTAGAATGGACAAAATAAACTAATGACATAATATCTAGTCTGTCCCGCGAGGGTTTACAAGCCAACTAGTGAGGGACGCTTCACGCTACGTTACATCGGTAACGCCCCGCATCGTGGCTTTGTGTTGCCACTTACAAGAGTGCGTTCCTGACTACTTATAATTAACTGAACATAATACAGGCGACGCCACGTATACTAATGTGCGTTCACAAATTTCACAATACGTGACGCCACAACAGCATCTTATAAGACGATATGCGCTTTTGATACTCTACATGCATTTAAAGCATCCACACATGCTAAAAAAAATACAAATATATTATGTGGGCCGAGGCACCGAAGCGTGAGTTTTCATAGTAATTTATTCAAATAGATATAGAAATAGATTTTCATACAAACATTGCCAGCCGGGCGCTCGGAATGTATTCGACCAGTAAGTACCTACAGCAATTTCGATTGATCTCGAAGAACGTTGTCAAAATATTGCTCGAATTTCCAAACATGTTTGAGAAAAGTTACTTTATTCTTCACCTAGGTATTCTTATTATTGTTAACATGCATGATTGAAGTTCTCCCTTTTTAACTCCTCTGACTTTTAAGTGTCATTAATTAAATAATAGTTTAGGAGCATGAGGAACAGGGTGTGAAGCTCACTCATCCACCATAGAAAAGGGAGGATCCTCCGACCAGACGGGTGTTATGTCTGGCGGGCAACTGCCTGTGTGTTGATGTCGGATAGTCTAATACTCGTATGTCGTTCGCGCGGTAAACTCTAATTGCGCGATACAGGATTTGTGTGACGTCATGTCTTTTGATGCGTAGTTCGTAATTTCGTATGTGGCGGTGTAACCGCTACAATAGTTATGTATGGTAGGTACACGTGAACGTTAAACTGTGCACTGTGCGAGGAAATAGAAAAAACGAGCGAGCCATACAGTAGTCGCACACATCAGCCGAGATGTCAGATGTTATATTAATTTAGATGTACCTACTTAAGGCGACATTTTCCGGGCCTGTGGGCCTTTGAAACGCTACCTCCGCCTCCCCCTAAGGGGGAATGACGTATTTATTTACGATTCACTGCCGATCATTTCGCGAAAAATACATGCCACAGCATAAAATTTGCAGTTGACCAACTGAACTAGTTTTTCTTAGGTTCGATTTTTTTCAATAAGTTTACATTTTATGGGACTAAGGTACGGTGTAGTGAACTAAAATGATTACTTAAAATGTCCTGTGTACCTAATGGGCGTTTTCACATTAATAGATAACGACACCAGCCCGATACCGATATGTCGGCAGCTATTATACCGACATCGATAGGTACAATTATTATCGGCCCAATGATATTGGTAACCATCGCGACGCACCAAACAATGTGGTTGTTTGGTGCGTCGCGATGGTTACCTACTAAGTATCGACGTCTTGAAGTCGCCAGTGCGAAAAAGTGTGTTCAAGTGACAAAATGCCGCTACTCTCACCGCACTGTGTCTTCGCCGATAGATATCGTACCTATATCGGTGTCGGTCGCTGTCTGCGACGATATAGGTGACAATAGCAAGACAATGTAAAAGCGTTTGGTAGGCACTAAACGTATCCGATCATCTGACCTCCGATATAGTGTCGATGTCGGGTCGGTGTCGTTATCGGCTAATGTGCTGTGTTGTGACAGTCAATTCATTTTATTAATTAAAGAAACAACATTTTTACCTTTTGATATAGTGTTATGGGATAGTTCGTAGAACGTACACAGAAAAACATGAAGTTTAGGCCTCTTCTGTCATCTATGGTTTTAATAAAAATCAATATCTATGGTTAGGTGACTGTTAATGAGAAATCCCATGTACAAACTGCACACGGGATTTTTTTAGTGATAGTTAGGAAGTCATGAATAATCTGTAAGAATCCATAAGTGTATCAGTGTTGTGACATTAGGTATATACATTACACATGAAGGAACGCAGGCGTTTAATAATTCACTTAAAATGAAAAACTTGCAAGCAATGGGAAATTTCTACTGAAGGCTGCGCGTTTAGACCTCTGCAGGGCTAACATGACAAGCGCGAGAAAGCTCTTTTTCTCGTTTTGTCGAAATTTGTCTACGATTCTGACGTCATTCTAATCCCTAACATGACCGTAAACGACGAGATTTCTCGAAAAAGGCACTTTGACACTTCTATATGTCGCGACGAGAAACCGATATTGCAAGTTATTAAAAACAAATTATTTTAATGATAGCAACATCGGCTTGAGATTCCGTTTCATTCATTCAATGGTGCCGATTCTCTTGTCACAAATGCCTCTAAACTAGACTAAAAATCACCAAAATTTAGATTATTCTTGTCAACCGACAATTTTCCATTCTGAAATAGACTAAGTGACACAACTTAACTATATTTTAGTTTGACGGCACTGAGCTATTAATTTAGTGAAAATGGCAATTTTGCTGTTCAGAATTTTACGTTCTTCACCTAAAGTTTAGATTGTCTAAGTATTTAATCGCGATTAAAAAATGAACTAAAATTCACACCAACACCTCGACGGCGCAAAAACAATAATATCTTTTTTTCTTTTCTCTTGCTTATATCTCGAAAATGGTGTGTCCTATCGCAAAAATTCGACCCCCTTTATGAAACCCATAAACCCCTAACACTCAACATGTAGGTAATATTTTTTCATATTTTCCATACAAAAAACGAAAAATTCCATATAAAACACGTCGTTCCAATATAAACAAACTTTCATCTTTATTTCTTCAGGATTTTAATTAAGTTGAATGGGCTAAAAATGGTCGTACTGTTTCGCTTATACTGTGACCATATTTTTTTGTTTTGGATGTTTCCCACCACTCATGAAGATTCGTAAATATTGACAGCTATACATGAAGTAACAATTGCCGTACTTTATTGCCAAGTGACGTACCTACTGCTACAGCTATAATATCGAATCTATTATTTTAGGACATCGACATTTTAGAACGACTTTTTATCGTATACAGAAGTGTCGTATACGATATCGTAACCAGTGACTTTTTGTATTCAAAACTGAAAATTGTTCATACTGAGCCAATACGATACAATCACGGATTCAAGAAAAAATTGTGTTGCTGGCTCAGCTATTTGAAAAATATAATTACGATTTTTATCGTGTTCTATACATTTGGTCATGTTAGTATAGCACTTTTGTTCGAAACAGCATTTTTTTTCTAATTTAAGTTGTTCTTGACAGAGTGAAAATTGTTTTAAATATTTTTTATACAACCGACAACCGGACCAATTGTATATTATATGTTTATTAATATAGAATATGATATTAGCAAAGACAGTTCGATGGAGAGTAAATATAGTAACATGGATAAATCTGATAAAAAAAATCTTTAAAAAAACTTCTTCATATACGACGGTAAAAAATTATATAAGACTCGCACTTGACTATAATTTTATCGATAATAATTTGTAATGTGTCTAACACTATTGTAAGATGACAATTAAACGACATCATATCGCATAGAAATAATCACACTTTCGAAAACAATATTATGAATTAAAACTATATTAAAATTACGAAATATATTTTCTGAGTTGTCGCAATTTCATATCTAATGTGTTCTTCATTTATTTGATTTTTTTTTTAACAACTGCAGAGAGAGCGTATTTTTAAAAATTTTGACACAGGTCCACCCTCGATGACGTCCCGCAGGACTCTGAGCGCGAGCCGATTTAGCCCGATTTACTATATTTGGGTTTTTTTAAAGATTTTATTTGCTGTTACATTAAAATAAATCCATAATCCCCTAAAGTCTTTTATGGTGAACGTATAGACGAAATTTGATTGAAATTGCTTTAATTATAATCGAATAAAACCATTTTTTCTCATAAAAAATCTACATTTTGAGGAAACTTTGCGATTTTTTTGTATCGAGCCAAATTATGTCAATCGTGTTTTGGCCCTCATAATTCACTAAAAAATATCTTCAATTTTAATAATCATGAAAAAAAATAAGGCAAATTAGTAGTTTTTGAGGACAAAAATTGATTTTGCGTACAGCCGAAATGCGTCAAAACCTCTTGTTTGGGACCCATTTCGCCTTAAGGCGACATTTTCCTGGCCTGTGGGCCTTTGAAACGCTACCTCCTACATTATGGAAATGAGACCATAGAAGAAGTCGATTACGCAAAATTCTTGGGGATAACAATTGACAAAAATTGTAATTGGAAATCTCATATTGATGATTTATGTAAGAAGATAGATAGATTTGTATTTGTTTTATATAGACTTACATGTGTGGCTAGTGTTAACGCGGCAATATGTGCATACCATGGCTATGTCTCATCAATTTTGCGCTATGGCATTGTAATATGGGGTAATTCGGTTGAGCTTAAAAGAGTGTTTAGTGCTCAGAAAAAATGCGTACGCTCAATCTATAGAGCGCACCCGCTGGACAGCTGTGTTCCACTATTTAAGAAACTTAAAATACTGCCACTTCCAGCACTATACATTTTTGAAATTTGTATCTTTGTACACCAAAACAGACATGAATTTGACTTGTATAATGATGTTGTATCCAGACCCAGCCGCAGAGTGCATACGCTTAATGTTCCTAGGCGTAGAATTAAATTGTTTTCTTATAATGTATACTGCATGTCCATTACGGTATATAACAAATTACCTGATAGCTTCAAAACTCTCAGCCTCAGAACATTTAAATGTAAATTATTTAACTTTCTTCTTAGCAAATGTTATTACTCGACTGAAGATTTTATGAACGAAAAATTTACCTAAATATTTGACATTTACTAAATATTTTGACCTTATTGAATTTTGCATTATATAATTACCTAATCTATTTTATTGTTTAATTTATTTAAACTATTTGTAAATCTAATTTTAATCATTTATTTTTAATGTAATGATGGTCCATAATCATATTTGTACGCCGGAAACGGCAGAATATTATGATCGTAATACTTGTAGCACATAACAACTTTGTACAATATTCTGACAAATAAATGCATTCATTCATTCATTCATTCCGCCTCCCCCAAATGCAGAAAGACGTATTTATTTACGATTCACTGCCGATCATTTCGCGAAAAATCCATGCCACAGCATAAAATATTTGCAGTTGACCAACTGAACTAGTTTTTCTTAGGTTCGATTTTTTTCAATAAGTTTACATTTTATGGGACTTAGGTACGGTGTAGTTAACTAAAATGATTACTTAAAATGTCCTGTGTACTGTGTACGTATGTGTGTTGTTTGGTGCATCGCGATGGTTACCTACTAAGTATCGCCGTCTTGAAGTCGGCAGTGCGAAATAATGTGTTCAAGTGATAAAATGCCGCTACTCTCGCCGCACTGTGTCTTCGCCGATAGATATCGTACCTATATCGGTGTCGGTCGCTGTCTGCGACGATATAGGTGACAATAGCAAGACAATGTAAAAGTGTTTGGTAGGCACTAATCGTATCCGATCACCAGACCTCCGATATCGTGTCGATGTCGGGTCGGTGTCGTTATCGGCTAATGTGCTGTGTTGTGACAGTCAATTCATTTTATTAATTAAAGAAACAACATTTTTACCTTTTGATATAGTGTTATGGGATAGTTCGTAGAACGTACACAGAAAAACATGAAGTTTAGGCCTCTTCTGTCATCTATGGTTTTAATATAAATCAATATTTATGGTTAGGTGACTGTTAATGAGAAATCCCGTTTACAAACTGCACACTGGATTTTTTTAGTGATAGTTAGGTAGTCATCAATAATCTGTAAGAATCCATTAGTGTATCAGTGTTGTGTCATTAGGTATTATATGAAGGAACGCAGGCGTTTAATAATTCACTTAAAATGAAAAACTTCGCAAGGAATGGGAAATTTCTACTGAAGGCTGCGCGTTTAGACCTCAGGAGGAGCTGCTTCTCACACGGACAACTCTGTCGCTTTCTCGTAAGCTTGGGGGCTTTTGGGCAGCCTCGGTAGTTGGCTGTGTGTCCTGATTGGCCACACAGCACGCAGCTTGGAGGGCTGTCGAAGAGGCTGCGGTCCTTGGGTCGTGTGCAGGCAGAGGTGCCATGGTCACCCAAGCACTTTACGCACCTGGGTTTCGCATGACAGTGTTTCTGTGCATGGCCGTATAGTTGGCAATTGTGACATTGCCCTATTGTGCTATTTTTCCATGGCTTCTCTATAGTGAAGCCCATGAGACTACATATAGTCTTTACCTTGAAAATGGGGTGATACCCCTCAGTGGGAGAGCATACGACAAGAATCATGTCGTACCCTTCACCACCACGTGCACGGTGCATCCGGTGCACCTCATCCACGGGGATTTTTTGCGACAGAAGTTCGCTAAGTATGTCGGAGGGGGATATCTCCTTTGGGATCTTTTTAATGACCACTCGGGTCTGACGTTCTTCAGGGAGGGAGTAAGTGTGGAACGACACACTTCTCTCTCTCATGAGGCGGGTGAAGTCTCTGAAGTCACGGGCGGTGGGGAGGTTGACTTTGATACCCTGTTGGGTTGAGCGGGCGTTGGTATAACCGATTTTTAAATCGGTACACTATTTTGAAATGGTAGTCCATTTCTCCTTGTCCTGGATGAACACTGAGGAGGAGGAGCTACCTTCTTTGGGCTGGTGGTGGTTGGTTGCTGAGTATCCTTTGTAGAGGATGAAGAAGCAGCGAACGCAATCGGGCCGGGGATGAGGGGGGTGGTTGTCAGGGCCGCGGGTTGGGGGCTGGGCGGGGGGGCGTCCCTGTCTATGTAGTGAGGGGGGGGGTCTTCAATAGCGACCATTTTAGCAGCCTGAGCGGAGTCCTGCCACTTCTTCTTCCTCTTATTCCCAGAGACGTTATTAAACCCGTCATCGTCTGACTGGGAGGCCGAGGAGGAGGGAGGGGCATGATCTTCCGTGTCGGAAAAGCATGGGGTGGCGGTACGCTCTGAGGATGCGGCCGGAACGGATGTGTCCATTGGACTGAGAGGGCTAGGAGGGCTAAACTGGCTAGTGAATGCTGCATCGAGCGCATCACTGAAATTCCCTACCTCGGAGGGATAATTATTGGATAGCTGCTTAGCAGCGATAGTCTCGAGTTCCGTACCGAACTCGTCAATATGTACAGGATCTTTCTTAAGTATCCTGTCTATGATGCTCAAGAGGACCTCGTTGTCGCTCTTGAGCGAATCGAATTTGTCGCTAAGCGACTGGAATTGAGCCTCCATTGTAGAGTGGCTCATTTTTTATAAATATAAGGGAGGAGGGATACCTACTCTCCTAACAATATTACTAAATATTGTATATTAAACCTATCTCCCCGGGTGGATTGGCCGAGGCGCGACGCGCCATGGCTGCTTTTATACTTAGTCCTGGACTCGATCTCGAATATTCTCGAAAATACTCGAGTCGGCGCCTTTGATAAACAAAAAGCAAAAATAAAAAGAGAAATATAAAAATTGCGTTGTAAACAATCTCGACTTTATTTTTTGAAGTTAGAGTCGAAAGTCGCTTGTTGACAACTATAGCGTATAATTCAGAGGCGGCTTTTATCAAAGGGACTGCGCGCTCAAAAGTATACAAGTATACATGTTGATACCAAACTTATGAGATATTGTACCAGCTATTGTAACACATGTTTATACAAATACAAATAAATTAATAAATATACCTACGCGCGGCCGCGGAGTCAAAACGTTCGACCAGAGAGAGGTGTTTTGTTTTTTTTTTCTAATTTCTTGAGGAACCCCTACAGAGGTATCGCAGAACCCTAGGGTTCCGCGGAACACACTTAGAGTATGGCTGATCTAATTCATAAAACTTCTCAAATAAAAAACTCTTCATCGTCGGACTGACGACGGAGTTAAAAATTTAAAAAACACTGAAAAGTAAAGAAGCACCAGTGTGTGAAAAAGGGACACTTTTTTGCAAGTTTTTTTTTTAATGTACACGCAGCTACACATCAAGCTATATTTTTCCATTGTATGGAAATCCTATACAATGCGAGATCAGCATAAAGTAGCCAGCAGGTCAACCTCCCCGAAACTGTCAAATTTTCACAATCAACTTTGAACCTTATACTTTAATGATAAAGTTTGAAATCTATTTATCTAAACTAAGAAATTAGACAGATTGTAGTAGGTTGATGTGCTGGCGTCTGTACTTTTGTTGCTTTAAATATTAACATGTAAAAAATCTTCTCATTGAAATTATAACAACCACATATTTCAGTTTCATTTTATTGGTATCTGCCATCAGAGGGTTTATCTAATACGAGGAAAAATAATACAAGCCACTTCATTATAAAAGCACCGAACATTGATAAACATTTTTAAATAATTAGTTTGATTAACATAATTATACAAGTTTATAATGGAAAAATATTGTTTAATCATTATTCATTATACATAATATATATACAGCATCTATCTAAGAGTTGAGCATTAGTGATTCAGGTCACATTTTGACGGCACTGCACACTGTACAAGTCTGGCACTGTACTCCCTCTGGAAGGCACTCTTTATGGAATGAATGCCTACAGTTGTACACCATCAAATCTGAGGCATTCGATAAGTCCCTAATAATGATCCGACCTTGGCACGCACAACACATGAAGTCATCCGTAACAGATATACCTCTCTGCTGATTGATGATTAGCTTCTGATGTAACTCGAAGTAGTTCCGCAAAGTGATCACTTTACATGCTTCCTGCACTGACAGCTGAAGGTGATAATCACACATCATCTTTGCTAAGGAGTCCTTTAAATCCTTTATCTCACATCCGGGCTGTATATTTTGTATTAATATTCGCGGATCCACGTAGTTTCCTATTCTCTTGAGCAGTAACGTCACATACTCAGGCTTGTCCACTGTCCGCTTGATGAGGTCCATCCACAATTCCTTATCATTGTGTTCTTGACAGAAATTGATAGCTTGGTTTATATCCATCAGCTGTTCTATAATGATTTGCAGAGCTTCTCTTGTGTTGCCAATACGTCCCAGTAGGAACACCATCTCAGGGTAAAATTCATTGTTCTGGCACACATCCAAAGCTTCTTGAATTGGGTAATTATCACTGCATTTTAAAAATGGAAGAAGTTTGTCCCTTGCATATTTAGCGTAAAGTCGAACTAATTTTCCGTGATATCTACCATTTGGTTCAATTTTGCTGTAAGCATCTAAATATTTAAACAGCAGCATGTCATTGCTTGCAAGCTGCTTTTCTACCACCTCTACAGGTACCCTGGGCTTGTCTAGAAGTATTGATATTGCCTTATCACAGTCGAGCGTCATCAGGTCCAGTATCTTGTCGTGTATCACGTTGTGCATTTTGTGTTTAGTAATCAGAGTGAACACGTCTTTGTGCTGGAGAGTCAAGTACGTTGTCAAAGCCTTGTCGTATTTCTTTTGGTAGCAATACAAAAGAGCCAAGGCTTCTAAGTAAATATTTTTGTCGACCTCCGTGTTCAGCAGATGTTCTAAGACTTCCTTGACAATGACGCCAGTCTTGTATAACGCGGGGTTCCATTCTTGAACTAATTTCAAGAATCCCTGAGAGTCCAACTTCAGATACTCATAAAATATTAACTCGTATATGTGAGAACTCAATGCTTGTTCAGGAGTTTTAGGCACATACGGACTGATCGCTCGCAACTGGTTCACTTCAGCAAATTTCAATATCTGTGTCTCCCACAACACTTTATCATTCTTACAAATCCTGGCGCACAGTATGGCCGCCTCCTCGTGCAAGTGCTCAGCCATCAAGTGGTCCAGGTACTGCACGCCGACGGTCACCACCGAGTGTTTCGACGTCTTCCCGCCAACTTCTTCGAGAACGGTAATTGCTTTTTCGAATCGACCTTGTTCTGTGAGCCATTTGACTCTATCGTCGATATCGTATGGACTAGCCACTACAATGTCCTTGGGAGACACTATGAAAAATCTATTTTCCTCTATAAGCATATCTAAATAGTAGTCATTACATGAATATTCCTCATAACCACGAATGTTGAGACTGTCTGTTGATATTTCACAGAATTCACAGTCTTTATAGTCAGCAACGGTGAGCACAGGTCTTTGCGCCTTACCGGTTTCAGGGTCGCACTCCTTATGTACTCCCAGGACTACTAACTGGTCATCCAAGGGACCTAAGCCACTGATGAAGTAGTCAGTCTGGAAAGTGTACACGGGATCGACTAAATACTCGGTGACATCTCGCGTTTGAAGTTCGATTTGACTTCGTTTTCGTATGACGCAGATCCTGATGGTGTCGACCCACCCGATCATGAGCGTTTTGGGGGCGCACCAGAGCAGGTTACAGCGATAGTCTTCTATGGATCGGTTGGGGACCTTCTCCCACTGGATGAGGCCGAGCGAGCAGCGCGCCACCAGGTCGTACACGCGCACGCCCACCTCGCTTGCCCACGCCACGAAGCGCTCGTGCCACGACATGGCCTGCACGTAGCCTTCGCATTCGCACAGAACTGTGCTACGAAGGCGGTTCAGGAATGTCTTTTCGTATAATGTTAATTTGTTGTCGCCTGAAATAGAAAAAAGGAATACTTAGTAACCTAAGGCCGCTTCCTCATTGGTCGGTGCGGTATAGTTTCGGTACTGCTTATGTTTCCTCATTGGTCGGTAACTCAGATCATAAAAAGGAGGACATGTTTTGAGGTCGGTAAGCACTCAGTACCGAAACAGTACCGCACTACTTTCATTTAGAATTCCAAATTCAAATTAATTCTATCGGTACGAGAGCCCATGACCAAAATTTTTGCCTTATCGTTTTATGAACAAAACCGTATATATTGGACAAAAGGAAATATAATAAAAACTGTTTAATGAAAAAAAATCATCGTTTTTAATAATTGTCGGACTATCATCGGTGTCGAGAAGAATAGGAGTGTATCAAGCACCGCGCGTGTCGGTCGGCTCCGAATCGCGCGTGTCGATCGTTCTTTAGGTTTTTGGAATAATGGGTGACGTTTAATTTACTAGCTTTTGCTAGAGGCTTCGCCCGCGTGCATGTCGGAAATTATCCCACGGGAACGTACTATTGGGGTATAAAGTATCCCTTCCCTGTATCCTGTGTGTATCCAGATCATGGTCAACCCAATTTTATTCAAATCCGTTCAGTCGTTTTAGCGTAATAAACAAACAAACATACAAACTCAATTTCGCATTTATAATATTACTAGCTGCGCCCCGCGGTTTCACACGCATAAGTTTCGATCCCGTGGGAATAACGGGATAAAAAGTATCCTGAGTGTTAATCCAAGTTATAAACTATCTGTGTGCCAAATTTTATCCAAATCCGTTCAGTAGTTTTAGCGTGAAGAAGAGACAAACATACACACTCACAAACTTTCGCCTTTATAATATTAGTAGGATATGTATAAGGAGCTCGGTAAGCTTTCGGTACGGATGCAGTAAAACGCGTGACGTCACGCGGTACCAGGACGATCCCGCATTGCAGACGTACCGACCAGTGAGAAAAGAGACTAACAATTAAGCAGTGTCTAGTTGTCTAGGTAAACGCTCTGTACTGAAACACACTGTCAAATTCAAATATTTTTATTTGTAGAACATAGGTAAACAAAAATGTACAGATGTCAATGTTAATTAAATGAACGCTATGTCTTACCGGCGCGGCGCGGCGCACAAATATTCTTATTATAATTTTTAATTACATAACATACATAACATCACGCCTTGTTTCCCCGAAGCGGTGCGGAAGAGGTGTGCATAAGCACACCTCTGCCCAACCCGTCCACACACACGTGTGTACACCCACATTTCGCCAGTTACGTTTAAGTCCCATGTAATAGGGGGCGAGCCTATTGCTATCAACCGGGCACAAATCCAGACTCCGGGCTGCTACTGAGAAATTGCAGATTGAAAAACCCAATGACACTTTGCCCGACATGGGAATCAAACCCAGGACCTCATTTTCAGGAGTAGCGGTTGCGACCACTAGACCAACGAGGCAGTCAATGACAAATTTTTAATTAATTAGTAACAAATACAACAAAACATTATTTTAAACTAAATTATAACAATTCAAAATTAATGCATACCTAAAAAACAGTATTTATTTCGTATTCTTATATAACCATGTTATTATAAACTGGATGATTTATTTAATGAGTAATAATTAAATAAGTTTACTGTCATCGGCAAACAGGACGGATAAAGGCGGTATATTTTGGAAAATCCTACTTATATTATAAATGTGGAAGTTTGTATATTTGTGTTTGGATGTTTGTTACTCAATCACGCAAAAACGGCTGAACGGATTTGGATTAAATTAAGCACACAGATAGTTTATATCCTGGAATCCTTAACATATAGGATCCAGGTAGTACGTTCCCGTGGTATAATTTCCGACCTCGCGAAAGCTAGTCATTTATAAATATGAGAAACAGCAAGGGCCCAAGGACACTCCCTTGGGGTACAACACAAGCTTTATACATAATGGACGAACTGTGAGCAACTTTAGGACAAATTCTATTTAAAACCATGTCAAAGTCAAATAATTTATTTCAATTAGGCACAAAAAAGTCACTTTTAAACGACAAAATTTACATAAGACAGTCCCACAAAACGCCCACCCTTCACCACTTCCTAGTGCTTTAGCTGGGAAGAAAAAGTGGCGCAACAAACTCCCCAGCAGCACAGCTGTCTGTTCAATTAGAAAAAAAAAATGATTCTATATATTAGTATACAAAATTATTTATATTACGCAACACTAAACATAATTTAAATGATAAATTAATAGCCATATGTCAGAGCACACGCCAATATACCAACCAAAAATATCGAGAACTGTACTCAGGCAGAAATAAAAAATAAATTAAATTCTTCACTGCCAATCGTATGGATTGTTGTAGGGACTCCAAATTATCATGGCGTTTAGAGCAAGCCGTACTCTCTAAAACTGACCATAAATCATAATCCAGCGGATTAAGATCGGGACTAGACGACGGCCAGTCTTCAGCTCTGATTAAGTCCGAAACATTCACTTCCAACCAAGACTGCGTGGACCGAGCTTTATGACCCGGCGCCGAGTCTTACCGTACGGCGCCGAGTCGGACCATACTTGGTTATTGAATATGGTGTTGTTAAGGGGCTTAACTACCTTCTCAAGAATGGTATCTTGATACACTTGTGCCGATGTTTTAATACCTTTTTCACAAAAATATGGCTCTGTCACTCCTTCATAGCTAACACCCCACCAAACCATCACTGAAGTCGGATAATGCCCACGTTGCACTCTGTCGACTAATTGGGAAGTTTCCTTAGAGCTTTGAGCATAAATACGGTCATTTTGTTTGTTAAAATGTTGCTCAATTGTAAAGATTTTTTCATCCGTAAACAATTTTTTTCTGTGACCTCCCTTTGTGTACGTACCGCTTCAGTAGTTGTTTCGATTTTACTACCCTATTCTTTTTTAAATTATCACTTAAAAAATGACCAGTGCGTCTCTTATAGGCTGCAAGTCCTAAGTCATCTTTTAAAATACGCGACATGGTTCTGGGTGCTATCTTCATCTCCCGAGATAAAATCTTTTGCTTACGGACAGGATTTCTTCAAATTCTTTCCCTTACTGCTTTGACCACCTTTTTCGTACGAACACTACGTGGACGGCCTGATCTTTTTCTGTCACAAACAGAGGAGGTCTTATTGTACCTATTAATAGCCCGGTACACAAACATTTGACTAATACCAAGCGTATGGAGAGTTTTAAAAATTGCATTTGGCTCCATAACAACTTTGTGTAATGCAATACAGCGATTCGTTTCTCTTTATCACACCACTCGACTTTAATATCGCAAAATAATGTACAATGTATTGGCGCCAAAATTAGAAAACTCAATGAACAATCGTATAAAAATGACAGATTCCAAATTCAAATGTAATATCTTTCTTATTTTTTATTGTAACCGTATTTATGGCCAGACTAAGTATAGCTGTAATTGGAAGTTATAAATGATAAACGACAACCATCGAGGTAAAATAAATAAACACTCATAACAAAACCATGATCAGCAAGACGACCAGTCACCACAGGCAGCACCCGTTCACGAGCATAACGCAGAGATCAGCCATTACCCCCCTCGCCATATTTGAGGGAAGAAGGCAACCCGACCCCCGACGCTACCGCAAGCAGTGACATCTAAGGGAGCATGACGAACTTGCTGCCGGTTGTTCAGGCAAAAAATAATACGATCAATTGTCGGGGTCGCTAGCTAACCACCTATTGCAATACAACTCATGAAAATCATTCAAATGAGGATATTATATAAAAAAAAAAATATATAAAGTCAAATAAAATAAACAATTATATAAACTTATATAACCTGTCAATAGGTAAGCTAATTCTGGAGAAAGAACATAAACATTGTCTAGAGTTAATCACAGCGACCAACTATTCTTATCATTTAAGTAGTTGATAGATTAGTATGCCATCAAAGAAAGGTTGGATTTTACTTTAGTTTTAAACGCATTAAAAGGGAAATCTAGCAAAGAGGAGTGTAGCTTGTTGTAAAAGGTTCAATTCAATTCAATTTTTTATTGCATTCATGTGTACATTTAGTTGTTACAATTTAAGTAAGTTCCAACATGAAACCCAGTTATACCAAGCCCAACAAATGAGTTATGAACCTTATGAAGCCGGTGAAAGGGAGCTCGTAGGTTGATGTGCTGGCGTCTGTACTTAGCTTTTCGGTCAGAAAATAAATAAGACTTGTTTCAGTATTTTTGCAAATTTATCCTTTGAGGTCTAGAAGTTTTGTAGTTAAAACCATGAAAATTGGCAAGTATTTAGCCTTTTGCTGAAAATTACGTGTTTTAGAGTTAGTTGTTACAGCTGTAATAGTATTAGTAATCACGTCATTTCGTTTAAAACACGTTTTTATTTTTATTAATTTATTTATCTTCTTATAGATTCTTTTCTATTTTGTGAATGTTAGAACTCTGTAGGCTTAGTGGACTGTAGATTTGTTGGCCATCATTATTCTGTCAAGTACCTGGTACTTGTTGAAAGGCCTACACTGTCCTCCCATTCCTAATAACACTGTTATTTAAAAATATTGTAAAAGCCAATTATTTTTAAAAGAATAACCATGGAGTTTCTTGCCGGCTCTTCTCCATAGGAAACAATCAGTTGGAACCGTGCACCTATGTAGCTCCTGACGTTTCATAAGTGCCGCCCATGTAGGTTAATGGGAATTAAAATAATTTGAATTAGAAATTCAACCCAAGAGTGTAAAAAATTGCATTTTTAAGGATTTGTTTATTTTTTTATGGTCCCAGTCACAACTGGACGCAGTGACGAGATGGCTTGATTGCTCGTGTTCCTAACTATGTGCATGTTTTCGGAAGTTGGAACTATAGATATGTACGTATACGTACGACTAAGTCGCACCCAGTCTGCGTGCAAGGCCGGGATCGTTGGTGCGTGTTCTTTCGTGTACGCACGAAAACGCATCCAAAGTGCGCGCGGCCTTACGAATGGAAATCATTTTTTTCATGGTAGGGAAGCACAAGTCATAAAAAAGTTTAAGCAGTTCGTAAACCGAGTTAAACGTCATTTCTGGGTTTGTACCATAGACTACTCTATTATATGTATATGAGAGTTTGTACTATTCAATATTTCAGCAAAACTTAAGTTACTAATGGCTTCAATGAACTTAAATTTATTCTCAGAGCGATAATCTCGACTTCATACATAACAGTGATCAAGTGAACACGTCTTTCTTAAAAAGTTGGGCGATATGGTCTGATAGGGCCAATTCTAAAACTTCGCCAGTACTTCCACAGTCTGTAATGTTGTCAATAGACGTTTCACTAGATACAGCTACGAGCTTTTTTATACTCGGCTTAAGATTGTAGTTCAGTAGTAGATTTTGAGATTAAGTGGATATATATAGGTATTTCAAAGAAAATCCTCAATTTAGTCATCTGCGCCCTGTAAAGTGCAGAACCCATCGCACTGAGGTTTCCTTATGTAACTACAATGCGATAGCAGCTTTGTGTGGGACTATGAGCGAAAAGCGGGGCGGAATTTCCATCCAGATATAAGCTAAATTGTTCCAAGACCTTAAGGGTGCACTAGTCGACGGCTCGAACTCGTTGGTGGGCGTGACTAATATGCAATAGTCTAATTATTGATTTATTTTTATTTATTTATGGCAGTGGCCGCAAACCTAAGTTTCAGCCATTTTCATTTGCTACTTCATTTTTCGCAAATTTAAGTCATTGTAGTGACTTCTGAAAAAAATATCTATAACAAATACAATCAATCAATACAAAGGGCGGCGAACTAACTACAACAATCAAACAAAATAACAAGTGACAGTGACAATGTCACTGCAATGCTTACGGCACTTCCTTCCTTTCTTTACCCGTTTTATGTTTTGGGTTGGCCGTTTTCTATGAAGATATAATACTGTTACGACACTGTTACTGTTACTGTTTATACACTGTGACATTATGTTATTTACCTATTGTAATAACATGTTTAGCAATGACTCATATGAGTGACTCATTTCTGTAGGAGTTTGTATACCTACCTAACTCTACATAATATTCAAAGACTAAAAAATAAACTATAAAAACAATTATATATATCAGTGTGTAAAAAATAACTCGTATTAAATTTGTATTCCCGACCAAACTAATAATTTGGACCATCCCACTACTCTGCTTAAATGTAAGTCATAAACGTTATTAATTTCCTCTTTTAGTTTACATAAACATTACAAATATTGTAATAGAGATTCTGATGCAGAAATCTTTATGACACAACTGTGTACTGTAAGCCCAAGTAAAGGTGAACATTTGAGTCTTGTTTGTGAGCATCCTAATCTATCTGGCCTTTTCACCTTGATTTAGCCAAAAACCACATCAAATGACATGAAATTAAATAATACTAAAGTTGCTATTTGTTAAGCAAAACCAAAAAACTTATGCAATTTTTTGCCCATGGCATGGTAGAAATTATACCACAGGAGGTTACTACCGGGATAGGAAGAAAGAGTTACTTTCACATAAGTAATATTATTATGAATTTCTTGGTAGTGTTATCAATATTGCTTTATTCATTTACCTGTCAAAAATCTCCTCCCAGAGCCGGACTTGAAATAACAAGGATCCAAAGCAATAGACTTGATCACCCTGCCCAGTGTGAGGTTGTGGGTGTTGTCGTCCGTGTACAGACCGTACACCAGCACCTTGCCGTCGTCCGAGCAGCTGGCGATGTAGTCCCCATTCAGATCCACCGAGATTCTGTTTACAGCTATTGTATGAGCCTGCAGCTCCTTGTTCTTCCCGTCTTGCGATATCGGCACTGTGTTCCCTTCATGGTCCAAAAGATGTATCACCCCCCATTGTGTTCCTAGACATATAAACTTGGTATGGACACAAATACAACTCACTGCGTCTTTCAACAAGATATTTTGAACATCGTTCTCCAGTCTATCGTACTTTAGTTTGGGCTCCTCGTCGGGAGGCAAGCTGTCACAGCTTTCAAAATTCACAGCCATGACTGCTTATTTTTGTCCTAAAAAACAGGTGTAGTCACATAATAGATTTATAATTCTGAATTTTCCTTCCTTGTTTTACAATACGAATAATTTGTGAATGAATTTGTGATTTTTATTGTGACTTCTGTCACACCTGTCACATCACACATCATTCAACTTTTCAAGTGACATTCAATAAAGTATTGCCATCTGCCAAACTACAAAGCCTATAAAGCGCAGAGTAAAAACTAAAATTATTATAATTACTAAACCTATGAAAATGTATGGTTATTCCTTTGTTATTCCTGGTATAACTTTATTCCGTGTTTATCAGTAAGAGGGTAAAAGTTTTTTTTTTTTTAAATTAATCTAAATACGACTATTATGCCAAATTTAATCACGTGTTTTATTCGGTCAATTCATAAGTACCATATGACATCAGTTTCGTGACGGAGATTCTCAGTACCGTTACTTATCAGTTTAGTTACAAATTTAAAATGTACACTTTCTGAGTATGACCCTTATACGTTTTCTCTCCTTGCCTGGTGTCCGAATTTTTGTACCAGTTTCTTCTGCTGCGTGCCCTTCCTTAACTATTTTTGAAATTGGTCCTTGACTCACACCTGAAATATAAGATAATAAAATAAAAATGTTAGTAGAAATTTGAAACCTGGCAGGTTAGTTGGCTCACTCACTTAGCAGGTTACCTAATAGATGTACGTTACCGTTACGCTAACCTGCAGCAAGAAGAGAAACGAATATTTCGTGGACTTAAATAATTAGTTAAGTTTAGTATCAGGTAATTTATAACAAGAAAGTTGACAACACTAATCTGTAGCTGCGGAACTTTGTTTGTTTATAGATGGAATAATCTGAGACCCCACCCGAGCTTCTTCTTCAAAAAAGGTTGTACCTTTAGAATAATGTTTGGAGCATCACTTTTAATAGCTATCGGCATATTTAAATTTATAAATTCAGCAATATCACGACAAAACAACCAGAGAACCCGAATGTAGTAGACACTGACAATCGAATGACATTTCAACATGACGGCCGGGCGGCCGTAGTTCCAATTTTCGCCATTTCACAGATAAGTTGGTAGGACTGTACCTGTAACCATGCATCTCAAACTCAGGTAATAGGTATCAATCAATCAATCGGTTTATTTGTGAAACATAGGTGTTTACATAAATAGGGATGCGGTATGTTTTGTCATAATTAAGACATATCTACAAATTTATAAGTGACCCATTAGGTATGTCTCATATTATGAATAGGTCACGAGTAAGTAGGTTCTATCTAATGCGGGCGGGAAGCACAGAACCGGTGGAAGTGGCGGTGCTTGGGGGAGACTCGATGTCCAGCAGTGGACGTGTTTCTGAAATAATGATGAAGTAGGTAGGTAGCTACTGTGAAAGGGTTCTTCAGGGAAGAACCAGCAGTATTATTTTAATCTTGTTTGAGCGTGGGAAAGAGATGAAGCTAGACGTCCTGTATAGCTCCACTTCTTTCTCGCACTGAAGTAACATCAAAATAATGTGGTGGTTGGGCCCCATGGATGCGCTCATTTCATCTTAGGATACAACCAGATCCCGGTCGCGCGGTTGGAGGTGGGTACGTTTTTTGTGGACAAGGTGATGTTGCATTAAAAAATCTTTTAGAAATAAATTATTGATGTTTGGCTGAATAAGACAACATCTTTCACGAAACCGGATATTTATAAAAAAAAAAACCGCGCCTTTTCAAACACTTCGCACTAACCTGCTCGATTAATAAAATGGAAATAAATTATTATTTGCGATTTAATCACAAAAGTTATGAGCAGCATTTGTCTCCTTTTGGGAATAAAGTACTATCAGCACTCATGAAGCAATGGGATAAAGTCGATAAAGGTAAAAAAATCATATTGAAGTTGTGTAGATAGAAGATGATTCAGTGTTTTTGTTAGCAGTGCAATTATTATTTTGTTAGTAGTGCAATATTGTTGTACTTTTTTTTTTAGCACGTATTCAAAATAACAATGATTATCAGCATAATCAGCATTGCCAATATCCCACTCTAAATAAAAAGGTGTTAACGTGAGTATCAGAAGAAAATTATATGTAAGACTTTCTACTAGAAATGTCGGGTTCGCCTTAGGAGCGAAACGTCTCGAATTAAACAGACAAATAATAAGTAGGTAGGTATAAACTATAAATGGTAATACCAAATACTGTTTTAGCAGCTTTATTGATGACAAAGTTTCACCGTTGACGCTGCCACCGCCATTGACTCTACCTACTCCTTGCGAACCAATATATCTGGAAAAAAAATCATTTAATTTTGATTTAATAGACAAATCTGTACCAGCAATACCCAAGTCTGGTGAATTAATCAACATAGTACCAACAAATAATGATAAAGAAGATTTCCTTCATCCAACCATCGCTGCTAATGAGAATCTAGTGTACAAAGACTCTGATGATGATACGCCATTTGCGGAAGAAACTCACACTGACATTATAAATAAAGACAAAAGTGGAGAGATTAATAATTGGGGTGACATGCTTGATTCTGAATTGTTTGTTTTTAATATGACTGCGAATGAAGAAGAAAATAAAGACACTAGCGTAGATCCAATATTTGATATTAGGTTTCCAGGCAAAGTTATTTCAACGAATAAAAACATGGCTAATGGAAATAAAAATAGCACGACCAAATGTGAAAAACGTAAGAATAACAAAATACCAGAACCTAAGACAAAAAGAATTAAAACCGACAGTAATGTAGGAGAACATAAACAAAAACTAAAGGAATCTGATAAGCTACCGAACAAAAATAATAGTTTCCGTAAGCAAAAGTATACAAAGATTGTTAAAAATTGGCTTAATAATGTAGACCCGCATTATCCAGTTGATGAAGACTTAGGTAATATTGTAAGTACGAACGATATTGAACAAAATACAACTAGAGATAAAGGTAAATCCGATGTAGAAAATATTGATCAAAATGCACATTTGAACAAAACACCAGTAACGCTTAGAGAGAAAATTGTTATTGACAAAACATTGAAGACTACCAAGAAAGTAGTCCAAGCACAATTAGCTAATAAAGATGGTGTCATGAAGTTCAGTAAACCTAAACCAAATGGTGTAGAGACCAAGAAATGTGAAAATACTCTAGAAAATAAAGTAAAAGACAGTAAAGAAAAAAAGGTCAAAAAGTTCGTTGCTCCTATTAAATCTCAAATACCTGTTAAAGATGTTATGTATGAAATATTGACGATTGATGAAGACAATATTGAAAACAACGGAGAAAATCTTCGTGAGATAAAGAATAATGAAATCATTGCTGTATTAATTTATAGGTAGGTCCAGTTCTGGTCTAAATGATACACGTATCCCATACAACTCGCTATTCATGATATTTGTTGCGTAGGTATAATTTTAATTTTGAATTGTAAATGAATCTTTCGTTTCACAAAACGCGTCAATAGCGCAAGCCGAGCACATTATCATTCACTATTTTAATTATTTTCAGCAAGTGTTATCCTGTTATTTACTTAAATATGACTTGATATTAACTTTACTTTATTTGTCGCGCTTGTGTTTTGTAGCAATGGTTTCTGTCAGCTTAATAGTCGTCATACTGACGGCACGTGCGCTCCTGACGGCGTCGTCATCAATAATGACAATATGTTCTACTGTTTCAAGAGTACTGATCAGAAGGTCAAGTAAGTTAAGATTTGCTAATCTCAAAATATAGGCTAGAGGTACCTAGATGACTTTTTGTATTTCAGCTGTAGAATAATACTCATCACTGTCTGCCTATAAATAGTCTTTTCCCAACTATGTTGCGGTCGGCTTCCAGGCTAACATGATGCAGCTAAATAGGTACCAGTACAAGTCGCGCCAGTTGTTTGTAGAGGTCAGTGACCTCTATAACGCAGTTGCTGGGTAACACGATACCCCTTGGTAAGACTGGGCTGACTGTCAGACTGTTGGGCTTCTGACTGCCACCCGTAACGATTACCAAAGATCTACGAATGACAGACGGGATCGACGGCATCGTTATTTCCGAAGCCCGTAGGGGTCTCGGAATGTATAGATGCTCACATCCACGGACCAGCCGCGGCCGCCGGCTGATATTAGTTAGCCACGAGCCCATATATAATAGTACCTACTAATGTACCAAATATCAATAAATAAAAAGTTTTGTTTTAGAGAGACACTAAAAAACTTGTTAGAAAATAACAAAGTGGTATGTTACGAAGCCCGGAGCATCCTCATTTACCTGGCGACCCACTTACAAATGGAAATGAATTCGATCAACATGTATGATGCCAAGGTAAATCACATTAAACAATTTTTTTTATTGATGATATTGTCTTCGACTGACTAATGACGAATCAATCAATTTCTTTATTTGTATAGAATGTAGGTGTTACAATAATGGTGTTAGTTTCAGATATATATAGGTATTATATTCCCGGTACATTCTGCCTATTGGCATACAAAAATATATTGATTAACTTACAGATAATTATGAAACTAGGTACCTACTTTAATACAAAATGAGATCATGGATCAGCTAAGTCTAAAACTATTTACATAATAGGTATTGAGGTAAATTGAAACAAATATTACAATTCATCATTTACAAAATCGGTAACAGAGTAATAACATTTCTCTGTCAGCAACGACGACAGGAGTTTCTTGAATTTTATTAAGGGCTGGATCCTTAAAACAATTTGGCAATTTATTAAATATATTAGGTGCCATACCAGTGTTATATCTACCAGTACCTACACAATAGACTCTGATATTTTGATCTCATGGCAGTAGTTCGCATCCTCGTATCTTTTAATGCAGGAAATAGATGCTCGTTAGTTTTAACGAATATACGAGTAGCTACTTCGAGAATGTATATACTAGGAAAAGTTAGTATTTTGTGTTTCTTGAAAAGAGGAACGCAACTATCTGTAACCTTCAGATTGAAAATGGATCTTATGCACTGTTTTTGGGCTTTAAATATAGACTCCCTTTCGGAACAATTACCCCAGAATACTACACCAAACCTTAGTACAGAGACCACCAAACCATGGTATGCAACCATTAATGTATCAATATTAAGTTTCTTGGATAGATTGTAAAGAGCATACGCAGACGTACTTAATCTTTTGCAAACTACTTCAGCCTGCGGTTTCCAAGTTAATTGACTGACAATCAATATACCCAGGAATTTAGCCACGTTAATGCTATCAATGTTTTGTCCTTTATAATTTATTTTAAGGTTTAAAGGAAGGATTTTTTGATAGAAATGCATTATATTTGTTTTATTTAGGTTTATGTTATGATTATTATCGTTGTGCCAGTCTATTATTAATTTTAGGGAATTATTTATTTCATCTTCATGAAGCTCTTTGTTGACGCAGTCTATTAGGATCGTACTGTCATCGGCAAATAATACGCAGGGGTATGGGATGTGTCGGGGTAGATCATTTATACAGGGTGTTTGGCGCATGGACCGACACAATTTTTTCAGGGATTTGGGAGGTCATTAGCTAGGTTCTACCCATACACCCTTTGTCCCAAATGTCACGGTTGGTTACATATGATTATTTTTTTAAAATGAAAAAAATTCCCAAAATGTGTCCTTTAATTTGAAATAACTTTTTTGTTTGTGGGTGTAGTGGCACAAAACAAATTTTGTTGCATTCTCCAAAGTCCTTTAAATCTAAAAACATCTTTTTTTTATACAACTGGTTTCAAGAAAATTCCTTACAAGCTTCCAAAGTTAATTTTTGTATTTAATGAATGAAATTTTACAACTTCTAAATTAATTATAAAAAAAACTAAAAGCTATTTTGAACTTAGCTAGAACCTAGCTAATGACCTCCCAAATCCCTGAAAAAATTGTGTCGGTCCATGCGCCAAACACCCTGTATACAGCAGGAATAATATGGCCCTAGAACGCTGCCCTGCGGAACGCCATACTTAATTTCCCTAGGACCAGATAAATATTCAAACTCACGTTTTGATTTAATGCATATTTTAGAGATTTCTGTACTTAAATACGATTTTATTAGTCGAAAACTCTGGCTTTATTAAAGCCTAGAAACCTGTGGCTGATGGTACGTTCTATGTATGATGAAGGTTTAGTTACTATGCATCTACAGCAAGAAAGTATTTTACGAATTCACCTCTAAGGAGATTCAATTGGGATTGGAAGGAAGGAAGTGGAGTAGTTAGGTAGGTCCATACTAAAATTCAGTACCTACGCAGGTGCGAACTTAGCAATGTTAAGCTTGAGTCATCTCTTATGCAAGTCCACATTTAATCATTTTAAGATCGGCGCCAGTTTACTGGACCCTGACAATTCCCCGGAGGACTTCATGGATCTTCAAAAGATGTTGTCTTTCACTGCTCCGTACACAATAGCGACAGAATGCACGCTGCAAACATGTGCCTGGTACATGTCCCTCTTGAAAGAATGCTGGGCCAAACTGCATGCGGTGCTGGTGGCAGACTCTCTGTGGAAGGTTTTCGTTGAGATTGAAATGAAATTGCTACCTATTATTGCAGGTAAGTGTCATATATTATATTTGAAGGTTTAAAAATCGGTAGATATTTTGTTTTATAGTAGGTAGACCTATAAAGCCAGCAACAGCGCGAAGAGCGAGGACGATTCCATATTCGCGTGTTTCCTCGACTTGTCTAGGGCCTTCGACCTGGTTGCGTATGATATTCTGTGGGATAAATTGAACAGTATTAACCTACCACGGGAACTTGTGGATCTTCAAGTATTGGTATACGCATCAGGTCAACAGCGTCATATGGGCGGGGGCAATGTCTGAACCGTATCAGCTTGAGTGTGAAGTGAGGCAGGGTGGACTTACCTCGCCAACCCTTTTCAACCTCTACATGGATGCGCTGGTCGTTGCGCTCAGCAGTCGTCATGTCGGGTGCCACGTTGATGGTATCTGCGTCAATTATCTTAGTTATGCTGACGACATGGTGCTGATGAGCACGTCGATCTGTGCCCTAAGGAATAATGTCGACAAGAGGCAATGCATGGTCTTTGGAGCCAGCGGTGCTAAATCGCTGGAAAAGGTACCACCAGTCTTTCTTAATAGTGTTCCCCTGGACAGAGAGGACTTTTTTATGATGGGTTTGCTCTTGACTCTAGTCTAGGTCAGAGGTGACAGAGACAAAGTCGACGATGGAGTGAGCTTACCCAGAAGAAGCCTGTTCACTCTTACTTTCAATATTTAGGGTTGTATGCGTTTGGGAACACAGACGCAGGCAGAGAGTTCCACTCCTTTGCTGTGCGCATTATAAAAGCCGTTTGAAAACGCTTAGCTTAGCGACTATTTTAAATATTTAGGGCATATACTTAGTCACGGCTGACTTCAAGGACCATGCTGACATCGAACGGGAGCGGAGAGCCTTGTCGAAAAGAGCGAATAAGTTAGTTCGCAGGTTTGCACGTTGCTCTGATCCAGTAAAGTCACCCTTTTCAAGGCATATTGCACCTCATTGTACAACGTGCAGCCTGTGGGCTCGCTACACACAAGCGTGCTACAGCGCCCTCCGCGTCCAGCATAACAACACGTTCAGGGGTTGGGGCTCCCCCGCCTCTGCAGCGCCTCGGGCATGTTTGCGGAAGCGCGCACCGACTGTTTTCACGCCACCATGCGCAAGCGGTGCGCGTCCTTAGTGCGCAGGGTGCAGGCCAGCTCCAATACTGTCTTGAAAATGATCGCTGAGCGATTTGACTGCTCCTATATACGAAAATGCTGTAACAGACATGTATAGCCAGGGCACTTAATCTGATTGACACTGACCTATATTTTTAATAATGACTTGTTTGATGAAATTATTATTTTTATTTAAATATTAACTAATTCTGTGACCCTTAAAATTTGACATATCATTTTAATTTCGATTTTGTGATCCGTATAATTTGTATTACTCATGCGTTTATTATTTTATTTTAATTTGAATTTTGCTACCTTTAATTTTAGTACCTACCCATTTTAATTGCATTGATATTTTATTATATTTTGATTTATTCTGTTGCAGTTGGTATAGTGAACAAAACCCATATTACATAAAATTTTATTTTATGTAATATGGGTTTTGCCTGAAATAAATGTTTTGTTAAAATAAAAACTATGCATTTAAACGCACCGCTCTCGCGTCGCTGTCGCCGCCACCCCGCTGCCCGCTACCGCCGAGCATACGGCCTAAAAGATGAGATAATTATAGAATTAGACACCGACATTAATTAATTTAAAACAGGTTCCTTAAAAATTGTAGACATGGAGCGTCGAGGCGTATGTATCGATATGGTCAAACTAAATGCGATGGAAGAGGTTCTGCTAACTAGAATGAAGTTAGTAGAACAGCAATGTTACCAGGCAGCTGGGAAGGTATTCCAAATGAATTCAGCCGTGCAAGTGCGCGCGATAATATACGATGAGCTGCAACTTGACACCAAGTGCAATGTCAAGATCAGAGAGACTTTAAGCAAAGGTGCTAAGTCCACGTCCGAAACTATGGTGAGCTTTTCACTGGTATCAGGTGTCTTATCTTCTTAATAAACTTGCTATGATAAAATCGCCTAAAATCTAGTATGGCAGCAACTTGCCTGAGCCCATATTTCAAGTGGTTAGTTATGTCTAGATGGATTGTCATAGATGGATGGATTCGACAATCCATCTGCGACAGTAACATAGGTAAGCGTGGCTTGAAGGACCTTCCCGATCCGTCGACCATCGCTGCCAAATACATATGAACGTCGTATATTGTTTTAGTTGCGCAGCCTCATTTCTGAGCATCCACTGCCGAAGCTGATCCTGGAGTACAGGCACTTGCACAAGGCTCACGCCACCTTCCTCACGGGTATCGCTCAGCATGTTAAAGACGGAGTTGTTAGACCAACGTGGTGAGTCAGGTGATCTTTTAGTTATTACGACTTTCATCCTCCACTACACGAAAGGAACGTGTATGCTAGACTTCCCATAAGATCACCACCACGGTTGCCGTTTCCAACACGAGCGGCTTCAGGTTCACCTCTTGTACCTCGTCGAAAAACGCGTGGTGAGGCGAATCGCAATTCGTCTCCTCTTTAAAATTCGCTAGCTTCGGAACAAATTATTAACTGTCGGCCGCGACTTACGCACGCGTCAGATAATTTGTTCCCAGCTTACGCCTCCTCTCCGTGCGTGCGCTGACCAGAAGCGGGATTGGCCTTCATTCACTCAAACAATATTTCTATGGCGGATAATCCACATAGCTGACACAACAATAAATCAAGCACCAGTAGTATTCAGTACTCTATGTAGTCTGCGCCAGCACCGCCCATTTTGTAACGTCAATTTAAAAAAAAAAAATATGTTGCTTATTACGTTTTGAATGATTTAGTTGATTAGTCGACGAATATAACCGTCAGGCTATAAAATGAGCCGCGTCAGGCTCCTGGCACACGCGCCCATATCGTCAAGCCCCATTGTCTCACATGTGAGTCAGGTGACTCTCATGAGAGTTAACGGGGCTCGACGGTTTGTGGCGTTAGTGTGTCATGAGAGACGTCGGAGCTCTGTCGGAGGTAAGGCTGTGGTATGTTGCGTGTGTACTTAGTTACATATGAAATGATTTGCCTGTAGGGTGCAGATGGCGGCAGCGACGGGTCGCATCGCCTGCCACAACCCCAACCTGCAGGCGATACCGAAGGCTCCCTTCAAGCTCGTCATGTTCCCCGACGCAGGAGATGATGGTTATCAAGTTTTTTTTATTGCGTGCTTAGTACCAGCTGTATTCTAATAATTTCAAAGGGGCCATCCATAAATTATGTTACACGATAAGGGGTAGGGAGGGTGGTCTACAAATTATGACATCGTGTGACTAAGGGGTAGGTATCCTAAACTTCTTGATGTATAAATCTAAAGTATTAAAACTGTAAACTTCAACTCTTAACGAAAACCTTTAAAACATTACAAACGATCATAAAAATAATAATAATGATATGTGGCCCGACTGTCAAAATGACGGTCAAGAAAAAATTTCTCCGTGGTATTTTTTAGTATTTTTAACCGACTTCAAAAAAAGGAGGAGGTTCTCAATTCGACGGTATGTTTTTTTTTTTTTTTTTTGTATGTTTGTTACGCGATTACTCCGCCAATTATGAATTGATTTTGATGATTCTTTTTTTGTTTGGTAGGGCATACTTCAGAAATGGTCCCATATAAATTTGGTCAAGATCTGAAGAAGGGTTTTTGAGTTAGCTTCAATAATACATATTATGTGGATGAAATTCTAATAGTTCCTGTCACTGTAATTTACTTGGTATTCAAATTTTTGTGGGGGTTTTGTGTAGGTACCACAACTAAAAAGTGAAAAATAAAAACTTTTTCACAAAAAATAAAACCGACTTCCAAGAAAAACACTACAAAGTGACAAATAACTTTGATTTCGGAAGTCGGTGGCAAAAAAAACTAAAATTAAAAAACCAAGACACCGACTTCCGAATTCAAAGTTATTTGTCACTTTGTAGTGTTTTTCTTGGAAGTCGGTTTTATTTTTTGTGAAAAAGTTTTTTACACATTAACCATCCTAAAATGTTGTAAAATAAAATAAATCAGATCTTATGACATCAAAACTGAAACATACAGACACTAACATGATGTAAAATGGACTATGATGACAATACACGGAGGATACAGAAATGCTGACGCGAAGTCGGGCACGGCATCTGACTAAGAACACGTATAACATCTTCGGGTTCGTCGCTCAGCTCCGCCTCGCAGTTGCCGGGTCCTGCTCCAGACGTGAGTCCAGTGATACCGGCCGCTGCAGTTGCGTCGAGCTCGAGCGACGAATACTTTTCGCCGCCGACGACACCACTACCAGCACGTCGACGCGGAAGAGGCCGACCACCGGCCAGCTTAGGACTTCGAGGCCCACCGGCCTCTGATAGGGTCCACGCTCCCGGTGGAAGTCTGCAGTGCATGAGGTGGACACAAACTGTCAACGAAAATGTCATGCGCGCATACTTTGGGGCTACAGAGGGGGGAAGTAACTTGACTGCGTACCGTGGTCGGATGCTCTCTCTGTTTCAGGTGCTTGAACCAGCTGTCAACGTGTCGGCCCAACGACTATCGGATCAGGTGCGGGTCATCCAGCGTAACCATATGCTGGATGACGCCGTACTTGATCGACTACGCTTTGAATCACGGAATAACCTTGTTACGCCTGCTTCGCCACTGGTCACGGTGCAACTACAAAATTCATCCAGTGCTTCACCGCGACACAACCACGTTGATGAAGAGGATGATGACGGGGTTATATCCGTGAGTTCCCAATGCAATGCACGTTTGAGGAGCGCTTTGGAGGATGCTTACCAGGAGTACCGCTCCACTCCACCTGAACTTAGACCACGTTTACCTCGTTTGCCCATGCACAAGAAAAACAAGGCGCTGGTGTGTACTCTAGACTCGTTGCTGTCAAATTGTTTTGACGGCAGCAAAGACCTCGCCGATACCCACTCGATCTTGTACTGTGCAGCTGTAGCGGCATGTCGTGTAGCTCATGTTAAATTTCCGAACAGTGACAGAGCTCCACGACCAAAACCAGCTATACCGGCTTGGCAGTGCAGGATTGAGCGTCGTATCGGTGAGGCTAGAGTACTCATCGGCAAGCTAATCTGTTTCAGGGAGGGCAATACTCGCCCTAGAGTGATGCGCTTTGTGAGGCGGGCGTTCTCGGGGACTGATATTAGTTCTCGAGATTATTCGACCCGCGTCACAGAGCGCATCGACTTCCTGAAGCAGAAGATTTGTGCATGGGCAAACCGTATTCGACGGTACAGACGGAGGGTGGAGCGGTACACTCAGAATCGCACATTCCAGAGCGATGAAAGGTGGGTTTACAGAGCTTGGGAGCGACCAGATCAAGATGTGATTGACACGCACCTGCCGAATGATGACGCCATGTGTTCATTCTGGCGAAGCATCTGGTCGGTGCCTGTCAATCACACTGAAGGAGATTGGACTAGGGAGATCGAGCGAGCGTGCGATCGAATACCAGTAATGGGGGCACTTACCATCAGCCCCCAAGATGTAGCTCGTGCAGTCCGTCCGTTGCCTAACTGGAAATCTCCAGGGCCGGGATGGGCTGCACAACTTTTGGATAAAATGGTTCCAAAGGTCGCACGCCCGATTGGCATCCCAGTTACAGTCAGCCTTAGAGTCAGGGTCGCTGCCCCAGTTCCTAACGACAGGAATAACCCACCTGCTCCATAAATCAGGTAGTACTGCGGAGCCCAAAAATTATAGGCCGATCACTTGTCTACCGACGGTCTATAAAGTTTTTACATCCATTTTGAGGGCTAAAATTAACGAACATATAGACACCAACTCCATCATGTCTGCTTCTCAAAATGGATGTAGGATCAGGTGCCGCGGTACTAAGAGCTGCTCCTCATCGATATGGCCATTAGCCAACAGGTTCGTCGTTCCCGAAAGGATCTGTCGACATGTTGGATAGATTATAAGAAGGCCTATGACTCGGTGCCACATACATGGCTCATGAGGGTGCTGGAGTTGTATAAAGTAGATACAACTCTACGCACCTTCCTGATGTCATGTATGGGGCAATGGAGGACGGTTCTTCGCTATCCAGGATGCCGGCATATCCAGGGGAATAGAGAGCCGATAAGGATCGAGCGAGGTATATTTCAGGGCGACAGCCTGAGTCCACTCTGGTTCTGCCTGGCCTTAAATCCTCTAAGCACACTGCTGGAGAATTCAGGGCTAGGCTATCAATTGAGGAGAGGGGGTCAGGTTATATCTCACCTCCTTTACATGGATGACTTGAAACTCTTTGCCCCCAACAAGTTGCAACTAATGGAGCTACTGAAGGTAACTGAAACTTTCAGCAGCGCCATCAGGATGGAATTTGGTGTGGACAAATGTGCGGTGATGCATGTAAAGCGTGGGGGGATTGTGGAATCCGTGGGAACCAACTCTCGGATTCCATATACCTAAGATCCCTCTCCTCAATCGAAACCTACAAGTATTTGGGTATGTCGGAAGCGTTAGGTATCAACGCTACTGACATGAAGCAATCGCTGAGGGAGCGCTTCTTTGGCCGCCTGAATAAAGTATTAAATAGTCTTTTATCAGGCGGAAAGAAGGTGCGCGCCTTCAACGGTTGGGTCATGCCAGTTTTGATGTACTCTTTCGGCATTCTCAAATGGACTCAGACGGAACTCGACGCCCTGGATAGGAGGGTCCGCACACTGCTGACCGCAAATCGGATGCATCACCCACGAGCATCGGTGATGAGACTGTATATCCCGCGGAAGTGCGGAGGTCGAGGCTTGTTAAATGCTAAGACCCTGCACAACCGTGAGGTATGCAGTCTCAGGGAATACTTCCTAGAAGTCGACGTGGGGATGCACCGAAATGTGGTCTCAGTGGACAAGGGCTTTACTCCGCTATCCTTGGCTAAGGAACTGGCGCCAACCTATAGTATTAGATACTAATGTCCGCAAGGAGGTATGGCAGAGCAAAGAGCTTCACGGACGCTTTTACCGGGCCTTACATGGGCCCGATGTAGACCTATTAGCGTCTGTATCCTGGTTGCGATTCGGTTATCTCTTTGGGGAAACCGAAGGTTTTGTCTTTGCGATTATGGATGAAGTTATGATGACGAACAACTACCGGAAATATATTGTGAAGGATGGCACGGTTGACATCTGTCGGGCATGCCACCGTCCGGGGGAATCAATCCGACACATTATTTCTGGCTGTTCTCGTCTGGCTAACGGAGACTACTTGCATAGGCATAACCTTGTAGCCAGGATAATCCACCAGCAACTTGCTCTGAAATACAGTCTTGTGGAATCGGAAGTACTGTACTAGAGGTATGTGCCCGACCCAGTTCTCGAAAATGGCAATATCACGTTGTATTGGGATCGATCTATCATCACTGACAGGACTATTGTTGCCAATAAGCCAGACATAGTGGTGATAGATCGATTAGAGCGTCGCACAATGATTATTGATATAGCGGTCCCGCATGACGAGAACCTCGTGAAAGCTGAAAAAGATAAGCAGATTAAGTATCTTGACTTGGCTCGCGAGGTTGTCGCCATGTGGGATGTGGATACAGCAGTCATTGTGCCGATAGTCGTGACAGCCAATGGCATAATAGCCAAGAGCCTCGACCAGTACCTGAGGAGGCTCTCGTTAGGCAGCTGGATCAAGGGCTTGATCCAGAAAGCGGTACTTCTGGACACGGCGCGTATACTTAGGAGATTCCTCTCTCAGGAGCCCTGACCACCGGTAGCTTGGACCCTGTTCCCGATACCGGTGGGCTACTATTTTTTATATTTTTAAATGTTTTTGTTTTTTTTTTTGTTTTTATAAAAATATTTAAAAATGTATATATAATAAATAAAGGAAATAATAATGATATTTTTTTTGTTTTTATAAAAATATTTAAAAATGTAAATTATAGTGTAATATATTAAATAAAGGAAATAATAATGAATATTAGTGCCTACTTTATGGTTTAATTTAAAATTGCAAAAGGGGGGTCGCGGCCGGGATGCTCCAAAAATTCATGAAGTTCGTGTGATTTATGGGTGGCCCCTTAGGGTGGTTGCACATCTGACGAAAGAAGCGTCAGGCGTAACTTCGTTAGTAGTATGCTCGACGCTCTAACAGCATCAGTTGAATGTATAAAGGTTGAATGTTTTACTATCTACTTGTTTGTTCTGGCGTTACGTGACCGACGATACGCGACGAATATTCCATCAGATGTGCGACCACCCTTAGTGAAAGTCAGTATGGTCTGATATGGTGGTATGGTCAGTATCGTGACGAGTACTCCTGTTTGTAGACTTTCATTGCGCGAAAATTATTTACTTATTTATTTATGTAGTACGTACCTACCTATGCTTATTTTCGTGGTTTTCGTGGAATCTAAATATTTGGATGGCAAGTCATCCATGTTCATAAATTGACGTATGTATCAAAGAACTCACTGAGTGACAAGGTAGTATGTTTTACCAGCCAGGTCACAGCTGATGTTCCGTTCGCTGTACGTGGCGCGCGCCGGGCGCTCGCTCCTGGCGGCCGACTTCCAGCACGCGGAGTGCCGCGTGTTCGCGCACGCCGCGGGCGACTCCGGCTTGCTGCGCGCGCTCGCGGGGCCGGACGACCTGTTCAGGGTGCTGGCTGCACAGTGGTGAGGGTATACTCCTCTAGCTCTAAACTTTCTGCCCCAACTAAACATTAGCTCCGAATTCGACTTTTGTTTAAACCGAAGACAGTCTCAACTCTCGATAGCGTCGTAAGCATATAAAATCCAGTCATGAGCGTATCAGTCCACGCACAATGAAGGGTTCCGTAGTTGGGATGATTTTATCCAAGGTAAAACTTAACATTGTAATTGAAAAACATGTTCTCCCATACATTCCAATTGCAAATGTAAGTTTGTAATTTTACGCACAATATTGGGGAGATTTACCATGTTATCCCACGTTCGCACGCACGTAATACCTACTCGTACAATCGCAACGATTTTTTTCGTGCACTGGATTTTCAACGAGCGAGCTTTATTTTATTTTTTTAATTTGGCCTCCGAAATGTGACCCCCGTATTCAAAATTCATTTAATTCCGTTACGCGTCCGTGTTTGGGTCACAGAAATTGATATGTGTACCAAACATTAGATTCGGAGCAAATTGGCTGTGACAGACGGACAGACAGACACACGAGTGATCCTATAAGGCTTCCGTTTTTTCCTTTTGAGGTACGGAACCTTAAAAACAGTTCCGGTTTTATTTGGCTGGCTTAAAGATCACAACACAAATTGACAAGCAGCAGCGCAAGCAGTCTATTGTAGTGTCTCCAACTTCTCCGAGCATTTTTCTGTCCAGGCTGAAGAAGCCAGAGGCCGACATCGTGGCCGCAGAGCGCGAGCGCACGAAGCGGCTGGTGTACGCGAGCCTGTACGGCGCCGGCACGCGCAAGCTCATGGAGATCCTGGACGTGGACTACCAGCAGGCGCTCCAGGTCGCCGCTAGCTTCAACAGTAAGTGCTGTCGAGGCTCACGTACATGTAGACTACACTCACCATAATTTATGTTTTTATTCTATTTTGGATATGTATCGGATTCAGGAGGCAACTGCAGGCGACACGACTGGTTTCTAAGAATTTCTATGAAATACTTTCCGTAGCTAGCCACGCGTCGCGTCGCCGTCGCTGGCAGCTACGGGCGCGCGACAGGCGACACGTGCAGCCCGACCGCAGATCAGAGGTAGTGTGAGTTTAGTTTTAACCATCTCGACAGCCGGCCGGCCTTTATCAGTGGCCGCGGTCGATGCGTAGTCGAGATGGTTAAAAGGAACTCACACTAGGGCCTCTGTAGTGCCGCCAACGCTCGAGCGATAACACGTTTTTAGGGTTCCGTATGTACCTAAAAAGGAAAAAAACGGAACTGTTATAGGATCACTCGTGTGTCTGTCTGTCCGTCTGTCACAGCCAATTTTCTCCAAATCTAATAGACCCATTAATTTTAAATTTGGTAAACATATAAATTTCTGTGACCCAAACACGGATGTGTAACGAAAATAAACACATTTTGAATATGGGGCGAATAAAAAAAAAACTTGCAAGCTGCTGTACCTACTGTGTGACATATCAAATGAAATGACTTGTGAGGAGGAAGTCCCATGTAATAGGAGGCGAACCTATTGCCATCAACCGGGCACAAATCCAGACTCCGGGCTGCTACTGAGAAATTCCAGAAAGAAAAACTCAATGACACTGCCTGACCTGGGAATCGAACCCAGGACCTCATGTTCAGCAGTAGCGCTTGCGACCACTAGACCAACGAGGCCGTCTATACTTATATATTACAGGATAACCTTTCTGAAGTATGGTCGTAAAATATGATGGTAAGTCACACAATATTGTGCGTACAATTAAACTTACATAATTTGCAGTTGGAATGTATCAGAGAACATGTTTTTCAACTACAATATTAATTTTGTCCTTGGGATAAATTCATCCCAACTACGGAACCCTTCATTGTTTGTGATCCGACACACTCTTGGCGGTTTTTCAATCATCTATCTACCGACTGGAATACGGTCTGCTCTGCTACGGTTCGGAATCATGACTGCAGCGACACGTCGCCTGCATTTGCCGCCTGCATTCGAATACGGAATGGTAGGTACCTTACTTTCATCAACTTCAAGACGACCGTTAACTTGAAAATTTGCACAGTTATCAAGAAACGATAACAATACAATAATTTGGTATCTTGGAGCTGATCTGATGATGGAGCCAGGAGGTGGATACTGTGGATAGTGGAACTCTTCAGTGGAGTCACTTCCTTAGGTAGACTAGGTAAATATAGTTGAACTTACAGGTGATGAAATGTATCTGCTATTAAATTGTATCTTGAAGTTTGATCATCTGAGATCGGGGGTCATTGTGGTGCTTTCCTTACTTAGTTCCTTTCATAGATGCATTATAATTATGTTCTGGAAGAAAAAACAACTTTTAAATCACTGGATATTTTTATTTACATTTGGGTAAGTATATACCTAGGTAATTACGCATCGTGGGTAAAAATACGCGTGCGTACTTTTGACCTCGCACTCTTACCCCAACTAGCAAAAATATTAAATGATCGGTCACAATACACAGGTCAATGGATTTTAGAGAATATGATACACTTACATAAATACTACGGTAATCGAACAATAGAAATGTAACAAACTTACTGTCTTAGATCCATGCATGTAACTTCAACACAATATTAAAGGATTTTTTTGCAGTTGACGTATTCGGCGATCTGTGGCGACAAGTACATATTTCGCGCCGGTGTGACATGTGGCTCCAAAACGGCGAATCATGCGTCACTAAGTTCCCCGAACATCATTCCCTCCACCCCCGTCGGAGATCGGGCTCCTGCGAACTTTTACCCGCCGCGAGCTCTTACACCGAATTACTCTACTGCTTTGAGTATAGTTAGCCCACAGGGCGCTCGAATAAAAACAGGTGCTATACGCTCTGAAAAGACTGTTTTTTATTACTTCCTTCGAGCATCGTGCAAACCTGCGAGCTATCATGTTCGCTCTAACAGACAACGCCCTACGTTCCCGCTGTCTGAATCGTCTTTCAAGTCAGAGGTCACCAGATGCCCAAGGTATTTGAAGGTGCCAACTCTATTTAGCGATACATCATTTAACTTGATGCTAGGGATACCTACTATACTATCTAGACATTTATACGATACATTATTTAACTTGATGCTAGGGATACTATACTATCTAGACATTTATACCCCTGGCCCGAAATACTATACACTCACTTTTCTTGGTGTTATAGAGCAGCCCATGACTGAGAGCATATTCCTCACAAATGCCGAGCAGCTTAGACAGGCCACAGACCGAGGCACTAAGCAGCAGCATGTCGTCCGCATAGCTAATGTTGTTTACATAAACTGCACCAACATGAAATCCGACATGCGTGCCGCTCAGCCTCTCGATGAGTGCGTTTACTTAAAGGTTGAAGAGCGTTGGTGAGGTCAACCCTCCTTGCCTCACCACGCACTCCAATCTGTATCTATGGTTCAGACAGCGTCCCCGACCATCGACCTACTTTGACCTGGTTCCCGTACCAATATTTGAGAACACGAATGCATTCGCTTGGCAGGGATGTCTCGTTAAGTTTATCCCAGAGGATATCATAGGAAACCAGGTCAAACGCTTTCGTAAGGTCAAGGAAGCAAGCATAGACTGGTGTTTTGCGATCAGTATAGTACCTACTTGACAGTCTGCTTCAAACACAGAATAGCTGTCTCAGTGGAGAGTCCCGATTTGAAACCGAATTGATTGTCATGTAACTCGAGCCAACCACTCATCATATTTTATCACTGAATGCTTCAAGCACTCCCGTTTCTATTTGTTTGCTGATGACCTAAAGATAATGAAGCCAATTCAGAGTAACCTAGACTCCATAATGCTTCAAGACGATATCAATAGACTTGCGAACTGGTGTACACAAAACAAAATGCATTTAAATATCAGTAAGTGTCACTACATCCAGTTCACTCGTAATAAAAAGGTGTTAGATAATAAATACTACATAGACGGGGTTGAAGTACAGAAACTAAGTAGTGTTCGCGACCTCGGAGTTCAACTCGACCAAGCACTGAAGTTCGATGTACACATTCTTAATATTGTGTCTAAGTCCTTTAAGGTACTGGGATTCATTTTGCGAAACAGTAAGGAATTTAAGAGACCATCTACAAAAATAAAGCTCTTCAACACTCTAGTCCGTCCAATCTTAGAGTATAGTTCAGTGGTATGGAATCCGCATTACGATGTTTACACCAAGCGATTAGAGAGTGTCCAAAAGCGGTCACCATCTGTGCTACGGAGATAACTTGGCTAAACAACTGACTAGTTACTCTGATAGGTTAAAACATTATAATTTGGATACACTAGCCAGTCGTAGGAAGAAACTAGACTTCACTATCCTTCACAAAATATTTAGTGGAACGATAGATTGCAGCGAACTCTTGAGCTCATTAGAGATTAAAATTCCAACTCGGACTCCCAGGCAGAATACATATGAGTTATTCTACATTACTGGCTCAAAAACCAACTTAGGTCATTACGCCGCTGTGCCAAGACTTTGTAGGCAATATAACACTTTATCTAAGATCACCAATTTCGACATCTGTGATTCTCTTGCAAATTATAAAAAATGCCTCAAAAAATTATCCGTTTGTTAACTATTTTAATTTTATGTGTCCAATTTTTATTATGTTTTGATTTTAATTTTCTAATTGGCTTTGACATTGTTAATTTTATTTATTTTTAAATTTTATTTTTCCAATTTTATTACCAGATGTGTTTTGAAAAGAATTTTGATTTTAATTTTCTAATTTTCTAATTGGCTTTGACATTGTTAATTTTATTTCTTTTTATATTTTATTTTTCCAATTTTATTACCAAATGTGTTTTGAAAAGAATTTTGATTTTAATTTTTGTTAGCTTAGTTATACATTATTATTATGCATGCTGTGGTCTCCTGTAAGTGAAGGAGTACACCTACGTGATACTTTTGTCGTCGATTTTTTATTTAACAAGTGTATATCCTTTGTTGGAGATCCTAAATAAATAAATAAATATTATATATCACTCATCATGTTATAGTGGACAAGTTTACACTATTATATTTTAGGTCCTATTTCAATACAACAACCTAACCAACAACCATACGTCCTATTACAATCCTATAGGTCAGACACATCTCTGCCTGGGAGCATGGCCGTGATATATGTTGTAACAATGTCAGGAACGTTTCCATCGCTGAAGTCGTTCGGGCGCGGCGTGGTGGCGCGCTGCGCGGCGCGCGGGCGCCTGGCCACGCTGTGCGGCCGCGTGCGCCGGTTCACCAACATCGACAGCGAACACTTCAACGTGAAGTCGCACGCTGAACGACAAGCTGTCAACTTCGTCGTGCAAGGTTAGACAACATCTGAAACTGTGCTTGTGCAGCTGTTTCACGTTTTTGGGCAAATCTGTAGGTATAATTTTCTTTTGTTTCTACGAATTATTAAAAATATTTTATGGCGCTGGCATGCAGATAATCCAATTGCGATAAAACTTTGTCAACTTATTGCTAGCATTTACATAGACCTAAATGCAGGGAACATTACATCGGATATTATGGTTGGGGTCTGTACGGTCAAGTTCTAGCTCCGTCAATAGTAACACCGTGTGTAGCTAATCATTTTTACTGCGACAAAGTAATACTTTTCATCATTACTAATTAAGCAACCTTTTTCAACACTAGCCACTTGTCTCTATGCTTGAATTTAGAATGTCCCGCTGCCTCATCATTCATTTTAGTGTTTTCGCCGTTCTATCAGCGAGCGGTACTACGTAGGACGGAACGGGACATCGGGACTCCGCCGAAATACTACGTCCCGTAAGCTCTATGGGAGGGAGAGAGGTCTCATGGAACTATGCATTTATATGTTCATCGTGGTTCACCTGCTCCACTGGCAGGTTCTGCGGCAGACTTGTGCAAGACTGCGATGATACTGACAGAGCAGCAGCTGCGGAGCAGTTCGCCGCCGGTGGACGCGCAGCTTGTGCTGCAGATACACGACGAGCTCGTGTGGGAGGTGGACGACCGAGATGTGGCCAGAGCCGCTGGTAACGAAATATAAAAAAAAATAGTTTTTAAACAGCCTTAGTTGTTTCGTGTCTATGGATTGGATTGCTGAAAGGGTCTGAAATCCTGTGTTGTTCCTGTGTGTTTAATGTTTTATGCTCAAAATGGCCACATCACCTTCACAATGCCTGCAGGTAGCCTGCAGGCGCGCTGATCGAGCGTCTACTTTACTAGTTACTTTTCCCTTCTACCTAGTTACTAAAATAAGCGCGTTATGAGTTTTCATGTGATTTTACCCTAAACAGAGTGATCTAATCAGAATATTGAATATTATTCCGATAATGATAAGCTTGTTTAGGGAAAAAGTAATTATTTAATATTTCAGCTATAATTAAACAAGTAATGGAGGGGTGCGGGCGGCTGTGCGGCATGGCGGTGTCACTGCCGGTCGCCGTGAGCGTGGGGCGGGACTGGGCCAGCATGCGGCCCTGCACGGTGTGACACCCGCCGAGCCGGACCCGATGGAGTGTCCAACATATTACATTAGAAAATAAATGAATGTTTAATTCTTCAATCTAAAAAACGCTTCTTTATGAATTAAATAATAATTGAAATTATAACAACTACATTTCATCATCATCATTATCCTGCCCTTATCCTTATGCTACCTACTGTGCGTTTGCACTGGCGAAACATCACAACAAAACATGTTGAAATCTCTAGTTCCTGTCAAATATTGTATGCACTTTATCCGTATCGGATAAAGTGCCACAATTTGCGGCATACTAGTGGCACTGCCTCGGTCCGGCTAAAGTGCCGTAAGCATTGCATTGTCATTATCACTTGTTTTTTTTTTATTGTTGAGTTTAGCTCGCCGCCCTTTGTATTGATTGAACGTATTTGTTTTAGATAATTTATAATTTTGATAATAATATATATATATAATTTTTTTTTAATCAAAATATCATTATTTATTAAAATCTCACTACATTGACTGAATTTACGAAAAATGAAGTATCAAATTAAAATGGCTGAAAGGTAGGTCAGTTCAGGCACAAGAGAATGTAATGTTTTGGAAATGTGGTGTTTTACAGCGACCTAACCTCATCAATCAAACAAAATAACGAGTGACAGTGACAATGACAATGGAAATCTGACGGCACTTTAGCCGGGCCGAGGCAGTGCCACTAGTATGCCGCTAACGGCACTTTATCCGATAGGGATAGAGTGCCGCTAATGGCACTCTATACACTGCCTTTATTATATTAGTAAGTATTGGGGATTTGGAACTTTGGATTCTGGGACGAACAATAATACAAGTTACTTCATATAAAAGCACCAACATTATGAGACTTGAGTTTTAGTGATTCGGGTCACATTTTGACGGCACTGCACACCGTACAAGTCTGGCACTGTACTCCCTCTGGAAGGCACTTTTTGTGGAAAGAGTGCCTACAGTTGTAAACGACCAAATCTGAGGCATTGGATACATCCCTAACTATGATTGGACAGTGGCACACACAACACATGAAGTCATCCGTAACAGATATACCTCTCTGCTGATTGATAATTAGCTTCTGTTGTATGTCGAAGTAGTTCCGCAAAGTGATCACTTTACATGCTTCCTGCACTGACAGCTGAAGGTGATAATCACACATCATCTTTGCTAAGGAGTCCTTTAAATCCTTTATCTCACATCCGGGCTGTATATTTTGTATTAATATTCGCGGATCCACGTAGTTTCCTATTCTCTTGAGCAGTAACGTCACATACTCAGGCTTGTCCACTGTCCGTTTGATGAGGTCCATCCACAATTCCTTATCATTGTGTTCTTGACAGAAATTGATAGCTTGGTTTATATCCTTCAGCTGTTCTATAATGATTTGCAGAGCTTCTCTCGTGTTGCCAATACGTCCCAGTAGGAACACCATCTCAGGATAAAATTCATTGTTCTGGCACACATCCAAAGCTTCTTGAATTGGGTAATTATCACTGCATTTTAAAAATGGAAGAAGTTTGTCCCTTGCATATTTAGCGTAAAGTCCAACTAATTTGCCGTGATACCTTCCATTTGGTTCAATTTCAATGTAAGCATCTAAACATTTAAACAGCAGCATGTCATTGCTTGCAAGTTGCGTTTCTACAACCTCTATTGGTACCCAAGGAATCTTGTCTAGAAGTATTGATATTGCCTTATCACAGTCGAGATTCATCAGGTCCAGTATCTTGTCGTGTATCACGTTGTGCATGTTGTGTTTAGTGATCAGAGTGAACACGTCTTTGTTCTGAAGAGTCAAGTACGTTGTCAAAGCCTTGTCGTATTTCTTTTGGTAGCAATACAAAAGAGCCAAGGCTTCTAAGTAAATATTTTTGTCGACCTCCGTGTTCAGCAGATGTTCTAAGACTTCCTTGACGATGACGCCAGTCTTGTATAACGCGGGGTTCCATTCTTGAACTAATTTCAAGAATCCCTGAGAGTCCAACTTCAGATACTCATAAAATATTAACTCGTATATGTGAGAACTCAATGCTTGTTCAGGAGTTTTAGGCACATACGGACTGATCGCTCGCAACTGGTTCACTTCAGCAAATTTCAATATCTGTGTCTCCCACAACACTTTATCATTCTTACAAATCCTGGCGCACAGTATGGCCGCCTCCTCGTGCAAGTGCTCAGCCATCAAGTGGTCCAGGTACTGCACGCCGACGGTCACCACCGAGTGTTTCGACGTCTTCCCGCCAACTTCTTCGAGAACGGTAATTGCTTTTTCGAATCGACCTTGTTCTGTGAGCCATTTGACTCTATCGTCGATATCGTATGGACTAGCCACTACAATGTCCTTGGGAGACACTATGAAAAATCTTTTTTCCTCTATAAGCATATCTAAATAATAGTCGTTACATGAATTCTCCTCATAACCGCAAATGTCGAGACTCTTTTTGGAAGTAGTTCGTAGTTTGAAGTCTTTATAGTCAGCAACGGTGAGCACAGGTCTTTGCGCCTTACCGGTTTCAGTGTCGCACTCCTTATGTACTCCCAGGACTACTAACTGGTCATCCAAGGGACCCAAGCCACTGATGAAGTAGTCAGTCTGGAAAGTGTACACGGGATCGACTAAATACTCGGTGACATCTCGCGTTTGAAGTTCGATTTGACTTCGTTTTCGTATTACGCAGATCCTGATGGTGTCGACCCACCCGATCATGAGCGTTTTGGGGGCGCACCAGAGCAGGTTGCAGCGATAGTCTTCTATGGATCGGTTGGGGACCTTCTCCCACTGGATGAGGCCGAGCGAGCAGCGCGCCACCAGGTCGTACACGCGCACGCCCACCTCGCTCGCCCACGCCACGAAGCGCTCGTGCCACGACATGGCCTGCACGTAGCCTTCGCATTCGCACAGAACTGTGCTACGAAGGCGGTTCAGGAATGTCTTTTCGTATAATGTTATCTTGGTGTCGGCTGTAATAGAAAAAGGAATGCTAAACATATGCTAAGTAGCAAAACAAAATTAATATAATGCATATTAATTTTTTAGCGATCTTGGTGACGTGATTTTTACCATCATACTAATTTACTTTAACTCATATTAACTTTGTTTTTCGAACTATTTTGGGAAAAATCTGAAGACATAAATTTAAAGAACATTTCGATCGCCGTTTTAATAGCAACCTAAATAATCTTTTCTTAATTTGCTTAACAATTGCAATTATTTTATAACAAAAACGTTTCCTCCATAAAATAAAGGAAGTACCTATGTTCATTTTACACTGGACAGCAAATAAACCGAGCCACCCGCTACCTAGGCACTCTAATTCGATTTTCTCAAAAACTAAAAAACCTACAATTATCAAAGTTGTACCTACAGAAAGTGCGTTTCATGGTGATTAAAATGAAAGGAAACTCATTGGGTTTAATCAATATTTCTGTGTTTATTAAGGATTTTACAAAGAAGAGTCGTTTTCCAGTCGCGACAATCGTTAGTAATGATAAAGTGAAAAAAAAAAAATTAAAGCCAAAAACAAAGATAAAATCAAAAAACAAGTTTTTGATCAATATTCCGTATTACTCGCTTACGCTCGGATAACTGCCAGCATCCTTGTATTCATCGACCTTACGAGCCTGACGATAAAATCTTGAGGAATTGTATTCCACTCCTCTTCAATTGCGATTCGCAGCTCTGGAAGCCTTGTTGGAGCAGGTACCCGGGCTCGAACCCGACGTTTCAGCTCATCCCATAAGTGATCTATCGGATTCAAGTCCGGGCTTCGAGCTGGCCAGTCCATCGTACGAATGCTGACGTCGCGTAGCTACTGGGTCACCACATGAGCAACATGAGGCCGTGCATTATCATGCATCAATTGCATATCCTGTCCGATATATCCTGCGTAAGGTACCACATGGTCTGCGAGGATTTCAGTAATGTAGCGATGAGAAGTCAGTCCACGTGTACGGCCCGTCGGTTCGATGAAAACTAACGCTGTATGTGCTGTTAACGAGATGCCGCCCCAGACCATTACTGATCCTCCTCCATAAGCAACAGTTTCCTCGATGCAACACTGAGAATAACGTTCTCCAGGGCGACGATATACTCTCTGACGTCGATCACTTCCATGTAGACTCACCCTGGTCTCATCAGTGAAGAGTACATTACTCCACTGCTCTAATGTCCAATCCCTATGCTCTCGAGCAAATTCAAGTCGTGCTCGACGGTGTGCTACCGTTAATGCTGGGCCTGTTGCAGCTCTTTTTGGGGTCAGGTTCCGTTCAGCAAGTCTCCTTCTGACGGTATCTGAACTTATGACCACTTGGCGTTCGTCACGCAGACTTTGTTTGACTTGAACTGCGTTGAGGTGGCGATTTCGCAGAACAGTAAGGTGGATATAACGATCATCTGCTGCTGATGTAGCCCTATGTCTGCCCGTACCTGGACGGCGATCTAATGCTCCAGTCTTTAGGTATCGTCTGTAAACTCGTTGCACCGAAGATCTGCTGATTCGAAGCCTTCGAGCGACTTCACGTTGCGCAATGCCTGCTTGAAGTAATGCTACAGCTTGAGCTGCTTCCTGAGGTGTTGTATCCATTATTAATCGAAAAAAGTAGCAAAAACACACGCGTCTGAGCAAACGATGTACAAAAACTAAAGAAATGATAAGAAATATCCGACTACCTCATTGTAGAGAAAAAGAACGCTAATTTCAAACTCTGGTGAAAACAGAGCAAATCGTTAGCATTGTGTTTGTTGCTTGATTACAATGTGAGTTGACGGTACTTTCGAATTAATTTGTAGTCATTTTAATCACCATGAAACGCACTTTTTGTAGGTATAACTTTGATAGTTGTAAGTTTTATACTTTTTGAGAAAATCGAATCAGAGTTCCTAGGTAGCGTGTGGCTCGGTTTATTTGCTGACCAGTGTATTTTCTTCCACCTAGTATTAAAGCTATCTAACGAAGTCATCGCCCAAAAGTAATACTTTGTTACAAGCTACAGCTGTCTCTAGTTTCCTGGTGGATTGTTTATACCTACGAGTCAAAGCCCGCGTAATATACATTACGCGCATTACACTTGCACACTACGATAACCAACCTTACTGCTACTATTGTAGGCGAGGTCGCAGCCTAAGATTTTAAGCTAGCCTTATCTAGCAAGTCGCCTGTAGGACGGATGCTCTTGTCATCCGCTTCCTTCGATTCGTCGGTATTTAGTGTTTTTCTTCAAATATGTAGGTACTTCTTTTTATATTTTTATTTAACATGCGTTCGTTTTCATACTCCGATGTTGCTTCGTGGACTATATAAATAGTGTTGGTTATACGTTTTTTCGACTGATATTTATAACTACTTTTTGTAAATGTTGTAATGTATAACTAAATAAATAAAATACCTATAAAAATAATCTTGGGCGCCGACAGGATCATGATAAGTAAGCACTAGGAAGTGGTGAAGCGCGGGCGTGTCGGAGGACTGTTTAATGTAATTTAGGCGTCTGAAAAGTGCTGATTCTCAGCCTAGTTTGAATAATAATTATGTGATAAGAGCGAACTCGAAATTTTCAGCACCCAGGCTCGCATATTTTTGGGTAGATATTGATTTTCTGTTAATACAGAAATTGTAGTTATTGAAATTTTTGGACCCCTTTCTCGCATATTGTGATTTGTGAACATTCAAACAGAAATGGGAGACTTTGTCGAGTTATACAGAAAAGCTCATGAATTAGAATGTATGTACATTCTAATTCATGAGCTTTTCAATGCAATAAAACATTACACCCACTCGTATTCATACAGAAATAGGAGTTTATGAACTTACCTATGCAGAAAAACTGAAGTTTTTTAATCTAGCCCTTTGAGTTCCCGAATTTGCTGCGCTCGCATTAGGTATTTTAATTATCAGGGTTTTTAGGGTTCCGAAGTAAACAAGGAACCCTTATAGTTTCGCCGCTAAGCCACGGACAGACAGACTGTCCGTCTGTCTGCGGCTTAGCTCAGAGATGGTTAGTACTAGAAAGCTGTAATTTTGCATGGGTATACATATTAATCACGCCGACACAGTGGTAAAACAAAATCAAGAAAAAAAAAATGGGTACCACCCCTACACGTAATTTGGGGATGTTTTATTTTCTCGCCTATCCCATGGTCGTTCAAAAATATTGTGGGTGTGTGAAAACCATTTTTCAGACCAGAGATCCGTTTGCGAAATATTAAGCTTTAAAGTGCTAATTTTTGTTAGAGAAAGAGAGATAATTTGCTTTCCCCTGCCAGCTAAATGAATTTGCTTGGATTTGTGAACAAAATCACAGCAGTAGTACCTAACGAAGATAAAAGAAAAAACTATCACAGCTAAGCAGGCTTGCAAGGTTAACGAGTAATAATCGACCAGCTTAAATTTGCTGTTTGAAAAAAATATTTTTTGGATAAATTCATACCAACTACGGAACCCTTCAATGTGCGTGGTCCTACACGGACTTGGTCGGTTTTTAGGGTTCCGTAGTCAACTAGGAACCCTTATAGTTTCGCCATGTCTGTCTGTCCGTCCGTCCGTCCGTCCGTCCTCGCTTAATCTCTGTGACCGTTAGCACTAGAAAGCTGAAATTTGGTACCAATATGTATATCAATCACGCCGACAAAGTGGTAAAATAAAAATTGGAAAAAAATGTTTTATTAGGGTAGCCCCCCTATATGTAAAGTGGGAAGTGATTTTTTTTTTAATTTCAACCCTAACGTGTGATATATTTTTGGAAATTTATTTAAAAATGAATAGGGGTTTACTAAAATCATTTTTTGATAATGTCAATAATTTCGGAAATAATCGCTCCAAAAGTAAAAAACAATGTGTCCCCCCCCCCCTCTAACTTTTGAACCATAAGTTTGGAAAATATGAAAAAAATCTGAAAAGTAGAACTTTTTAAGGACTTTCTATGAAAATCATTTTGAACTTGATGGAAACAACAGTTTTTGTACAAAAAAGACAAAAAGTTGAACAAAATAATTTCTGGACTAAGTTTGTAGTATAATCGTATATGCAAGCATTTTTTTTAACTTCGTTTACATATTTTATTATCCTGAACGTATCTTTTTTCAAAGAAAAAAAGAAATATTTAAATCGGTTCTCGCAATCCAAAATTACCACCGAAAACTTCTGGCACGTCTATGTATTAATTAGTAACCCAATTCCCAGGTACTTATTACATTGGGTCGGGTATTATCGAATTGTTCGGTTGGTCTCTCCTTGGCATTGGCGGTATCTACGGAACCATACACTGAGCGTGGCCCGACACGCTATTGGCCGGTTTTTTAATATTATTTTTTCATTTTCTTTATCTTTTTGTATACCTTAAAACCACAGACGGGTTTTAAGGTTCAAATTACAAGTAGGCATCATCTATATCGCGTATAATCATACAGGCTCTCGACGTCTTGGGAGGGGTCATGAGCCCTAAGACTCCCCCCCTTGGGACCGCACCTGACTGATATGAACGTCATAAAGGCGCTGTCACTGGCAAGTTCTGACCACTGATTTGCTATTGACAGTACCTACCTGTTGATATAAGTATGATTCGCGACGGTAGCTAACATGTATACACCGTGGCATTTTAATTGTCTTACAAAAGCAGCCCACTTCACGTATCTAATCAATCTGCATAGCCTTTTCCCAACTACATTGGGGTCGGTTTTCAGTCTATGCAGCTGGAATACCAGTATTTTACATGGAGCGACCTATCTGACCTCCACAACCCAGTAACTGGGTAATACGATACCCCTTGGTAAGACTGGTTGTCAGACTTTCGGGCTTCTCATGACCCGTAACGACTGTCAAAGATCCACGAATGACAGCCGGGACCAACGGCTTAACGTGGTTTCCGAGGCACGGAGGAGTCTCGGTATGTAAAGATGGTCACCCATCCACAGACCAACCCCGGCAAGCGTAGCTTAACCTGATGGATCGACCCGTGCGGCAGTTATTACTTAGCCACGAGCTCCTCTCCATTCATAAAAAATAAATTGTGAGTGGCACTTTGTAAGACGATTAAAATGCCACGGTGTATAGAATTAATCATAATAATCATCAGTACTTACAATATCTCCCACTAAGTTCTAATTGCGCAAACATTATGACTATTTCAAGAAAATAAGTTTCACGTTTCGAACCTGTTAAAAATCTCCTCCCTGAGCCCGGCTTTAAGTAACAAGGATCCAAGGCGATAGACTTCACCCTGCCCAGTGAGAGGCGAGTGTTGTCGCTCGGGTACAGCCCGTACACCAGCACCTTGCCGTCGGCCGAGCAGCTGGCGATGTAGTCCCCATTCAGATTCACCGAGATTCTCTTCACAGCTGTTGCATGAGCCTGCAGCTCCTTGTTCTTCCCGTCTTGTGATATCGGCACTGTGTTCCCTTCATGGTCCAAAAGATATATCACCCCCAATTGTGTTCCTAGACATATAAACTTGGTATGCACACAAATACAACTCACTGCGTCTTTCAACAAAATATTTTGAACATCGTTCTTCAGTCTATCGCAATTCAGTTTGGGCTCCTCGTCGGGAGACAAGCAGTCACAGCTTTTACGATCCACAGCCATGACTGCTTTATTTTTACCCAGAAAACAAATGTAGTCACATATTAGAATTTATAATGAATATAAATTGTAGTGTTTCCTTCCTTGTCATTTGTGTAGAGTATTACCAACAGTAAAATTAAATACAGTATTTAATATTGTTTCTTTTCGTATCGGCAGTTCATCATCATTACTTAGTTCTGGTCTGGCAATCTGGTTCGTTCATCGCTGACCACTTCAGGCGTGAATTTAGAATGTTGCGCTGTCTCATCATTCATTTCGTCGTTCCATTAGCAGACATTGAACCTCCAGTTTAGGCGCCAGCAACGTGGAAGTCAGCTAGCTGTATAGGGGAGGTCTCGTATATTGCTTCGCTGCCAGTTCCTCGGCAGACTTGTGCAGTACCGCGATGATTCTGAATTTCTGACTGAGCAGCAGCTGCGGAACAGTTCATCGTCGGTGGACGCGCATATTTTTTAAGTTTTTATATGTCCTGCCCTCCATGTTATTTAACCAACCAAAAAAGGAAGGAAAATAAGACATGTTTTTATTTTAAATGGCAGATTAATTTGACAATTATCTTATAATTATGGAGGCCCAGTGGCAACGGCCGCGACCGCGAGTTGCAGCTCGTAGGTTCAAACTCTGACAGGCACTTTACTTTGTGTAAATTATTTCATCACCACTGCTCTCAAAACGGTGACGGAAAACGTCGTGAGGAAAAGGGGATGTCTTAGCAGCAAAAATCGAAGACATGTGACATGTAGCACCCCGCACTGCGCCCGAGTGGTGGATTGCGGCACAGATTACTTACGGCCTACTTCCTCTCACAGAGGGAGGCCTGTGTGCCAGGAGTGGAACATTATAGGCTGAACAAGCTATGCTTGTGCTATAATAAAATGATTTGTTCTAAAATCGACACGTGTTGAGGTTTGCGCTGCTAAGTTGGTACTAAAGGTCCAACAGTTTTCAAACACATTAGATTCCGTCATCGCGGCAACATGTTACCTTTTAAAACTGTTAAACAAAAACTATGAATGCAAGGAAAATTAATATTTAAGTTACCAATTGTTACTCACTACAGTCCTTTGCATTGAGTCCTTTCACATCGACTATTCTGCCAGCGCAGCGTCACGTTTAGACGAAGCGCAGAGGCGGGCCGTCGACTTTGCACTGTGGAAGATCAGATGTGGACAGCGACCTGCTGTAAAGACGAGGATAAAAGTTAGTACTTCGACATAAAATATTCTAAATTACAATCTTATTAAGCTAGGATGATAAACAGCACAAAAAGATACATTATACATAATACATCCATATCGATTAAAAAGTAGGTAATTAATTATTTTATAATTTTGGGAGGTATTTATGGGATAAAAGTGAATGGAAGTTAATTGGGAGAGGAATGTTACATTTGGAAATTTTTCGACAGGTCAAAGGATTTGATGTTCAAGGATCAGGAGAAAAATATATGTAAGTACCTACCTTCCGCAAAACCGTATTCACACAGGGAATTGTCCTGAACATGGATCTTATTCAGGAACACTTAAACTCTAACTTTGCAACACTGTCAAAATCACTGTGATCTTTATTCCCCGCAATTAATATGTATAAAAATGCAATAAAGGAATAATAATATAGGTAGATCTGGTAGGTAGACATTTATTTTGCACATTTCTAAGATACTCAAGTAACAAAACGACCGCTGTTTTCAATTTCAACATAGAAGCGAGTGCGGGATTGGCAGGAGTGAGTTAGGAGTATCTAGGTGAAAAAAATACTCTTGGTCTGTAATCAACAACGTATATTGTTATTCTTTGAGTGTCACGAATAGAAGAAGGATAATAATAATAACATCCCTTTATATAAAATTGCAAATACAGTTGTCCATTTCCACATGCCTCCTTATTAGAATTTAATGTAGCAACAGAACGTAAGCAAGCGCAACATCGATGGAATCATACGACTTTCAACGGACATTTAATATGAGCAGTTATACAAATCAAGTAATAAGTTATGATAACTCTAAGCAATACAATTTTAAATCTAACTAAGGGCCGACTTTTTAATCGTCAGATATCTTTATCTGAAGAATAATTATGTCGGTTTGACTTATACTATATACTATACTATAAAAAATAATTTTGTTAAACCATGGTCAATCCGCTATTATATTATTTCATATATTACCCCTGAAACAAAAGTTATTTGTCGATTGAAAAATCAGCCAAGTCTATGTAGATATTTCAATATAAATTTACGGAATAAAAACAAGTTGTACAAGTAGGATTACATCATAGAAAACCATTGATTTGAAAGGTACACTAAAGTAAAAAATCTGATAGGATTTATGTATTCCCAACGAGATATTCATATCTAATTATATATATAATTTGTTCATCATCCCCTTAGACTATAAAACTATTAGTCTAAGATGAACCTCTGATAGTTAAGTTCAACATCTTTTGCAAGTGAATTAGCTAGGTCCTCGAAATTAATTCTAGTGAGTTATGTAACATAAAAAATATTCAAAGATTACACATACCTACTATTCGTTTGACGACTGTTTACAATGCCGCTTATCCACATGAAAGGCTTCTAGAAGTGTATCGACTAAACACCACTTTCATTGGAACAAGCAACAAAGAATACTCGACTGTGTCGATATCATACGCAATGTTTATTTATACTAATGTTGGTCATACGCGTCCATTTACTTTAATTTACTATTCGTGGACAAAATATGTGATTTCATCAAAATTACTACTTAGTAAATTATACAGGGTTATTTTTTATGCCAGTATATTTAGGTCCTAGAGATAAATGCTGAGAGGAACCATGGGTTTTTTAAAGAAAATTAAAATAATATCAAAACTGAAAAAAAATACAAAGAATATTAATGTGATACGATTATCATCTTTAATTTTAAATTGTGCTCATAATAATTATTTTCAGCGTTTGTCTCTATGACCTGCAGTTTATAATTTACCGATACTGGCTAGAAAGTCTTCCTGTATTCTTATAACTAAAATACCTACCTATATAAAACATTATATTGTTAAAAATATCACATAATGCAATACAATTAAACTGGGTAGCAGCTTTAATAGTGTATTTAATAAATACTAACCTAAGAAATGCATCAATGTGTTAGCACATAGTTGTTCACACCGGATAATAGAGCGGCTATGCGAGGTTATGCCTCAATCAGTCGCACAAAACTGAAATCGAATCATCGATATCAGGTATAAAGGTTGATAAAAAAAACAATGAATAACATGCATCTGGGGAATTTGTTGCGCCACTTCTTCGTTCCAGCTAAAGCACTAATCAGTTGTGAAGGGCGGGCGTGCCGGAGGGCGTCAATCCAGACTGTATATTACCACAGACACAGGTTGCTCTGTTCTCGTAGGTAGTTTGTTTTAATGAATGAAGAGCATAGTACATACCAGCACAGACAATGTCTGTGTTGAAATACATTTTGCTTTAGAATATTGGAGCAAAATACATACGAGTACAGACAGCAACAATTACTTGTTACTCCAGCTGCGGAGGTTACTACAATGTTACTCCTATTGTTATTAGGAGAACTTAGGATGCAAGAGCTTATGTCATTTTGACGTTCTAAAAGTGCTTTTGGAGGAAACTTAACGCAGGCCACACACGTTAAGTTATACTTGCGCAAAATTGGACTTGCACAAGTATACATTAACGTGTGCGGAATGAATTAGCACAGGTATCCGAGCCATTTGGTTTCACACAGACTTGTGCAAGTCTAAGCTTGCGCAAGTATATCGTAACGTGTATGGCTACCTTAAGTACAGTTTGTGGTTAGAAAAACACAGCCTCTGATGTATTTAAAACATTACCCACTAGTATATTAGTATTATTATAACCATGGATTGATCTATTTGTGCTCAAAGCATTAAAAAATACCTATTGCTTAAAATAAAGCATGAGTGAGCACACGAAGTTGTGCACAAGTAACACGTGGATCCGGCAACCACTGTCCCGGCCACCGCACGACACGCCTCGCCGGCACAGTCTACACTTTGCATACAAACCAACCGTGTCACCGTTTACTGACGGCTTTGATTGGTGAAGACGACAGAAGTCGTGCGCTTAACACCTTCAGTGCCGGGAGCCCTCCTGGAGGGTTCACCTAGTCGCATATGGGATACCGGGAGCCCTCGCGGAAGGCTCATTTACAATGTAGTTTTTCTTAGCGAATACAGAATTCTAAACCGTGAAAATAAAATCTGATGTATATTTTATTTTTAACAAGAGTTATTAATCTCGTGACAATCTAAGAAGCCCGATTTGACGTTTCTCATTATACATGTCGCGATAACTTTGTATGAACGTGTACGTAAGAAATCGAAAAACCTAATTCATAATCATAATTAATATAAAATAATTTACACAGTAATGTTGACAGTTATGATAATTTACAACTGATGATATTTTTTCTGGATCATCCAGTGAATTCCAGTGACGAAAGTGAATAAAAATGTTACAATTTATTTATTTACCTGAGGACGATGACTAATGCCTCTAGAATCAGTCATAAGCAATGTAGATAAATTGTCGATTACAAACTCTAAGTATGATAAATCGATGTCTCGAGAATCGGGTTTAAAACCAAGCGACTTTTTTTCCCATCACTACACAAAGTATTTTGATAGGGTGTCAAATCGGGCTTCTTAGATTTTCGCGATATTAGTTTATGCGTTGGTTTTAAAATCCTAGAACTTTTTATTTTTTTGTTCACGTTTACAAATATACACAAAAAAAAAAAAAAGGTTGGAAACTACATAAAGCGACAGGAAAACACTATTTTAGTTCGTTTTACAGTGTTTTATAACGGTTCTAAACGTATGCGTTGACCGTCCGCGATGGTTAACTTTAGCGCAAACGTAATGCCGGCAACCCTCCCGGAGGGTTCACTTCCAATATGTATGGCATGGCCTATGAGTTCTATGAAAATGGGTGGAGTCGAAAGTGTTAACGCACTTTCGGCGCCACGAATGTTATTAGGCGATTCTGTGCTCTGTGGCCGCGCTGGACAGGCTGGACCAAGAGGTTTACCTACTTTATAATAAAGTAAAAAACCAGTTCTTGACACGGCACTTCTAATGACTGAGGGGGCCTAGAGCTCTATCCACCAGCAGCTACAATGCTTGTGGTAGTCATAATTTATTTATATTTACTATGTGTGTTCTGTAAGTGTTCTTATTTTACCAGAAATATGTGAGTATGTGTACCACAAGTAATAGTAATACTCATAACATCACGTATTGATGTGTGTGATTGATATAACATCCTGTATTCCGCGAAGGGTTAGGTTAGGTTAGGTTATACCTATAATACAAGAGGTTTAGAAGAGGTACATTGTGTCTATTTAAAAAATAATTCTACTATAAGTTTGAGAACAAGCAGGCACAAAGCCTCTGTCAGACATCGACAGTGGCTTAATTTTTGCGGTGGTAAATAATAGCGCCGGTAACGGCGGCTGCGCTGGGCGCACTATCGTATTTACTATATTATGGCACCCCGACAGTGATGAGCTTGGTACTACGACAAACCGTAAAACGAGTTAGGATCCGCGGGGTTATTGTGTAACACACTAACAACAACATTATCAGTACTTAGCAATGGCTTTCATTTTGAAAGTCCAACAATATTCATTGCGTTATTTACGTGGCTGAGCAGACAACTTTTTCGAACACAATACGAAGCAATAGATTAGCAATATCAATCAAAATCATTCAGATTGTGATTGAAAGTGTGTGACGCAATCAGGAAGCTGTGTTCAGTTGTTTCGTTATAAAATTAAAGCACGGGCGAGCAGACGAGCGCGGCCACAGCACATGCCACCCTCTCAAATAGATAAATAAGCAGTTGCTATGGTAGAAGGACACTTGCGCGAATGGCCATATTCGATTTCGCAGACAGTGGGTGCGGCTGGGGTGGCAACACTATTCTACGAGGGCTGCTATTTATGAATCCGGAACTGGCCAGTTATATTTATTTGTGGATGGATATACACCATGGATTTAACTCGTGAAAATTTTCGTGCCATAATTTATTACGATTTTCGGCGAGGGCTAACTCAAAAACAGTACATCTATCAACTCACTTCGACTTTTGGGGACGAAGCACCATCGAAAACTACTGTGTATCACTGGTTTAGTGAGTTTAATCGTGGGCGGTCTGTCCTCACGGACGAATTTAAAAAGGGTCGCCCTAATGAATCCTGATGAATCTTGGATATATGCGTATGATCCCGAAACTAAACAACAATCAACTGTTTGGGTGTTCCAAGATGAGCCGAACCCAACAAAAGTCAGTCGTTCAAAAAGCTCTTTGAAGCAAATGATCGCTTGTTTTTTTGGTATGAATGGACATGTGGCTACAGTACCACTAAAGGTTCGTACAACGGTTAATTCTGAATGGTACACGAGCATTTTGTTTGCCAGAAGTCTTTAAAGAAATAAGAATGAACAACCGACAACGCAGAAACCTTCTTCATCATGCCGAAACAACTCGGTATTTGGAAGGGCCAAAACATCTAATTAACGGGTCATCCGCCGTACAGCCCCGACTTGGCCCAGACGACTTCTATTTATTCCCAACTGTGAAGAATAAATTACGTGGTAACCGTTTTTCGAGCCGTGAAGAGGCCGTTGATGCATTCAAAATGCACCTTTTGGAGATACCTCAATCCTAATGGAAAAAGTGCTACGAAAATTGGTTCCAACGTATGCAAAAGTGCATCGATCATCATGGCGAATATTTTGAAAAGCAATAAAACCATAATTCGTGCTATATGTTTGTTTCACTTTGTTATTCCGGATACATAAATAGCAGCCCTCGTATTTGGCTGATCCAAGTTTTTTCAGACATTATTTTGTATTGTCTTTCGCGCAAGTGTATCATACCCAACTAACTGTAAGCATAAAAATCGCTTTTACGTTTTGAGTATTCGATATAGGTATTATAACAATTTTTTTTTTTAAATTATTAACTAGCATGTTTTATTTATTTTAGAATTTAAGGCGAGATAATACTAGGTACAAAAAGTAAAGCATTAATTATGGTATGGTCAAGATTATATCTTGAAAATATCATATTTTGCTTTCATAACTAATAACAAATAATAATGACTGATGTAAACTGATTAACTCTAAGAAAAGCGAAGGTTAAATAGTAAACGAGGAAAAGTCAAATTCGCACAATGCATGATAACAAGAGCTCATCACATCAGCTCTGATACATTCACTGGCGCAAGGAGAGCTCCAGACAGACCGTTGCCAACATCTAAATCGTCAGTGTTGACGCGTGTCGGCACTGGCCCGTGATTACCTCGACGTCTTGCACGAGCTGCGTCGCTATAACTGGACCCCGACGAGTGTGAACAGGCGGTTGTTCTTGATGTGGGTGGTGACGTAGGGTAGCGTGCTTAACCCTTCGTTGCCGCCTTGCTGCAGGTTCTCTCTCATGATGCGTCTGCGTGCGCTGTTCTTAGGTTCTTGTGGGTGCGCCAGCATCGTGTAGCGGGACATTTCACGAGGAAATCTGTAACATTTATTTCTTGTATTAAAATATTAATACACCTAATTAGTATTTAATACACGAAATAACTGGCTAAGAGTGGGTTAGGATCAATTATTTTATAAATAATAATTTTATTTAGTCCCTTTGAAAGGCTGACTGAGCAATAAGCATTCTATAATTTATTAAATTTCAAGTGTTCAAATCTAAACTAATAATATAAAGACATAAAATAAAGCCTCGACTGCCTCGTTGGTCTAGTGGTCGCAAGTACTACTGCTGAGCATGAGGTCCTGGGTTCGATTCCCGGGTCGGGCAAAGTGTTATTGGGTTGTTCTATCTGGAATTTCTCAGTAGCAGCCCGGAGTCTGGATTTGTGCCCGGTTGATGGCAATAGGCTCGCCCCCTATTACATGGGACTTAAACATAACTGGCAAAATGTGTGTGTACCTACTACAGGTACACCTCTGCCCAACCCTTCGGGGAAACAAGGCGTGATGTTATGTTTATAAAATAAAGCCTCGTGCAGACTAGCGACTCGAATAATACAATTTCTAAAAAAAACTTCATGGTATAACAATAACCGGTGTCGCGTCCGCTAGTCTGAACGAAGCTTTATTTGTTTGTTGGAGGTAGGTAATGTTTGGAAACACTGATCCAATTACAAAAATGTTTTCACTGATAGAAACTGAGTGCCATAGGATATTGCTGTTTCTTCCACGCCGAAGAAGTCGCGGCACAGCTCGCGGGCAGAAGTTGCTACACAATATGGTGCGCAGTCATCAGTTTATTTAATTACCTGACTAAATCAAAATGATGCGCGCTGAGTCTGAAGGAAAAGTCATCATCTTCGCCGCCCCACCCTTCGAATCTATTAGACAGGCCGTCGACTGCCACGAACTGTTTAGATTTGACGGCGAGCACGCCGCCCGCTATGTAGTCGTAGGGCAGCACGTAGCGGAACTTGTCGATGCTGGCGCTCATGTGGCGCGGGCTGTGCGTGCAGGCGTACAGGTTGCTCTCGTCCAGCGGCAGCAGGTCCACGTCCTGCAGGATGAGGCACGGGAACTTGTCTCTGATAGCTGTCTTCGCTCCAACGTTCAGTAGAATACCTTTGTTAAAGATTTTCTCGTCTTGTTGTTCTATTACATATATCCTAAAAGAGTTATTATTATCGTATTGTGTCATTTGGTAATCTCTTAAACTAATTAAAGAAATACTGCTGTATGTCAATAGATGTAGTATGTAACTAAGGTTTACAGACAAACTAATAAAAAATGATGGAAGACAAATTCTACGTGTTGCGCCAACCACAAATAAACTGGGATGAGCGCAAGATAAATGATATTTAGACAAAAACCCGGCAAAGTGCGAGTCGGACCACGCACAATGAAGGGTTCCGTTATGATGAATTTATCCCAAAAACAAACTGTAGTTGAAAAACATGTTCTCCATACATCGATATACGTCACGGTCAATTCTCCAACTGCAAATGTAAGTTTGTAATCGCAACAAAATTTGTTTGTGTGATAAAACTACAAATTAACGATTTTTGGACTTCCGAGACCTTGCTTCTTGCCAAATTTCATGATTCTAGATCAATGGGAAGTACCCTGTAGGTTTCGATTTATTTGCAAGTATCAAAATGTCGCATATGGCCGTATTTCTTTATTGCCTTGATTAAGAAGCTTGATTTGTTTGAGCTCCAAGGGACCATAGACCTACGTATTTGATATTAATTTCAAATCGATACCTCCACGCGTTCCTGAGAAAAAGGGTCACGGACAGACTGACATACAGACAAACGGAAAGACGGACAAGAAAGTGATTAAACGTATCCGTTTTTCTTTTTCAGAAACGGAAACTTTAAATATAATAACTCTGGTCCTTGTTTGCTCATTACTTAATTGGCAGTTTACAATGCTCACCTGTAGTGAATGTTTTGTTTCCTTAAAAAATTATGGATATACGGCAGGAATATGTCTAGTTGACTCTGTCTGTTCCTGTAAGCTACTATTAGAGCAACACTGAACAGGGGATTGCAGTGTTCCGGCACATAGCTACCATTCACTAAGCCCTTTGCTGAGAACTCGTCGTATTTCTTTGGCACTTCCCAATTAAGCAGAGAACTAGTACTTTTAAGTATTTCATCATATTTACAATCAGGCTTAGACTTCTGGAGCACTAGGTTTGGAGCAACCTGCTTGTGCAGTTGTGTTTGTATCGCCCCTGCAGGGATGTGCGGGTAGTTGTACACTCCGTATGTTGCAAAGAAGTGAAATATTGCTTTGAGACTTAGTATAAAGAATATACAAGAAATCACACAACGTTGAAGTATCCTGGAAAAAGTTTAAAATTCAATAAATATAGGTTCCTCATAGGTATTAAGTTGTTCATCTGTATGAAAACTTATATCAATGCCTTTTCAAGTTATAACAATTGCATGTCATTTCAATGTTATTGCAGGCTACAGGCGATTGGCAGCAGTGGGCAGGGCTAGAAGCCCTCACAATAGCTGTTATTGTAGATAAGTAGTTTATTTACAAATAAAAGCTCTGAGATTGTTTTAATAAACATTAATTAATTACCTACCAGGTTTTCAGTGAGCGTTTAGGCATTATAGTCTTATACTCTTCTTTCTTGTGATTAAATGAAAACGTTCCAACCTGAGTGTGTACTTTCTAAAATAAATACATAAGTATAAGTTTTATTAAAAAGCAATACTTTTGTGTAATAATAGTAAACCAGAACAAACCTTACCTTCAGCATTGTTCTTATTTACTTGTAAAATGTCATCTAAAATAACACTAAGTTGGTTTTTAGTCAGTAAGTTACTATTGCCAGCAAAACAGAAAGCATATTTCAGCCCTGCTGTAACTTACAGTACATACAAGACACAATATTTAATTATGGTCAGTAGAACACTAGGAAATCAGGTAACAAGATCCGGTTCAGGAATTCAAGTTGCAATTCATGAGAATAGATCATGCATGTTACCAATTCCTTTTTATTACATTACTTGGCACTCGTTTCGCTTTCGTTCAATATGAACAGTTGTACTCTGGGCGTTACAGTGATGCCGCGTCCCTACTAGTCCTCATACATTTTCTATAGGTTTTTATGAGATTACATTCCGAGCACGGCAGCAGTGCTGCGCGACATTGCTGCAACGGCACTGCCTGCGCGGCAGTGTCGCCTTGCCTCCACGGCAGGCCAGGGGTGCGGCGTTCATCACAGCACAGTGATAACACGGGAATGTTGACAACTGTTGAGAAGTAAACCAGGCACGAACAGCAGTGCCGCGTAGCGGTGCTCGGAATCATGTATCAGCACTGGCGCGTGCAGCGTTGTACTGAATCATACCTTTATTTCCAGTTTCTCGGCGTGAATTGAAAGGCCTTTCAAATTCGTATGAACACAGTTGTATGACTATAATACAAAACCCACTTGAACGCTGACCGCACAGACTACATAGGGATACTACGTATGCTGACCGGCTGATCAGCACCACAGACTACATAGGGATATGGATCAGCACAGAACATATCAACCACAGAGTACTTGATACAAGGAACGCACAGAGCATGTAGGAATGTATCATACGTAGTGTCTTTAGGTAGTCTGTGTTATCAACATAAACATAGGTAGGTAACACATTTATTTGTAAAATATAATCTGAGCTGTAAGTGTGATGTGCATTGATTTAAATTTTGTAAGTCAATGGATATGTGTGATTTATAAATGGAACTAGTATTTATGTAGTACATACTAGTTCCATGGATTTATCCAATGACTTGTGTGACCACAGATTACATAGAGATACTACGTGAGTGTGACCGACCATCGTAAAATTCAGGCCCAGCAGTCCCGACATAGATAGCGATCGCTATACGACCGAATTCGGTCGCAAAATCGTAATGTTTTTCCTAGACTCGGGCGACGTGCTTCACATCTCACAAGTGTACGGGATATTTTCGTGCTTGTCAAGTAATTTTTACCGTTTAAAGACGCCATTAAACAAACTCTGTCGGCGTGCCAACAGAGTTTGTAAGACTGAGCGCTGCAGGTTAGCGTCGGTTAGTCGCCACTTCAACCTATTACGAGTTGTTTAGTCTCGATTTAAACATTATCAGTAAAATAAATACGCGTTCTCAAATTCAGTGTCTTTTTATTTATGTGACAAAACAACAAGACATTATAAACATGTCAAGGTTTCTATGGTGACACACATTGCACTCAAAGAAGTTTGCATACCCAGACTTTAATTATAGGCTGCATGCATTAACTCTAACACCTTCTCTCAATGTAGTCCCATAATATCCACAAGCTTACGAAGCCTAGGTCTGGGCAACGGCTTGGTGAGAAGATCCGCTAATTGAAGCTCGCTTGTTACCTTCTTTATTAGCAGCTCTCCATTAGTCACAAGCTCTCTTACGAAGAAGTGACGTGTACGGATGTGTTTGGTGCGTCGGTGGAACTCTGGATTCTCAGCTAACTTTATTGCTGCTTCGTTATCCACTAGTAACGTAGGAAGACCCTTAAGTTGTACGAGACTTCCTATGAGTCGAGTCAACCATACACATTCTCTCGCAGCTTCACTGGCAGCGATCACTTCAGCTTCCGTAGTCGAAATAGCAACACTTTGCTGTCTCTGACTCATCCAGGAGACTGGTCCTCCGGCATACAGGCAAAGTACTCCAGAAGTCGATCTTCCAGTTCCAATATCGCCTGCGTGGTCGGCATCGCTGTATGACTCTATAATTCCAATTTTACAGTTCTTTTTATACATAATGCCGAGATCTTGTGTGTACTGTAGGTATCTCATGATACATTTTACTCTGACACAATCAGATTGGGTCGGTTTCTCCAGACTCCTTGACACTACACTGACTGCGTATGCAATATCAGGCCTTGTTCCGACCATTACATATGCAAGTGCTCCAACTACTTGCCTGTAGTTTTTCAGAATGTACTCATAGTTCTCGTTTTGTGAGACTATATTCTCCTTGGTTATTGGTGTAGTCACAGGTTTGCAGTCCTGCATTCCAAACCTATTCAAAACTTTCGTAACGTAAGATGTTTGATTTATTACTACTCCAAGACCTTCTCTGGTTGAAATCTCTATACCTAGAAAATAGGTTGCTGGTTTGGTTGTAATCTTGAACCTTTCTTTCAGCTCTTCAATAAATTCATTAATTAATTCTTGATCTGTTCCAGCTACTAGCCCATCATCAACATATAGAACCACAATCAGTTTCCGGTGGCCTTTCTGTCTTACAAATAAACAGGTATCGGCTTCACTGATTTTAAAGCCCACTTCCTTGAAGAAATTAAGAATTTTCTGATTCCAACATCTCGGGGCTTGTTTTAACCCATAGAGACTTTTCTTCTGTAAGCATACCCTTCCAGAACCATCATTATAGCCTTCGGGTTGCTTAACGTAAATTTCTTCTTCTCACAACACTCTCGGTTCCATACAAAAATGCCGTCGACACATCAAATTGACACATCTTCATACCTTCGCTTGCTGCGATGCTAATTACAGTCCGGACAGTGGTCATTTTCGCAACAGGACTGAAAGTCTGATCATAGTCCTCTCCTTTCTTCTGGCGAAAACCCTTAGCAACTAGTCTTGCTTTATATTTGTCGACTGATCCATCAGCATTCAGTTTCACGCGAAAAATCCATTTACATGGTATTGCTTTTCTGTTTTTTGGTAACTTTTCTAGAACCCATGTTTCATTCTCGTTGAGAGAATTTATCTCGCTTTCCATTGCTTTCTTCCAAAGTTCACTTTCGTTACAGGATACAGCGTCTTTGTAACATGTTGGTTCGAAAAATCCATTTGCAACCATGACATAATCATTGAACCTAGCAGGACGTCTGATCAATGATCGATCTCGCAGTACTCGATCACTCTGTGCGTTAATAAGTTCCTCAAGATTATCTTCATCTTCACGTCATCATTTCCAACCATCTGCTCCAGATCATCATTATCAACATCGTCATTTTCTCCCCTTGGTTCAATTGAATCTTCATGAGTTGATACAGCATCATCAAAATTGTCTTCTTCGATAACAGGTATATGACTATCCAATTGACTATTCATTTCGTTATCGATCGTTACGACTTGATTATTGATTGTCACTACTTCGTCATACTCTCTTCGTACCTGAACGGGAATTTCCACTTCTGTGACATCCTCATCTGGCTCTTGGAATTTCGTTTCCAATGGCTTTTCATCAAAAATGATATCTCTCGACTTGACTATGTATTTGGATTCCTTGTTCCATAGTCTATAACCGTCATCATCATCGTATCCAACCAGTACGCATCTCGTAGCTTTCTTATGCATTTTTTTTCTTTTTTGCTTAGGAACATGTGCATAGCAAACCGAGCCAATAATTCTCAAGTGCTTTATCCGTGGTTTCTTCCTAAACCAAAGCTCAAACGGAGTCTTGTGTTCCACGCAAGTTGGTCCTGTCCTGTTTAAAATATAAACAGCTGTCTGTACCAACTCCGCCCACAACTGTTGAGGCAACTCTTCATGTGCATGCATCATACTTCTAGCTGACTCTACGATCGTACGGTTCTCTCTTTCGCTACACCCGGTCTGTTCAGGCGTATACGGCATTATTAGGATATCTTCGACCTCTGTTGAATACCGCGGGTCGAGATGACTGACGACGTAATAAAACTTGGTTGTGTCCGCCGTAATATTCGATATCGCGAACTGACCTTCTATTTGGGCGAACCAAATCGCGGGCTTCTCGGGCCAAAATGGAGGGACTCGCACACCGACCCGAAACACGTCATGCGATGCCGGTGATCCAGACCGCTTCGTATCCTGTTCGGAATCACTCATAATGTTGTGTAACGTTCAGTTTTTGTTCACTTTTGAGTCCACACACTCCGCACCGCACTAAAGTTTCTGGTAGCACTAGCACGTGTTTACTGTTCGGGGTCACCACTGTGGTGTGTTAGTGTAGGTTAAGGTAGGTAACCTATTAATTACACTACCTATTAATTATACTATTGGTGGCGCGTCAATAGCGGTGCGGGCAAGCATGAAATACCTGGGCCTGGTTCTGGACCGGAGGTGGAACTTCGGCGAGCACTTTGCTCAGCTTGCGCCGAAGCTAATCGGCACGGCATCCGCTCTCAGCCGGCTGTTGCCGAACCTGGGTGGACCAAACGTCGTTTGTCGGCGGCTGTACACGGGGGTGGTCCGCTCGATAGCACTCTACGGGGCCCCGGTGTGGGCGGAGTCCCTGTCTGCCCAAAATAAGACTCTTCTGCGAAGACCGCAAAGAGTCATGGCAGTCAGGGTCATACGCGGATACCGCACCGTATCTGCGGAGGCGGCGTGTGCCCTTGCGGGCACGCCCCCGTGGGATCTAGAGGCGCAGGTGCTCGCCGAAGTTTATTGGCGTGGTGCAGACCTGCAGGCGGAGAGTGGCAGACGCCCACCACCTGAGCTGGTCACGAGGTGGCGTAGGGAGGCCCAAGCCCAAACCCTGCAAATTTGGAGGGTGAGGCTGGAGACACCCAGTGCAGGTCACTGGACCGTGGGGGCTATCCAGCCGATCCTGGACGAATGGGTACGGAGGCGCCACGGAACGTTGTCTTTCCGTCTGGTGCAGGTGTTGTCAGGACACGGCTGCTTTGGCAAATTCCTGCACAAAGTGGCTAGACGGGAGGCGACTCCCGTGTGTCACCAGTGCGGCTGTGGTGAGGACACGGTGCCTCACACCCTCGAGCATTGTCCTGCTTGGGTGGTGCAGCGCCGTGCTCTCGCAGCAGCAATCGGGGCAGACCTCTCCTTGCCGGCCGTGGCCAAGGCCATGGTCAACAGCAGGGGGGCATGGGAGGCGGTAGCGTCCTTCTGCGAGGACGTTATCTCGCAGAAGGAGGCGGCGGAACGCGTCAGGGAGGAAGATTCCTTCGCTGACGCGATTCGTCGCAGGAGGACAGGGCGGCGGAGAAGGCGCCATGGCGACCTGATGCCGCCCTAGGAGGTGCCAGCGGGCGATAGATCGGGGAGTCTATCGCCGTCGCGTTGCACGGCCCTCACGAGTGGTGGCGATGTCTCAGGTGAGCCCGGACATTGCCAAAGGAGTTGGTGCCCGGAGGCGGGCGGCGCTGGATGGGTCGCGAACGTCATGCGTAGCAGTTCTCGCGGCCCATCTGCAAAGGCGACAGTAGGCTCACGGCGGTGTTTTTTAGTGGGTGCAAGCCCCACATAACCAAACCGTCTCCCTGGACGGTGCGGTATGCGTCAGGCATTTTTCACCGCTTAATAAAAAAAAAAAAAAAAAAAAAAAAAAAAGGTAACCTATTAATTAAACACTACTTATGAATTATATATAACTGTTTATTAACATAAATAACAGTTTACTTTAAGCTAATAACAATAATGCGCGGCGGGAGTTATAAAAGGGCATGCATTTGCCGGAGAGGTTTATAGCGGACTGGTGAGGGCGTCCGAGGGGCGCGGTCATGCGCGGGAGGTGCAGCGGCGCGCGGCGCGGGCGATCCGATCGTATTTTTTCCGCGAAATCGCCTCGGTCGTGTCGTAGTAGGTATCAACGCCGTGCGGCACAGCGAGGGCGCAGGGCTTCGCTGGCCGCGGTGCGCGGTCGAGCGGTGTGTAGGCAGGTAATAAGGCGGTGTACAGACATGTGAAATTATTAGGCCGTGTACACACGATTGTGGTATGTATGGTAGGTATTTAATTAGTGTAATTTTATTACTGTTGTGTGTATTTATTATGTATGGATGTGTTGTGTGTAATATGTACATGTATGTGTTTAATATTTATGTGTGTTTGTATGTATAGCCTACAGGTGTATTCCGTATTTCGATAATTCTTTCCGAACTAGTTCATTATCGAACTCTCCACCGTTATCGCTAAGGAATTCTTTGATAGTATGTCCTGCTACTCTAGCTTCTGCCAGCATTTGCTTCAGCTTTTCAGGTACTTCCGATTTTGTCTTCAAGAAGTAGACGTAGCGAAATCGAGTGTGTTCATCTTTAAAAAGGACGAAATACCGGAACTTCGAGATTGAATACGGGAAAGGACCGCAAACATCCGAATGTATGCGTTCTCCAGGCATTTTAGCTTTTTCTCTAACTCCAAACTTCTGTCTGTGAGCTTTTCCGAAAATACAGCCTTCGCACAATATGCCATTATCCTTTGTCTTTATGTTCAACTCTCGTTCTATAAGACTTTTCACATGCCTTTTATCTTGGTGGCCCATGCGTTCATGGTACAGCTGCAAGGCATCTACCGTATTAATCGATGCGGCTACCTTCGGTTTAATTGCTTTACAATTCAGCTTATATAGCCCACCATATCTTTTTCTAGTTCCCGTCACGGCGACCATTCCATTCACCTTAATATAGCATGTAGTTACTCGTGACTCAAATAAACTGTTTGTATTCTTGTCCTGTGTCGCTAGCACAGAAAATAGATTCTTGCTAATACAAGGAACAAGCCATACATCACTGAGGAAAAACTCTTTTCCTACATTAGGGTTAATTCTAATTGTCCCTTTTCCTAAGGCTTCTATTACATTTCCATCAGCCGTAGTAACAGTGTGAGGTTTACTGAAGTGCTCGAAATTTTCAAATAAATCTCTTCTCATCGTAACATGGTGTGTAGCTCCGTTATCCACAAACCATCCTTCACGATCGATGTATTCAGTCAGATTTAGTAGTACCATCATATTGGGGCTGTCACTACTATTCCTTCTTTCTTCCTTACTAGTTTTATTTGGACAATCTTTCCTAAAGTGACCAACCTCTTTACAGATATGACATCTGAACTTGGTAACTCTTTTCTTCCCTGATGTTTGTTCCCTCTGATTCTCGACACCTTTCCTATTTGTTTTTGCGAGAAGCGCTTCACTAGACGTGCCTTCCTTGCTTCCTATCAGCACTTTTTCATGCGCACAAAGTTGGCTGGTAATATTCTCAACAGTTCTTTCTTTCTTGGACATCAACATCCAACTCGATTTAAATGAAAAATAGTTTTCTGGCAGTGTATCCAAAATCTTACAAATTAAAAGTACTTCTGGTAATTGCTTACTTTCTTCAGCTTTTAATAATTCCTGATTCAGTTTGTGCCACATATTTTTCAATTTCGATACATGAGTTGCCATGTCATCAGCAGTATCCTTTTGAAATTTAAAGAACTCCATACATACTTCGTACAACCTGTCTTCATTGACACCGTCATAGAGTCTATGTAGTTCATCCCATACGTCCTTAGGATGAGAGAATCTAATTACCTTGTCTAAAATTTCATCTGATATGTTATTCGTAACCAGCAGTAACGCGGTACTTTCCAGCCTAAAATACTCCGATAACTTTTTGTTATACTCCGCCAAAGCCACTGCGGACGCAGCATCAGCATCACCGCCCTCAGCTACAGGCTTTTTCGGTTTTTGAAATTTTCCCTGAATAATGTCCAAAAGTCCGTCCATGCCCCGTAACAGTGCAGACATGCGGTACTTCCATTGTATCCAGTTATTTCCATCAAGCTTACTTATTTGTATTTTACTTAGCTCCATGCTTAGTTTCCAACAAATATTTAATTGAATATATCTGGGCCCATAACCTGTTACGAGTTGTTTAGTCTCGATTTAAACATTATCAGTAAAATAAATACGCGTTCTCAAATTCAGTGTCTTTTTATTTATGTGACAAAACAACAAGACATTATAAACATGTCAAGGTTTCTATGGTGACACACATTGCACTCAAAGAAGTTTGCATACCCAGACTTTAATATAGGCTGCATGCATTAACTCTAACACAACCATACCAGCTCTAAACTTTACAATGACATAAATATGACTTATTGCGACATCGGCGCGCAAGGGGCAAAAAGGCCCTTGACTAAAAATCTACTGAAGAGAAAAGTGAATGACTGCCTTAAATCCTTGTCTTATGAAGAAACTGAGCAACTTATGGTATCATAGCATGGTAAACACACACATACACCCATCATCCCACCTCCACTCTACACTTATAATACATAGTAACCTCCACATAGAGTATATTCTTTGTGAAGTCTGGAACAATATCTTTATAAATATTTTTGGGTCGGGCGTCGATAGCTGCGCCACATTATTTTACTTTTGTGGCTGTCTTCGTTTTCATTTGTAAATTGTAAACTTAAGTTGTTCCAAATAAACTTTATTTTATTTTTATTAAGACTGCGATCGAATTCGGTCGTATAGCGATCGCTATCTATGTCGAAAGTGCCGCCCTTTTTTTTTGGGTGGGAATTCATCAAATGACTTCTCCCGCTCTGGGTGGAGCGGGAGGGCGTGTCAGACTCTTACTGAGCTTACGGGCTTGGTCCTTGCCGGACGGCGAGCTACCCATTGCTCACCGTCCGCAAGCCCGTGCCTACGGTGGCCGGGAATCGGCTATGGATTCCCGACGCCCAGGGCGTCTTCTCCTGCGGGGCGTGAGGGCGCAAAATTTGCCACTCCCTCACGCGCTTCGCCTCCTCCTTTGCAAGCATTACTGCTTCGCAAAAGGAGGTGACGGCCTCCCATGCCCTTTCGCTCCGTACCATGGCCTGAACCAGGGCCGGACGCGAGAGATCCCCGCCACCGATCGCCTCCACGAGGACACGGCGGTGCTCTGCCCAAGCCGGGTATACCTCCACCGTATGCTCCACCGTGTCCTCCGGGCGATCCACGCAGTGATGACACCCGGGCGTTTCCTCCCGCCTTATCCGAAACAGGTACCTCCCGAAACAGCCGTGTACAGTGAGGACCTGCGTCAGGCGGAAGGTGAGGACGCCGTGGCGCCTCTCCAGCCACTCCTCAAAGAGGGGACTTATCGCCGCAATAGTGGCGTGCCCAGCACTGGGTTGCGACAATCGCACTCCATGCCGCCATGAGATCCCGTCGGAGCTCTGTCCGCTGTGCCGCGATTTCTCGCGGCATCGGAGTCAAGCCCCGGTGTTTCGCCTCCTCGCGCCACTCCCAAATATGCGCGAGGACTTTTGCCTCCAGATCCCATGGCATGTGACCAGACCCTGCAATTATGTTTGTAATGGAATACGTTTTGGAATGGGCAACTAGCTTCAACTTTCTGACTAACTGACTCTTTGACAATTCAAAAGTGCCTGTAAAGGGTTTAATTGAAATAAATGCTTTGAGTTTGAGTTTGAGAAAAATAATATTTCACTTAATTATAATTCCAAGATAATGAAATTCATTTTATTGACTAGATTTATTTATGTGCAATTGACTATTTGATGATTATTATTATTTTATTACTATTTCCTTTTTTATGTTTGTTAGTGTTATTTAGAATGACATGTTAGTTGTTAATTTATAATAATATTGTATGTAATCTATTAGTTTCTATGAATTTGCATGCCGTAAGGTAGAATGTAGCGGTAACCTTCAGCTATTTGTATCATCTTAAACTTGTACCTACATTGATGGCAAATAAATAAATCTGAATCTGAATAACTTTCCTACAATACTTTTTATAAAGATATTTAGGTAAATTTATGAAAATTGACCTCAAGGCTCAAACTCAAACCATTTATTTCAATTAAACCATTTACAGGCACTTTTGAATTGACAAGGGGTCGGTCAGTGAAAAATATGAAGCTAGTTGCCCATTCCAAAGCGTACCGTAACCTACTCGAAACTATCAAATTTTCCCAATCAACTATGAACCATATACTGTAGTGATAAAGCTGAACATCTATTAAAGAAATTTGACAGAATGTAGTAGGTTGATGTGCTGGCGTCTGTACCTATGGAGATGATCGGGCAAGAAACTCCACAGACATTCTTTTATATCAAAAATTTGATACAAAATATTGGTTACATCATTTTGAAATTATTATGCATATGAGAACAATGTAGAAAGATGTGCACGTTCGTAAAAGCGTCCGTAATAAAAAGAAAAAAATAAAGAATCATTCAAAAACTTAAAATAAATTAAAATAAGCCATGGCAGCTAAGATGACCAGTCCCAACTGACGGCACCCGTTCACGAAGATGACGCATGAATCAGCACCATAGGTAATAGGTAATACGGGCTGGTTTCCGCAACTCCACGTCAAAGCGCGTATTTTGCGTACGGGAATCAGCACCATTCAGCTCAACCATTTTGAAGGGAGCTAAATGATACAACACTCGCGCCACCATCAGCGAGACATCTGTAAATGGTGGCTCTTTAGTACATAGTACTCACACCTGTGCTATGTAATTATATAATACAAAGGAAATTGAGTTTAAACAATACAAAGATGGTCTTACAATCTTCAGCAGCTCCAACAGTATTTTCAAAATGTTAATCAATTAGTTGTGGTTGTGGAGCCAGCATTTATAGTCTGCGTTTGATACAAGATTTGAATTTCGTTTCATTCAGTTGAAGTATGTGGGGAGGAATTTTATTGTAACATTTTAAACAGTACCCCATGAAAGATGAGTCTACCTTAGCCAGTCTGAAACCTGGTTGTACCTACTAATAGGTCCCTACTTCTTGTACTATAATTATGTCTATCCTTAGAGCATTTAACCTATGGAGACGGCAAGCAGCGAATCACTAAACATTTTTTTCTGCCACTTTCTGCGGGGGGCGAGGAAAACACATACAGCACACTACGAAAACTTGACATTCACGCACAGATACATGCTTCCTATAGCTACAAACGCACACGTAAAAATAATAACCACACAATAAAAAAGCACACACACGTAAACATATTTATGCGTATTTATGCATTTGTCTTACGACAACAAACACGAAGTGCTAGTGATGTGACACAAACAATGAGTGATTTTTCATTCTTATTGCATGAATGATTTCAATGATTGAACAAAATGTTCATTTGTTTTATTTTCTTGTACAGACGCCAGCACATCAAGCTACTACAATCTGTCAAATTTCTTCAGTAGATTTTCAACTTTATACCTAAAGTATAAGGTTCAAAGTTGATTAGGAAAATTATACAGTTTCGGGTAGGTTGACTGCTGGCGTCTGTACATTTACCGGATTCCACAAATAAAAAAGAATACGCAATATGATTAAGGGGGATACGCAAGGTGGCCCGCGAAATTCAAATTTTCTTACGTTTTTTGCAATTTGCAGGTCAGTGTCAGGTTGAATGTTGATCAAAATATGATTGGCGACCGTAACAAATATGGCTGTGTAGAATTCTAATCATTAGATTCAGCAATACAATTCCATAAGTTAGAATTGCTGTCAAATGTCATGATTTCATGAAAAAGTCATTATATGCATTAATTTGAACGTCAGGTAGCGTCAGGGTAGCCCGCGAAATTCAAATTTACTTACGTTTTTCGCAATTTGCAGGTCAGTATCAGGTTGTATGTTGATCTTAATGTGATTCGTGTTGATCTTAATGTGATTCGCGGCCGTATCAAATATTTATTTATAAAATTAAAAACATAACAATTATCAATAAAACTCTCTAAGTTCAAATTAATGCATTGAATTACTTTTTCATGAAATCATGACATTTGACAGTAACAGAAAAAAAAAGTACATTATGGATAATGAACGATTTTCTAAGGAACGATTGTATTTACTTCTATAATCAAACTTTTTTTTTATTACTTAGTAATGACCTCAAGCTGGACCTAAGCCTTTCGTGTTCTATGCGTGTTTCGTATGTTATACGTATCAAAAATTAGGAAAGGGTAGAATATAAATAATAAAATTATATAACCAATCGAATAGACTTTTATTTATTTAATAACACTTATCCGTCAGATTTTTGTTTTAACTATTTGAGATGTTCCCTAGACGATGTGTTTGATATGTTAGATATGAAAACATGTGGGTATGGTTTCATAATATGTCTGAACGATGACGACTAGAGGAAATCACTGATTTTTAAAATGTACCAGTTTATTATACTCATGTCGAACACATTTCTGTGGATCTACTTTTTTGGTTAAAAAGGATATACGAACATTTGTATACTTTTCCATAATCACATTCGCTAATTCTAAAGTATGGCTAACTGACCCGTTATCATAGGCATGATGAGCAATATTAGGAAAAAGTTCTTTTCCCACAAAATGTTTCAGTGTATTTGCAACAGTAAATTGAGTGGTTATTTTTGAACTGAGTTGATTTTTATCGTTCAAATTCTTACGAATCTCTTTTTCGCATATTCGGCACAAGTCGATTACCGGTTGTGAAGCATATATCAGATACCCACGGCTCTTTTGGTATATGAGGCTTTTTTTATTGACAGGCCCTAGCAGCCCTCTTATGCAAGTGGCACATTTCAAAGTTTTTAATGCAGTAAATGCCGAGAACCCTGCAATATATTCAATTACTTTCTCTCCAAAGGGTGAAATAAATATTTGACTTTCAATATCCTCTAAAATGTCTTCATTACTTAAGTTTATGTTTATCTGCGGTTGCAACTTATCTTCATCGCCGCGTATTATGACAGTCTTGTTAATTTTTTCAATAGCTGAGGTACAGTTCAGTATAGTAATTTTTTCTAGTGGAATACAATTTGTGCCTGTAGATGTTGTTTGAAGTTCTGTATGTATTAATAATTTCTTGTATATGGCTTCGAATTGTCGTGCAGTGGGGTTGTCATTGTACCCACCATGGCTGCGAATGACGGAAAATAATATTTCGATGTGGTCCTGGCTAATTTTATGCAAAGGGACATATTTTAATTTATCATTTAGTACCAGGTCCTGAAACAAAACCTGAGTACTTTCTATACATATCAATATGCCTAGAAAGCCAGTATATCGTGGTGATTTTAATACGTTTTTTCGGACCATTAATATTTTGTCTTTTTGTTCAAGGTCAACATCTAATTGCAAAAGCACTTGACGAGCCTCTTGAAGTCGGTCGAAAGCTGCTTGGTAGTTGTCTTTGCCAAGTGCTCTTTTGTACCCATAACTTTTTGTTCGCGAATCCAAGATATCAAATACGTCATTCATTAACTTTATAAAGTTCGCTGTAGCTTCAACATCCACAAATTCCGCAATTTTCAAAATGTTTTTGCAAAATAATAGCGAATCCGCAACACTTGCGCTAAATAGTTGAGTCGCCAGCTTAACATTCATTATTTTAGTTTTATAATAAATATGATTCGCTCGGAGTTTGTTTGCTAGATAGAATAATTCTTTTTCTTGTAGATCGTGCAATCTTTTAATATATTCAAATTTGATTTGGCCCTTCGATTCATTTATAAAATATTCATAATCTGAAAATGTATTTCTTATGAGTTTCAGCATGTGACAGGGATCGGCAAAAAATGAAACCTTTTGACCTGAGGAAGGGTCCAAAAAATAGGTCTGCAAATTATTCGGGTCTTGGAAACAACATCCCAACTCTTCTGCCATGGCGAGATTAGCTTTTACACCGTCACATGTCAGTGATTTGATTTCAACCCCAGTTTCGTGGACAAGTGCCAAAGCTTCTGAGACAAGACGTGATTTTTCTGCGGCTGTGGTGCCTTTTACCAAAAAATATCCAATGGGCACTCTAAATATTTTATTTATGCCCACAATTAAAAGAACAAGAGCGTCGGTTGCTTGGTCGGAGCTGTCAGAAATTGACTCAAATCCGTGGTTAACATAGCCAAAATATATTTTTGTTCGAGGATCCCACTCTGGGTATAGCTTGATTTTCATTTCGTCAAAAACAAGAGCGCAATAAATTTTGTTCTTTTCCTGTTCAGCTCTAAGTTTTAAAGCAAACAAGCTCTCTTTCGTGAAACCAGGCTGTCCATCGATGTTGCTATACCACTTAGATAATGTCCTTGGATGAGGAAGACAAGTCTGAAATACTTTGCGTACGTACTTATATGCCTTTGCCGAGTAGTAATGCAGAGTAAGTGCAAAAGATCTCAATTCTGATGAATATTTCGTCCTAGAGAGCTTATCACTTTTTTTCATCTGTCTTTTAAGAAGTTCCTTCTCCGTAACACCAATTTTGCTCAAGACTAGTTTATTTTCTTTGTCTATTAGTGATTTTTCTTCTAAACTGATAAGAAGTTCTTGTAGAGTATTGACTTTTTTCTTTAAGTATCGCGTTTTTGCTTGCAGTCTGCGATTTTTTTTATTTTTAAACTGCAACTGTTTGCGCAGTTTTCTTTTTCTTGGAGTCTCGAGCAGTTCACTGATAGATGTTGACGTTGTTGGGACGCATTGGCTGTGTGTAGTTGATGGCTGAGGGTTGGATAGGTTTTGAGACAGCGGGTTGTATAGACTGGATGAAGAAAAAGTAACTACTTCCGTTTCTATGGCAGTTGTGGTATTTGCAATCCTCATGATTCTTGCACTCTTATGTAATTTTGCAGGCGGTTCTTCCGTGCCGACAATATTTTTTAAAGTGGGTATTGCACCCTCAACTAAATTCCTTCTATTATTTGCAAGTTCTTTAAAACTAGACGACGTAAAATGTTCGGAACAGATTGCACTAGTACGCGTGGGTCCCCAATTTTCTGTATTACCGCAAAATATCCTCCATTTTTCTCTTATTACAGGATCTTTTGGAAATCTGTTGAAAAACAATATAGAATAGAAGTAATCAGTTTAAATACCCTTTTTTGTAAACACCGCGTTTTCGTAACATCCTTGAAAAAAACTTACTGGTATGGACCGTGGTGGAATATTAGTTTTGGGCGTCTTATTTATCTACGTATTTTATTTATTGTGTTACTTTTCAAATTGCATTCGTTTAAATAGATTAGTGCTTTATGAATGGGCACATTACCGGGAATTAAAACACCATCATTATAATTAAACCCCTTTGTCCATGTAGTATAAGTGGAACGGACTTGTGTAAAGTACAGCAAATCGACATTATTCTAAGCTTTAAAATAGTAATCACGTAAAAAATAAGTTAGATTTTAATTTCTTATTAGTAATCGACTCACAAATAATAGAAAGTTACATTTAAAATTAAAATCTATTTTTGTTTCAACCTGACTTGTCCAGATACCTACACAGAAAAAAAAACTAGTTACTGAATATAAAACATACTGACTGAAAAAAATATTTATATCATTCACTCACGTTGTCCCAGCACTATGCAAATACCTACCCCTTTAGCCCCTGTACTGCGTTTGCGCTAACAACGTACCACTGTATTTTTATTTCGTAACGGCATAAAGATTATTTCGACAATTTACCTAAAATAAAACTATGTAATTGTGTAATTTATACTTACATGTGGTAGGAAACACCATGGTTTCGCCAATTTGGAGTGCCTGATCGCTTTTTGCAAGAGGAAACTGCACAATTAACCATTTTTCGGGACCACTTACTTGCGACACAATACGATACACAATGGCGGCGGTCGGCGAGTGAACTAGTTTTTTTTTTTTTTTTTTTTAACTATGGCATCTCGCAGGTATACCACTAAGGTATTTACTGCTCAACCGAACAATCCTGTGGCTGCCTTAAGCACTACACTCAAAGCCTCCAGCCAGGAGCAACTATTCTACATTAAAATTAGGCGAACGCTCGCTAAGGGCACCCCCTGTGGGGTACGAACCTCGGCTTAGGGCGTCGCTGAGGGGGGGACAGCAAGATGGGACAGGCTGGATCACGGATATATTATTATTAGACGGGGAATTTAAAGCTACGCGCTCAGCTGCGGCGCGGGCTGGCGCTTCATCGGACAAGGGTCGGGGGGGAGTATTTTTTACTCGTGAGGGTCGCGCGCGCGGAGGACCTCGGCGGCGAGGTCGGTACGACGGGTGTCGGGTGTGTTTGTGCACTGTACTGGTGGCCCTATTGCTCTCCTGGAGGAGAGTGGTTGGATCATCTGGATCGGAGAGGAAACTAGTTTTATATAACGTGCATGGTCATATGGCCAATCGACTTTGGCAGAGGGGTTTGCTTAGCTATGCCATCTCCATAGGTTAAATGCTCTAAGTGTCTATCACCTCTTACTAAAACTAAAAAGATGTACTTAATTTTTTCTTACATCGCCAGACGCCAGCACTTCAACCTACCCGAAACTATCAAATTTCCCTAATCAAATCTGAACCTTATAATTTAGTGATAAAGTTGAAAATCTATTAAAGAAATTTGAAAGATTGTAGCAGGTTGACATGCTGGCGTCTGTACATGATGTTTTCATAGATATATTGACAAGGTTCCGTCATGATGCCAATATCCTTAAACAGTTCCCTAAGAGAGTAGCACCTGCGGAGATAATAAATGGCTCTGATCGCTCTTTTCTGCAGAATAAAAATAGGCTCGATGTCTGCAGCCCGTCCCCAAAGCAAAATACCGTAAGACAGGATATTATTATTATGAAAGTAACTGAAATAGACAAGCCTCGCGGTATCTACATCAGTAAATTGACAGATTTTTCTGACAATGCTGTTGAACTTAGCCGGCCTGCAAGAGATGTTAAATGAGGACCCAATTGTAGCCTTGAGTCGAGCGTGATCCCCAGGAAAACAGTTTTATCGACAAATTCTAGTTTCTCTTGATTCATTACTATCTCACAATTACTACTCTTGACATTTGGTAAAGAAATTTTATGCACTTATGTTTTGTTTTTCCTTAAATTACTAAATTATTAGCAGTGAACCAATTTTGGACCTGCAGTAGGGCGTTATTTACGTCGTCAAAATTTGTAGCACGTCTATACAGCTTAAAAATTAAGGAAGTATCGTCAGCAAATAACACCATTTGTGGTTGTTTTTTTTAATAAATGGATTATATCATTACTATACACTAAAGACCATTCCCGTATCTCCGAAATTACTGAGCCTAAAATTTTGAAAACAATACAGAGAATGGTTCTACAGGAAACCTATAAGAAATCTATGGTCTTAAAATAATATGATAAATCTCTCAAGATTGTGCGCAAATGTAAGTTTGTACTTACATTTGCAGCTGGAATAAAAGGGAGAACATGTTTTTCAACTACAACGTTAGGTTAGTTCTTGGGATACATTCAACCACGGAAACTTTAATTGTGCGTGGTCGGACACGCACTTGGCCGGTTTTTTTAGTTAGTATTACTAACTACAAAAACCGGCCAATGGAATGATTTACGTGTCTTACTAACTTAGTAAGACACGTAAATCATTCAGGCTCTCGACAACTTGAATGATTTTGGGATCCCCCCTGGGACCGCGCCTCCAATGACATAGGATACACGGTTCCTGTGTGAATATCCCTTACAAATAATCTTCATTACGACGATTGAAACCGCAGTGCGCAGCTAGGTGTTATATTATTAATCAACCAAGGAAATTACACAAAGGGAATAATATTAAATTAAACAGAAAAATATAGTACAAGGAACAAGCGTTATCAACTCTGTCCTGAATTCATGTTTGCTTATCATATTTAGGGCACAATAGTCACACAGAAATGCCATAAAAACTATTTATTTAGACAGAACAGCTAGCGCTAAATTGTTATTTTAATATTAATGTAATAATTATTATCTTTGATATTTACTTGTTTTTTAGGGTTCCGTAGTCAACAAGGAACCCTTATAGTTTCGCCATGTCCGTCTGTCTGTCTGTCCACGGTTTAGCTCAAAAACTATTGTTACTAGAAAGTTGTAAATTGGCATCTTCTTCTTTTCGTGTGGTTAGTAAACTAACCTGGTGTCAGAGTTTTAAAGCCGCCCACGGCCCTCTGACTTGGCTTCACATGCCGTCGAGAAATATCTCTCAGGCATGCCGGTTTCCTCACGATGTTTTCCTTCACCGTTTATTGAGCAAGTGATAATTATATAATACGCACATGAATCCGAAAAGTCAGAGGTGCGTGCCTTGGGTTCGAACTCGAGACCTATGACTTGTCAGTCTGACGGTCACACCACTAGGCTATCACTGCTTGTGCATGATTAAACAAGTTAATGACGCCGAAAAAGTGGTAAAATAAAATATAAAAAAAAACAATTATTTAGGGTACCTCCCCTACATGTAAAGTGGGGATGATAAATTTTTTTTTCGTCCTTCCCATAGTGTGGGATATCGTTGGATAGGTCTTTCAAAAGTATTAGGTTTGCGAAGACCGTTTTTTGATTAAGTAAACCGTTCGTGACTTATCAAGCTTTAAAGTACCAATTTTCGTTAGAGTCAAGTGTCCCCTCCCCTCTACCATCTAAACGGTTGTAGTTAGAAATTCAAATGTCACGGCATTAGTACTTATATAGTATAACGAAAATTAAAGGAAAACTATCACACTTAAGTGGGCTTTACAAGTTTACGAGTAATAATCGACCAACTTATATTTGCGGTTGCAAAACATGTTTATTCCTCCATGTTTTTCAATTACAAAGTTAAGTTTCTTCTTACGATAAATTCATTCCCACTACGGAACCCTTCATTGTGCGTGGTCCGACACGCACTTGGCCGGTTTTTATAAAATTATGAATTCGAGTCACCGACGTACTATAAAATGTACTCTGTGGACGTACTCACGCCGTAGTGCTGTAGCAAGGTATTTATACTATACATAGCGCTAATACCAGTTTTATGTTTTCACTTCTGTCGGCTGTCCCCATGACTTTGTACACTTGCTCATTATGACGCCGGTGAAAAGGAACTCGTAGTTATGGTGATGTAACTATTTATTTTTGTTTCCCTGAAGGGTTGGGCAGAGGTGTACCTGTAGTACACCCACATTTCGCCAGTTATGTTTTTAAGTCCCATGTAATAGGGGGCGAGCCTATTGCCATCAACCGGGCTACTACTGAGAAATTCCTGTTGGAAAAACCCAAATATACTTTGCCCGACTTGGGAATCGAACCCAAGACCTCATTCTCAGCAGTAGCGCTTGCGACCACTAGACCAACGAGGCAGTCAATTATTTTTGACTTTTATTTAAATTTAATTAAGCTCTGATGTCTTCGAGTTCGAGAGCCTTTGTTCGATCCACAGCACAGACTACATAGGGATACTACATATAGGTATCCACAGTCCGCCGCGTACCGCGCCGCTTCCGCACGCGTTCCCTAACAACCTTAAAAAGACAAAATGACAGATTGTGATCTGATAATTGTCTATTCTTTCGTCTACAAAACCTCTATTAATATGTCAATATAAAATGTGGTTTGATAGGAAATAGAGATTTCAGCATGTTTTTATGTGAATGTTACGCCAGTGCAAACGCACAGTAAGCGGTTTTAGTCAGTGGTGACATCGGTTTTGCTATTGCAAATAGTATTTGATAAATTTTCGATTCTTGATATTATATTATATATCGGGATATCGGGTGTCCAAGAACCTGGCGTCCAACTGGATTCCCACGATGCCCCAAGTTCTAACAGTACTCAGAAAAATATTTTAAAAAATCCACCCCATGTACTTACAGAATTATACTGATTTCAAAAAAAAGGGGAAATGAGCACCCTGTGACATACTTTTGAATGCTGTGACTGCTAATGCTGATAATTTCGATATTTCTTGGAGGTTTTGTAATCTAGGGTATTGCTGTGTCTAAATAGAATGTAAAAATAAAGTACTTATTGTACCATTTTAAAATAAAATATTATTTTAACTAAAGGTGATATGGAAAACTATTGAATTTCGCAACTTTGACCGACTGTAGCGTAAAAAAAATGTACCAAAATAGTATGGCAAGTGACGTCAAATTTTGACGCGTTTATTCCTCTTTTTAAAAAGGTATAATACTTACACATTAATTTGAAAAAAAAAAATTTGATAATATTTTTACTCAACAACCCAATTTTTACGTGCCTACCTACTAACGGTAACTGTCGGACCCTTTCTTATCTTAGAAACTGTTATGTTACTACTATTATTTACTTCGGTTCCAAGAGTGAGCAAGAAGGAAATACACACAGGTAGATGGGTTCCCAGTAGAATAAAAGCAAAGAATGTTAGTTTAAAGATATTTTATTACAATAAATGTTCAAAATGTTGACCACCCGCGGCAATACAAGCTCTCACTCTCCTTAAAAAGGACCGCTTTATGTTTCGCGAGTAACTTTTTTGACGTATCACCTGCACTGCTTGTGTTATCTTCTCACGAAGGTCAGCGATGTCATTAATGGGCTTCGCATAAACGAGCTCCTTCATAGTTCCCCAGAAAAAAAAATCCAGCGGATTTAAGTCAGGTGAGCGGGCTGGCCACGGGATTGTTCCTGATCGCCCAATCCACCTGTTCGGGTATTGCTCGTCCAAAAACTCTCTAACGGATACGCGAAAATGTGCTGGACAGCCGTCGTGTTGGAACCACATATCTGGTGGGGTCTCTTCTAGTAAGTTTGGCAAATCATTTTGAAGAAAATTTAAATATGATTCGCCAGTCAAATTCTCGGGCATCTCAAATGGACCAATAATATTCCCACAGAGAATACCGGTCCACATGTTCACTTTGAACCGGTACTGGGATCTATCTTCTCGCATCAAGTGCGGATTTTCCACATGCCAGTCGTGCAAGTTGTGTAGGTTCATGTAGCCATCCTTCTTAAATGTTGATTCATCTGACCACAAAATTTTGTCGATAAAGTTTTCGTCTTCTCGATGTTTTTGCAGGATTGTTTCACAAAACGCGACTCGGCTCGGATAGTCTCGAGGTAAAAGACTTTGCACTCGCTGTACGTGGTACGGATGATATTCTTCTTTTTGGAGAATACTGTGTGCTGTGCTCTTCGGTATCCCCGTATCAGCTTCTATTCCTCGCACAGAGATGCTTGGATTTGCCGACACCGCCTCTAAAACTTCATCGCGTATGAAGTCATTTACGGGTCGTCCTTCACCAGCTACTTGATTGGGGAACCGCCCGTCACATAGTGATCTGTGCACATTAATGAAAACTCGATGGTCGGGATATCGCGTAGCCCTCGGATACCTTTCTCTGTAAAGTCTCGCTGCAGCTCGTCCATTACCTCTACATTCTCCATAAATGTAGTGCATATTTGCGTATTCTTGCGGAGTGTAGGTCGCCATGGTAGCACACACAAAACACAAACTGTCCAAACACAGGCAAAGGTCGTCGTAAAGAGTTCGTTTCAAAGTCCAGAGCACAAAGAGTAATCGAGTCCAATAAACAAAGCTTTAAATCGTAGTACGTGATCAATGGTAACAATAAGAGAGAGGTGCGTAGTAACGGCAGGAGGCAGTGACGCGTACTGACCGTACTGTTATCCTAAATAGCACGATCCCAGATAGCGTCACTATCTATCTCACTCGCACCTCTAACCTTTTTCTCCCTCACTCTTACCTGAATAATGGGGTACCATAAAGAAGAACCAGCAAATCGCAAAGATAGTTTCTGTCTTGCTCCCTCCTGTTGTAATAACGAATCACTATGGTGAGATGCATGCACATACCGTCCCTTACGGTCTAACCTATTTTTTGAGAGGCCTGTTGTTATTTTTATGAGCATACAATAGTAATTCTTTAGAGGTTAGATTCAATTCGTCGTAAATTTTTATTTCTAAGAATTCTGTAAGACATCGTAAAAATTGGGTTGTTGAGTAAAAATATAATCAAAATTTTTTTTTTTCAAATTAATGTGTAAGTATTATACCTTTTTAAAAAGAGGAATAAACGCGTCAAAATTTGACGTCACTTGCCATACTATTTTGGTACATTTTTTTTACACTACAGTCGGTCAAAGTTGCGAAATTCAATAGTTTTCCATATCACCTTTAGTTAAAATAATATTTTATTTTAAAATGGTACAATAAGTACATTATTTTTACATTCTATTTAGACACAGCAATACCCTAGATTACAAAACCTCCAAGAAATATCGAAATTATCAGCATTAGCAGTCACAGCATTCAAAAGTATGTCACAGGGTGCTCATTTCCCCTTTTTTTTTGAAATCAGTATAATTCTGTAAGTACATGGGGTGGATTTTTTAAAATATTTTTCTGAGTACTGTTAGAACTTGGGGCATCGTGGGAATCCAGTTGGACGCCAGGTTCTTGGACACCCTGTATATCGATATATACCGAAATAATATCGATATATCGATACATCAATATATTTTTTTCTACTATCGTACCGCCTTCCATTTGTCAGTGTCAGTGTCGATTTGACAGTTATCAAGTTAACGGCTGCCGAATGAGACGTAAACAAACAACTTTGATATTTTATTTTCTGCATTTTTTGCTGCAACTACGTGCATAATATTTAATATTATTCAGTGTTCGTGTGATCAGTGAGCAAAGTGATTTAGAAATGCCAAAACAGAAAAGAATATATGATCTAGAGAAACTAAAATCGACGACAGACTCCCGCTTCATCTGCAAACCTCTGGATTCCTACCGTGATATAACGTTGTTTTTAGAAAATCCACCACCTTGGAGAACTTTATGTAAAGAATTGACGCCGCATAGTGATTTTCTAATCCGAAATATAGAGATAAATAAACGTTTCCATTCGATTGAAGAACCCCAAATTTACTGTCATTTCGACCCGGACTTAGATGAAGCTAAACGCTATGAATCTAAAAGTTTACCGAAGACATTGGTATGCCATGATATGGCCAATGGATATCACGATGACTGGTAAAGATAATTGAAAATTATATTAGCACAAATTCGTTTCTTCCTGTCGTATCTATAAATTTAACTAATTTTTGCTAATTTAACAAAAAAAACTTAGTGATTGGATGAACTAGTACGCGTTGTGATTGTGGTGTGTAGTACAATCATCAATCTTTTTTTAAACCACATTTATTTTTAAATTTCAGTTTTATCGATGGGACTAGTAATTCAGAAGCATACACATTCTACAACTGGGCTGGAATAGATATATTTTGTTACTTTAGTCACCACTTAATTACAATACCTCCTGTTGGCTGGATTAATGTTGGACATGCACATGGCGTTAAAGTTATTGGTATGGCTTCTAAGTTTTTTGAATATTTTCTGAGAGCTTTAAAACTAGTGCACCTCTAGTGCACAATAAGAAAACTTTATTACTTATATTTCTTGGTAAAAAAAGTATTATGGCTTAATAAATCATTCACGAGATCACTCGTGAATGATTTATTTATTTTATTAAGCTCAACCAACAATTGTTTATACCAGTACATGAGCAGCATATTATTTATAATAGGATACAATTGCGGGTGCAACAATTAATTATAGGTTAACACCGCTAGCACAAAAAAACAGTGGTAAAACAATTAATTATTAAATTAGGACAGATTCATAACAAAAAAAATTGCGAAAATTAAATTAATAAATTATATCACAAACGAGTAAACAAGATACAAATTGAATAATAATTGACAGAAAATTAGATTATAAATTAGATTAGAATAAAATAAATTATGTTGACCATTTAAGAACAAATTAAATTAAAACAACAACAATCCTGACTGTGTGTAAGGTAAAAAATATCCAATTCCATAACAAACACAAGAAAAATCATTAAGACATAATCATTAATAATAAAAATAAACAACCGAATCCAATAAACAAAATTATTCTATCAAATGATACAATTAAAATAAAAACATAACAAAAAGAATGAGATTTGAGTATCAATTAAAGAAAATTAGTGTGCAAATAAAAATAAAATAAAGATACTAAAAAAAAAAGCAAAATGTCAACAGTAATATCCTTACGAGTCTGTCGCATGATCGTTTAATAATGATTATGATTCGATTATGTCACATTGACCGAAGTTTAGAATGACATTCATCACATTTCGTCATTGCTATGTCATAAGATAATACTTATATTTTATTAAAACATGAATAGTGGTGTATCGCATTTTAAAAATTTTTTCTACACAAGGAAATAACAACACATCATTTTTAACAATTTAATGTTAAAAATGATGTGTATTTATTTCCCAACAATACTACAGAAATCCTTACTACTGAACTCAGTAGGTACAAATAACAGTCGATGGCACCAGCCCCCCGAGGTTATACTAACCTGATCTCCTCAAGGTATTTTGTGTGCAGAGGGGGTAATACTTTTGATACTTTGGTTGGTTATGATATTTTATGCCGTAGGTAAAATAAATGTACTTATTAGGTTACCACAAACAAACGCAAATATTAATTTGATAGATTAAATTCTCATATGAATATTATAATTAATGGAGTTTGAGTTTGAATAGTTTATGCAACTAAAGAATTACATTTTATGTCTTTATGCGTTATACCTATAATATAGTATTATCAAAGCCATTGCCTGTAAAATTATAGCGAAAAAATAAATAATATAGTAGGTACCTACTCGTATATGGGTAATAATATGGTAGGTATGTTTAAAAAAAACATTTTTATTCTGGAAATGCATATTTTTTTCTACTATGAACCACGTTTTTTTAATGTCTCATATCTATTTTTACTCTCTGAGCTAAGGTTACAAAATAAATACCATTATTTCAGCTTTTATGAGATTAATACTGGCCCTATTGCGATCATCTCACTATTTGAGTTGAAATAAAAATATAGTTGTTTCGCCTACTATATTGTTTCTTTAGAAATATAGTATCTAGGCATAGCTAATATAGCAGGATAATATATTATATACTAGGGTTGCCAACCCTACCCACCACGGACGTACCTACCATCGCGGTCGCTCGTCCATCACCATCGGCTATATGTAACCAATTTGAAAACAAAATCCCGTGCACACGACCCATTTTAGGGTTCCGTACCAAAATGGTAAAAAGGAACCCTTATTATTTATTTATTTATAATAATCTTGCCTACACTATCATTACAGATCTATGATCCAATGCGACAGAGTGGCCTTACTAACTAAATCCTAAATCTACACCTTATACCTAGTTAAAAAAATATCTTAATATAAATAACTTATTACATAAAGTGTAACTTTTGCGAATTCACTCAAGTTGCACCACAATACATCAACCCTCCCGCGAACCTCATTCACCACGCGTATGGCTCTAGTGAGAGGAGTTCTCGCCAGTAGGTTGGTCCTGGCTGCACGCACAGCGAGCAGGGGCGGGCGTTGCCGCCTCCACACGTACCGGTCGGGCACGTACAGCTGTAGGTGTCGCAGCACTCCCGGGTTATGCGCCACGTCACGTAGTAGTTTCACTACATACGCTACGAGCGAAAACTCCCGTCGTACTCTTAGAGTGTTATACCCTACCATACCCAGAACAAATAGTGTAGGGTACATCAATGGGTATAATGGATATACCCAATACAGCTTGTAATACAAGTGTCTCGTGAACTTATTTTGGATACGTTCCAACATAACACTATATTTCGCCTCATGAGGAGCCCAAATGAATGCGCTATGTTCGAGGTGACTTCTGACTAATGCGTCATATAGTACCCTTAGTGTCGTGATGTTGGTGAAACCTTGGGACTGCCTGAGTACGAAACCTAGGTTTCTGTATGCCTTCTTACATATCTTATTGATATGCTCACGGAAGGTTAGTTCCTGAGAGAAGACTACCCATAAGTCTCGTACCTGAGACACTCGTTGCATCGGCACATCCTCAACCTTGTACTGATAACTCAAGGGAGTTCGCACGCGAGTGAACGACATCACCGAACATTTAGCAACATTAAAATGAAGTTTGTTGTCATTGCTCCATTCGACCACTCTGTCAATGTCTTCCTGTAGGCGTTCACAATCCGAGTGATCCCGAACCTCGAGCAGCAATTTAAGGTCATCTGCAAACAATAAACAAGTTCCATGTCTGACGACTTCCGGCAAGTCATTTATCATTACAATAAACTCGAGAGGCCCTACATTGCTGCCCTGGCTCACGCCCGATCTCGTGTAATACGGTTGAGATACACAGCCATTGTAGTCGACATATTGCTGGCGATCCTTCTTACAGCTAGCGAAGAACTGTAGCAGAGGTAGTGTACATCCTATTTTCGCGAGCTTCCTTAACAAGATGTCATTATCCACCGTATCGAACGCCTTTTTAAAATCGAAGTACGCAGCATCTACCTGTACCCCCGAGTCTACTTATGGTGCGACTCAGTCTGTCTGTCCGTCTGTCTGTCACAGCTGAATATCTCAAGAACTACTAATGCTATCAACTTGAAATTTGGAATAGTTTTAAATGACGTTTGCCCAACTATTTTGCAAATAACGTTTTTTTTTGCAACATGTACTGAACGGGGCTTTTAAAAATTTTAAGTAGGGATACTAAGGCATGTGGGGCTATTTGCACATACTCATTTTTTTTTTTTTAAATCTGACCTTATCCGATGTTTGCATAGAAATAAATCTGAAATTATTCCATGTGATATAAGTTTATGTAAAGATAACAGGAAAAATAAAACGATGTCCCTAAATAGCACACATTTTCAGAATTCATCAACAAAAATACTTTAGTTCCACCATCGGTCAAGAGATGGCGCTGACCTAAAACTGAAATATTTTACACCTCAGTGTTAAAATTCATTGACAAATATAGGCCTCGCCGATGAAAATTTAAAAACTTTTCTCGGTTCACAACCAAAACTTCCTCCTTCCTACCTGTCCGCCTGTCCGCCCATCCACCTGTCCGCCTGTCCATCTATCATACTTTTGAAAGACTGTACGTAAAGTAACACATTCAAAATATTTGTATATGATGTACGGAACCCTGGGTGCGCGAGCCCGACTCGCTCTTGACCGTTTTTTTTTTCTTTGGTAAGCGTTACTATAGCGGCCGAGCGCTGCAAGCAGGAATATGCTTTAGTATTCGTGTCCACGATAGTACGTATACATTCGCGACTTAATTGTGCCGATGTTATGATACCTTTTTCACAAAAATATGGCTCTGTCACTCCTTCATAGCTAACAGCCCACCAAACCATCACTGAAGTCGGATAATACCCACGTTGCACTCTGTCGACTAATTGGGAAGCTTCCTTAGAGCTTTGAGCATAAAAACGGTCATTTTGTTTGTTAAAATGTTGCTCAATTGTAAAGATTTTCTCATCCGTAAACAAATCTGTGACCTCCCTTTGCGTACCGCTTCAGTAGTTGTTTCGATTTTACCACCCAATTCTTTTTTATATTATCAGTTAAAAAATGACCAGTGCGTCTCATATAGGCTGCAAGTCCTAAGTCATCTTTTAAAATACGTGACATGGGTCTGGGTGCTATCTTCATCTCCCGAGAAAAAATCTTTTGCTTTCGGACAGGATTTCTTCGAATTCTTTCCCTTACTGCTTTGACCACCTTTTTCGTACGAACACTACGTGGACGGCCAGATCTTTTTCTGTCACAAACAGAGGTCTCATTGTACCTATTAATAGCCCTGTACACAAACATTTGACTAATACCAAGCGTATGGAGAGTTTTAAAAATTGCATTTGGCACCATACCAACTATGTATAATGCAATCACAGCGATTCTGTTCTCTTTATCACCCCACTCTATTTTAATATCGCAAAATATTTTACAATGTATTGGCGCCAAAATTAGAAAACTCAATGAACAATTGTATAAAAATGACAGATTACAAATTCAAATGTAATATCTTTCTTATTTTTAATTGTAACAGTATTTATGGCTGAACTTACCTTATGATCATATTGACTAGAGGTGATGTATAGGTACACTGCGGTAGTGCTGTGTATAAATATTTATGATAATAAGATGCAATATTTACTAGAGTGATTGATCCTCATGATTGATTCATCAATGTCAAAAGTGTACATGCAATAAATGAATAAAAATGTTATGATAACAGGGACTATAATAACGGAGTGGTCAGAAGGTGCGATGTTTTGGGATGCGGTGTTATCTTCGGAGTTACAATATAAGAACGTCGCCAGTGCACTGGTTGCTATCGCAAAAACTCTCAAGTTCGACGGCTATCTTCTTAATGTTGAGAACAAGGTTTTTTTTTTGCTTTTTTTAATCATAATTTCATACATACATAAACTCACGCCTACCTCCCATGGGGGTAGGCAGAAACTACAGAACGATCAATCATTCCTGTCTTAGCTTCATTAAATGTTTCTCAATCATCTACATTATTAAATGTTTGTGTTGTATGGCATAAAGAAAAAAAAAATCGTTAATGGGGTTGAGTGGGGGGCGTATATACATAAGATCGAAATCGCGGCCTGAATCTAGTTCCGTCCGCTGTGTTGTACGGACGTCTGCGGCGGACGGTCCGCGTGCGGTTTAGGGGGTCTACTCCCTAAGCGAAGTCCGTAGTTTTTTTTTTTAGAAATTCGTAGTTTCAGCCGGATTTACAGGCGCCTCGTTCTCCGTCTCACTTACGGTATATCCTTAAGTGTGACGTAGAACGAAGCGCCTGTAACATCGGCTGAAACTACGAATTTCGCTTAGGGAGTCGACTCCCAGATTCTGGAAAGTTAAAGAGCACCGCAGCGTGGCGCGGGCCGTCACTCGTACGCGTCCGCCTAACGTAGCGAGCGGCCTAAACTTCTGCGTTATCTGTTTCTGTGCTCAGATAACAGCGCCGGAGATGCTGCTGAATTTCGTTAAACACTTGCACCGGTTGCTGCACGAGGAGCTGCCGCACGCCACGCTGCTGTGGTACGACAGCGTCACCATCCAGGGCAATCTCAACTGGCAGAACAAACTTTGCAACAAAAATTTGTAAGTCTTCTATTCAGTTGTTTGAGAAAAAAATTGTGTTGATTCGTCGTTCCGTTGTTGTTCACCCAACTAAACGACGACATGATGTTATAAGTAGTGTAGGGGTCGGTTGTTGTAGTGCGTTCTTTGAGGCCTGTGACGGCCTGTTCACGAACTACTCGTGGTCTCCCGAAGACGTGGAGGCCAGCGCCGAGCTTGCGCGGGCATCCGGCCGCCTCACGGACCTCTACATCGGCGTCGACGTTTGGGGACGGAACTTCTTCGGTGGCGGACAGTTCAACACACAGCAGGTGAGAACAATTCTTACAACTAAGGGGGAATTTGGCATACCTAAACCGAGTTCAACACTTGCCAGAGTTGTCAATGTCATCATTGTTATGCAATATTGACACTGACAGCTGAGCGCGGGAAATATGTGCTGATCGTGTTCAGTGTCATTGTTGAAATACGCCCGTAGTACTTTCTAACACAATGGAAGCTCTGAGGTTTATAGCGTGGTCGTGCGTGCATGTTTATTACTCCGCCATTGATTTTGATGATTCTTTTTTTGTTTGGTAGGGCATACTTCCGAAGTGGTCCCATATAAATTTGGTCAAGATCTGATGAGGGGTTTTTGAGTTAGCTTCAATAATACGTATTTTTCCCATCTAGTATATGTGGATGATATTCTAATAGTTCCTGTCACTGTAATTTACATAGCAGGTAATGGGTATTCAAATTTTTGTGGGGGTTTTGTGTAGGTTCCACTCCTAAAAAGTGAAAAATAAAAACATTTTCACAAAAAATAAAACCGACTTCCAAAAAAAACACTACAAAGTGAAAAATAACTTTGATTTCGGAAGTCGGTGGCAAAAAAAAGAAAATAAAACCCCAAAGACACCGACTTCCGAAATCAAAGTTATTTTTCACGTTGTAGTGTTTTTATTGGAAGTCTGTTTTATTTTTTGTGAAAAAGTTTTTATTTAGTTTACTAAGCGGTCACACAGACAGACACGAGCAATTTTATTGTATACAGTGTAACCTAGTTGAGTGGGCCCTGGATATGTTATAAACCTCTACTACTGATCATTGTAATGATATCCTGACACTTTTGTATTATAATAGTTCTGTTTCTGGGAATAATTAAGCCTTTAACTGAGAATGCATTTGTTCGATTTTTTATTTTTACCTTATATTTAATTTATAATTGGAATTTTGTAGTTCAATAACCTGTATAAGTGATAATAATTTATCATAAAATATATTTTTATCAACATTTTTTGAATATGTACACGGTAACATTTCGACCTGTCTCTGTGAATGAGACAACTGAAAATTAAACCTATTTAGTAAACTACCAAATGACTTACCACCTTTAGGGCACGTCACGTGATATCTCGTCTTTAAGTATAATCCTAGGTCCCTTCGGATCTCACTTAGCCAGGTTACACTGTAGGTACTATTTATTATGGAAGATTCATTTTAAAAGATTGATCTTTTAAAATAATCTTAATTTTTACCCGACTACGGCGAAGCAAACAGGAAGGTTATAGTTATGAGCAGTATGTATGTTCATCTGTTCTGTCATAACTTCTAAACTCCTCATCACAATTTGACAAATGAGGTATCGTTGGAAGCCTCTTGATTGTCCGCTGATATATAGGCTATCGTGTACGTGACGTCATATTAAATTGCGCCCTCTATAGGACATAAAGAGAAGAACTAAAAAAAATATGATAATTTCAATTGATGCCATGTTGGGTATTAAAATGAAAGGGCTTAATTAGCACCTTTCAAATATATATAATAACCCCAAACAAATATAAATAAACATATGTTACGAAATAAAACCCAACTAAAAAGGTATAAACAAGAAGTCACAGACAGAATTTTTTAAAATTAATTTATTTTTAGTAAATTTCGAAAACTTACTAAAATAAATTAAAGGGTATGAAAACAATGCATTTTATTCATTTTAGACATCATGTTTCATAGTAACATTTACTTCTTAGACCTTCACAATCGATATCTAAATAGAAATAGTGTTAGTTTTATTTTTCAAAACGTCCGGGTTCGATTCCCGAGCTGAGTACAAGTTTTGACATGGTCCAAACTCAAACTCAAATCATTTATTTCAAATAAACCAATTACAGGTACTTTTGAATTTTCGAGGGCTCGGTCAGTCAGAAAAATGAAGCTAGTTGCCCATTCCAAAGCGTAGGTTCCTGTGGAGAAGATCGGGCAAGAAACTCCACGGACACTCTTTTAAATCAGAATATTGTTACAAAATATTGGTTACATCATTCATGTTGAAATTATACATGTGAGAACAATATAGAAAGACATGCACGTTAAAAGCGTCCGTAATACAAATATAAAAACAAAAATAATTCAAAACATAAAAATAAATTAAAATAAGCCATTAAAATAGCTGCCATGCTAAGAGATGACCAGTCCCCACTGACGGCGCCCGTTCACAAACATGACGCGTGGATCAGCATCATTTAGCTCAACCATTTTGAAGGGAACTTAATGATCCAACACACACGCCACCAGCGAGACATTTGAGTGAGCATGACATACTCTCAGCCGCCACTACATTAAAGTCAGTGAAAGACGTACTCAGTAAATGGTAGATTTAAAGTAGGTAAACTGTGCTCACATATGTGCAATGCAATTATATAATACTACGAGTAAGAGATTGAATTTATACAATGTAAATATAGTTTTTCAATCTTCAGCAGCTCCAACAATATTTTCCAATGCTAATCAATTCGTTTATGCGCCCTTGTGGAGCTGGACCAGCGTTGAGCCAAGCATTTTTGTCAGCGATGTAGTCCCCCAAGTTATAATATGCTTGGCAGCATAGTGTGCGTTTTATGCAAGATTTAAATTTCGTTTCATTCAATTGGAGTATGTGGGGAGGTATTTTATTTTATTTTTTTATTACCCCATGAAAGATGAGTCTACTTTAGCCAGTCTGAAACCCGGTTGAACTAATTGGTCCCTATTTCTAGTCCTATAATTGTGTCTATCACCTATTTTACTGAAAATACTTAGATTTTTCCTTACGTACATGATGTTCTCATAGATATATTGACAAGGTACCGTCTTAATGTTAATATCTTTAAATAGTTCCCTTAGACAATCGCGTCTGCGGAGGCCATATATTGCTCTTATGGCGCTTATTTGCAGAATTAAATTAGATTCGATATCTGCAGCCCGTCCCCATAGTAAAATACCGTAAAACATGATACTATGAAAGTAACTGAAATAGACTAGTCTCGCGGTATCTACATCAGTAAATTGACGGATATTTCTCACAGTATATGCTGCTGAACTTAGCCGTCTTGCAAGTGATGTTAAATGAGGACCCCATTGCAGCCTTGAGTCGAGCGTGATCCCCAAGAAAACAGTTTTATCGACGAATTCTAGTTTCTCCCTATTCAATACTATGTCATAAACACTACTTTTAACATTCGGTAAAGCAAATCTTATGCATTTCGTTTTTTTCCCATTTAATACTAAATTATTAGCAGTGAACCAATTTTGGACCTGCAGTAGGGCGTTATTCACGTCGTCAAGATTTGATGCACGTCTATTTATCTTAAAAATTAGAGAAGTATCGTCAGCAAATAACATAAATAAATCAAAACCTCTTTGGCCTTTGTGGTTTGTTTTTTAATAAATGGGGTAGATCATAAATAAAAAATAGGAAAGGACCCAAAATTGAGCCTTGTGGAACACCCATTTTTACTTTTAGACCGAGTGAATTGACACCGTTAATTTGAACTTGCTGTTGTCTATCATGTAAATAATATTTTTCCAAACTGAGCGCAAGCTTACCTAGTCCGTAATGCTCAAGTTTCAAGTGTAGACGCTCCGTGGCGCAATTGACGCTCCTGATCTCCTTGATGTGCTGGCGCGCTTCTTTGTCCCAGACAATTACGGCCGGGGCAGAAGGCACAGGCTGTTTGCCGTGCCTCCATGTCGTACTGTTGCCCGTGCTAAGTCGCCAATTCCTCGCACTCTGGCCGCGCTTAATGATCTCTTGGATTCTAACCCAACAGGCGACCTGTTTGCGGATGGATGGACGAAGATTTTATTGGTATGTCAGAAGTACTGTGAGAGGAATTTATGACAGTGTTGTTAACCTTCATTTATTTTATTTATTTATTTTATGTTTTTATTTTGTATATTTTAATGTGGTTTATAATATTGTCTCTTTTGTTTTTATAATTTTTGTTACTGTAATTGGTTGTAACCGTTGTAGCTAAATAAATAAAAATAAATAAATAAATAAGAGTAAGGTTTCATGATTTACGCAGTCAAATGCCTTGGAAAGGTCACAAAAGAAGCCTCCCATGCTGTAAATATGTGTTTTAATGAGGCGACACCGGCGTCAGTCGTACAACGTCCTTTGGTGAACCCATATTGCTGATCGTGTAAGATTTGGTTGGTGTTATAATGATTAAGCATTTGATTGAGCATTACCTTTTCGAACACCTTGCTGAATACCGGCAGCACGGGTACTGGTCTATAATTATTGGTGTCTTTACTGCCAAAGTTAAAAAGTGGTATAAACTTACTGTATTTCATTAAATCCGGGAAAACTCCTTGACCCATGCACAAATTAAATATTAAAGCTAAATATGGTGCTATAAATTTCCTAAGAAGAAATCTTCGTATGTCATACAGTTTCAGACTTTCCCATACTGACCGATCTAAATGTGCCACCCTGCATATATATATGAAATGTGCTAATTAAGCCCTTTAATTTGATGCGTTCTGTTTCTGTATATACCTTTTTAGAAGACTTTTGTCGTAGTCGAAAGTGCAGGCGATTAAAAACGTTCAGACAAAAGCCACTGAAGATATCAAAACCACAAGAGAGAAGCACTCCGCAGCCCCGAGTGCGGTGGCGAGTGAGGCAAATTAAGACAAATATAAAATCCGAAGTCACACGTAATCTGTTCGATTTATGCCCTAGCATGTGTGACTCCGGATTTTTAATTTGTCTGTCTGTTTTGTCTGGTTTATACCTTTTTAGAAGACTTTTTGTCGTAGTTGGGTTTTAGTTTTATAACTTTTTTTTTGATGTCATATTTATTCAGTTAATCGATAGGCGGGTAAGACTATGGCTCATTCCAGTGTAGTCGATAAAACTTCTTATTATTCGACACTATGTAAAGAGAGGTGCTCTATTATCGTTCTCGTGTCGGGAACATAGTAATGAGGTGGTAATGTTGTGGCAGGCAATCAAAGTGGTGCACGCCGCGGGCTGCTCCATAGCTCTTTTTGCGCCGGCGTGGACGCACGAGGCGCTGTCGTGCGAGAAAAGCGACCACAACCACGTGGCCATGGCCCACGACCTCGACACCTACGGCATGTTCCTGCTGCGCGACCGCGCCTTCTGGGGCAGCATCTGGCCGTTCCTCAACACCCGCGTGCCCTGCCACATCCCCTTCCAGACATCTTTCTGCAGGGGGCAGGGCAGAAAGCGCTGGCTCTACGGAGAGGTATGTTTACCCTCACTGTGAATGTTTTGTATTCGAGTCGCAATAATATTAAATGTACGAGTGTGCCGGCAGTTGCTGTGCCCATCGCCGTGGTTCAACCTGCGCCACCAGCAGTACCAGCCCAACGCGTCGCACGGCCCACACGGCTACCTGCTCACTTCCATCGAGAACATCGAAAAGGTGAAGAGCGATGTGCAGTACCAAGACAAGAAGGGCATCATCCGCATCCGCGCATCCTTCATTCAGGCGCGCTCCGACATGCTGGGCGTCAACAAGGACACGCAGCCCGACACCGGCGCCGAGAACGTCATATCGGAGCTCAGCAATGAGAGCCGGGACCGCGCCGACCCGCCCGGGAAGTCGACAGTGCAGGCGATTAAAAACATGTTCAAACAAAAGCCACTGAAGATATCAGAACCGCAAGAGGGAAGCCCGTCCGAGGCGCCGAGCGCGGTGGCGAGCGAGGCGTCGTCCGCGGCGCACGACTCCAAGTTGTCTGATTCGCCTTCCTTGAACCTGCGTCTGAACCGCCAGGACGCGCCGCGGTACGGGCTGGCGCATGTGGTCGACGAGCGCCAGTGCCTGCAGCTTCACCACGCCGACAGCTTCTCGGGCGGCGCCAGCCTCATGGTGCACCCGTCCGACGGCATGTGCGCCGAGCACCGCTACGCGCGCCTGCTGCACTGCGACTTCCCGTGCGAAGAGGGGCTGATCGTCTGCGTGGTCACGAAGACCGTGTTCGAGTACCCCGATCAGACGCTGAACGTCAAGCTGAACATGCGCAATGCGATGGACCGTTACCTGACGGTGGTGCTGACGGGGCGCCCGCTCCCGCTGCACTCTCCGCTGGACGGCAGCTCGACCGGCATCATGCACGTGTACCCGCTGCGTACGACCGACGAGGACGTGCTGCGCGAGCTGCGCACCTACCTGCTGCTCACGCAGCCCGGCTTCTACGTGCCCATCGACAACCAATTCGGGTGGACAGTGAGGTAGGTCTCGTTAGGTACTCGTAGTTGTTGTACTGTGCCTGACTCTCTCTTTCCTTGTTACCGTTGCATTATACTCCCAAGTAATTGAATAGATCTTCTGAAACAATGAATAAATATTCCAAAGTAGCTTCTATAAATTATAGCCTATGTGATGATAATCTCAGTGATAATAATATAGCATTCTACTGGTGAAAGAAGTTTTTAAATTGTTCAAGTAGTTTTTGAGTTTATTCATTACAAACAAAATACAAATATTACTAACCGACTTCGAAAAATGAAGAGGGAGGTTCGTTCATCAATATTTTCGTAAATTGTGGACCTATTGAAAATTTGTATTTATTTTATTTATTTATTAACACTTCAAGCACATAAATGTACAGAGGCGGACTTAATGCCACAGGCATTTTCTACCAGTCAACCTTTGGGTGATGCAGAGACAAACAGTGGTAGGTGCAATAGCGAGAATTGAGGAAAAAAATATTTATTTAAATATACATAAATATTTTTATATACCTATTAAAAACTATAAATATAATAAATACACCTAATTATATATAAATATAAGCACAAATAAGACAAACAATGGGAAAACATTACCGTTGTGATGATACTGCCAGCTTCTTGCGAATGTGCTCGCGAACTTTAATTTTAAAAGATAGTCGGTTTTTCGCCATCCTGATTTCCTGAGGGAGAGCATTCCACAGAGAGATAGACTGAATGAAGAAGGAAGAGTGAATGAAGTCTGTGCGGTGAGTGGGACATTGAAGAAGACGATTGTGAGATGAACGTAGATTTCTATTGTGATTGGCGCAAATGTACTGAAAGTGGGGGGCCCCCACCGCTTTTGATTTGATGGAGAGAATTATCTTTCTGATCTCTCCCGGTTCGACTGGAATAAAACTGAAAAGATTAATATGAGGACGCGTTAGACCAGAAATAAGAGACAGAGTTTGCTGCTTGGTTAGACGATCCATGGTGGAAACAGTGGAGAAATGTCGGTTAAGATCATCTAAGTCAATTGAATTAGGAAGGTCTAAATGTCGCGATTTGCCGATACCAAGATTTTATGTAATTTATTGTCATGTTATGTGTTATGTCTATGTGGATGATGTTATAATAACTTCCTCTCGACACCGACTTCCGAAATTAAAGTTATTTTTCACTTTGTAGTTTTTTTTTAGAAATTGGTTGTTGTTTGTTTTTTCATTTATTCAAACTAGGCTGAGAATCAGCACTTTTCGAACGTCAAAATTACATAAGACAGTCCCCCAAAACGCCCACCCTTCACCACTTCCTAGTGCTTTTGCTGGGAAGAAGAAGTGGCGCAACAAACTCCCCAGCAGCACAGCTGTCTGTTCAGTTAGATATCCCTTGGCAAGACTCGACTATACGTGAAGTTTGTATAAATAAATAAACAATAGCTGATGAGGAATGAGTGCGGCAGGTACTTCGAGATCCGCGTGCCGGGCTCGCGCATCACGTCCGTGAACCTGCGCACCGGCGTGCCCGTGGGGCCCATCTTGCTGGGACACTTCTCCATCTGGAAAAAAACGTGAGCTACTTACTATCTTACACAACGATATTATAAGTAAAAAGAGGTAGATAGAAAATATACACGCTCCTCAAGTGGCACGTACACGTACTACCGGAGCTCAGTGACAGCAACATACGCTTGTCTCTTTCGCTTCCAATAATTACGACATTCCGTCCTACTTCCGTTTGTCATCTATAGTGGAACATTACAATATTACAGTTCGCGTGCAACAACTTCGCCTCTCTGAAGTAGGCTAAAAACTACTGCGCAATAGTCTATCTTACCTAAAAAACAGTAGCGCGCATGCGCAACCTAACTTCAGAGCGACCAAGTTATTTGAACTGTACGTTACTTACGTGTGCCGTTTTTGAAGATCGAGATTCAGGAAGGTAGCCTATCTACCTGTTTTATTTACTTTTAATATCATTGATCATACTCATACATTATTTACTTTGCATATAATATAATAGAATATAATATGTTTATTTGCATAGAATGTAAGTAGGTATGCATGTGAATTGTTACAAAAAAAAGTTTGGTTCCCAGGTATATTCTAACATTTGGCATGCAATCATTTGTACATACTTATAACTAATACATTTCTAATTGATGACTCTAATTCTATATTAAAAATAAAATAACATGTCTAAAATACATCATGCATGCATGCATGTACTTCATTTGAGGACTTGTGACAATGGATGCGTTCTGCGTCCTGCGGTACAGTCAACTCGAACGCAGCTCGTACCACATGTGAGCTTCATGGTCAGGGCAACCGGTCAGCGAGCCGGGCTGGTCAACGATCCGGGCTGGTCAACCTGTCAGCGATCCGGGCACGGCAACCGGTATGCGATCAAGGCACGGCAACCGGTCAGCGATCAAGGCACGGCAACCGGTAAGCGATCAAGGCACGGCAACCGGTCAGCGATTAAGGCACGACAACCGGTCAGCGATCAAGGCACGGCAACCGGTCAGCGATCCGGGCACGGCAACCGGTCAGCGATCAAGGCACGGCAACCGGTCAGCGATCAAGGCACGGCAACCGGTCAGCGATCAAGGCACGGCAACCGGTCAGCGATCCGGGCACGGCAACCGGTCAGCGATCAAGGCACGGCAACCGGTCAGCGATCCGGGCACGGCAACCGGTCAGCGATCAAGGCACGGCAACCGGTCAGCGATCAAGGCACGGCAACCGGTCAGCGATCCGGGCACGGCAACCGGTCAGCGATCAAGGCACGGCAACCGGTAAGCGATCCAGGCACGGCAGCCGGTCATTTTCATAAAAATGACGTGCCAGGACTGCCGCCCGCTGCCCACCCGCCCGCGACCGCCTGCCCGGTGCGTTCCCTACGTTCTTTGCTTGTGCTCGCATAGTCAGATCGTAATTACATAAAATATATATAAAAAGCAAATGATGTTCACATAGGATGAACTGCAGGCTGCGTTCGATTCGACTGGACCGTAGGACGCAGAACGCATGCAGTGTGACAAGTCCTTTATCTTAGCAATCCATTTATCGTTCATGTTACCAACTCAATCTTCAGGCGTGACAGAACTATTTGTATCTGCGTGCTAATATGAGGAAAAACCGGCCACGTGCGTGTCGTACCTACCACGCACAATGAAGGGTTCCGTAGTTAGGATGAATTTATCCCAAGAACAAACATAACATTGTAGTTGAAAAACATGTTCTCCCATACATTCCATCTGCAAATTTAAGTTTGTACGCACAATATTGAGAGATTTAACATGTTATTTTAAGCCCATAGACTTCTACATATAAGAAGTCTATGGGCTTAAAATAACATTTCTGTAATCTATGAGTAAAGAACCATTCTCTATTATTTTTTTTTGTTATAGTCCCAGTAGTTTCGGCGATAAGGCCCCGAAAGGGGAAGAAAGGGGGCTTCTCACCAAAACTACGAATGGTCAATTTTCATAAATATCTTTAATAGTATTTATAGAAAAGTTATAAAATCCTTAAAAAACGAGATCCTCACAACGAGCCCTTTCATTTGATTATGTCAAAGGTACAGATTGCAAAACTTTTTTTTCATTTTCCAATTTTCCCCACACAGAAATTCATAGTATGTGTAGGTACCAAACTTGTTGTAGGTACAAATTGACTGTGTCAGACGGACAGCTAGCCTGCCAGACACGACTGAGCGTATAAGGGTACCGTTTTTCCCTTCTGAGTTACAGAACCCTAAAAACAACACAACACACTTGTGTAAAATATACCCACATATCGCCAGTAAGGGCTCCTACACTAAACTACGAATTTGTATGGCATTGCAAAAATCTGCGACCTCCTAACAAACAAAGCTCCTCTAAAAACCTGCGATGCGGCGTCGTATCGCATCGCATCGCAGTTTTGTGCGGGAGCCCTAACGTTGAGGTCCCAAGTAAAATGAAAAATAATTATTTTATAGTGACATCATAGTTAACCCAAAGTTTAATAATTGTTTAAACAGAGCAGACAAGAGTTGGAGGCAGTTCCTTGAACCACCTGTTGGAAAAGTAGTAAAACGAATTATAAGCACAGCGTCCGCGGGATCTAGCTCCAGGAGGTTGAGGGAGCAGTGTGTTGCGCAGTGACGCCGCGTGCGCACGGCGCGGGACCAACCTTTCAGTAGTACATCCAATCTGTACAAAATACCGGTGCTATTGAAAGTTTAATAATCCTATTAATATGTAATTACATAGAATTAATCCCAATAGAATTTATTTATTTTGAATTTTACTGTTTTATTTTACTCAAGCTTCATCAAGAGGAAATTTTGAAGTCTAACCCCGCGTCCTAGTTGCAAGCGATCGTCGCCAGAATACACGATGACGACCAAAACGCGCGGTCGCGCCGACAGAGGGCGCTTTCCGGTTTTTCTAACAAAAAGTGACAATTGCACGCGACCGATCGCGTATTCGCGCGACGATCGCTTACAAATAGGACGCGGCCGTAAGGTATGCCATCATCAGGTGCTTATATCTATTTCATATCATGATCATTAACCAGTAAACCGTATATATAAATAAAAATCACTGGACGGTGCTGATAGGTAGTGACAAAATAATAGTATGTAGGTAATTAGTATCTATCTGCGCCGTGCAGTTATTTAAATTCTTCTTAATTTGCACAATCTCGTTCTGTTTGTTATACGGATAGCTGATTTACACACGCATGCATACGGCATATTGTTTGGCTGTATCATCTTCTGCTATCAATCAACCTGCTTTCTTAAAGTTGGCTCTTAGTGTTTTACGTACTGTTTACTGAAATGATTTGATTATGTATTACGCCAGTAGCACACCTCCGCCACGAAACCGTAGCAGCGAAACCGCAGTAGTTCAATTCAACTGGCTCCCGTCATGTTCCGCTAGTCGAATTTCGAGTTTGCGGTTTCGCTGCTATGGTTTCACGGCGGAGGAGTGCTACCGGCGTTAATAACGGTCTATAACAGCGAAACGTAGTAAAGTGTAGTTCTCACTGCCAAATAAATGTCAATCTTGCGTCAGTTGAAATGAAATAAACTTTAATAGTCCGAGAGATCATCAACGGACAGTGGTACCTACGCGCTTTTCGACCTTCTTTTAATAGACGCAATGTTGATGTGCTGTCGGCTCTAAACCATCAAGTGAGAGGTTGCTACTGACGCCAACACACAGTTGTAGCGCGAGGTGCGGTCAGAAGATAATAGATGATGATGCTCTACTTCTACTTGCGTCAATTTTGATTTTGTGACCGTTTTTTGTTTACAGCTACAATACATAAGGCCCGAAGTTCTCTTCGGGTTTCAGTTCTCATCTCTATCGAGGACACAAGAAGAATTAAATGCACGCAGTATAAGTAGTATTACTTATAATCTTGGCACCACATAGATGTCGATACTTATGCATAATATACCCGTGTACATATTGTAAACATTATGATAAAATTAAGCCATTTAATATAATACGGATTTATACCTGCTTCATATGTACTGTACCTTCACATGAACAATAAATATTTTTATACAGTTATCGTTCCCTTCTTTGGTTATTCCCGCAGTCCCTAAGTCCATCAGGACGTAGGTTTTAATCATCTGCTTAACAACTGAAGAGTCGTAGGTTGTCAATATTGAATTCACCCGCCCGCTTACCTCCTCAGCGCCCCGCCCGCGCCGACGGTATATACACTCGCGTCGTCTGCACAAGGGCCCTATTACGAAATCTTATTTCCAAGCAGTTTACGGTGTAAACAGAACTGCCTGGCAATTTCGTATTACGAACTCGTGAAACAAGCCAGTCAGTGGTCACGTGACACCCAGGCCGACTTCTGCCCGACTATTGGCTGGAAATACCGTATTTAAGAACGTTCGTTTGACATATTGAAGCAGGGAATAAATTATCAGACGCTTCCGTAGGGGCGCGGCTGGCAGTCGCGACCGATGAGTGTGCACGTTGTTCCCAGCTCCAGCCGGCCAGATTACTATCAGACGTCCGAACGCTCAAGGACGGTCCAAGGTCACGTTCGCGACTTACGACCGATAGTTTGCACAGTGTTGTGCTAAATGTACCTAATATCCAGTTACAAATAAGCCGCGACTGTGCCTAGGACCGCGTCCGATAATTTGTTCCCAGCTTAAAACTGTTAATAAGTAACCTCACAATCCATTCAATTTATGCTGCTTCGGAGGAGCTTTCATGAACGTTTTGAAAAATAAAACTAACACTATTAGGTACTGTTTAGATATCGATTGTGTAGATCTTAAGCAGTAAATGTTAATACTATGAAACATGATGTCTAAAATGAATAAAACTCATTGTTTTCATATCCTTTAATTTATTATACCTATAATGTATATGAAGGCATAAGATCAGATATATTGTAAAATAAAAGAGGTTCTTTAAATAATAAGAATTTAGATTTTCTTATAAATTATTTAATCAATTAATTTTACACGAAACTACACTTAATCAGTTTCAAGACACAAATAGCCATGACACCCAGTAATAGCTTAGTTTACACAAAATAGTAACAATGTACAGAGAGGCAGAGTAACAATAATTGAAAGCAATACAACCTGTGCACCGGGCAACGCCTGACGGTAGTATTGTAGGTGGGGCAAAGACGTAGCGCGCTACGACGTAGCGATCACTAACTCCGCCCAGCAGCGAGGAGGTGGGAGAATGTCGTAGCGCGCTACAGCGCCATAGTGCTACAGCGTAGCCCGATGCACGTGTTGTTTACAATGTGACGCCGACACGGCCATGCTGACGTGCGGACGTCCTCGCACGCTTAGCCCACAATGCCACATCTAGAACGTGAAAAACTGATTAAGTACCGTTTGGTCATCCTGCTATTGTTTCTGGTCCGGTCTACTTATACCCTTCAGATATTTAACCACTTGGTCCAGTCAGCTATGACTCTACAAGGCTTGGTCCGGTCAACTTCTGACCCTCCAGATATTTGACCACTTGGTCCAGTCAGTTACTCAGTTATGACTCTACAAGGCTTGGTCCGGTCAACTTCTGACCCTACAAGATCAGTCCCCTGGTCCGGCAATAGTTTTGCCCTTCAGGTGTATCCCTTCAGTTAAACTGGACCGGATCTAGCTAGGCCGAACAAGTATCGTTCCTTTAGCTTAATTAACAAATAGCTCAATACTTTGGTTGATGTACAAGTGCTTCTGTTACAATGTTAATTGATTCAGGTCCAATAGATTCTACTGAAACAGCACGTAAACCAGGGTTTCTACAATATGCATTACTATGAGAACTGGTAGATATAGTGTCACTTTTAGCAGACATGGTATCACTATTGACACAGGTATCACTATTGTCAGACATGGTATTATTATCGGCAGAGATAGTATCACTATTAGTAGACTATCATAATAGACTATCATCAAAGTTAATATGTTGCCTAGTCTCGTGAACAAGATCCTCTGTGTTGTTATTATCCGACACGTCATCCTCATCAAAATTTTCTGTGATTTCCAAAAACAATGACTGACCACGGGGTACTTCTCGCAAGTTTTCGTGAGAGTATTTGTAGACTCTATTGTTTCCATTAATGTGTTTTAATTCGTACCCATCATTTTCCAAAATAGCGGTTATTTTAAAGGGGCCTTTGCATTTACGGTCTAGTTTCGTTTGGTGTCTTTCTTCGCTTTTAACAAAGACAGAGTCACCTACTGAAAAAGGTTTAACTATAGCTTTACCCTTGTTAAATCGACCTGACCTGACCTGATTGAGCCAACTTTTTATACTAGCAGAAGCATCGGATCGAATGGTTACGAGGTTTAACCTATCTTCATTAGGATTATTAGTAGATACTCTTGATATCCTTAATGAACTGCCCTTAATACCAAACATTAATTCCAAGGGCGTGAACCCTGTTACTCTACAACGAGTACTATTGAGAGTTAATTGGATGTCGCCTACATGATCTTGCCATAAGCTGTCCGAATATGTTTCAACTATAGTGAGCATACGCTGGGCCTGACCATTTGCCCTACTGGAACCAGTGGCTATAATATGATATGATTATCTTTACAAAAATTCTTAAATTCAGCATTGTCGTATGACCTACCACGATATGCAACTATTCTTTTAGGAGCGCCAAACAAGTTCACTGCATTTTTAAGTGATTTAATAGCATCAGATGCATTTGGTTTAAGGTATGCTCTTACAAGACGAATTTTGTAAAAACCATCAATAATCACGGAACAATACTCCTTACGCTCGCTTTTTCGGCTGAGTTTGCCAGTTAAATCCAAGTGAATTGTATGCCATGGAATGGGCAATTTAGGGATTGGATATAGATGGTCCTGCTGGGCACCCGACGGATGTGGCCGTGCTGCGGCTCCGGGGCAGGACGGAATTCACGGTCAAGTATTGGCCCTCGCTCTGAAAGAGCTGGAGCCCCAGCTGAGAGGACTCTACATGGCGTGCCTTGAGCGGGGCCACTTTCCCACGTTGTGGAAAACTGGTCGTTTGGTCCTGCTCAGGAAAGCGGGGCGCCCTGCCGACTCGCCGTCAGCGTACCGGCCCATAGTGCTGCTTGACGAGGTGGGTAAGCTGTTTGAGCGAATCATCGCAGGCCGCCTAGTCGGCCACTTGCGCGGAGAGGGGCCGGACCTGGACGATTTTCAGTTCGGGTTTCGGTACGGGCGCTCCACCATACACGCTGTGTCGCGGGTGCGAGTGCTGGCGGAGGAAAAGGTGTCCTGGGGCGGGGTGATGGTGGCGGTGTCGTTGGACATCTCCAACACCCTGCCGTGGAGTTGTATTCGGGAGGCACTGCGGTATCACCGTGTGCATCTCTACCTCCGCCGCATCGTTGGGGCTTATCTCTCGGAGAGGTGTGTCACCTACGTGGGACGTGATGGCGCAAACCAGCACCGCATGTCGTGCGGTGTTCCACAGGGCTCGGTCGTAGGAACCTACCCTCCTGTGGAACATCGGGTACGACTGGGTGCTGAGGGGCGAACTCCAGCCGGGCGTGGACCTGACGTGCTATGCGGACGACACGCTGGTCACGGCCCGGGGGAATTCGCACAGGGAGGCAGCGTTGCTGGCGACGGCTGCGGTCTCACAGGTGGTGGGCCGCATACGGCGCCTTGGCCTGGAGGTGGCCCTCAAAAAGTCGGAGGCCATGGTGTTTCATGGTCCCCGGCGCACGCCACCGCCTGGATCATACATAGTGGTCGGCAGGGTCCGGATCGCTGTCGAGTCTACCATGAAGTATCTGGGATTGGTGCTCGACAGCCGGTGGGTCTTTGGACCCCACTACACGCTGCTTCCTAATCTGGGGAGCCCGAGCATCGCCTGTAGGTGACTCTACGTGCGGATCGTGCGATCGATGGCCCTGTATGGGGCCACGATCTGGGCGGCTGACCTGACGGCCGGTAGCATCGCAGTTCCGCGGAGACCGCAGCGAGCAATGGCCGTCAGAGTCATCAGGGGGTATCGCACGATCTCCTACGAGGCGGCTTGCGCACTGGCCGGCTCCCCGCCCTGGGACCTGGAGGCGAAAGTACTCGCGTCATTACATCTGTGGCGTGAGGAGATGTGGGAGCGAGGTGAGCGACCGATGCAGTGACAAATGGAGCAGCGAAATATCTGACGTGACAATGCCCCGGGTCCAGCCCGGACGTGCCTCGCGCCAGGTGTACTGGTGGTCGCAACAGCTGACGACACTGCGAAATGCGTGCGTTGCTGCGCGACGCCGGTACACCAGGCACCGCAGACTCCGTATTCGACCTACGGATACGGAAGCCATTCAGGTGGAGCTGTATGTGGGTTTAGAGGTATGAGGAACAGGGTGTAAAGTTCACTCATCCACCATAGAAAAGGGAGGATCCTCCAACCAGACGGGTGTTGTGTCTGCCGGGTCGACTGCCCGACTGTGTGAGACGTCGCGACACCCCCGCAAGGGGGCGTGGTGAGCGGGGTTGGAGCGTCGCCCATCGCCCGCGGAGGTTATACAGTGGCCCGCCACTGCGGGTCCCCTCAATATGCAGCAAATTCTATAGGTAGCTATTTTTTCAAATTCACCCAAAGCGCATCGGAATAAATGTAGACGTCATCAGCAATGAGGTTGAGAGTGCGGAGCGCGCTCGTCAGCGGGTGCCTCACGCAGCAAGTTAGTTCGCGCGCGCGGTACCGCCAGCAACCGCGGTGGTGGTGGGATGTATGTATGGACCTATGTACGTTCATCTGTTCCCTCATAACTTCTAAACTCCCAAATGTAAGCCATAGCAGTGTATTTTTTTATTATTTGTTTAGGGTATGGTGGGACTGTCATACGCATTGCAGTTATAAACATCCCGAATAAATTCGGGTTTAAAATAGAAAATAAAAAAACTTAACTAATCATCGTTGTACCTGGCGTTTGTGGATTACTCGAAGGCTTTCGACAGCCTAACGCACGAAACCATATTCTCGGCACTCAATGGTGTCGTAGCTTGTTTTGCTCGCGGGCTATTTGATAGGGCCGTCCGTTCCAATACATTTTTGGGGAGGAAGTTCTCATTAAAAAAGTCTCTAGCTATGTGACTATCGTGAGCCGGTGCTCCGTCCTGTTGAAAATAAGCTCGTTCTTTTACTTTTGCTGACATTTCTCCTAGGACCTGTAAAAGATCTTCTAAGATAGTAAGGTACTTGAATCAGTCCAAACGTCCATTACCTATACATTTTAAACATGAGAACCTTGTTGTGATGTAGCCCGACCCAGCAGTTAAATGAGAATCAAACTTGACGGTGTCCTTCGTGCACTCGTAAGGGTTTTCCTCGACTCCAATAGTGATGATTTTTACGGTTGTACATTCCGTTGTTGGAAAATTGCGTTTCATCAGAAAATATTACGTACTTTAAAAAAAGTCTGTCTTGAACTCACTTATCTTATCCAATTGCAAATTTCAAGTCGTCTAATCTAGTTACCTTCATGTAAGGCCTGCACCCAATATCCATTCTTAATTCTTACGTACTTGTATTGTGTTTCTTTAGGTGAAATTTCAGGGAATCACGAGTTGCATCACGAGTTGAGGCATCTGCTGCAGCAGTGTAAAACGTTAATTTCCATGTTTTCATCACATATTCTTCCTTTTTTCTTTATTGGCTTTTTTAAAACTTCCATGGGTCTTCGAATTGTGTTTTTTTTTTCTATAAATATCTTGCGAGTAGGTAAAATACGTGGCGGATATTTAATATGGTACCTGCCGATGGTGTCGCGGTCCGCTCTTCTAATAGCAATATTTTAGTATAATATGTACTTGCCCAATAAGAACGTTTCATATTACAAAATTGTTTGTATTTTTTGTGACTTTTAAATAAATGACCGACGAGAACGGACTGCGCGCGTGTGCTTTGATTGGTCAATATGCGACCTCCTCACCCCGATCACTAACTCCGCCCAGCAGCGAGGAGGTGGGAGAATGTCGTAGCGCGCTACAGCGCCATAGTGCTACAGCGTAGCCCGATGCACGTGTTGTTTACAATGTGACGCCGACACGGCCATGCTGACGTGCGGACGTCCTCGCACGCTTAGCCCACAATGCCACATCTAGAACATGAAAAACTGATTAAGTACCGTTTGGTCATCCTGCTATTGTTTCTGGTCCGGTCTACTTATACCCTTCAGATATTTAACCACTTGGTCCAGTCAGCTATGACTCTACAAGGCTTGGTCCGGTCAACTTCTGACCCTCCAGATATTTGACCACTTGGTCCAGTCAGTTATGACTCTACAAGGCTTGGTCCGGTCAACTTCTGACCCTACAAGATCAGTCCCCTGGTCCGGCAATAGTTTTGCCCTTCAGGTGTATCCCTTCAGTTAAACTGGACCGGATCTAGCTAGGCCGAACAAGTATCGTTCCTTTAGCTTAATTAACAAATAGCTCAATACTTTGGTTGATGTAAAAGTGCTTCTGTTACAATGTTAATTGATTCAGGTCCAATAGATTCTACTGAAACAGCACGTAAACCAGGATTTCTACAATATGCATTACTATGAGAACTGGTAGATATAGTGTCACTTTTAGCAGACATGGTATCACTATTGACAGAGGTATCACTATTGGCAGACATGGTATTATTATCGGCAGAGATAGTATCACTATTAGTAGACTGAATATCATCAAAGTTAATATGTTACCTAGTCTCGTGAACAAGAACCTCTGTGTTGTTATTATCCGCCGACACGTCATCCTCATCAAAATTTTCTGTGATTTCCAAAAACAATGACTGACCACGGGGTACTTCTCGCAAGTTTTCGTGAGAGTATTTGTAGACTCTATTGTTTCCATTAATGTGTTTTAATTCGTACCCATCATTTTCCAAAATAGCGGTTATTTTAAAGGGGCCTTTGCATTTACGGTCTAGTTTCGTTTGGTGTCTTTCTTCGCTTTTAACAAAGACAGAGTCTCCTACTGAAAAAGGTTTAACTATAGCTTTACCCTTGTTAAATCGACCTGTGTCATATTGAGCCAACTTTTTATACTAGCAGAAGCATCGGATCGAATGGTTACGAGGTTTAACCTATCTTCATTAGGATTATTAGTAGATACTCTTGATATCCTTAATGAACTGCCCTTAATACCAAACATTAATTACAAGGGCGTGAACCCTGTTACTCTACAACGAGTACTATTGAGAGTTAATTGGATGTCGCCTACATGATCTTGCCATAAGCTTTCCGAATATGTTTCAACTATAGTGAGCATACGCTGGGCCTGACCATTTGCCCTACTGGAACCAGTGGCTATAATATGATATGATTATCTTTACAAAAATTCTTAAATTCAGCATTGTCGTATGACCTACCACGATATGCAACTATTCTTTTAGGAGCGCCAAACAAGTTCACTGCATTTTTAAGTGATTTAATAGCATCAGATGCATTTGGGTTAAGGTATGCTCTTACAAGACGAATTTTGTAAAAACCATCAATAATCACGGAACAATACTCCTTACGCTCGCTTTTTCGGCTGAGTTTGCCAGTTAAATCCAAATGAATTGTATGCCATGGAATGGGCAATTTAGGGATTGGATATAGATGGTCCTGCTGGGTACCCGACGGACCTTTGGAAACCTTACAAACGACGCACGAATCTACATTTTTTTTTTTTTAATTTTGAACATTTTTTGGAACCAATAAGGATCGTATAATTTATCGAGCGTTTTTTCATAACCATGGTGTTTTATTTCGCTGTGTCCATGATTAATCATTGATCAGGTTAAAGAGTGTGGCAATATTGGTAACCATTTAGTGGTTTTATTACGTTAGATTTTACGATAAAGTATGCCCTGTCTAATATCGTATGTGTGTGATATTTCAGACGGCGAGTAATTTGAACAGAATTTGGAAATAATCTCTGATATTTCAGTATCAGGTTATTCTATAGATAACCAACACCTCTCTAGTTCAGCCAAATTTACAATTTTAGCTGGTTTATGAATAAAAGATGTGTCAGCATGATTACGTGAAAGAAATACTGCATGTGCTATATTTTTTCTCTCTTTATAAATTATATAAAAAGTCATACGACTGCAAAATTGCCCACCACCTGTGTACTCTAGGTATAATGTTCTTTTTGGAATGAGAGGCCTTTAAGGCGTTACAGTCCGTAAAAACCGTAAATTTACGCCTATACAGGTAATGTTGAAAACGTGTGTTGTTCCACAGATTTAACTACGGCTAATGTTTCCAATTCATACGAATGATAACGACTTTCAGCACTTGTGGTTTTCTGACTAAAATAAGCGACAACATGAGGTAGACTATTTTTTTTTTTTTTTTTTTTTTTAGTATAACCCCATATCCATCCCTTTTTGCATCAGTGTGGAGTTCGATGGGTAAAGGGTCAAATTTTTTTTTTAACTGTCTCAGAAATGACATATTTTACTATTTTCTGATGTACATCATTATGTTCACAGGTCCAATTAATAGTAACCTTTTTGACCGCGGTTAGTGGATACAAAGGTTTCATAAGTTTTGAGTAGTTTGAATATGTGGCCAGGCCTATAAATTGATGAACCTGAGTAGCAGTGCTTGGAGGAAGGATATTTTTTAGGGCTTCAACCTTATGAGGACTTGGTCCGATCTCTCCAGAGGATATTACGATACCCAGATTAAAGTGAATCTATTTAAACGAACCAACCCTTCTTGAACGGTCTCTGAATCAGGAGGTTTAAGTGCCGTATTTATAGCCCTTTGAAAAACCTGTGGAGCGTTTCGTAAAACAAACGGCATGGTTAGGTACTCAAATTGACCCGAAGGTATAACAAAAGCAGTTTTCTATAGACTCCAGGACGCAAATTAGTGAAATCCAGTGGCCATATCCAAATTAGAGAAGAAACAGGCCCCATGTAACTTATCGATTTGATCACTAATTAGTGGTAGGTAAAGGATAGCTGTCTGGTCGAGTATTGCTATTAAGTTCCCGATAATCAACACACATGCGATCGCTACAGTCCCTTTTTTTAAATGAATAATATGGGACTCGCGAAAGGCGAAGAATTTTCTCGAATTATGAAAAATAGTAATTCTTGAACCTTGTTATTAAAGATTCCTAACTCGGTGTAAACTTGTGTTGTCTTGTGTTCCTAAATAGCCTGTAAGGTCGCCTATGTACAGTTTTATTTGGATTTATGAGATCGATTTTAGCTCCTTGGTAAAACGCGTAATGGGAAGATTTTGGTATAAAATATGAGGAATATTTATTTCAATCAAGTTCCTTTTCTTTACCGGTAAGATCTGTGTCAATCGAATTAATGTCAAGAGGCATTTCCAATTTAGAGCTAAGATTTGAAATTTTATTTTTGGAAAAAGTTAAGGCATCGTTACTAACTACAACGGATATTCCTTGCCCCAAAATGACGCGACCTCATAATACGTTTTCATTGAGAAATTTGTCAGGCAAGACATGATATGATATGTAACATCGAGAAGACAGTTTTGAACCATGGTTGGGAATTTTATTTGGAGTGAGCAATTAACGTTATTAGAACCGATCGAATTGCAATTTCTCCGAAATGGTGTTGACGGACGGGGCATTTAAGTGTACGATTCAGACGTACCTGGTTCTTCAATTCTTCTCTTTAATGAGAAGCTGCGCAGTATGCGGAAGAGTTGATTCTTATCGTTTATAACGACAGAATTGAGTTTAGGCCAAATTTTGTCATCGCACTGTGACAGGATAGATATGCCAAAACCGGTTAGTACATTTTCCGGTAAATTCGCATTCCTACCTCGACTTTATTATCAATTTGAATTTTGATAATTAAATCAAAATGATCTTTAATTGTCATGGATTTGGAAAATTTAAAGACCAGAATTTCCTTAACAACAACCCATGAAATATTATCTGGCTTGATTTTAACGCACACCAGTTGATCATGTCAGTTTCAGGTGCATCAGGATCGAAAGGAACCAGCATTGACTGCGTACTGGGTGTCATGTAGCTAGGTGTCATACTATATGCAATTTTTTTTTTTTTTTAATAATTGATTCCATACTAGCCGAAAAAAATTACATTTGTTCCTGTATTAAATTACTGGCAGTCCCAGATAAAGGTGGGAGTGGGTCTGATCCCGCTTCTGATGAAGGCACAAGATCATATATATTGTAAAATAAAAGAGGTTCTTTAAATAATAAGAATTTAGATTTTCTTATAAATTATTTAATCAATTAATTTTACACGAAACTACACTTAATCAGTTTCAAGACACAAATAGCCATGACACCCAGTAATAGCTTAGTTTACACAAAATAGTAACAATGTACAGAGAGGCAGAGTAACAATAATTGAAAGCAATACAACCTGTGCACCGGGCAACGCCTCAAGGTAGAATGCCATTTCGCCGCCGTGCGGACTCTTTTATACGGTAGTATTGTAGGTGGGGCAAAGACGTAGCGCGCTACGACGTAGCGATCACTAACTCCGCCCAGCAGCGAGGAGGTGGGAGAATGTCGTAGCGCGCTACAGCGCCATAGTGCTACAGCGTAGCCCGATGCACGTGTTGTTTACAATGTGACGCCGACATACTCATTAGTTGGCCTACGACGGCACCCAGCTCGACAAGGAAGTTCCCCAAGTCGGCGAGACTCTTGTTGGGCGAAAAATACGCACAAATCGTGCCAACGCCATCCGCGAGGGCGGCCACCCAGCCGTGACCTCGGGACAGGCTGAAGAGAGCCCCGCCGGTGATGGCCACCAAGCCATCCAGGTCACCCACCCAGTTATCCCGGGGGGGGACGAAGTACGGCGACCACAGCCACACGAATCGACCACTCCGCCATGCTCTGGAGCAAAAGATCCTGAGCTCTAGCGGAGTGGTTGAGATTGCCCTGGAGGTAATGGTAGACCGCCATTTATGCGCAATCCATTCCCTCATTCTGTGTCCGGCGGGCCTCCCTGCAGCTGTACAGAGGCTGCAGTTTGGCGACGCGAAGCACTGGGCCGCCTTGTGGCCGGGCTGACTGCAGCGATAGCATTGCTCGCTGCGGTCTGTTTCGGCGGTGCACTGCGCCCGAACATGCCCAATGTCCAGGCATCGTTAGCACCGCATAGCCCTGGGCTGGAACAGCTTGACTCTCGCTGCAGCCCACCCCACCAAGAAACGCCCCCCATCGACGACCTTATTCGCCGCCGCCACCGGGCACCGCACCCAAATCGTGCCGAGCGCGTAAGCGTCGGCGCGAATGTCGCCCGTCCGCACGTCCTGGGGTGGACATCCACCGGCTTTGGCAACGGCCGCCACGACCTCAGCCGGGGTTGTCGAGTCGTCCAGGCCATCGACGCGCAGCTCTGTGGTCATCATCAACACCCTGCCGTGGAGTTGTATTCGGGAGGCACTGCGGTATCACCGTGTGCATCTCTACCTCCGCCGCATCGTTGGGGCTTATGTCTCGGAGAGGTGTGTCACCTACGTGGGACGTGATGGCGCAAACCAGCGCCGCATGTCGTGCGGTGTTCCACAGGGCTCGGTCGTAGGAACCTACCCTCCTATGGAACATCGGGTACGACTGGGTGCTTAGGGGCGAACTCCAGCTGGGCGTGGACCTGACGTGCTATGCGGACGACACGCTGGTCACGGCCCGGGGGAGTTCGTACAGGGAGGCAGCGTTGCTGGCGACGGCTGCGGTCTCACAGGTGGTGGGCCGCATACGGCGCCTTGGCCCTCAACAAGTCGGAGGCCATGGTGTTTCATGGTCCCCGGCGCACGCCACCGCCTGGATCACACATAGTGGTCGGCGGGGTCTGGATCGCTGTCGAGTCTACCATGAAGTATCTGGGATTGGTGCTCGACAGCCGGTGGGTCTTTGGACCCCACTTCCGGCGGCTGGCGCCCAAGTTGATGGGCGTGGTTGGAGCGCTGTCAACGCTGCTTCCTAATCTGGGGAGCCCGAGCATCGCCTGTAGGTGGCTTTGTCTTTTTATTGGGTCCATCTCACCTTTCACATTCACTCACAAACGCATAGTTGCTAAGTTGAACACTGACATAACTTTTGTTGTTGCATATGATTACATCATTGGCCATTTTGTAATTCCTTACATAATTTTGCATAACTTCCTGTTGAGTGTAACTGTAAACGACCAGCTTATGTCGTTTGAAGGGGGCGGTTTGTTGTAAGGTTTGGCACAGTAGAAAAACCACAAGCAGCTAATGTAATAGATCCACGTATATTGCACATAAAACACACACACACAATATATTTAAAATACACAACAGTAATACAGACAAAGGTTAGAGCTAGATGTAATCCGAATTTAATAGAATTTATTCAGCACGAATTTATACCTCAAGTAGCGAGATGTTTGTAGGAACGAAGTTAAAGCTCAACTGACTAAGAATCTGAGACTTTCTAAGAGAGTACTAGGCAACTAGTACTAGGCAACTACGATTGTAAAATCAGACCCGATACCTTAAGTAGATTTTTACTATAGGGCAAGTAGCGGGTACCATTTGTGCAAACACAATAATTTGCTCCTATACATCAGGGCAGTTCGCTATTCAGGGACGCGACAGAGGGTCGGGGTATAGCTGGGTATTTCCCATTTTGCTATGATGAGGGTGTTTACACGAATGAGGGAGGCAGGGTTGCGCAGGTGCAAGTTATGACATGATAATTACTTCTAGAACAATGGATTACGTAATTATAAACACAGATAGGTATTCTCATTGTTTTAAATAGGTATTCAGGTGGGAAATAGTCTAGTCAGTGTTGTAGTCATAATCAAAACATTGTATTATGACTGACAACGGAGTTATATACCTTTTATTACATAAGGACAGGTAAACGCGAGAAAATAAGGTATTTTTAGTTACCTGTAGACACGGACGAATGTCTAAAACATCTTTTAGTTAAGTCGGTGTCTATAGGTACATTGGTTATTGCTAGAGACCTGATTTTGTGTCAGGAATCTTTGATTTTACTAGACTTTCTTGTTCTAACTTGTTGGATTATTTATTTGAAACATTCTATATTAGTTGACATGTTAGAACTGGACCAAAACTTTCCAGATTTGATGCTACCTACTGGACTTCATGTCCCGACTTGATTAATATCCACACATGATTCGACTTGATACTATTTTAACATGTGCAGATGTACTTACTAACAATAATCAGTTTATTAGGTAGGTATTTAGTGTGCTTCCTTAACAGTAACCATAGATTATACAGTTTATTATTGGTAGTGACGCTTCGAAAAGTTGCCACTACATAATGCGCAAAACGTTTTGAGGATGATATTCTCGTAGCATGTATGTTTCCTTTTTCTTTTATGTTAATCACATTTAAATTGAATTATATTATTTTTCTGTAAGTACGCTGTACTGTGTACAGTACTGCTGTACAGTGCCGGTACAGCGTCCCAGTTATTGTTTTTTGCTGCACCGAACGACGTCAATACGTCGGCGCCGGTTGTCGCTGAAAACCAGCGCTGGGGCTCTGTCTTGTCGCATAATGGGGTCGCAGCATAATGCTGAGCGATACCCGTTTTGCGTGGATGTGACGCATGTTTCCCGCAACCTTTTCTAATTTTTTTTTGTGTAACCTCTTTTTTGCGTCATGTTTACCGCAAATAAACGTATTTTCTTTCTTTCTTTCTTTTCTTTACGTGCGGATCGTGCGATCGATGGCCCTGTATGGGGCCCCGATCTGGGCGGCTGACCTGACGGCCGGTAGCATCGCAGTTCCGCGGAGACCGCAGCGAGCAATGGCCGTCAGAGTCATCAGGGGGTATCGCACGATCTCCTACGAGGCGGCTTGCGCACTGGCCGGCTCCCCGCCCTGGGACCTGGAGACGAAAGTACTCGCGTCATTACATCTGTGGCGCGAGGAGATGTGGGAGCGAGGTGAGCGACCGATGCAGTGACAAATGGAGTAGCGAAATATCTGACGTGACAATGCCCCGGTCCAGCCCGGACGTGCCTCGCGCCAGGTGTACTGGTGGTCGCAACAGCTGACGACACTGCGAAATGCGTGCGTTGCTGCGCGACGCCGCACGGTGGATCGAAAATGGGCTGTAGAAGACATAGGATCTCGATTTCTTAAATGTTATTTTTTTTGCTGGAAATGACTTCTGCTGATCATTACTGTTCTATAAAATGTCATATGAAGTAAATGTGTGCACAAATGGAAGAGTTATAATTTTTATAAGAAAAAAATGTATGGAGCTAGTATGAAAAATCGAATTATCTCCTAAACGGCATGTTTAACCGTACCATCCTTGGAGGTGGTCATAGTGCTAATTATTTATAATTTTTTGGTTGCGGATTTGACGAAAAATTTAATGCCGTTTTTTTAAAAAAAATCGTCAAAATATTTTTATTTATTTTTACATGTAAAACGATCCCTTTTAGTGTCCAAGTTAAAAAGTTCGATATGTTATTAACCCAAATATTAAGAACACACAAAACAAGAAAAATTAAATAAAAAAATTGCTGTTTTTTGACACATTTTTATTAATTTAAATAAAAAAAGATTACCAAACTCTTATTTAAGTAACATATAAAGTTATATTATACACAAAATAATTTAATTGAAGGAATTAATACTAAGCATTTGTAAAATAAAGTAAAAAAATAAAAAAAAAGACAAAATATCATTAAATATTACAAAAAAAAACCCAAACAGACTCAAATACAAATTTACAAATGTATAATTTTTTTACAAATTTTCCTTATCACTCTCGTTGTCAGACTCCAATTCTGAGTCAGCATCCAGATTGGATATGTCCAAAAACTCGAACTCAGTTTCCTGAAATTGAATTAAGTCGAGAGTTTCAGCAAAAAAGCTCTGCTTTTTCTTGGCATCTAACTTAGGCCTTTGTGCACTTAGCAAAGGATCCGAAGAAACAACAAGCATATTTAAAATGTCTTGATTGGAATCCTGCCTGCTTCTTTTCCGCGAATGATGTTCTCGAAACCTCCTAAAATCTTTGTTTCGAGACTCTGAGGCTTCTTCCGAGAGAGTCCCAATCGGCACAATATTATTTTTCTCGATTATGTCAGCCCCATGGATTAATAATTTATGAACGGTTGACGACATGTAGTACCAGTCGTATAATAATACGTACTTTTCTGCTGTTTTGCGGGCATAATCTCTAAATTTTATTATATCGACCTGCTCTCCAGATGTAATTGCTTGTAAAATTACAGCAAATCTTTTGATGAGGTCTTCATCCAAACCGGTTATAGCTGCGGTTTTATTAGGAAACTCAAAGAATTTTCTTGCAGTATTCCCGTCATTGGTGGTTCCCGAGCCTTGTTTTACTATATCAATCAACAGATTGAGTTCATCTTTGAATTTATTTTGAATTATTTTCTTCCTTGTCTGTAGCATTTCTTTGTGCTCATCACTTCTCGCTGCCCACCGTTTGAAGTCGAGCCTGTATGCAATGTGTAACAGACATTCCATACAATTTATACGGGCGTGTAGGGATGACAAGCCTAATTCATAAAGGTCAGAACACACAATTTTTGATGTTACAGCATCTAAGCGGTTCATTTCTGTAGGCTTTGCTAAGCACAGGTAGCACGATGCATTTGATCTAGCTTCAGAAAGGTAAGTGCAAACTTTAGCGTCGATCATCGTCATCATTAGTTCATGAGTCACCCTATTATTATTATTGCACTCTGTGGGGATAAGGGCCTCAATTTCTTCATCCATTTGTTTTTTCAGCTCAAGGACAACTGCTTCACTCTCCTTTACAAAAGTAAACTGAACTGGACGACAATACAAAACTGAGCATGGTTTTGGGTTCGTCCATAAGATGTTGTCTCCATCTGTCAGTTTAAGTGGCACCAAGGAGGTCATAAAAATGCTCGAGTCATCTTCCTCACCCTCCATTTTCTGCTTGTATCGGCTTTGGTTAGAAGCACCATCAAATCCCCACTTGGATATCAGCTTCAACTGCTTGTTATGCTCTTCCTTAGAAAGGCTTTGAAGGATTCTTGTAACTGTGATATCAAGTAAAGCTTGAAGTGTAATCCTAGCCGATGAATCAGTAACTGTCACTGATTGCTTCGGAGGGTAGCAATCAAGCTTAGTTTGTTGCACTTTATAGTAAGATGGATAAATATCCTTAGCACCTTCCCGAATGGCAGCCTCTCGCAACGTAATATATTGCCACTTTGAGAGTTTTAGCGAAAGAAGCAATCCAAGCGCCTTTTCTGACGTAAATATGATTGTTTTCGCTGGTTTCTTAAGCGTTTCATTTAATTTAGCGGCTGCTTCAGGATTTTTCATCATGTATTCGATGACAGAGGCGATATCTCCATGCCCTTCTTCTTTTAAACGTGCTGCAGCTGCATATGCCAATTCACTGGAATCTTCGCCTGTGTGTTCATCAGATCTTCTCTTTTTTTGTTTACTTCCCAGATCTTCGAATGGTTTACGGGATCTTTTCGTCATTGTTCCAATGGACGTTGATGTCAACGGTTCTGGAGAGACTGAGGGCGCTCTTGGTATCTCATCAACACTTGGTTCTTGATTAACTAAAGTTTGCACAAAACTCGGCCAATCAATATTTGCTCCCAACCAATTCTCGTACTTTCTCCTGAAATTATCAAGGAATCGGTTGGATTTCTGCCACCTTTGTAAAGCGGCTCGCGTAAATCTCCGACAAAATTCTTTGAGAACAACACGATCTTCGTCAGACAGGCAATCGCCTATGCGGGATACAACTGCACTGAACAATACTTCATGATCAAATGAAGTACTCTCACTTCGTAGAAGAACAAACAAGTCTAAATTCGTGATTAAACTTTCCATTCTAAGATTTTATAGTCGCAGATTTAGTGTTAGCAGTTACACAGTTGTGAACAAACTAAATTATAAAACAAAACTTTAGCCCTTTTATTGCAAAACGCCAATAATTAGGTAACTACCCTCATTCGTTATCTTCTCATTAGCTAATGAAAATTTATAATTGTCACTAACTATTCTTAGAACTCATAGCACTGCTAATTAACAAATTAGCTTACTTATCAAGAAAAGTTGAATGTAATCCATAGTTGGCATTGTCGTGAGATATTGAAAATCATTAAATCACCTATAAAGACTCATTAGAAGACCTAATCAGTGTAGTTACTTAATCACTTCTTTTCGGACTCATTAGAAGAGTAAACAATTGGTAATTTGGTTGTATGAAAGGTTTTAAAACTCATGATGTGTTGATAAATATCTAGCTCAAACATAGTTGTCTACGTGTGGGTGTACTATAAACCTCTGCCAACTCCTTCGGAAATATAGGAGTGATGCTATTTTATTTTACGTGTAGTTAAAAGTCCGTGTTCTTCAACATAAACACTAAAATGAATAGTTTTATATGAAAAAACAAATAAAAATATTTTGACGATTTTTTAAAAAAAAACGGCATGAAATTTTTCGTCAAATCCGCAACCAAAAAATTATAAATAATTAGCACTATGACCACCTCCAAGGATGGTACGGTTAAACATGCCGTTTAGGAGATAATTCGATTTTTCATACTAGCTCCATACATTTTTTTCTTATAAAAATTATAACTCTTCCATTTGTGCACACATTTACTTCATATGACATTTTATAGAACAGTAATGATCAGCAGAAGTCATTTCCAGCAAAAAAAATAACATTTAAGAAATCGAGATCCTATGTCTTCTACAGCCCATTTTCGATCCACCGTGCGCCGGTACACCAGGCACCGAATTCGACCTACGGATACGGAAGCCATTCAGGTGGAGCTGTATGTGGGTTTAGAGGTATGAAGAACAGGGTGTAAAGTTCACTCATCCACCATAGAAAAGGGAGGATCCTCCAACCAGACGGGTGTTGTGTCTGGCGAGCCGACTGCCCGACTGTTGATGTCGGATAGTCTTATATATGTCGTTCGCGCGGTTAACTCTAATTGCGCGATGCAGGATTTGTGTGACGTCATGTCTTTGATGCGTAGTTAGTATATGGCGGTGTAATCGCTACATGGGGTATAGAGCGGCGAAGACCGCTCTCCAAGTGAAGATCCTGCGGGCCAGGGGGCTCGCCCGTGAGGAGTCGCTGGAGACTGAACAGAGGCCCGTTGGGACCCCATATAAGAAGGTGCGGGAGAAACTCCACCCATGGGCTCCCCCGCTGACGCAGAGTCTCCGGCTTCAGCTTGTGGGGGACGTGGTGAGCGCTCTGTTCCCTTCGAGAGGGGAACATGCTTCCGCCCATGGCTCCGCCTGCTGCGGTGCCCGATGCGGACCACACTGCCGACGACGACGAAGATGCTCCGGAGGTGACCGAAGCAGACATGAGAGTGGCGGTACGTAGGGTGAATGCCAAACATACCGCCCCAGGACCCGACGGCTAAGCCTGGGTCCTGGCCTTGGGGGCTCTCGGGCCTCGACTAAGGGGGCTCCTAAGCGCATGTTTGGAGAGGGCCCAGTTCCCACTTCGTTGAAAGACGGGAAAACTGTCCTCATCAAGAAGTCAGGGTGCCCTGCGGACTCTCCGTCCGCTTATCGGCCCATCTTGCTGCTCGACGAGGTGGGCAAGCTCTTTGAAAGAGTCATTGTAGACCGTCTCGTCGGGTGGCTGGTGCGGATGGGGCCGGATTTGGTGGAGAGCGAGTTTGGTTTCCGCAGGGGGCTCTCTACGGTGGACGCCATCATGCGCGTGCGAGCCGTCACGACGGGGGATGCTGTGCCATGGCTCTTTACGGGGCACCGGTGTGGGCGCGTTCGTTGAGGCGGCGGCCAGCCCTTCGGTAGAACGCGTCTCATAGGGTCATAGCCACCCGACTGGTCCGGGGATACCACACGGTCTCCGGTGAGGCGGCGAGCCTTCTTGCCAGAATGCTGCCATGGAGGCAAAAGTCCTCGCGCATATTTGGGAGTGGCGCGAGGAGGCAAAACGGCCGGGGCTTGACTCCAATGCTGCGAGAAATTGCGGCACAGCGGACAGAGCTCCGGCGGGATCTGATGGCGTCATGCAGAGTGCGATTGTCGCAACCCAGTGCTGGGCACGCCACTATTGCCCCCTCTTTGAGGAGTGGCTAGAGAGGCGCCACGGCGTCCTTTCCTTCCGCCTGACGCAGGTTATTCTCCTGGACACGGCTGTTTCGGGAGGTTCCTGTTTCGTATAAGGCGGGGGGAAACGCCCGGGTGTCATCACTTCGTGGATCGTCTGGAGGACACGGTGGAGCATACGGTGGAGGTCTACCCGCCTTGGGCAGAGCTCCGCCGTGTCCTCGTGGAGGCGATTGGTGGCGGGGATCTCTCGCATCCGGCCCTGGTCCAGGCCATGGTACGGAGCGAGAAGGCATGGGAGGACGTCACCTCCTTCTGCGAAGCAGTAATGCTCGCGAAGGAGGAGGCGGAACGCGTGAGGGAGAAGCAAAATTCGCGTCCTCACGCCCCTAGCCACCGCAGGAGGAGACGCCCTGGGCGTCGGGAATCAATAGCCGATTCCCGACTACCGTAGGCGCGGGCTTGCGGACGCTGAGCATTGGGTAGCTCGCCGTCCGGTAAGGACCAGGCCCGGGTCGACGGCGCGTTGTGTTCCACGCGCGCCTCAAAGAGATGGCAGCAATTGATCGGGTCCGATGGGACTGATGCCTGCCGGGGTTGCGGGAAAGTCCGAAAGGGATACCGTGGCCCCTGGCAATGAATAGGCAACGGAAGGAACACGGGTGGGTTTTAGTCAGTAAGAGTCTGACACGCCCTCCCGCTGCACCCAGAGCGCGAGAAGTCATTTGATAATTTCGCAAACATAAAAAAAGGTGTCCTTTGAAACACAACCTTACTGCTTCACTCGTAATCCATAAATCATCTGACTACTCATTAATATTACGCATCTTTAGTCGCTGCAATGAAACCAACACAAACGTCTTATTCCGTTAATGAATTGTTGCTGCTAGTCAAAACACTCCTTAAATCAACATTATCGTTAAAAAGATCATTATCATCCGCCATTGTAAACAATTATTCTAATAAACATATTCTATTAGCTGTTAACGATGTGCTAGTCCGCTCCGAAGTCAACGACGACAACCGAGAACAACAAGCTCATTAACTAATGAGGTGCGAATATCGTTTGCTGCACGCGCCCGATAGAAATTAATGTAGCAGTGAAACTGCTACCAGTATACTTTGAAATGGCCGATGTGGTCGTACGACGAGTACCAGTTTAGCAGAACGCAATGAATGTTGTTGAACTATCAAAATGAAACGGATTACGATTGATCGTGTGTCACGCAATTAGGGTAAGGTAAGGAGCATGATGAATACCTAGTTTTTTTTTTAGTTATATTTTTCATAACAAATTACAAGTATTTTTCATAGTTATTGTATGGCATTGATAAAGAATTACTCCCAAAGACATAGTGCAATATACTAGGGGGGACACTGCTACTTATCAGGACCTTGTGCCCCTCCCAGAAATAAATCCTGGATCCACCCTCGCCTTCACCCATCTGTTTAATGAATGAAAAGTATTATAAATCATATTTAATATTATGTAAATAAAAATATCGCGAGTGGTGGTGGTGGTTAAATAAAAATTTAAAAATGCCTTTTTTAAAACTTGCACTCATTCGTATAACTATTATGCCAGTAGCACATCGCCGTGAAACCGCAGTAGTTTAACTGAACTGGCTCACGTCATGTTCCGCTACTCTAGTTGCGCTAGTCGAATTTCGAGTAGCTGAACATGACGCGAGGCAGTTGAATTGAACTACTGCGGTTTCGCTGATATGGTTTCGCGGCGGAGGTTTGCTACCGGCGCGCGGCGTTAATTAGTTTTAGTAACAGATGTTTATCTTAAAAACCGGCCAAGTGCGTGTCGGACCACGTACAATGAAGGGTTCCGTAGTTGGGATGAATTTATCCCAAGAACAAACTTAACATTGTAGTTGAAAGACATGTGCTCCCATACGGAATGTATGGGAGAATATGTTTTTGCAACTGCAATGTAAGTTCGTCGATTATAACTGTGAAACATGCTAACTTTGCCCACTTTTTTCGAATATTTACAATTTTAATACGATTTTTCTATGGAGACGTACCTAAGTATTTTCCTTCATCAGCGACAACTGTAAAATCATGTGCATGTGTTAGTATAAATGTTACAATAAAATACCTCCCCACATACTCCAATTGAATGAAACTAAATTTAAATCTTGCATAAAACGCACACTATGCTGCCAAGCATATTATAAGTTGGGGGATTACATTGCTGACAAAAATGCTTGGCTCAACGCTGGTCCAGCTCCACAAGGGCGCATAAACTAATTGATTAGCATTGGAAAATATTATTGGAGCTGCTGAAGATTGAAAAACTATATTTACATTGTATAAATTCAATCTCTTAGTATTATATAATTGCATTGCACATGTGTGAGCACTGTTTACCTACTTTAAATCTACCATTTACTGAGTACGTCTTTCATTGACTTGAATGTACCCTGGCGGCTGAGAGTATGTCATGCTCACTCAAATGTCTCGCTGGTGGTGGCGTGTGTGTTGGATCATTAAGTTCCCTTCAAAATGGTTGAGCTAAATGATACTGATCCATGCGTCATGTTCGTGAACGGGCGCCGTCAGTGGGGACTGGTCATCTCTTAGCTGCCATGGCTTATTTTAATTATTTTTGTTTTTATATTTTTATTATGGTCGCTTTTAACGTGCACGATTTACTACATTGTTCTCACATGTATAATTTCAACATAAATGATGTAACCAATGTTTTGTAACAATATTCTAATTTAAAAGAGTGTCCATGGAGTCTCTTGCCCGTTCTTCTCCATAGGTACCTACTACGCTTTGGAATGGGCAACTAGCTTCATCTTTCTGACTGACCGATCCCTTGACAATTCAAAAGTACCTGTAATTGGTTTATTTGGAATAAATGATTTGAGTTTGAGTTTGAGTTTGAGTTTATCGCTAAATTTACTATTCAACATTGAATTCAATATTTATTCGATTTTGTTGGCGGGCAAAGTTATGTGGACTTTTAGGAAACTTTGCCCACATTATTTTTTTTTGACGCAAATACCTATGGCCTTTATGCAGATGAAATAAAAACCAGTAGAAGAATTTTGGTAAGGATAGCTTTTACTTTAGGAATGTAAACGACACTATGAAAAGATTTTTTACTAAAATGACTGGGCAATGTTACCCTGACCTTGCAGTACTAAAATTTGTCCGCTAAAACACGCACCTCATTCGACGAGTTCCTACAAGCTACTAAGCGAAGTTATCAACAAACACGATAGTCAGTATTGCCATACATATAACCTATTTTCCGCTTAAGTCAATAAATATTGCCATAATATTAAGATATAGAAATACCCTCATTTTGATAATCGAGTTTTGAGCATTACGTTGTATGGACGGGTCCCAGTGTGCGACGTAGGTAGTTAATAAATGGCTCTGACAGCTCTCTTATGCAATGTAAAGATGGATTCAATGTCAGCAGCCCGACCCCACACAGTAAAATGCCATACGACATACATAATGCTGTGAAAGTAGCTAAAATAGACCACATCTGTGTGTCCACATCGGCGTCTACATCTGCAGTGCTATTCTGTAACCATCTCACCGTGAAAACTTAGGTGAAGTGAGCTCGGAGTGAGCCGTCAGTCCCTAGCAGCAGGTGGAATGACAGCTCACTTCACCTAAGTTTTCACTGTGAGAGTATTACAGAATAGACAGGCTATTAACTGTCTTATCTTTCTGACAGCATAAGCGGCCGATTCATATTTTTTCTTTAATTACTAGGTAGGTAGTAATTTAATAATAAGAACGTAGTGTAGAATCAATAAAATACTTAAATAGGAACTAAAAAGAATATTATTTCTAATTCAGTCCACCGGGACTCACATTTGGTCTCAAGAGTGATTACTGGAACCAACATGTCTATTTAATTTTCAGTAAAATCATCTGCTCCTTCAACCTAGCTCTGATATAGCTAATCTAAGCCGTCGTCGCTTGCGCACAGAAGCTCAGTAGCTCAACGTGTGACATCCGTTTTTGTGTAGGATTTTAGCATATTTTTCTCCCCCTTAACGCCTCACGTAGTTAATGAACGACCCCTTTCTAGTACTAAGAGTCTCTGAGATAAGCTGCGGACAGACAGACGGACATGGGAAAACTATAAGGGTTCCTTGAATCAGAATCAGAACCATAACTTTTTTTTTTTGACTACGGAACTAAAAAGGGAGCAGCAAACGAATGACAAGATTGTATTGTGTTGTGACATGGCTGTTTACCTATCTTGTTTTGGCTTACATTATATAAGAAACTTCTAGCTATGTGATACAGATAAGTACACAATACATTGAGACCTTGATCTTCCAGTAGTTGTAGAATCGGCCATTTCGGAGTAGGTACTCGTACGTAGGTAGGGATTATGTAAAACTGTTGAGATAAACGCACTGATTATTCAGCCGATATCGACTTCTTTAACGAAGACGTCGATGATAATGTACTAGTCGGTTCCTGACATTGTTGCAACTCATACATAGAGGTGAGTCAATACTTACTTTACTAGACTGTACTTTAAAAAGAAGCGCCTGCAATATTTTCGTTTAGGATTTATATTTTGAGTTTATATTGCAATTACAGTTTTATCAGGCGTTATTACTTGTTTAAAAAGTAGATCCTCTAATTTATACAATATTAATATACATATTTTATTGTATTAGCTTATTTATAAAATAAGCTAATACAATAAAATGTATTTTAAGCCTATGATGTAAAGGGCATTAAAATAATTACTACTAAGTTAAATAAATTAAAGAATCGATTACTGTGTGTGTTCATAAATAAGAAGAGCTAAGAATATTTTTTTATACTTGAGCTGCGAGTTAATTGTGAAACACACTTATAGCAATGGATTTAATTTTCATAGTTTAACAACTTACATTGCGTGTTATAAGTTGTAGAGCAGACACATTTTTCGAACATATTAGTACTTATTCAATCATAATCACACACAGACAGTAATCACAATCTGTATTTTTAAGGATCTATGGATCTATGATTTCTAAGGATCTGACCTTGCAAAGGCCGCAGGAATCCGCTGGATGCGGGAGGCACAGAATCGGTCGAAGTGGCAGTTCTTGGGGGAGGCCCTATGTCCAGCAGTGGACGTCTTTTGGCTGAAATGATGATGATGATGATGAACGCTTGGCTATGACATAAACCGGACCCTCATTATTAATGTCTGTAATAAGTTGATTATAGAACTTATTGCTTGTTAAAATTCTTCTTGGTATATGTTTGTAAAGATAAAGACTAAAATATTTGACTATGAAATACAAAATCTATACAAATATACCTTTTGCTGCCTCGTTGGTCTAGTGGTCGCAAGCACTACTGCTGAACATGAGGTCCTGGGTTTGATTCCCAGGTCAGGCAGTGTCATTGCTCCGATTCCGCGAGAAATCGCGGCACAGCGGACAGAGCTCCGACGGGATCTCATGGCGTCATGGAGAGTGCGATTGTCGCAACCCAGTGCTGGGCAAGCCACTATTGCGGCGATAAGTCCCCTTTTTGAGGAGTGGCTGGAGAGGCGCCACGGCGTCCTCACCTTCCGCCTGACTCAGGTCTTCCCCGGACTCGGCTGTTTCGGGAGGTACCTGTTTCGAATAAGGCGGGAGGAATGCCATCTGATCACAGTGGACAAACAATAACATTTTGCTCCTAGGTACATGCCTTTACAAAAAATTCAAATAAGGTTTAGGCCAATTAGGGTGATTGCGCCGGTTAGCGACCAGTTAGTTGAGTTCCTAACTTTGGACGAATCAAAATATACGCTATTTACACGCAAAGTAGTTGCCGACAATGTAAATTGGTTCTAAATATAGTCTAGTTGTGAAATTAAATATAAAATATCACGCTTCCATTCATAAATTACGAAAAATTATGGAAAAAGTGCAAAAATAGCCGAAATGCTAGTTAACGACCACTTATTTCGGTTGGCGACCACTAGTACGCTAGATTACGACCACTGTTAAAAAACATAAAAATAAAGTAATAAAACCACTTTTATGGATAAAAAATATTATTTATTTTTCACTTTATATCAAACATCTAATAATCATCAACACAAATAGTATTTAATCATCGGATTTAACTTTTTTTATTAAATTAATAAAATAAAATAAATCTTTTTCGTTGCGCGATTTAACCTGGTACAAATTTCGATATCCCTTTGGAGCTAAAAATTTATCAAGTTTTAGGGCATAGAGAAGTCACTTTGTCCTGTTCCACACCAACTTGTCCTGGATGATCTTCTTTGAAGGGATTCTTTGATACATGGTTAATGACAAAAAAAAAATGACAGTATTCAGAAGCTTCTGCTTCTTAATTGGAAATCCGCACTTGGCAACGGGCAAGCGGGCGGAGTTCCAGTCATGAGAGCTAGAGAGTCTCTTTAACTCCGTCATCCATGAGGGTATAACGCCCGAGGCGTGGAGCAGCGGTGCGATGGTTCTGTTCTTCAAAAAAGGTGACAAAACCTTGCTAAAGAACTATAGACCCATCTCACTTCTGAGCCACGAATACAAGCTGTTCTCGAGAATCGTCACGAACTCTCTCACCAGGAGACTTGACGACCCAGCCACCAGAACAAGCCGGATTTCGAAAAGACCACATCCATACTGTTCGGAAAATTGTACTGAGAAAGTACTGCAAAGATCGAGGAGTATAATCAGCTACTGTGTTTGGCATTTGTGGACTACGATAAAGCATTCGACACCATCGAAATATGGGCATTTCTGGCCTCTCTGCAACGATGTTGAATTGACTGGCGCCATATCGAAGTGTTGAGATGCTCGTATGACACTGCCACAATGACTGTTCAGAACCAGGATGAGAAAACGAGCCCCATCCAACTGCTCAGAGGAGCGAGACAGGGGGATGTGATATCCCTGAAACTGTTTACCAATGCTCCAAGTTTTTTTCTTCCTTTTAGGGACTTGCTTCCGAAGGCTTCATCTTGAAAAAAACTACATAAACTAAATCAAATAATCACATGTGCTCGAATACTGAACATACTTAAGCTAAACTTTAGTTTGCGGCCATCCTTCTTTTCGTACTAAATCTTGGTGGTCGCAAACCAGTATCGTACTTTTCTAACTGTATCACATAGCGACCACCTTTTAGGACCAATATTTGTGGATAGATTAAATAAGTTTTATCAAAAAAACATGGTCGTTTACTGAAGAATTGCAAGTTTAGGCTTTTACAACACCAAAACCCAAAATAGTGTAACCATAAATAAAACATTGAGAACATAATAAGCAAAACAAAATAAAACTGTGTGAGTCAGAATACGACCACCTGGTCGCTTTCTAACGTATTATTAAAATATGCATTTCAGTAACCGACCACTGGGTTTTAGTTTAATGTATGGTAAAAATTGACTTAAATGCAATTAAATAATTGAAATCAATACATAATTGAAGTACCCACGTTTCTAATTTGAGTAAAAAACTTAAAATAAGTAGCAAAACTTAGCTTGGAACGCCGCGCGCCTTGCTATTTTTTTGCTCTTGCGCAGCACATTCACACACGACTTAATCAACACGAGAATTTAGCGTAATTTTTCTTTATTTTGGGTCAAGCGGTTCGTATAAAATTTAGTAAATTCTTATTATGTAACTATTCAAATAATATTTAAGACATACTATTTATTGTTATGTCCTAAAGAAAGGTTATTATCGTTAATTAAAGCAACCTAGTCAGACAAGTGGTCGGTTACCGGAGGTGGTCGCGAAACCGGCGCACTGACCCTACATGTAGAAATCTAGAGAAATTAAATAATGTTTTGGCAAGTAAATTATCTATTCAGAGTTTTGATAATATATGTGTCCCAAATGAGTTCTACGCCGAGTTCTTTTCACTATTAAACAAACAATTCATTGACACTTTTCCACTAAAAACTAAAACTATATACACAAAGTTCTTATTTCAAACTCAAACTCAAAGCATTTATTTCAATTAAACCATTTACAGGCACTTTTGAATTGTCAAGGGGTCGGTCAGTCAAAAATATGAAGCTAGTTGCCCATTCCAAAGCGTATAGGTACCTATGGAGAAGAACGGGCAAGAAACTCCGCGGACACTCTTTTAAATAAAATAAAAAATGATACAAAATATTGGTTACATCATTCATTTTGAAATTATGCATGTGAGAACAATGTAGAAAGACGTGCACGTTCGTAAAAGCGTCCGTAATAAAAAGAAAAAAAAAAAAGAATCACGATGTTGCTACGATGTCTTCTTAGATTTGTGGTGATCGAGGTCAAGGCCTTATATTATTAAAAAAAAACACGCATATAGCTTGAATCGTCGCTGAATTATCTACCTACGCTACCTACGCTTCAAGTAATTGATGTAAAGTAGGTTATACTTAATACAAACAAATTCGTACAATTCGATTGCCGATATCATCATCAAGGGATCATTGAACCCGTGAACAACGACACAATCGTTTGAGTCGTCTTCGGTGATCGGTGTATTTTGATAGGTATACAGAATATTGAAAAATAAAACAAACATAACGAATTAAGAACTTTCTTCTTAGGCGTTTTGAAGATGTTTAAAAAGCAAGTGTCGACCACGTAACGATCATTAATTCTTCAGGTGTCTTCAGGTGTGGCGCGGTGCACTCTGCACAGGTTGTATTTGTGTATATTAGTTTTTCCTAATTGCTCATTTACCGTGGTCTTCGGTTGTGTCAGTGAATAGGGTCAGTGCGCCGGTTTCGCGACCACCTCCGGTAACCGACCACTTGTCTGACTAGGTTGCTTTAATTAAAGATAATAACCTTTCTTTAAGACATAACAATAAATAGTATGTCTTAAATATTATTTGAATAGTTACATAATAATAATTTACTAAATTTTATACGAACCGCTTGACCCAAAATAAAGAAAAATTACGCTAAATTCTCGTGTTGATTAAGTGGTGTGTGAATGTGCTGCGCAAGAGCAAAAAATTAGCAAGGCGCGCGGCGTTCCGAGCTAAGTTTTGCTACTTATTTTAAGTTTTTTACTCAAATTAGAAACGTGGGTACTTCAATTATGTATTGATTTCAATTATTTAATTGCATTTAAGTCAATTTTTACCATATATTAAACTAAAACCCAGTGGTCGGTTACTGAAATGCATATTTTAATAATACGTTAGAAAGCGACCAGGTGGTCGTATTCTGACTCACACAGATTTATTTTGTTTTGCTTATTATGTTCTCAATGTTTTATTTATGGTTACACTATTTAGGGTTTTGGTGTTGTAAAAGCCTAAACTTGCAATTATTCAGTAAACGACCATGTTTTTTTGATAAAACTTATTTAATTTATCCACAAATATTGGTCCTAAAAGGTGGTCGCTATGTGATACAGTTAGAAAAGTACGATACTAGTTTGCGACCACCAAGATTTAGTACGAAAAGAGCGATGGCCGCAAACTAAAGTTTAGCTTAAGTATGTTCAGTATTCGAGCACATGTGATTATTTGATTTAGTTTATGTAGTTTTTTTCAAGATGAAGCCTTCGGAAGCAAGTCCCTAAGAGGAAGAAAAAGACTTAGGGCATTGGTAAACAGTTTCAGGGATATCACATCCCCCTGTCTCGCTCCTCTGAGCAGTTGGATGGGGCTCGTTTTCTCATCCTGGTTCTGAACAGTCATTGTGGCAGTGTCATACGAGCATCTCAACACTTCGATATGGCGCCAGTCAATTCAACATCGTTGCAGAGAGGCCAGAACTGCCCATATTTCGATGGTGTCGAATGCTTTATCGTAGTCCACAAATGCCAAACACAGTAGCTGATTATACTCCTCGATCTTTGTAGTACTTTCTCAGTACAATATGCCGAACAGTATGGATGTGGTCTACGGAACTAAAGCCTTTTTGAAATCCGGCTTGTTCTGGTGGCTGGGTCGTCAAGTCTCCTGGTGAGAGGGTTCGTGACGATTCTCGAGAACAGCTTGTATTCGTGGCTCAGAAGTGAGATGGGTCTATAGTTCTTTAGCAAGGTTTTGTCACCTTTTTTGAAGAACAGAACCATCGCTCCGCTGCTCCACGCCTCGGGCGTTATACCCTCATGGATGACGGAGTTAAAGAGACTCTCTAGCTCTCATGACTGGAACTCCGCCCGCTTGCCCGTTGCCAAGTGCGGATTCCCAATTAAGAAGCAGAAGCTTCTGAATACTGTAATTTTTTTTTTGTCATTAACCATATATCAAAGAATCCCTTCAAAGAAGATCGTCCAGGACAAATTGGTGTGGAACAGGACAAAGTGACTTCTCTATGCCCTAAAACTTGATAAATTTTTAGCTCCAAAGGGATATCGAAATTTGTACCAGGTTAAATCGCGCAACGAAAAAGATTTATTTTATTTGATTAATTTAATCAAAAAAGTTAAATCCCATGATTAAATACTATTTGTGTTGATGATTATTAGATGTTTGATCTAAAGTGAAAAATAAATAATATTTTTTATCCATAAAAGTGGTGTTATTACTTTATTTTTATGTTTTTTTAACAGTGGTCGTAATCTAGCGTACTAGTGGTCGCCAACCGAAATAAGTGGTCGTTAACTAGCATTTCGGCTATTTTTGCACTTTTTCCATAATTTTTCATAATTTATGAATGGAAGCGTGATATTTTATATTTAATTTCACAACTAGACTATATCTAGAACCAATTTACATTGTCGGCAACTACTTTGCGTGTAAATGGCGTATATTTTGATTCGTCCAAAGTTAGGAACTCAACTAACTGGTCGCTAACCGGCGCAATCACCCTACCTGGAATATTTAATATGATGATAAGGAACGGCACGCAGTCCACGTCTTCTGTGGTCAAGAGGCCCTTGAAAAGGGGTGTCAAAGTCGAAGTACAAAATGAATTGATGGTGGGATTGTATACAGAAATAGATAATCTTGCTCCGTCGTTTTTATTTCACTTTTTACGCCCTAAGACGACCCACTGACCCGCAGTCGTTTAAATTTCCTTTTTTTTTAATGCTCTGAGTTTTGGTTCAAACAAATAAACTATTTAATTTTTATTTGATGTGATTTGAATCTACGAAGATAACATTATTCGAGCAAAAACGTGATTTTTTGCAAATCATAGTACCTACCTACGTAGTTTAATATTAATACTCCGTGCAGGCTCCGTGCCAAGTGTTTGTGTACAATGTGCTAAACAAGTTATTAAAGCAATCAGCACCCTTGTGTAACAAACATTAAATGACAATCCGAGAGTTTTGAAGGATATTGCTAATCCATTTGTTTTTAAGTTTGAAAATATCTCAACAACGTATGTACTTACTGTCAAAACGAAACCCATTGCGAGCAATAATGTAATTTTATGTATGTTAAGCAATAAAAATAATAACGATTTTACCTAAGAAAAATATACAATGCACACAAACTATTGGACTCGAGATTCGAGATCAGTAGCTGTCGAGACGTTGAGAAGGCAAGTGTATCTACAGTAGGTAAGTTGTAAAACAACAACTGGCATTCATCCTTCAGACTAATAGCGTGTTTTCATTTTTTGAGAACGGTTAAAAAAATGATTATTTAACGCTTAGGTATGTACCTATATTAATGTCGTTCTGGACTTTTTTGTCAATTCATCGACCGACGACGTTATCTCGCGAAATTGGGTGAGTAGGTAAGTGCTTTCAGTTATAACATTTTACAAGGACAAAAGCAGACTTTGTATTGATTATTCTTGATGTTACTATTTACTGTTCCATGTTTGGGACACATACATGAGTGAGTGAATACCTATGTATTTAGGACTGAGTAGGTAGGTACAGTCCTACCAACTTATCTGTGAACTGAAAGAGGACGGCACCGTCGATTCAGTGTTGCTAATTAATATAATTAAGGTGCCCAAAATTGAGTAAGTTTTCAAGAAATAAAGAAGGAAATTTCTCTTTAGACATAATCGTTTAATAAGAATTACAGTTTTTACAAATTTAAAACAATGATACCTTAAAAATAATAAAATAATTTGATAATTTACAGTTACGTAGGTACGCTAACAGTTTAGTCTCTCAGCAATAAACAATGGCTTTATCCAAAAAGTAATCCAATGAAGTGGAAATTCAGTAGATAAAATGTTCCACGGGGGGGTTACAACTTTAATTTAATGCGAAGTTAAGTAGGTACCTAACCCTGCAAGAGGTACCTGGATGTCTAGTATTTAGTTATGACCGTACCTAACCCCTAACACCAAATTTGACTAATTATAATTAGCAGTGGTACCTAGTGGTAGTGTAGTGTAATAAAAAAAACAAATTGCTTTACAATAATTTATTGAAAACCAGGTTTACAGTAATTGTAATCTTAAGATAACATAAGATAAGATTTATTTAGGAAACATAATACAGCTGGAAATAGTTACAAAGGAAAACGACGATAGCCTAGATAAACCTGCATACACAACTTCATCCTGGTTGTGAGGCCATACTCCGCTTATATGCGTACCACTATCATCATTATCACTATCGCTTTCGGTTTCAGTGTCACTTAACACTTCTATAATAAAAGGTTTATCTAAATACAAATTATGTTTTAAGTATTCTCCTTCTAACCTGCGAACGTGTTTACAATGCTGTGCTCACTCATGAACAGTAATAGCGTCAAAGGTTATCTAACTAGGCGCGGAATTTCAGCATTTTAGTGCTCAATATTTACATCAGCAACTTTTCTTTTCATTGTGCTCCATATGAGTTCAATGGGATTGAGATCACAGTGATAAGGTGGTAAATAAGCATTTGTGTCTATTGTCTTCTAAAAAAATTTCGATCTCATATACTTGTTCAGGCTTGTTTCTCTTAATTATTTCTAAAAGCTGAGGTTTAGTCAAATTCTCTCCGTAGTCAATTTTATTTTGGGTCAACCATAATTGCATTTTTTTTTTAAGGAATTGGTATTTGTAACTTTATTCACACAAATACGGTGATAAGGAGGACCACTTTTTAAAGTTGGTACTATTCATCTCGTCATGATAATCACCACTGTTTGTGTTTGATTTAAACACAAGTAGTGCATTTATAATAAATCCAGTATCTCCTCCCGCATGAACAATAATATATCTTTGCCCTTTCGATACAGGCTCCAATACTCCGTCTTCACCCTCTCCTTGCCAACATTTACCCGATGTATGCGAAGAGTGAATATAGGTCTCATCTAAATAAATTTATTAAGGGCCTGGGCTGGGGAGATTTATTATTTTTATCCACTGCATGCAAGTACTTAGCTCTCCAAGCTGATATTTCATTACGCTCCATAAGAACCTTTCGATTGGATTGAGATTTTTAAAACGAAATCCCACCTTGTGAAGCAGCTTTCACAGACTCTCTCGCTGTCCTGTGTAATTTATTTGTCTTTAAGACCTCTAGAAGATTTTTAAGAGTAGGGACCTCTTTTTTAGCAGAATAAAATTCATGTACTTTCCTCCGTATAACTCCCATGTCAAAATTATCAACAAGCACAAATCCACTTTTACGTTTTCTCTCCTTGCCTGGTGTCCGAATTTTTGTACCAGTTTCTTCTGCTGCGTGCCCTTCCTTAACTATTTTTTAAATTAGTCCTTGACTCACACCTGAAATATAAGATAATAAAATAAATGTTAGTAGAAATTTGAAATCTGTCAGGTTAGTTGGCTCACTCACTTAGCAGGTTACCTAATAGATGTACGTTACCGTTACGCTAAACTGCAGCAAGAATAGAAACGAATATTTCGTGGACTTAAATAATTAGTTAAGTATCGGGTAATTTATAACAAGAAAGTTGACAACACTAACCTGTCGCTGTGGAAATTCGTTTGTATATTTGATTAAATGGAATATTTAATCGGAGACCCCGCCCGAGCTTCTTCTTCAAAAAGGTAAACCTTTAGAATAATGTATCGAGCATCACTTTTAATAGCGTTCGGCATATTTAAATTTATAAATTCAGCAATATCACGACAAAACAACCAGAGAACCCGAATGTAGTAGACACTGACAATCGAATGACATTTCAACATGACGGCCGTAGTTCCAATTTTCGCCATTTCACAGATAAGTTGGTAGGAGTGTACATCAAGTCATTCAACCACGGCGAAAAAATGAATGCCCCTAAACTTCTTTAAATTCGTGTCATTAAAGTTGAAAGATTTTAGTCACACTACATAATTACAACCCAATCTTTAATTTCGCTTATGCCCAACAAGTTCTTGTGGCTTAGCGGTTTGATGCTGGATTGGCGACGAACAACTTGTGGGTTCGAAAACAGCCCACCTGTTATCTGTTCCTATTTTATTTTATTTGTTGTCATTTCTACAATATTGCTTGCATTATTAAAGAACGACCAATATGATTTAGGTACCCACGCCTAATAACTTATCTTGTAAACAGGTGGGTAAATTAAAAACTTTAAGTTCACAGAATTTATATTTACCAAGAATGGTTGGATACGAAGTAAAACACATTTGCTTTGTGAGGTAGATAATAAATTCATCTAAGTGACAATTGTTACACTACGCCTAATAGCAGTGACTGCGCAGATACATTTGTAAATCGTTCCACATAACTCGTTAAGTATTTTTAAGCAATTTGGTGTAAAAAAGCATCCGCAACTTGATAACTGTACCAAACATAAAATCATATTTTTACATGAGCAGAATGTTGGAATTAGAGAGATTGGTCGTCAACTTAATTAATAGCAGTAAGTGTTTTTGTAATACCTATTTTATTCTATTGATTGTGATTAATGAACGCGTAGTTGGCTCTTTTACCGTTACATTCACTCCTTACAAGTTACATACACGGTTCCAAAATTATTATTTTTTTGTTTTAGAGAAATACGGTCAGGCTATGGCTAAGACGTTATGGAGACAATGGAATTATTCAGCGGATTCGTCCAGGAGCTAAAGCCATCAAGTATAGTCCCGAATTCGAACGCCATCGCCGCCACTGGGCTATTGTTTCAAGCCATGTTGAAAATCCATTTTTGCCCATTCGTGTAACCGCAATAAACCACAATATTTCAGTGGAAACAGTGATAAGGCACACGCTGCTGGGATAAGGAATTATAAACCGGCACAGAACATTGCATTGACATCTGCTCATCGTGAAGAAAGGGTCCGTTTTGCCCAGGAATATTTAAATTTAAATTAAATTTATAATTATTTTTATTATTAAACACACCATGTAAGTAAATGCTCAATGGATTGATTATTAAACCATTAGAATGTTGCAGATTATGTGGTGATTTTATTGTTATAAATCGATTTTTTCTATTTAAATAACATGTTTATTCACTACATATAGGCAGCTATACCTAAATCTGTAAAGCATTTCACAGATGAATTAATTTTCTCTATAGCAAACTTTTAAGCATAAGCACGCCTTTTTTAATGTTTATAAATGGTTAGATTTGATTAAGGCATGCTAATATAAAATGTATATTAATTTTGAAATATATGAGCATTTACTTACTTTATCTTACCTAAGTGTTTTAATGAAATAATAAACATTTTAAACTTGCAATTGTTTAGTTTTATTTCTATACAAACTGCCCGTTTGAAAAGACAAGACTCCACGTTGTCCATTACAGAAATGTAAAAAAAGTGTAATAAAATAATTTAAAAAGAAATAGCCTAGCAAAAAGCTATATTTGGTTCAATTAAACGTGGTTCGAACGTAGATAACGATGAACATCGCACTACCTTAGTGACCACAAGACCAACTCAACTCTTCTAAGTAGCATTGAAATTTGATCTTAGTTGTAATGCTACACGCAATATTCTAAAGAATTTGAACCATATAGTATACATTCATAAAGCTTATTCTTGCACAGCACAAGCAGCCAACCTTCTCCTCGTGCAAATAGATTATTTTGTATTTTAATAATCACTCCATTGAGACATGGTAATAAAAAAACTACCTATAAAATAGAAAATAACAAATTGTAAAGAGACGTTGTTTTTGCAATTTAGTAAGGCAAGGTAAAATATGTTTGCGCGCAGTCACTGCATACCTTTGGTTTTATAATGAATACGAATATTTATTTTTCAACTACCCACTTATTACAAGTTATGCGAAAATATTACCATTTTAGAAAGGAGATCACCCATTCTGGGATAAAATTATAAACAACAAAACTTGTTGCGGCCATCAATAATAATTACACATTTTTAAAGAACACGTGCAACGCATTATTTTTTACTATGGCGTCAAAGTCGAAAACTATTTGGGTTCGGAGATATATACCAGGTAAGAATTTAAACGACGACGATGGGAAACAATTTTTATTGGGGCTTTTAAGAATTATATTATTATTATTATGATAGCACAATGCGCATAATATGTAGACCTGTAAGGAATAATAAATCGAGGTTTTGATAAATTCTTTGTTTTTTTTTAAAATTCATAATACGCCTATTATAGTTATTAGTGTTGTATGTTTCAACACTAATCACAACATAAATCACCACTAATCAACACTAATCATTGTGAAATAGTGGAATAATAATTATATGGAATCTTACACAAAATGATGTATGGACAATTGGACATAATTTATTTAATTTAAAAATTGTTGTATACCTTGGTTCCCGAATTCATTACAGCATTGTCGCCATGCAAAGAAATGTTTCTACTCGAGCCACTATTTAAATAAAATATAATTCATTCCTGGCCGCCGACTTTTTTTTTTTTATCCCAATTCATAGAACAAAATGGGTGATCTCCTTTATATTTGGAGGTTATCCGTCTATAGTTCTTTACAATAATACAAGAAATAGTTTTGGAATAAATTCTAAATTGAAAGCAAAACAATATCTTCAAGGCAGGATTTGATCTCGCAACTTGTTTTTCTCCGTCTTATACACAGACCACGAGACCAGAATTACTTGAACACTGTTATTAAAATAAGCTATTACACTAATTATATTATAACAAGTAGTTATAACATATAACCTAATGCTATCGTTTTAAAGATCTAATTTGCGTGTCTGTATTAATATTGTATTTGTTCATCAAGTCCTCGAGCACTGTCACTGTCGCTCATATAAATTGAAAAAACCTTAATGTTAATGTCAGAGGGTCCAAATTCGTTTGTTTTTAGGGTGGGTCAGATAATGTTGACAACAGACTGTACTACAATACAGGCGCAGGAGGCTATAACTGTCTCTGAGACTTAATGTTTACTGACTGAGTAGGACTGCCAGGCAGATGGAAAAAAGAAATTTGAAGTGAAGGGAAGGGGGGGTGTGAACGATAATAATTAAGTAGGTATACTAGTGGCTATAGTTATGAAAAAAAATGTACCACCTAAGTTCACATTATGGAAGGCAGTAAATATATTGAGTGAGAACAAGCGCTCGTGGAGACCAGCCCTGGATTGTACTTATTTGCTGATGAATGTAAGACGTTATGTTCGAATATTTGCGGTTCTGTGAGAAGACATGCAGAGTACAAGGAAGGATTTACTTAATTAATGTAGTATTAACGGCTAATTTGCTGTATTAAATATATAAATAAATATATAATTTGGGTTGTTATTTACAACAAGGATGTGCAACACGGTGGGCGGTTGCGCGGGCGCAGGGCCGGTGGGCGCTGCGGTGTCGGCCGCGCTGCAGTTCTTCGCAGCCTCGCAGTGTCTGGTACAGGAGCCCTACCCCGGACAGGCGAATGTCACTAGTACGTATTTTATACATTTATAGAATACTGAAATGAAACGAAAATATGTTTATTTCGGTAAGTCGCTGACTAAACAGTCAGCACATATGTTTAGTCAGCGACTAAATGTCAGTGACCTTTTGCTTAGTATCATCATTTCAGCCGAAAACGTCCACTGCTGGACATAGGCCACTAGCTCACTTTGTATTCTGCTGACTAAACAGATAAATAAAATTGTCATTGCAGTCGGGGGACCTCTTAGATTAGAAAGACAACAACACACCGACACGACGACAGTCCCCCGACAACAATGACCATTTTATTTAGGATCTGTTTAATCAGCGAGAAAATGAGTGCGCTTTGTGTACGCATACACCGACACGACGACAGTGCCCCGACAACAATGACCATCTTATTTAGGATCTGTTTAGTCAGCGAGAAAATGAGTGCGCTTTGTGTACGTATACACATTTTAACTAATACAACTTGTTTTTAGCAGGTTTGTTGTGTTTTGGCATGTTATTGTCGTGTTATTTTTATTTTTTAACAGTGAATCATAATAATACAGGGTGGAAGGGACATCGACGCGAAAACTGATATTGGATTCAGTACATGATTCTGAACCCCCTACGTTGAAATTTTTCGTCGGTTATTTAAAAAAAAAACTGCTGTTTCATAGAAAAGTTCAATACCTACGCGGTCAAAATGTATGGAACAGCAAAATTTTTAAATAACCGACGAAAATTTCAACGGAGTGGGGTTCAGAATCATGTACTGAATCCATGGTATCAGTTTTCGCGTCGATCCTTCCACCCTGTATATTTTGGATGCATGAAACCACTTTTATGTGGTAGATATCACATAAAAGTGGTTTTATGCATCCTTATATCATATTATTTTGGGAAAATTTGTGGCGACGGACAGACCGCAGACACTTTTTAGTTAATTATAGTTACCTTAAATGAATTGGAGAATTCTTTATTAAATGTACGTTTAATATAAATGGATTATACATATAAACCTTCAGGGATACATTTTCTAAATTACGGTGAAAACCCCATTAAAATCCGTTGCGCAGTTTAGGAGAACAATGCGGTCACACAGGCAGACACAAAAACAAAATTGAAACTAACTAACTATACTTATAATTACTTTTATTGTTTATTTTTATTGTATCCAACTTTATTTGTTAACCATATGCAGCAACAATAAACAATATTCTATTTTTTTAGGGTTCCTTACCTCAAAATGAAAAAACCGAACCCATAAAGGATCACTTCGTTGTCCATCTGTCTGTCAGTTTGTCAGTCACGACTTTTTCTCGGGAACGCGTGGACGTATTAAGTTAAAATTTATATCAAATATGTAGGTCTAGTCTACAGTCCCTCGGAGCTCTAAAAAAATTCAAGCTTTATTTTTTTGAGATTACAACCTTACATTTGCAGTTGGAGAATTGTACGTGGCGTATATCGATGTATCGGAGAACATGTTTTTCAAGTACAATGTTAAGTTTGTTTTTGGGATAAATTCATCCCAACTACGGAACACTTCATTGTGCGTGGTCCGACACGCACTTGGCCGGTTTTTTTTTATTAACCTGTATTGTCTCGTTGCTGGGCAAAGTCCTCCACCATTATTTTCCAGTTTTCTTTCTCCCTAATCTATTATAATGTAGCCGAGTGGGCTGAACAGCCTATTTAAAAAAATATAATAAACACAAAATAATATTTTGAATACGCAAATTAAGATTAAATAATTTGATGAAATATATGTTAATTTATCAAATTTTATTTTTTTACACAGTAAGCATAAAAAGGCAAGAAGTAGGTACCCACACACAATGATCCACCTGAAGGACTAAGTGCGGAAACCAAACCCCATAACATAGTTCAGAAGGCAAGACGTCTCTTTGATGAGATTGAAATAAGCGCAAATCTATGCTCGGGTGAAAATAGAGAATGCTCATTTAATAGTATAGGATAGTTCATACTAGTTCCGTGTTTTCATAGTCCATTAACTTACTAATTCCATACCTACTGCCATGTCGCGTTTCAAAATTTGCCAAACAACAATGGCCGCTAGAAATCGTCTATGGTTTAGTGATGTGGTAGTATGATGTTTAAGATTTGGTGCTTTCGATGTTACGATTTTTTTAGTAGTGTTTCATCACTATTTTTTATATTGAGTAACTTTCAAATAAAAAACAAATCCATTGAAATATGTTCCTATATATTCCTGAAATCGAATAAGATAAGAATACAATCAAATTTTGCAGTCGTTGAAAAACGCGTAGTTACTAACTTTAATCGAAATAAATTTGATAAAAATATTGAATAGGTACTTAAAAAACATTAGCACGCACGGGTACCTACGTACGTTTGGTATATCAAAGATTATAAAAAAAATCCTTATGGCAACCAATTATCTGCCTAACAAATAATACGAGACGAGTTCACAGATGGTGTAGCTCAGGAGTCACCAAATGGCTGACCGCGGTCCGGATCCGGACCGTTGGACCTATTTTGTACGGACTTTAAGTACCTAAATGGTTAAATTTATAATAAAAACCTAATCTAAAAATGTTGAGTAATTGACACGCTTTGTATTTTCTGCCGTCGACATGACAACGGATGACGCGAGACGCGAGTGTTTACTCTCGAAAACATTAATTCAATTGATCAATTTCCAAGAAAACACAAAAATACGCAAGGGCCTTGAAACTCTTGTACCAGCTAACCTGCAAGCAAGCATCAACGACCTCACGCGGAGAGCGCGCGCCGAACACTGAGGTGCGCCATTTTTTTTTTTTTTTGACTAGGGCATCTCGTAGCTCACCTCTGAGGTGATGACTACTTAACCGGACAATCCTGCGGCTGCCTTAAGCTGCTAAACTCAAAGCCTCCAGCCAGGGGCAAACTATTCTAATTAAAACTAGGCGAGCGCTCGCTAAGGGCTCCCCCTGTGGGGTACGGACCTCGGCTTAGGGCGTCGCTGGGGGGAGGACAGCAAGTTGTGACAGGCTGGATCAAAGATAATTCATTATTATTAATCGGGGAATTTAAATCTACATTTCTCAGCATAACGCGGGCTGGCGCTTCTGCGAGCAAGGGTCGGGGGGGAGTATTATTTACTCGGACGGGTCGCGATCGGTCGGTAAGGATTTGCCTAGAGCGGCGGATCTGACTGATTCTACTAGTGACATAATTGGCGGCCTCGACAACCAGAGGGTTGCGATGTTTGGCGGCGGACTCAAAGATACGCTTGGAATTGCGTTTGAGAAATTGGTGGATTGTGGGGATCTTTAGGTCGAGATGGAGGATCTCGTTCCTAACGTACCAGGGGGCACCGCTGATTTTTCGGAGGAATCTATTTTGGAGCGTTTGCATCCTATGGATATGGCGGAGTTTTGCGTGTGCAAATACGGCTCCCGCATAGGTCATAATGGGACGAACGCACGCCGTGTACGTACGCAATTTGCACTTTAGTGACATACTGAGGTGCGCCTGCGCCGGCCGCGCGTTATATTTACGTGTGGACAACTCACGACCGAGCGAGTGACATAGCCAGTAGCGACACCTTCGTTAGAACAGTAAAATCTTAATTATTCTTGGTTGCTAGAAGGTAACGTCTTACAAACGGACTACGAGTCATATTATTTTGATATGAACCCTGAATAAAACTTGTATTGTGGCAATAAAGACTAACACGAAACAGTGATTCAAAAATAGGTTTTAAATCATTTTCAAAAAGATATGAAAAAGTGATCATCGAGCTCAAAATAGCTACTTTATTGGAACCAACAAATCTATGGCGGCTTGACAGGTAATAAATAGCATGAAACCCATAGATATCCGAGATATGCCTTCATTGCGGAATAGTAAGGAATCCTAGTGGAACCGCATATCTCCCACCAAAATAATTACAACATTAACAAATAGTGTACTTACGACACACACTTAAAATTTGAACTCGCACACTAAGAAGAAAGCAGCTACACTAAATCAATTTCTAATAGCACACATGCATAGAATGGGCGGGGCATTCACTTGTAAACACTTGCTATTTGCGAACATTCAATGCACACGCATGCAATTAGGGAGTCGAAAGCGATGGTCGATAATTTTTATCGATATTAAATTTTAGCACATTCATGTTTTATTAAAATTTCGTTTAATTTTCTTTATATTTTGTTTTTATGTGAAAATATTGGTTATTTTTACTAAAATAAAATGAGTTTTTTAAAATATTGTATTACCGGGTAAAGAGAACCCTCTCTGTTAAATATTATGCTATGTACGAGTAACTGTATTGAATTAACAATGTCTTTATTTGCTTCAAACAACATTAAATTAATAACAAATTTAACTCATAAACTATACATGTAATACGAGAATATCCATTGAGTTCTGTAAAAAAAGATTTGACTGGTTTACTTACCGGTGGTAGGACACGCCATTTGTCTTCAAGTTGATGGTACTAGACCTATTTTTACAAATTATTACTGCACAGCTCGGCATTTTTGGTTTTTTACGCATCAATAGTACACTGTACGCAATTGCAAAGCGACTGAATGAAGCGTACAGCCGCCGTTCGAACATAAGCCCAATTTAGCAATGTCGAGGCGCCACGTGCCACGCCTCCAAGGCATATTCCTCGATATCCGTGATGAAACCCAACATTCCTAAAACAAATTTATGACAAATCCTAAAATGATAGCAGAGCAATTTAATGATTATTTAGTAGACTCAGTTCAGCCGAATGCCAATAATTTTCAGACGAATAATAATATTAATACATTAGGATCGCATAAATCTAAAGTTTATGGAACCAACCAAAGAACATTATTACAATAATTAACAACCCAAACACTTATATTAAGTGAAATTATAAATAACTGTATTCAGTAATGGTATTTTTCTCGCAAAAGTTAAAGGTTTCCATTATCAAGCCATTACATAAAAAAGATGACAAAACAAATTTAAGTAATTACAGACCTGTAGTTCTAATACAGATTTTCTCAAAAATCTTTGAGAAAGTAATTTATAACGACGACGATTTGCGAAGTGTTCAACAAGTTAAAATCACTCTGTTTAACGCATACTGCCGGAACCTGTACACCTGTGCCCTATGGTACAAATACACGCAGCGTGCTTACAACATGTTGTGTGTTCTATATAACAACGTATCAGATGCATACTGGGTCGGCCTTGGCGGTGTAGTGCATCCAGCATGTTTGCCAAAAGCAGGGTAGATGACTTTTATGCAGTCATGAGAAAGTCGCAGGCCTCCTTTATGAACCGAATACATGTATCTGACAATGGAATATTCAGGGCCATATACGAGGTTAATAATTTCTTCACTTATGGCAATTAATATTCCTGCTAAAATAGTAATTTCTTTGTTGTATATTGATTGTTTTGTAATATTTTTTTAATTATAATAATTGATTAATTAATTGAATGAATGAATTTGAATTTGTAATCTGTTGTTAATTTTAATTTGTATGATAAATACAAAATTAAAAGCGGGTGTATTCCTGATTTAAAAATTATTTGAATTCAAATTTTGATTTTTTTTAATAGTGGTATTTATAATTACTTTGAAAAATAAAATATTGTTTGCAAGGAACAAATGGTTTTTAGGAAGACAAAAAACCATGAATTTGGCCATATACAACTTTCTTGAAAAAATGCATCACAATATGGACAAAAAGAAACCAGTAATGGCAATATATCCGTGGCTGGCGTGAATATGTTGACATGTCTAAAATTGTAATTTGTCAGGGCGGCCATTTTATTTATTTATTTATTTTTTAACGTTTTGACGTCTTCTGGTAAATCGGTAAATTAGTTTAACATAAGTGTTTTAGTTCTATTAAAGGTTATTTTATGCCATCTTTTAAATGATGACAATAAATAAACGAAATTCCCCATAGATTGGATAGTAATGGACTTATCAAGCCGTTCACCAACGAGGTATCAACTTATTCACCGAGTTGTCAACTTGTTCACCAACAGTTATCAATTTATTCACCTTTTGTATTATTAGATAAACAATGTTATTCTAATGACAAACACATAATATATTATTGGATAGCAAACAGATGACAAACAAAAAAATATTTGATTTGCTGAAATACCTACTAATCACTCAAATCAAGCAATGTTGTTCTAACTGAACAAATATTTAAGTGAAACACCACGAACCTATCAGTTTCCTAGTGCTTATGCAATAAAAAAAAGATGAAAAAATATAAAATTGTTTTATTGGACGACAAACTACGTCATCATACAGATACAAGTATTTTACTAACACAAATAATTAAAACATTGACTCCTCAACCCCGTCGAAAACCCATTAATCACTCCCATGTATAACCACATTACCATTTATATTTTATTGGACCTCAGAATCCGCTTCATCTGGGTTGTTCTCATCCAAATCTGGATCAGTAGATGCAGAGATATCACCGGCAATTTTTATATTAATATAAAACTCTTTGCACGAATCGTCAATCAGGTCAATCATGTCCATCAAGTCCTTTTTTTTTCTCTGCACTGATTGGCAAAGCTTCCTTGGAGATTTGGCTCAACCTAAAGACATCATCAATGGTGGTTTTTCCTCTTTTCCGAAAATTTACTGACTTGAAAGGGGGTTCGCGATTCAGGCATTTCTTGAAATTAATTTTTTTTATGCTGTTTTTATTATATTGCAGCCATTTAATAGGTTGCCACAGAAATTTGTCCCCAGAATTGTCAATTTTTTTGCAATAAATTTCCTTTCTTTGATTTTAGTTCGGCAAAATCCAAGAAATCATTTACCGTCATAATCACGACCTTGAACGGTTTCTGAACTTTGCAAGTCCTCACCAGCTGCACCCAATCATATAAATGATTGATTCTCATTTGTGTTCTCTTTTTTGTTTTTTCAATAATCGCGTGGTCAGAGTCACACTCCATATGTGTGTGCCCACTGAGGAGGAATTTGTGGTTTATCTTTTGCAGCTTCGGATGATTATGTAGCAAAAACATGAACATCATTGCCACGACATTGTTTTTGTTTTGGCCACCACAAGTATCTGAATAAAAAATCAGTTCTCTGACTTCCGATGGCAAACTGTTGCAGAAGTGCCACAAACATGAGGCAATTTGGTTTGCTCCTCGAGCTCCTATTGTCTCGTCCCACATGTAGCAGGTAGCCTCATTAGTTGCTAAATCATGCACTGTTAAATTAAAAGACCAAAGCTGTCGTTTGTAAAACGAAACAGATGTTTTTAAATACGGTGTCAGCAAGCACTGCTGGAGGTCAAATGCAAATGCCCTAACAGACGAATCTGCTTTGTCATTCTCTTTACCCACACGTTTTTCAGCATAAGCTTTATCAGCTTGATGTTGGTGTTCAACTAATTCAGCAGTTAAATTAATTTTGCGGTCTTCGTCTGCAACTTTAATTTTAGCGTTCAAAACATCGCACGTGTTGCATGTGTCTTTCGATGGTTGCTTAAACGACAGATTGAGGTCGTGAAAGCATATAATTTTAACGAGACAGGATTTGAAGAAGTGTTTTTACACTCTCTGTACATTTTAGCAATTGAAAGGTCAGCAACCAGATATTTCTTACCAGTCGAGTTTCTACAGTAGTGACTCTCATAACTTGGAAAGCTCAAAATGTGGTGGTTGACAAGCGAAATGTCTTCGATAGTCTTCTTATTTTTGGGAGATTGACGACCTCTCTGATCCTCATCAATGATTCCGTTAGGAGATAATTTCTTTTTTTCTATAATAAATTTAACAAATCCCTTGGTCTCTCCTAGTATTTTACAAAAACTCTGTTTACAAACCGGTTTCTCCTCATTATAAATCTCTAGCATGTATTTACAGTAGCAATCTCTATTTAATGTCCTCCTGCCCGTTTTTTGAGTTTTTTTCGGTAAAATCATTACTGACTTAGACACAAATGCCCTTCTATCTCTATCTCCGAGTTGCCAATAATTTTCAAAACAATGCGTCTGTTCAGCCGTTGTAATTCTTTCAGCACATTTAAGTCTACATGAACTCAACTCTTTCGGTTTTCTATCAGGAACTACTTTACCTTTTTCCGTTATATAACTCTTTCCTGTATTCCTTCGTGTTTTGCTTGCATTTCTCTCCACTCTTGATCTTCCATTTTTGTATTATCATTAGTCCTTTCTTCATTAGTACTTGCGGTTTCCATAATTAAAGTTAAAATCTCATTTCTTTCAATCGTCTAGGATCATTGTTGGTGTTTCTATATCATTGTCCTCTTCTATGATAATATTCATTTCAGGTGAAACACTTCCGTTGGCCGTTTTTTCGTTTGTCACACTCGTTGAGCTCCCAGTTTCCTTGTTCTATGTATTATCCATAGATGAATTTTGTGGTGTTTCTTTTGTATTTAAAGTAGATGCTATATTTTCGCATTTGTCTTCGATATATTTTTCAGGAATCAATTTTTGTATTCCGTCTTTAGTATTCTTTTTTGGTGTCTTTCTTTTTTTTCGCATTTTTGCCGGAGATTGGTATCAACGTTTCTTTATTTTAAATTTTTGCATCATCACATGATTCACAATCAGTTTCTGAATCATCTACATATCATAGAAGTATTATATCTATGGCCACGATATTTTAAAATTTATTACTTTTTACGAAAATTTGTTGATAAGTCGATTATTCTTTTAAAACAACTTGGGTACATAAGTTGTCAACTAAAAATATTCATTTAACGTTAAAGTTTTTTGTATCGGACATGTAGTGATACATAAACTTATTACATTTAGGGTTTAGAACTTCGTTGGCCGTAACCGGACATCTCAATATATCGCAATTTAAACAAAAATACTTCGGTTGGCCATAAGTTGATATCTCAATTTGTCACGATTTAATCAAAAAGACTTCAGCTGGTAATAGCTTGACACTTCAATTTGGCTTTTAAAATTAGTACCTAAAGAAAACTTTTAAGTGTATAAGTTGAGATTTCAAAAAACGAATATTATTTTTTTGGGTTGATATAACAAAATATCAATGTTCGGTCACAAAAACATGTGAATCGTTAATTTGACATGAGGTTTTGTTAAGTTAGACGTATCAAAATGCGAGATGTCAACATATTACCAAAGTCGATTGCTTCAAAAGTTATGTATATTTATAACTGTCAATTTTGTTCATATATATTCCTAATGCATAGAATGTAATAAGCCAATAAAAAAAAACTCATAGAAGTCGACATGTCAATGTGTTCACGCCAGCCACGGATATATGAATATGTCCAGGGCATTTGACTATGTCGACCATAAAGTACTGTTAACTAAGCTAAATAAATACGGCATCAGAGGCAACGTGCTTAATCTCATACAATCTTACTTCGAGGACAGAAAACAAATTACGCAGATTAGTCAAGTGGATATTAAGTCAAAAAATTAAGTAGTATACTCGTCTAGCTCTAGAGTTCTTTGTAACGGTGTTCCGCAGGGTTCTGTGGTGGGACCCTTGCTGTTTTTTTGCTATATAAACGACTTTCCCCAAGTAATCATGGACCAAATGTCCTTGATTGCCGACAACAGCACAGTTATATATGATACTGGTAGTAACAAAGAAATAGAAGATGACATTACCAGTAGTCTTGTTACGATTGTTGACTGGCTGAACGCTAATAACCTCAAATATAACCAAAACTAAAATTATGATTTTTGTAAATTAGACAAAAACCACTGTCACATTTTCAGGTAAAGTACAAAGGTGACCAAATATTTGAAACTAATGTTACAAAATGTCTTGGACTGCATTTTGATAAAGATACGTCATGGAGGACTCAAATCGATACTATAATATGTGGAAAGCGCAGCAAGTTTTCCTATGCTATTTATATGCTGGGCAAAATTGTGAATATGCCAGCGCTCCTAGCAGCTTATCATGGTTATGTCGCCTCTACATTGCGATTTGGCCTTAATAGCACAGAAAAAAATTATTTGAGCTATATGTAAAATAAAACAAACGGATTTATGCAAGCCACAACCAAAATTTAAAAATATTGACTGTACCATCCACAGTACCATCCATCTATGTGTATCGGGTTCCCTCTATCTGGCAGAATCTTGATGCTCCGAAATTTATTTGGCATAACACACTTGGCATAATCTTCTTTAAACGAATATTTTAAAGGCATAAAAAATCAATCTGCCTAGCCTTTTCCCAACTATATTGGGGTCGGCTTCCAGTCTAACCGGATGCAGCTGAATACCAGTATTTTACATGGAGCGACTGCCTATCTGACCTCCACAACCCAGTAATTGGGTAATACGATACCCCTTGGTAAGACTGGTTGTCAGACTTTCGGGCTTCTGACGACCCGTAACGACTGTCAAAGATCCACAAATGACAACCGGGACCAACGGCTTAACGTGCTTTCCGAGGCACGGAGGAGTCTCGGTATGTAAAGATGGTCACCCATCCACAGACCAACCCCGGCAAGCGTAGCTTAACCTGAAGGATCGATCCGTGCGGCAGTTACTACTTAGCCACGAGCTCCTCAAAAAGGCATAAAAAATATTGAATATATATAATGATTGTTTGGCCGAATGTTTATATGTCCGAATTTACAATGCTTTTAAGATGGCAGAATTTTATTTGGAATAATTTTACTAGGCATATTGCCATTTCTATAAAATATCATTTTAAATCTTAAATTAAACTAATATATTGTCTTAAAAAGTCATTATGTTGTGCTGTTGTTGCTGTCTTAAGCTAGTGACAGAAACGAATCGCTGTAAAACCGACTCCACGTAGTCTGGTCTGCCCTACCCCTAGAGTGTAATTTAAAATCGCGTAGGCACGGAGGGGCGAGGCGGCGCGCGAGCTGAGGAGCAGGTGGTGAGCGTTAAACACATCTGCGACGATAAGCTCGCGTGGGACCGGCCGGAGCTGTGACAGAAACCATGCCTGCTGCATGTTGCATGCTCGCTTGCATGCTGCATGCTTGCTGCATGCATGGTGTATGCTTGCTTGCATGTTTGCATGTTTGTGCGAACTTTCTGCGATATGATGGTTCTGCTTTTTAATTATTAGGAAATAAATAAATAAATAATAATTTATTTGTCAGAATATTGTTTTACAAGGTGTTACAAATTATAATATGATGTCCATAATAATCTGCTGTTTCCAGCGTACAAATATTGAAAATAATTTAAATGATAAGGATTAGAAGACAATGTCAAAATTAAACATTAACAAATAAACAAATGTCAAGAAAAAGGGAAAAAATAATTACCGTTACATGCACGCTCAGGAGTTATTAGTAATCATAATGTCACGAATGAAATACAATAATAAAGATAATAAAAAAGATATACAATGTCAAATAAATAATAAAATTCTATTCAATTCGCACAAATGTCAGTAGTCATCTAATTTAAATTTAGAATCAAATCTTTCATTTAAAAACTCAGTCGTTGAGTAGTAACACTTTTGTAATAGGAAGTTAAATAATTTATTTTTAAATGTCATAAAGTTAAGAATCTTAAATACATTGGGTAATTTATTATATATTTTAATTGCCATGCAGTAATATGAAAAATAACAGGAATATGAAATGTATGCCTAAAGATGATTCTGACTTACAATTTTTTTGAATTATGATAAATGAGTGTACGCCAAACGATTTTCTGCGAAATGAAGTTTCTACTATCCGCTGTTAAGCAAAATAATATTATGACATAAAAAAATCTGCTATAAAGGATAGACCCATGTCTATGAAGCCTGTATTGTATATTTGTTAAATTAAATACAACATGTTTTTATATAAATCTGTTGAAAGTCAAAGTCAGTTGACTTTCAACAGATTTAATATATAAAACAGCGCGCGACGCTCCAAAAAGTTTAAGCTTTTTAAATTATTGAATGACAAAGCGTATTATTCTGCTAATGAATATTTTAATGAAAAATTAAAATAATATTTATATAATTTTATAACTAACTGAATAATTAAAATCTAGTTACCTTTTTTTTTTTTTGGTTGGAGATATCAAATGCCTTCTCCCGCTATGGGCGTATCAGACTGTTACTGACTAAAACCCACCCGTGTTCCTTCGGTTGCCTTTACGTTGCCGGGGGCCACGGTATCTTTCGGACTTTCCCGCCACCCCGGGAGGCATCAGTCTCATCGGACCCCTTCACCCGCTGATGACATCTATTTGAGGCGCGCGTGGAACACAACGCGCCGTTGACCCGGGCCTACCGGCGTTACCGGACGGCGAGCTACCCATAGCTCACCGTCCGCAAGCCCGCGTCTACGGTGGCCGGGAATCGGCCCGCGTCTACGGTGGCCGGGAATCGGCCTGCGATTCCCGCCTCCCAGCTCTGCTTATAACTCGGGAGATCGGTATTTGGTGATTTTCACAGATAGTAAGAGTGGTCTGCAGCATTTAGCTCGTTGTGCCTCTGGTTTCAGAGGTATTTCGATAGCTTACTCCATATTAAGTAAGGTTATAGATCTTACAAACAATGGCATAGTGCTTAAATTGCAATGGGTTCCGTCTCATGTAGGTTTGAGAGTTATCGAAGAGGCTGATAGGCTAGCAAAATTAGCTGTTATCCAAGGTCAAGAATTTTGTATATTACCTAATTATTCAGAACAATATTATGTAAATGCAAAATAATCTGTTATGATAGGTTTAAGGAGTACTTTGACGAACGAAGTAAGGAAAAGGCTATCTGGTATCAAACTATACAGTGTCAGCCTCCTCGAATACCGTGGATTCGAGGAGGCTGACACTCCGCGAAACATGCGGAACGGTTGAAGATGTTCACCATCTACTTATGGAGTGTACTAAGACGAAGAAAGAAAGAGAGACACTGTTGAGCAGAATAAAAGCAAATGAATATGATATTGGTCCATAAGTTAAAGTTTTAGCGCAACCTTCACCTGGGATAGCAAACCTACTTATTGATTTGTTTAGACATTAATAATATTATATTGTATTTATAGATGTAGTTTAGAATAGTTTAAGTTATGATGAGGCTGACATGCCACTGTGGATAAAAGCCTCCTAAAAATTTAAGATAAAAAAAAAACTTTTTTTGAAATATTTTTTATTTATCAATGTAATTTAATATAATATTACTTGTGAGATACACAGTAATTTTAATTTTAAAAAAATGTGTTTAGTGCGATTGCCAAGTCAATCTATTTATTTAAAACTTAAATGATTTTTAATATTGATATGGTCACTATAAGATGTTGTTAGGTTAGCCAATTACGTAATACCTTATGACAGAAGGACCCTCAAGTAGGGACTGAATAAATTGACCGACTTGGTACTACATGGATATCACAACTTTTTACGATAGAACAGAGTGGCGAGACTTGTTTTTTTTATAGGTTATGTTTTTGATGGCATAATTTATTCCGGAAGGTTTGTGTGTGTAATAAATACATGATATTAAACTAACATAATATAATTAAGACCCCTCGATGTTTTGTCGAATCGTCAAAACCGTGCGAAGTAGGAGCGCGTCGCTTGTACAACATAAGTGGTGAAATGCGATTTTATGTCTTGTTGAAGAAGGTAATGTTATGAGAATGAAATACAGACGGGTCTTGCTTCGATTTTATCGTCGTGGGCGGCGGCACGGCGGGGTCTGTGTTGGCGGCGCGGCTGGCGCAGGAGCCGCGCTTCACCGTGCTGCTTTTGGAGGCTGGCTCCGACCCGCCCCAGGAGAGCATTGTGAGTTCGCACACGTTATCATACTGACACAATCTTATGTTTTCACAAGACTGTCTGACTTTTCGGATTCATTTGCGTATTGTATAATTATCACTTGCTTCAAAAACGGTGAAGGAAAACATCGCGAGGAAACCGGCATCAGGCATTGAGAGATATTTCTCGATTGTATGTGAAGCCATGTCAGAGGCCCATCACAAAGCCCAGTCAATTACCACACAAAAGAGAGAGAGAGAGAGAACTTATTTTAGGGTTTATTTTTAAAAGGTTAGGATTAAAAGCCTCTAGAAATGTATTTATACTACATAGAAGGTTGTAAATCAATGGCCATACATATATTGCTAGTAAATGACCAACTATAGTTTTTCCTTAATCAAGCATTATTAGCATGTGCGTCATAAATGTTTGTCTTAAATCAATTTCCAGATTCCAGGCTTCCGCTCAACTCTCACAGAGTCCCCTTACGACTGGAACTTCACGACGGTTAACGACGGCTACTCGAGCCAGTCACTGGCGGGCGGCCGGCAGAAGCAGCCGCGCGGCAGGATGCTGGGCGGCAGCGGCAGCCTCAATGACATGGTATACTCGCGCGGACACCCCGTGGACTACTACGAGTGGGCGGACATCGTGGGAGACGCTTGGAACTGGACCGACGTACTTCCCTACTTCATGAAAACCGAACAGATGACCGACCACAGGATCGTCAGCAACAGCGAGCTCATGCAGTACCATGCAACACACGGTGAAATTGAAGTATCAGGCACTGATGTACCAGATGGCCCTAACGCAAAGCTCCTGAAGGCCTTTGAAGAATTAGGCTTCGACATAGTGGACGACATGACGTACCCTTACAAGATAGGAGCCGGCAGGTTCTCGCACACCATTAGAGACGGACGAAGAGACAGTTCGTTAACTGCTTTGCTTAATAAAGTACAGAGCAAAAACCTCCACGTTTTAAAAGACACATTAGTGACGAAGATCTTGATTGAGAACAACTCAGTGGTCGGTGTCAAGGCTCTCTCGAATGGAGAAGAATTGTCCTTCTTCGCCAACAAAGAGGTGATTGTATCAGCCGGGACTTTCAACACTCCGAAGCTGATGTTGCTGTCAGGCATCGGTCCAAGGGCTTTCCTCGACGAGTTCGGAATAGATGTGGTTCAAGATCTGCCGATAGGAGAGGGTCTGAACGACCACATCATGGTGTTGTTCTACATCGCCGCAAAGAACGGGACTTGTCCGCGAAATGAACGAGATCGCGACTTCGAAGTGATCCAATACCTATATGATGGCTCAGGGCCGTTGTCTTATTCCGACAGTATAGGTATATATCTGCCTCAGAAGGACAGAGACCCAAACGTACCATATTTTGGAATTTACCCTTCATGCATCCCTCAAGGACAGTTATCTTATGATGCGTGCATGCGAGGCATGGGGTACACGAATGACTCTTGTATGAAGCTAATGAATGAGAGCATGCAGAACGAAATCATATCACTTGCCGTGGTGCTGCTGAAGCCGCAGTCGCGAGGCAAGGTGACGCTGGCCTCCAAGGAACCGATGGATGATCCTCTGATATACTCTGGTACTTTTAAGAATGTTGCCGATATGGAGGAGTATCCTGAAGCTGTTAAGGTCGCTCTGTCGCTGGTTAATACGACGTATTTCAATGAGAAAGGTGCTTATGTGGTGGACTTGACTCCAGAGAGTTGTAAGGGTTTGGAGGGGGATGAGGTGATACGGTGCCAGTTACGCGAGCTGGCGATGACGGCGTGGCACGCGGTGGGCACGTGCGCGCTGGGAAGCGTCCTGGACGCGACGCTGCGCGTGCGCGGCGTGCGCGGCCTGCGTGTAGCCGACGCCAGCGCCATGCCAGCTGTCATCCGCGGGAACACCAACGCGCCCGTCGTCATGATGGCGGAGAAGGCCGCGCACTTCATCAAGAAGACTTACAGAATCGGCAATTGAAGGTAGAAGTTTTATTAAGAGTGACAATAGTAAAAAATATAACGATTTAAAAAAAGATACCTAGACAAGTGGGTTTTGTTTAATATACTTATATGACTTAAAATACTGCGAGAGTTATCTGTAATAATATTAAGTAAATTGTGAAGCTGTTGAATAGACATAAAATATGAATTAAAATTTAAAAAATATTATTTGGACCTATACATATATTTTTGTGTTTTTAAAACCTGTTATTAGGTATGATGTACTCTTTACCTGAAAACTGTATTTGACCAATTAATAAAATATTTTTTGTGACTTTACAACATGTAAAAAAAACCCTGTCTGATTCGTGAGGACTGAGAGTCTATTTATTTACTTATGTGGAAATAATGTTCAGGAAAAAAGAAAAAAATAATCGCGGGAGGGCGCAAAAAAACATGGGGCGCGGGCGCCATCGTTTAGCGGGTATTTACAAGTCATAACCTATGACCCCTGTTGTTTTATTTTATGGTTTTGGGGTAATTTTGGTATCTACTAAAAATGTGAATTTTAAATAAAAATCAATATTCAATTATTTTTTACATAAACCTACATGGGCACTTATGAAACGTCAGAAGATAGGTGCACGGTTCCAATTGGTCGTTTCCTACGGAGAAGAGCCGGCAAGGAACTCCACGGTTACTCTTTTAATAGTAAATGGTTTTTACAATGTTTTCAAATTACTGTGTTAATAGGTATGAAAGGACAGTGTAGGCCTACAATCAAGTAGCAGGAACTTAGCAAGATAGAAAATGGTCGACAGATCTACAGTCTGTTAAGCCTACAACGTTCTCACATTCACAAAATCTAAAAGAAAAGATTCTAGATATATAAATAAAATAATAAAAATAAACATAACATCACGCCTGTAATCCTCGAAGGGTTAGGCAGAGGTGTACACCTACATTTCGCCAGTTATGTTTAAGTCCCATGTAATAGGGGGCGAGCCTATTCCCATCAACCGGGCACAAATCCAGATAATAATAAAAATAAGGAACTATTTAAACCAAATGACATGATTGCCACTACAGCTGTAACAAACCTAATTTAATAAAAAAGTATAGAATATTGTCGGCAATAGCAATAACTTTTTTTATTTTCAATAATAATAACTTTAAAAATACTTTAGGTATGGTTATCGCAGTACCTATGTGCTCCTTGCGGATCGGACGGTTCTTTTTCTAAATACGTACACCACTACGAAATGGTACCTGAACATTACTACGTTGTACTAATATTAATGTACTAACGATAGGTTTTACAGTATGTGACAACAGTTTACAATACATAAGTAGTGGTTGGTATTATAATTGATACTTTCGATTTGATCATTGCGTAATGTTCGCTCTCTCTGTAGTACTGTGTAGTGACACACTCGATGTACCAGGATGTGGCGAGAGTACATAGAGGTCGATGTCTTGTTACATAATGATCATGTTTATATTGATTCAAACTCTGGGAAAACAGGCCATTACCGGTTGAGATTAGACATAGTTTTTTTTTTTTTTTTTGGGTGGGAAATCATCAAATGTCTCCTCCCGCGGGAGCGGGAGCGGGAGGGCGTGTCAGACTCTTACTGACTAAAACGGGTTAGTAGTCGATTCGCACGAAAATTATTCGTACGATCGTGCGAATCGTCCCCTTTCAATAAAAATATTTTTTTAGTAGGCGATTCGCACGGAAGTATTTAAATTGCGTGCGAATCGACCCCTTCAAGAATTAGTAGTATGCGATTCGCACACACCTATACTTTATCGAAAAGTTTCAAGAAAAAAGTACTATCACGTACAAAATGCTTTCTTTTAATACAGGACACAAATAAAACGATTTTTAAGGAAATCAAGTTTTTATATTTTACTTTGTATCTATCAGAAAGTGATTTTACATCATTCACAGTTTAAATAACTTAAAACCATAATTATAACCAAGATTACAAATAAAATCACAGTTAGTAGGTACGATTTATAATCAAATATTTGGTTTTGCATTTTTACAAGTAAGTACTCTTTTTCCGTACACTTGCATTTACCTTAAATCATCACAAATTACTACTTATTAGAGTTTTTACCGAAATCAACTTTTTATGAACCCCTGAGTCTTGTTAAAAATAATGTTGTTTAGAAAAGGTAAGTCAAAATTAAATAATTAACGTTATAATGGTCTAAAAGCTAATTTTAAAAACAACGAAAAATATAACGAAACTATAAATATATAAATCTTTTTAAATATTCGTAATAACAATATAAAAATCGTTTTAATTAGCTAAGGTATGGTTTTAAATGTGGCAATTAAATAAACAAAAACAAAATATTTTTTCTCTATTAAGTATTAACTAGTACAATTTTGGAGTATTATAGTAAATGTAATAAAATAACAGTCACAAAATCACAGTTACTATAACAACAATATTTTGCTCTAATAGGTAAAAAATAACAATCAACTAATCAATAATAATATAAATATTTCTTAACACAAAAATTTTACGATGATAGGAGCATTATCATCACTGAAAGTTAAAACAATCACAAAATCACAGTTAAACAGAGTCATCTGTTGTATTAATAGGTACAAAGTTCTTAAAAATGTAACACTTAACTAATCAACAATATTATAAATATTTCTTAACACAAAAATTTTACGATGATAGGAACATTAGCATCACTGAAAGTTAAAACAATCACAAAATCACAGTTAAACAGAGTCATCTGTTGTATTAATAGGTACAAAGTTCTTAAAAATGTAACACTTAACTAATCAACAATATTATAAATATTTCTTAACACAAAAATTTTACGATGATAGGAGCATTGGCATCACTGGAAGTTAAAACAATCACAAAATCACAGTTTGTTAAACAGAGTAATCTGTAGTATTAATAGGTACAAAGTTCTTAAAAATGTAACATTATTATTTATTTATGTAGCTCATTTATGGTGTTCATATTATAAGTTTTCATATTAAATACTGACAAAACTTTTCATCTTACCTCTTAACTAGTATTTTGTGCCTGACTGCGATGCGAATAGAGAATTATTGAATTTTAATATTAATATTCTAGAATATTGTACATGACTGTACTTAGATTTATTATTCGCACATTTTGTTAAGTGTGCGAATCGCATACTACTAATTCTTGAAGGGGTCGATTCGCACGCAATTTAAATACTTCCGTGCGAATCGCCTACTAAAAAAATATTTTTATTGAAAGGGGACGATTCGCACGATCGTACGAATAATTTTCGTGCGAATCGACTACTAACCCACTAAAACCCACCCGTGTTCCTTCTCTTGCCTGTGCAATGCCAGGGGGCCACGGTATCCCTTTTGGACTTTCCCGCAATGGGCTGAAATTCGTTTCACATTCGGTTTAACGGAACTTCGATGGTTTGTACCAACCTTCGGTATTCTTCGGCGATCACTTTGTTAATTTTTTTATAAGTGTTAAATTAAATCTTATTATTTACTGGTATTCAAAATGTATTAAGTATTACTATTGTTTAGGTTAACACGTTCAGTGCCGGGAACCCTCCATCCCATTATGGGATGCCGGGAACCCTCATTTTAAACCGTGAAAATTAAATCCGATGCATATTTTATTTTAACAAGATTTTTTTGTATATGCGTTGGTTTTGAAATCCAAGCATTTTTTTTTTGTAAATGTTCACTGTTACTAATATTCTCAAAATTTTTAAAGGTTGGAAACTACATAAACGCTTAAATAGCGTCAAGACCCCCTGAAAACACAATTTCACTTAGTTTTACAGTGTTTTATAATACGCTTTTAAACCTAATGCCATTGACCGTCCGCGATGGTTAACTTTAGCGCAAACTTAGTGAAGGTGACCATCCCGGAGGGTTCACTTTTAATATGTATGGCGGCATGATGTATGAGCTCTATGAAAAGTTGGTGGAGTCGAAAGTGTTAAGGTGCAAAAAAACATAGATTCTGCGTTATCTGATGGAGTCTGTTACGTTTGTGCGAACCTATACATTTCTTTGCAAAAATAACCGAAGCTCGCCCAAACTTTATATTTTCACCGAATGTTGGGCCGAAGTTCGTATTCGGACCAAAGCACGTTCGGCCCATCCCTAGTTGAGATACTGATTGGACTACTATCTAGAAGTATTTAAAATTATTTATTTCATCTTGGATTAGAGTGACTTCGAATCTTCTAATTAGGCCCATTATGAGCTATCACGTTTTAATGCCTTCACTGGCAAGTCAGGGGAGGTCTACGTCCAGCAGAGGAAATTTTTCCGCTGATATTGATTATGATCATGTAATTAAATTTTAAATAATAAAGTACGTACGTAGTAAGTACTACTATCAGTTATTATTGGCCTGGCTGGATAGTCGTAAGCACGTCACGAGGCAAACCTGCTGCACCCAATAGGACTCTCAGAGAAGTGTGGCGTTGTGTCGTAAGTGTCACGTAGACTTCCCTCTTAGTTTAGTGGTACGAGGAACAGGGTGTAAAGTTCACTCATCCTCTATTGAAAAAGGAGGATCCTCCGACTAAACGGGTGTCGTGTCTGGCGGGCAACTGCCAAACAAATGATGTTGGATAATCTTATATACAGGGTGTTAAAGTAATTGCGTGCCATAGCTTAGGGGTAGGTTCAGTGTCGATAAAGGAAGCCAGAAAAAAAAAAAAAACAAGTTCAACCTAATTTAGTACCTACTAACTTAAAATAGCAATCGTTTAGAAGAAGTGAAGGACAAAATGACAACGCGTTCGATAGTAGGTAAGTAATTAAAGCATTTAAACAAATAAAATAATTTTAATTCTAAACGATTGCTATTGTATGTTAGTAGGTGCTAATATATAGGTTGATATTTTTTTCTTCTGGCTTCCTTTATCGATGCTGAACCTACCCCTAAGCTATGGCACGCAATTACTTTAACACCCTGTATATCGTTCGGTAAACTAATTGCGCGATGCAGGATTTGTGTGACATCAGGACTTTGATGCGTAGTTCGCATGAGGCGCTGTAGATGCCGCCACAATAGTATAACTACGTATAACTAATTATGAATATTCAAATAAGATTACGTTACCCGCACCTAATTGTTAGAGACTAGTAAGGTTATCGTTTCTCCCCATCACAGGCGAGGGAATGCAACGCGATGTAACGCTAACGCAACGTGACACGTTACCATGTGGCTTGAATGGGCGATGAGATTGTGTCATACAAAATATGATTGCATTAATAGGTTCTGTATTGGTGTGGGCACTGCGAGTACGGAGATGTTCAAATAGACGTTGCTAGGTACGTACCTACTCGGTTTTACTTCAGTGCATATTTCAGGAACGCCCTATTACTTTCGGACTCTAACAAAGCATGATGATAATACCTACCATACGTGATAATTAAGCGTCGGGCCACTGTACTGTAGGGACCGCAGTTTAAACTACACACGGTAAAGATCTGGACATGACAAAGAAGTCCACATTCAAAGCCGGACATGCACCTGCATTTCACTCAACCGATTCGAACAAACGTCAAATGGCGAGCGAGGAAACGAATGAAAACCGAATAACAGGCGGAAAGTGTTCCGTGTGTAGCACTGATAGTCACGCCGAGTGCTTGTGATAAGCGAAGCGTGCACCACGAGCCACCACGAGTCACGAGTCACATCAGATAGTGAATGATGAACACAATGTAGGTGGTGCTGACATTTGCTTCGATCTTGTTAGACTGGTCACCGACCGCCCTGCGACAGCCAAATTGGGGAGATCTTACAATATTATGGGTTTATTCGTTAAGAATTTCTTCAAATAATTTAAATGGACACCCACAACAGCTGACTTCTAAAAAACAAAAAAATGTTACCACAAACATCTGATCCGACATGTTCCTTTACTTTTTGACACCTGCGTTTGAATAGCGCACGCGCCCCTCTAGAATTACAGTTTCCGGCGCGGACCGGTGTCGGCCGGAAGAGACAAGGAGGCACAAGACAGCTGATGGTAGGTAACGGCTAATAAGACGAAGTATGTCTCTTGTACGACAGGATAGGAAGACAGTCAGTGGGTGGTTGAGACAGACTATATAACCTACTACTTACTGAGTACAATACTCATGTGGGTAGTTGCACTAATATACTAAATAATCTTCTTAAGCTGTGTTTTGCATGTACTCGTATGTGTGCTGAATGAATGAGGAATCCAGTCTAAATGCTACCCGTCGGGTTACTCTTTTGTGAGGTCTACTAGAGGGTGGCGACAGTAATCCCTGTGACCTTATCATAGACTGTGATCATCACCACGTTCTTAGGTTATGAATACATGGCTATAGGTACAGATGAAGTGTCATGTTGTCTAGTCGTGCTCACATTTATGAAGTATATTTTACTAATAAGTAGTACCTATTGTGTTCGTGATCTTTCTAGATAAAGATGTGACGAGTAGATGGCACTATGGTACCTACCTCTGTACAGAAAGGAACCTTCAGCAATCACTGTAACATACGGTCCCTACTGTGAACTCACTCCTTACGTTGACAGTTATAATCACTTCCTCCTTTTAGCTAGCTTTGAGGATTTTTTATGATAGGAATTGATTGACAACATATTTATTGTAATAGTAAACGACTGGTCGGTGAGCTAACTAGAGTGAGTCACGGTAAAGCTTCGTGCAGACTAGCGCTACGCGACACCGGTTATGGTTATACCGTGAAATTTTCTTAGAAATTGTATTGATCGAATCGCGTCGCGCTAGTCTGCACGAGGCTTAACGTGTAGGCATGCTAATACAGTTTCTATATATAAGTTATGTGACTAACGTAAATATTTTACTTTCCTATTCTAGCGACAAACGTTGTAGGTACGTACTCCTAAGGTGAAACCCCTTGCTCGTCTGGTCGGGCTACAAGCTATATCTGGTAGATGGTAGAACAGCCTTACATCCTGAATTGAGTCTGAAAGACGAAATAACTCGCCGTTACCCAGGGATTGAATTTTCGTCGTGAAATATCCTTTATATATAGGATCCTGTTTACATGATTTCCTCAAAATACCGTCTCAGACACTAATCTGCATGGTCCTCTTACGACCAGACCTAGATTATGTCAAGACGTTTAAAGAAACTGTGACCTCAGAGTTTGCTTCCATGTTTCTTCTCATAGTCGGATTGGATCATAGAATCATAGAAAACACCGACCTCATCTAGTTTTAAATCATGATATATTTTGACGTGTCGTGTAAAAGTGTTGTCTTAGGTGAGTATATGTTTCTTGGTCTTTAACCAAAGGACAGAAATAAATATTTATTTCTTTATTATTTCTTCTCGATTAAGCATAATTTGAATAACTTTTTATTGTGTAGTGAACCATCAACAAAAAGCCTGATGGCATTCCATATTAAAGTCAGGTACATTAGTGTAATATTCAGCATACAACTTCCCGCTACTAATACATAGCTCATTTGTCATCTGGGAAGCAACGCTTACCTACCGTTGTAAACTGGTAACACATGCATAAGTTTCAAGCAGTAAGCATAAAGCGGTCATCATGTTCACAGATGGTTCTCGAAAACATGGGATATTACCATTGCCTCTGCATACTTAGACTATTACGCGGAAGCTGGTGATTCTTGGAAAAGAAAAAGGAGCAGTTAACTTCTGTAGAAGTACACAATTCTTGGCCTGAAACGCAAAAAAAAAAAAACATTTTTTTTTTTTGCATACCCATGCAGTCTGGGTTATGCCAGAAAATACACAAAAGACGGATATCCTGCTGCTCTTCCGTTTTTATATAGCATTGCAGGTAAGTAATTATGTAGGAAATGCGGAAATTTTCGCACAGTCCTGTAAAATGTACAACACTGACACTAAAGCTAGCCTGATCCATACAGTCTGACTTCCAGTTCCTCGCACTAATCTGTTGTCAACAACGCATCAGACGTAAACACAGCAACTGATTGGTGCAGCCGCCGCCGCGCCGTCGGCCTGCGCCTGCGCCGGTAATGTCCAGCGCTTCCGTGAGAGCCGCTTTCTCTACGTGTGTGACGCTCGTCTGCTAAATACAACTGTGAGCTATCCTGCATCGTTCGTAGTAGGTACATAATCGTTGTAAACAGGTTGAAGGGGCGATCTTTATAATTCGAAGGCGTCTATTAGTAAGTTGAAGGTTGGTATGGCTATCTTCGTCGCTATTAATTATTTTCTTTATATATAAAACGTTGCCCCTCACTAGGAATTTCTCCTGTATTGTGGGTGCATTTACAAACATTTAAACTCATATACACAAACAGGCAGACCCGGAACAATTACTTGTAGGTCATACAAATATTTGTTCCGTGCGGGAATCGAACCCGCGACACGCAGCGCAGCAGTCAATCGCTTAACTACTGCGCCAACCGTGCCGTCAAAAATCAAATTCGTCAAATTAACTATGAACTTTTTTTCAAGAGTCGTTTTCTAACTTGTCCAAAATATTGGAATGGTCACTGGAACCAATGGCAAACCAGATATCCCAAAAGTACATAACTTTGATTTCATTTCAATTTCATCTGCTTCTTGAGTCGTAGAGACTCACTCTTCACTTCTTGAGTCGGAGAGACTCACTTCTCGAGATCTTCACGAGTCCACGCACAATCAAACCTACGCATATCTAAACTGTGGGAACAATACATAATCACGCGACGCCGAATTTGTTATCAATGAACCTAGTAGACAACAACAACACAACAGACAGGTGCGCGACTTTCACCGGCGCGTGCAGGCGCATGCGCGTCAGTCGCTGCCGAGAGCCGAGCGCCGCGCACGCGCACACAGTTATGCGCCGACAACATGGCAGACGCGGAGCGAGCCGACACCTACGACGTGAGGGTCACCACGGCCACCGTCTCCAGCCTCAAGTCCGAGGACTCCACTGAGCAGCTCATATGCAAGACTCCTCAGAAGAAAGTTAAGAAAGTGACCAAAGACAAGAGTGTGAGTTCTAAGAGTGTTGAAGCGGGCAGTGATGAACCTACTCGGAGGCGACTGGTGGTGTTTCTGGGGTTGGGGCAGGTGGTGCTCGGCGCCCTTCTGGTGGGTGCCGGGGCGCTGGCCGTGGTGAAGGGTGCCGCCCTGTCGCGGGTGGGCGCCGGCCTGTGGGCGGGCTGTGTCGCCGTAGTGGCCGGAGTGGTCGGCGTGCTGGCTGGCATCAATGACTGCTACGGACTGAATGCAGGAAGCAACGGGTGAGTGTCAGCTGGTGGAGAGATCTCTGTGATGCATCATGCATGTCAGTTATGTACAATAAACTAGGAGAGAGTTCGTTTGAGTGAATTTATTCCGAGCTGAAAGTTTCTTCCAAAGCGATGTGTTTGACGCAACAGAGCATGAATTCGCGACTGTGAAATGGCTTTTGCAATAAAGATAATATTATAATGATATACAAATTAAGAATTAACAAAAGAAAACTTTAGATAGCATTTGTTAAAAGAGAAAATGTTGTTCATTACACTCTTGTAACTAAGATGTAAATTAAAGAGAAAGTTATCTTTTCGAAATAAATAAACAAACAGGACTTAGCTATACCTCGAGAGAGACTAGAATAAATGGCTAATATTTAAGACTTAAAACGACATATAAATTGATGTATATTTTAATCTTCGATAGAATATTCGGGGTTATCTCGCGGTAGTTTTTGCATAACTTATATTTTTTTAGCGCGAGGATCTACTTTTACTGGAGACTACGAACTAGTTTATCAGAATCACGATCGATTTGTAAAAAGTTTGTAGGCAACACAAAAATCTATTACAAGTGTGTCATCTCGTGAACGGTGAACCATATCCAGTTAGCTGTTATAAGAAATATAGAATACTTTGGCAAACAGTATGGAATCAATAAGTTACTATAAAGACACGGCCATTGTTGACACGGCCACTATATATGTAGATTACTTACTCTTTTTCACAGTCATCGGTATCTATCTGGACCAAATCCATAAATATCATGAACTGAGTGTTTAACTTCACTTGTTCATGACTCTTCCTCGGCCCTCGGTGCTATTATTTTCACTCTATCGGCATAACCATTCCTTTTGTGATCATAGCTGGTTTTTAGAGAATCCCCTGGTAGAAATAACTTTAGTTCTGTTCTTCAACCTCATGGCGAAATAATTAGAATTTGAACTCTCTTCTGTCTAATAATTTAAAAGTCCTAATTCAAAACCAATTGCCATTCAATTACTGACGTAATAGAGCTTCCTCGCAAGTCAGCGCACGCGCATCATTAGCTGATCGGTCGCGTGGCGCAATACTAATACCTCATTTATATGCAAACATTGTGATCTATGGCTTATGCAATTGACTATATCGATTATTGGGACATGGAATTTATAAAGGCAATCAATAAAGACTCGTCTACCATCACTACATCTATCAAACATTTGATATACATTTTGAGAAAACACGATCTCGACATAGGCTATCTCAAAAATGCTGATGGAATGAAATGGACCGAATGCAATTCTAGTCCGATGGCCATTCGTGGCTTTATAAATCTACATAAAGGAGAATGCCAAGTTGTCCTTCAAGTCTCGGCCAGAACCGACAAAAATGAACTATATATCATTAAAAAGGAAAATAATTATAGAATTTGATAGCATATTTAGTTTTATATAAGAAGTACACCAAAAAAAGTTATAGTTCTTTAAAGTTGTCCACTTAATACTTCTAATTTTAACGATGACAACAAATAAACTATTAAATTATCCATTAAATAATGATTTTTGGCACATATTATCCTCGCATAATATATGTTTTCATAGTAAATATACATAATTATAACATATTTACATTATTTTAGAATGTACCTAGGTATGAAAAAAAAACACATGGATACTTTTTAACAATTTATTGTTCATCAGAATCTCTTCAATCTCAGTTTCTAACGAGTATCGTCGCATTCGAAAGGCATTTACTCCACAATTAATGCAGCGAATCATGGTTAGTACGAGTAGGCTAAAGGTCCGTCCGTGTGAGAAAAGCCAGGTCAACAAGTAGGCAGGTTCAGATGTTTGGTTGATAAGTGGTAGAAAAATCGGAGTCCAGAAACACAGCAATATACAGTACAAAACTCAAAAACACGTACTCACTTCGACGCTCGTGATACAACGCGCAGGAGAAGTAGTAAAACTTTTTGATAATGATCAATGACAACTACAAAAACAAGATTAAGTGTTGCCAGCACTATAATAATTAATATTCTAAATCGTATCGAAAATCGAATTAACTGATTTTAAATTGTTATAAAATATATATCTAATATATTCAAAAATATAACTAAATACTATTTATTATATTAAGAATTACGAGTTACGACTTATATATGTAATAAATTCAATTACGTAGTTTCATAATGATAATAATGCAATCGATTTGCAAGTGCAATTTCGTATCGATATTATTTTATTTTGGTATTGGCAACATTTCTAATTGAAATTGCAGATAGGAAACGTGTTGAACAATTGAATAACTATTTAAAATGACTTTAAACGGTGTACTTCTACAGATTTTATTTATACTCTATAATTCTTACTGTTTTATATTATAAATTATCATAAATATTAAAAGTCTGTCTACATGATTCGAGCCGATTCTTGTCATTGTCCTTTAAGAAACTTTGCCAAAAATACTACCATTCCAAAACATGCACTAGTAAAAGATGATTCCAAGGTGATAGTATGTGTATCAAGACCAACATGAGCATCACATAATGTTTAGACAGCGTTGTACAAGTGACGTAATCTCGGTTTACTTTCATAATAAATAACAACAGTTCAGCAGGCTTTGAACTCGTGACCTTTCACTCGGAGACCGACATTAGATCGAATGTAAATACAAAGCGTCGAATACGTGGTATAGCTTAATATATATGTGGAAGACAGAGCCTCTGTGAAAATGCAAAAGTTATCAAAAGTAACTTTTGGGCAGGATGGCTTCTTATACACTTAATTACAACCCCATTGGTACAAAACCAATATTTATTTTGTGATATGCAAATATATAAATGAATTTGAGTTGAATTTGAGTCATGCAACTACAACAAGATAGAAAAATATATACACAATCAGAAACTACAATGCATGATGTCAACAACAATCATAATGATGGAGTGAAGAACCTGCTACTCGTACCTAGCCATTAAAAACTTCCTAGATTCCTATCTTTTAGAAAAAAGGTTTTAACGCTGCGTTTGTATTGCTGCGTTTATAGCGTGTCAATCTCCTCCACAATACTAAAACATGTCGCTAACTACAAGAAATCGTCTTTACCTCGACTTCCACGGTGACCATAAATCCTTCAGTTAGGAAATAGGAAATCAATCGACAGCATTCCACAAACTCGTTGCTATGGCAACCAGGTTGTTTGATGAAAGTCCAGCGCTTTCCCTCGGCTGTTGGGTTGCATCTTGTGTGTTATGTGCTTGTGTTAGGTAATGTAAAGGTTGCCGATGTGGGCTCGGGTTTGGGTGATAAGGTGAGGAAAATTTAGGCGAGATAGAATAAATGTGTTTTCGCATTGTTTCGCTCTAAAGTTATGAGAAATAATGCATAATAAAAATCCAAATTATTAATTATTTAAGCAAATAAAATTGTAAATGTAGGAACTAAATGCGGATATCTGTTCGCAGAAAACATGTATACTCACTCTTCAAGATAATATCTATAAACCTTATTATATGTAGATTAGGTACCTAAACAATCTCCACACACGTTAATGAACACGACTTGTGGTATTAAACTATCAGAGCACCATTCTTCTCATGGTTTCCTTTAATTAACTGTTTGCAGTTACTAAGGAAGCTGACAATAAACTTGATACATTTCCTCCGTCAGAACAGATATTACAACTCACATTAAAAAAACACATTACAACCGAAGTGATTGAGATCTCAGTGAGAATGCGTTAGACTGTATCTACAGAGGAAAGAGATTAAAAAAACATTAATTTATGAGAGAAACATGCGAGTGTAAAATGTGTAAAGTAGCAAAATTTGATACAACATTTGTGCGAGAAATTCGGAATATTCGTAATGAGTCTTTTTTAACTTCTTAATTTGATTCGCCTCGATTCGAGTTTCATTGGCTTTGGTTCAAGACTTCTTCTTAGATTACTGAAAGTTATTGATGAATCTGTTTATCATATCTCTCGGTATTATGTAATTCGTCTTTTTTGTAAGTTAACTCTTGACAGAGTAGTCGTGGTCATCACATTGCAGTGAGGTTTCAGACAGCCGTGATTTGCCTCACGATGCGACGCCATCCTTCTCTGTCGGTTGTTACATGTGTACATTCGGATAATGGGACGCCCACTGCGGATGTAATCTGGACGGTCTATCGCATCGGCGATCTGCCGCGTGCTCTTGTTCTTTCGACCTTTCCCTGCACTACAAGACGTTCTATGGAATCGTTTTCCCGTCGTGACACATGCCCAAAGAATTGGAGTATTCGAGCCTGTAAATGTAATATGACATGCGATTATTGTGGTCATCAATTACTCTGCGGATCACACACTTTACTAAGTCATGTTACATCACTGAATTACCTGGGTCTACGCTATCGATACCACAATATAGTAATGGTAACATACAATAACAGGTACTATAAATGCGAAACGAGCCCTATCTATCCGTGGACAGATACTATAGGGCTAGTTTCGCATAGTACCTGTACACGCTTTTAACTCAAACTCAAACTCAAAGCATTAAGGCACTTTTGAACTGTCAAAGATTCGACCAGTTAGTCAGAAAGTTGAAGCTAGTTGCCCATTCCAAAACGTAGATCTCTATGGAGAAGAACGGGCAAGAAACTCCACAGGACACTCTTTTAAATATAGAAATTACAAAATCCTGGGTACATTACTCTTGTTGCTTCTATTGTAAAAACTCATGATAAGATTTCGACAGGACCGACACACAGGTAGATAGATGACCTGGAGAAAGAGATAAGTAGGATGTTTTTATCGGCATAACTTCTCTCACATGATATATGTAGGTATTTAATTCCATAAGTCCATATGTTTGCTTGTAAGAAGTGCCCATATCTAGACGTGTGTGCGCGGGAGTGTCGCGCAGCGGAGCATGGCGTGTTCCGCTGCGCGCGCGCAGATATGAGCGCATACGACACCTTGTTCAGGTGTGTGTGTAGTTGCTTCGAGCATTGAAATGTTATGTACCGAAAGCTCGTACAATTTGTTGTACAATTCTGTAGTCAATTCTCTTATCAACTTGTTTTTTTTTTTGTCATTTCGGTCAACCGACACATCAGCTTACATGATATTAAATAAATCAGCCGACATCCACGTTTATTTGGGGACAGCGCAGCATAGTTTTCTTTCACTCATCTCTGTTAGCTATTTTCACCTCTTAAAATGTCATCTCTCAATGTGTCTTCATACGTCTTTATAGGATCGTTGAATACTTAAATCTACTTCATCGCTCTCTTTACCATACTGTCCAGCACAAATAACTAAGCACGATTTTTTCTCCACTCTCAGACACAACACAGTGTGTCTAGTTGGAACACGGCGTGCGCAATGATGCGTCTCGGGTACCGTTGCGCTCGCGCTGCTTCCTCGTTGTTGTGTGTTGATCCGTGCTGAGACACGTGTCTGGTACTGTTAACACTATTGTGTCGTCTGCCAGCTGGGAACCACTTCTGGAAGCTGTGAGATATGCTTATTGATTTGCATGTGTACGGTTTTTGTTGCTATTTCCTTATTGAATGTGTTCGCTGTTTATGGAAATATTACAGTTTAGAGATATTTCTCAGTGGGAATCTGTACGAAGTTGTATTTGATGGAAGGGCAAATATCATCTTTTGACAAATTTTCGATAAACCAAGCAAAACAAAACAAAATGCCATTAAGACTGGGACTAAACCAGTTAATGATAAAGTAAGGAATGTAACGTGAAAGAGAGTGTTTTCGCGAACAGTTAACTCGTCCAGAATTTCAAGTCTATCCGCTGTCTGCGGGGCAAACGTATTCATATTTAAGCGTATGGTCGCGCATTGTTTTAATCTTGATGATAGTTTTAGTATTTCTAGCTGAAACACTAAAACTATCATCAAAATAAAAACAAGCTCAACGTTGCGTCGTACATTTACCTTCGATCAATAATATTATTGATCGAAGACATTTACCGAAACTGCGATTGCGCCACACATCGCGTCGCGTCGTGAGATTCACACACAATTAGTTTAGTGAACTCCTAATATTAATTAAGATGTCGTGTGTCTGTTTATGCAAAGACTGCGAGCAATATGACGAAATCATGTAATTTCAACATTCAGATAATTGGAGAACAAGATAAATTGTAGCGAGTCTGTTGGCAAGTCAACGTCTGATACGGTTATATTAAATACGTCAAGTTGTCGCGGAAAATAAGCTGTTTTGCTTAGATTCGGACAAGTCAGAGCCTATCTACGGGCGATTGACACTTGAGTGAATAAAATGTTTAGAGATTTAGCATATCAATCTGTTCAACCTATTTACGTATGTACCAAAAATCTTTAACTTGCAAAATAATCGAGTCATGGGTATTATGGGTAATGTACCTAATTAGTTTTAACAAATGTAGTAGGTAGTATTCTCACAATCATAACGTCACTTTTTATAGATAGATACGAGTTTCACTATGGGGCTTGTTAATTATAACATCTTTATTGCAATTTGTGATTTACTACTTAAGATACGTCTATAATAGGTTTAGTAGGTCTGAGACTTGTCTATTGCAACTTTACAAAATATCAAGATTCTATGAATAGCGTTTTAGGTTTGTACCAGGCACTGAGTAGGTACCTATTGTGATTTACCTACAAATGTGTTTACGACCAGTGTAGCGAGCCTCACATATTCAGGATGGTGTTGAAGACTGTAAGAGCTTCAAAATGTACCCTCATGTTGAGGTAACTAATAATTAGCTGTTGAAAAAAACACGATTAATAAACTCCCATTAATTCCTTTTTAACAGTTACCTAATAAATAGGCTTACCTGAATCACTTCATAGCGTCATTACACTTACCACTACATGTGCAGTATTTTCTTATATTCCCAAGTAATACTGAAGCCGACACGACATGCCGTCATGTTTCGGAGGGAAGCTATTTATTATCGTGTTCATCATACGATGACAAATTGTCAACTTTTAAGCACTGTAGTTCTTTGTACTTTATCTCAGAACGCATTGCAATTGGTGACTAAAATATAAAAAACAGTGTCGTTTTGATTGAGGTTGAGGGTACGGGCACGAATTGACTACCAACTTAATTCGTCTGTGTATTCATATCACAACTATCATTTGTTGACAGTTGTATGAAATAGATTTAACACGGCAAAGTGAGTCAATCTGTTTAACAATTAATTTTCCTGACTATACAAAGGACGCCATTATAGTTTCAGGCACTTTAGTAATTTTCACCAGGGATAATACACCACTGCGTAAATGCAGAAGGTGCTAATAAGAACATTCCTCAATGCCCCATGTCTCATAATCCTCATTCAATATTGAATTCACATGGACTTGCTAACGTGGACCTTTGATTAATCAAGATATATTCAAGACTATAAAGTCTGAATGTCTGAATGATTTTTCTGAGAATGCCTGAAAAGTTACTAATCTCCTGGCCTCCAACTTGATTGTTTTTTTTTGCTGGTAAATATTTTAGCCCAAAACCGCAGATGCATAAAAAGAGATCCTTATGCACGCATCTGGGCATCACATTCCAACCAGGTCACTGGTTGTGTCCACGCTATAAAACTGAGAAGTCCCAACATTTTTTTAATTTCGTTTTTTCTGAATTTATGTCTGTAATTTTTATGGTGTACAATAAAGAGTATTCTATCTATCTATCTAATTTCACTCGAGCTTCCAACTCTTTCCTTTTCTACAATATATACTTTTTTTTATATGACATGTAAAAGTAATCCCGATATCCTATTTACAGAATAAACAATTTCATTTCATAGTATCGACATGAAGCTTGATGGAATGCCTCAAGACAAGTGTATGTGGCGCATCTGTGCTTTCTCTCGCCCGCGACACGTTACATCACACGGGCGAATCTGTGTCATAACGCCATCGCATCACGGTCCATTTTCAAGTGACATTCATGAGAGAAAATAATTAGTTTGTAAAGTGCCGAAAGGGAGATAGTGGCGATCGATGATTGATGACTGAATGAGCGTCGATTTAGTTAAGATAAACTGTTAAATTATTGGCTGAGTGATCACGGAGGCTGTAATGGAATCTCGTAATAGGTGTTCTCTTGAGTCAGGATTTCTATTTATCTGTAACGAGTTTGTTTACGAGATGAGATGTGTTGTGTTGTATTGGATGCTGGGGCTGAGTGCGTTATTATGACGTGAAGCTGCCAGTTCTTCATCACGACTTCTCGATCTACCAATTTTAAAGACAAATTTAAAACCACATCGTACTAATAATATTGTTCATATTTTAATACACAAAGTAACAGCCTAGTTAATCATCCTTTATTTTTAGAGCCACCAATTTTTGGTTTAATATTCCACTTTGATATTCACGGGCCACAATCGAGGCCAGAGCTATTGCCACCAATCTCAACGATATAAAACTAATAATTAACAGCTGTGCGGTAGAGAAAGTAGCGACGGCTCGATATCATTTAATTAGGATGACGATGATGCGGCAGACGGCTTGGTGCGGACCCAGAGGGCATTGAGGAGGCCTACTCATTAATGTGGACCATAAAAAGAAACCACATGAAAGGCATTCATCGTAGCCTCACTTATGGCAAACTTCTCCAACGAAACATCACAACATGTCATCATTGTAGTGGAATACTGCCAGCACTTCAACGCGTTGTAGTTGTGCTGATCACGATCAGTTTCATTGGTGAAATTAGCCCTTATTAGTGCAGGAAATGGTCATAATCACAATTACAAAGCTTGGCTCAAATTGGATGTAAATCCTTCAGTAACTTTTTAGTTAAACGGGTGAACCTAATTAAAACCTTCACCTATCCTGTTCCATGAAAGTGACCAAGATGCTAAGTTTTCATCGACGTTTATTAGTTAGTTAAATCTAATTGAATAGATGGACTGCAGACGTATAAACTTTCGCTGCTCAATTATCAAGAGGTCACAGAGATCGACTCGAAGTCACGACTTCAAATGGGATTATAATATCAATATTAATGCACGTGGGTCACAGGCAGAACTTGGAAAGATGATTTCTATTTGGGGCATTGAGCCCTATTGACTTTATAGTTTCACACATTCAGAGAACGTTAACTTGCTCCATCTTTCTGACTGGCCCTTCGACAATTCAAAAGTGCCTGTGATTGGTTTATTTGAAATAAATGCTTTGAGTTTGACTTCGGAAAGTATTTTCCATACTTCAAGTATTCAACGACTATTTTTTATACGAGTATGTACGCCTAATTATATGGCACCTTCATCTTCGAAAAGATAACTATTATATTCACATTTCTCTCGCGTAACCTAAACCAATCCGATTTTAAATCAAATCAAATATACGAGTAAGAAGATCGACCATCACCCTTCTGTTTACCGGATGAAAATGATTTTTTATCAAATAGATAGATGTTTACAAATATATTTATTTATTTATTTGCTAACATGTAACACTGGTTAGTAGGCATGCATTAAAATTTCATGACACAGTATTAAGACATGCACCCTGTAAGGGCACTGCAAATGTTTCATATGAAATGATTAAATTACACGAATTTGAAGATTCTAATTATTACAATTCATTACATTTTAATAAACATTAGTTATTTAATTATTACATTTTATTTCAAATAAATCATTATTTTTAATTAGTTCATTCATTTTAGTCATTATAGGTAAGCATATTAAAGTAAAGTCATTTATTATTTCACATTTAAGTACCTACGTCAAGCATATTACATATTACAAGGTCAATCGATTCACAATCTGTCAGCTTTACATTCCTCAACGGTATAGTAGGCTTTCTTTATAACAGAGATTTCATCTGCCTCGAGAAAATTGAGTCATTTGGTAGAGATTTTAAAACTTTCCGGTAGCTTATATTTGCTAGTCTTGAGTATGGGCTTTTCCCAAAAAAATATAAGTTTGTGATGGGCAGTATTAGTATATTCTTGTTCCGCCGGTTATAGTTTTCATTTAGCTCGATATTAGATTTGCAGTTTATATATTGCTGGTAGTGTGAGAATTTGTTGTCTAATAAAGTGTGGTCTACAACTCTTTCGTTGGTCTATGTTCATCAATATTCTATATATATTTATATTTCAGATGGTGACCTAATTAAATATGTTTCATCACTATAATTAATTAAAAATATTGTTTTTTTATAAAGCTATGAACATAATATTTGATCAAATTTTTTTTTATCCGATATGTGACGGTCGATCTAAATCGGTTCTAATAGTGTGATTTTTGGTATTAGGTAGGTACAGTAAGTTCATATAAAATATTTACGTCCTCAAAAATCTACAAAAAAAAATGAATTCATGGATGTGTCACATCCATTAGGTGGACCGAGGACCTGGTGAAGGCCGCAGGAATCCGCTGGATGCGAGAAGCACAGAATCGGTCGAAGTGGCGGTGCTTGGGGGAGGCCTATGTCCAGCAGTGGACGACTTTCGGCTGAAAAACGCAACAAACTTAAATAAACAAATAAATAATTATCAATACATAAAATAAAAAGATCAACATGCCTCCCATGTTACTTCACTGTTTGTTCTTTTTCTCATTTTCCCAGACTACACGGAGCGCTTTACTAACGCAAGTCTTAATTCCAGGAGTCCATTGCTGACTGCGTTCCTGGCCCTATCGCTGCTGAGCCTGGCCTGCGGCAACAGTGCAGCCGTGCTGGCTGCCACCGGCCTGCAGCGCGACTCCCTGAGGCAGCCCACCACTCACGCCAGTTTCGAGGTGAGTACATGATGAAGAGCAAACATTATAAACTGTTTGTGGATGATGCGATGTGGGGAATAGTTACGACATTGAAGTTGATACTCGTCTACCCGTATCGAAGTGATTCCAAGATAAGGAATATTATTTCATGAATATTGCACTATTATGTCTGTGGATTAGATGGGACTTATTGTAAAATAAAAGAGCAATATTCTATTTTTTTTTATGAATCAGCCAACTTCTTCATGTTCTAAGCAGCGAGAACAGACAGCTATGCCTGTCTGCTGCTGATAATAAAGCACGCATAAGATACGAGAAACACAAGTTTAAAAAATCCCAGTTTGCGTGATAAACTAAACCTGTACCTACTCAATCAAGATCTGTTCTATACGGCTCAAGAATAGTGAAACTTTTAACTGAAGCAGATAACATATTTTCCACTCGGCGTACTCCAGTAATTGATTCAATTAAACGTTATCAATATTAGCATCCAATCTGACATTACATCAGCTGCGAGCTATTTATTGCTCGGCGGTTGCGCAAGCTGCTGGCTGCTGCTGGCTGCTGCTGGCTGCTGCTGGCTGCTGCTGGCTGCTGCTGCCCGCTACATTTGCCTGCAAATAACTTGCTATCAGTCGCGCTAATTTGTACTTTCAAGATGTTTGCCTAAAACAAGAAAGTACAAAAGGTTCACGAGTTAAGACACTGTTACACATCTATTTTTTTGTCAATATTTTAAAATATGATGGGCCTGCATTTGCTAGCTGACTGATCCTCGAGAAGAAATGCCGAAACAAACCCAAAGTAGAGCAAATGATCGTTTCGCTCAAATTAAATTTATATAAGTCAAGAAGGTGGGCAGCATACTTTTGCGTGATAATAGAAACATAGCGATCATAAATCCTTCACAGGGCACTTTCGTTCAGCATTCTACTTACATGCCGATTTCATATGATAGCGATGTTCAGGCTTTGTCCCTCATCTTTTTTATAAGAGCAGAACTTCTGTATTGTTTCTTTCATGTGACAACCTCTCAATTTGTGAAGTAAGATAGATATTTTAATAGAATGACATGCCTCTCCATCACAGTTGATTATATTCTGGACAATGATTATGTAAGCTGACGACACTTTTCGTCAAATGAGTGTGGGAGACTGCAATTCTCAATTTATAAGTATTAGTATTTTCAATTCATGCCTGTTTCCAGCTATAATGAAAGATTAAATATAATTCCATATACAATTGTTAAACATTATTCACTAATCAGCTATGTAACTGTGACAAGCAGGCTATAAAGCTTCCTAATAATAAAATATGTGAAGAGAAAATATCGTAAAGGTACTTACCTACTCATATTGCAACACATTGCAGCACTTGCACGTACTTAACATATCTCACGTATTACCTAACCCAGGCACTTACTTCTAACTTATTCTAGGAACCACTAGCTAAACGAATTACTCAACTTTTAGTACTAACGTTAAGTATTTCCTTACTTTCTTTATTTATTTACCAACTTACAGTCAGGTAAATACCTACTCCACAACTGTTTGTGGCGGATGTCGGTTCCTCATTCGTTATTGAACATTCCTCTACTTGGGTAGGCCATCAAGGGTGGAAGCCTTCGCGGTTCTAACAACGACAATAGCTCGTACCGCACCAAGTACATACCTACAGAGCACAGTTTGTGAAGTGAAAAACTAATTAATGTAGGTTCAAGAAGACTATATAATATTATGACCTACGAGGCTGCGATGACAGTAATATACTTTCAGGTAACTCTCTATTCCTAACTTTGTTGCAAATGGTATCGGTTTTCATTCAGTATTTAAACACACACGCGCAAGTTCAACTTTTTCTAGTACCCACTGCAATGCACTTCTCAACTCGTAAATACATCGTTGTTTACATCTGTACTGTCGGCGAGGATCATAGAAGGCCGCCGGGTGACATGTGGGCAAGTGAATAGAACCTGCGAGTACATGCGCCACGTTTTGTGCTGGAGCCATGCACTGTGCAGCCTTGTTCCACTTGGCGAGATACGTGGCATCTTATGTATTAGTTAGTTAGAAGTAAATAAACGTTTCGAGTAATGAGGACGTCTAACTGTAAATGATTAATTTTATTGACTTTAAACACTCTTGATGACAGTATCGTCCGGTCAGAAATGACTGTTACCTCCTATTATGTTCAGTAACTTAAACGAAGGAGCAAGTTTTGTTAAATTAGTAGTAGGTACCAACTTATGGGAATACAGGAGGAATCTTGTGTCACCGTGAGGTCTGAAACGTATCCGTAGCTAGTACAAGATATTCGCCAATACATCATTATGTAAAGAGTTCTATACTTTATACGATAAAGTCACACGCTATCCTCTGAAAATCATTATAATAATTTCCAAAATAATAGCAAACATAACTCTCAAATCTCCCACAGTGTCTGTGATTCACAACGACTTATAAGGTTAACAGTATAATGGGGTGCAAACGAGCGGATGTAGTGCCTCCCCGGTCAAGGCTGACATTACCCGGTGATGCACATTCGCCGGCTATTACTCGTAATGACACGGCGCGGGCGCACGAATGTTACGTCAATTATTGAGCGGTCACACTCATTAGTCGCTCGATGTAATGATAGTAAAGCACGCCTGATACGACGAATAGAAAACTGAAATATAAGGCGTTTTTGAAGCATGTATGAATGTATAGTTGTGTGATATACTGTAGTGGATTATATAAAATATTATGAATTTGTTTGTTATATTTCAATTCAAGGGTAGTATGATTGAAACACGCTTTGGCCAAGTTATGTAATGTGCCTATTATAGCAAAAAAATATATTTCTGCTACATTTAAGTGAAACGTCGCCCGGGAGTCGAACCCGGCACGACATGTCATACAGTATCCAGGTGAAGAAGAAAAAGTATATTGCAATGATTATATATATATATAAGTAAGACAAAAAAAAGTCAGAAAATTGCAAAAAAAATAGCCGTCAGGGTATGATTGGTTTGTATATTATAGAAGTGTTAGATGAATAATAATTTATTTTATTTTTTATTTTTGTCGGCAATGAACGCCAGGCCCATCGACATCGGAGGACACGGTGGAGCATACGTTGGAGGTATGCCCGGCTTGGGCAGAGCACCGCCGTGTCCTCGTGGAGGCGATCGGTGGCGGGGATCTCTCGCGTCCGGCCCTGGTCCAGGCCATAGTACGGAGCGAGAGGGCATGGGAGGCCGTCACCTCCTTCTGCGAAGCAGTAATGCTCGCGAAGGAGGAGGCGGAGCGCGTGAGGGAGAGGCAAATTTCGCGCCCTCACGCCCCTAGCCACCGCAGGAGGAGACGCCCTGGGCGTCGGGAATCAATCGCTAATTCCCGGCCACCGTAGGCGCGGGCTTGCGGACGGTGAGCAATGGGTAGCTCGCCGTTCGGTAAGGACCAAGCCCGGGTCGACGGCGCGTTGTGTTCCACGTGCGCCTCAAAGAGTGTCAGCGAGTGAAGGGGTCCGATGAGACCACTGCCTGCCGGGGTTGCGGGAAAGTCCGAAAGGGATACAGTGGCCCCCTTTTTTTTTTTTTTTTTTTTTTGGGTGGGAAATCATCAAATGACGTCTCCCGCTCTGGGTGGAGCGGGAGGGCGTGTCAGACTCTTACTGACTAAAACCCACCCGTGTTCCTTCTGTTGCCTGTGCAATGCCAGGGGGCCACGGTATCCCTTTCGGACTAATCCCGCAACCCCGGCAGGCAATGGTCTCATCGGACCCCTTCACTTGCTGACTTCTCTTTGAGGCGCGCGTGGAACACAACGCGCCGTCGACCCGGGCCTGGTCCTTACCGGACGGCGAGCTACCCATTGCTCACCGTCCGCAAGCCCGCGCCTACGGTGGCCGGGAATCGGCAATCGATTCCCGACGCCCAGGGCGTCTCCTCCTGCGGCGGCTAGGGGCGTGAGGGCGCGAAATTTGCCTCTCCCTCACGCGTTCCGCCTCCTCCTTTGCGAGCATTACTGCTTCGCAGAAGGAGGTGACGGCCTCCCATGCCCTCTCGCTCCGTACCATGGCCTGGACCAGGGCCGGACGCGAGAGATCCCCGCCACCGATCGCCTCCACGAGGACACGGCGGTGCTCTGCCCAAGCCGGGCATACCTCCACCGTATGCTCCACCGTGTCCTCCGGGCGATCCACGCAGTGATGACATCCGGGCGTTTCCTCCCGCCTTATCCGAAACAGGTACCTCCCGAAACAGCCGTGTCCGGTGAGGACCTGCGTCAGGCGGAAGGTGAGGACGCCGTGGCGCCTCTCCAGCCACTCCTCAAAGAGGGGACTTATCGCCGCAATAGTGGCGTGCCCAGCACTGGGTTGCGACAATCGCACTCTCCATGCCGCCATGAGATCCCGTCGGAGCTCTGTCCGCTGTGCCGCGATTTCTCGCGGCATCGGAGTCAAGCCCCGGCGTTTCGCCTCCTCGCGCCACTCCCAAATATGCGCGAGGACTTTTGCCTCCAGATCCCATGGCGGCAATCCAGCAAGGAGGCTTGCCGCCTCACCGGAGACCGTGCGATATCCCCGGACCAGCCGGGTGGCCATGACCCTCTGGGACGCGTTCAACCTGCGGGCAGGCCGCCGCCTCAACGAACGCGCCCACACCGGTGCCCCGTACAGGGCCATGGACCGCACGATCCCCGCGTATAGCCTCCGGCAGGAGGCGTTTGGACCCCCTAGATTGGGCAGGAGCCGCTTCAATGCAGCCCCGGCCCGCTCCAGTCTGGGAGCCAAACGTCGGAAATGCTCCACGAAGTTCCACCGACTGTCGAGGACGAGTCCCAGGTACTTCATCGTCGACTCGACGCCGATGTGAACCCCTCCTACCGTTATTTGGGAACCCGACGGTGGCGCGTTCCGAGGACCATGAAAACACATGGCCTCGGACTTGTGCAAGGCCACCTCGAGTCCCAACTGCCGGATTCTGGCCACGATTGTCGCAACCCCGTGTGTCGCTAGTTCGGCCGCCGCCTGGTGCGACCTCCCCTGCGCCAGGACCAACGTGTCGTCAGCGTAACAAACGACGCTGACGCCATTGGGGAGGTCTGCGCGCAGCACCCAGTCGTATCCGATGTCCCACAGATGCGGCCCCAGGACCGATCCCTGTGGGACACCGCACGACATCTCTCGCCGGTTCCACTCTCCCTGGTGACCGGGGTAGATGATGGCCCTGTCCGTCAAATAGGCCTCGACCACACGACAGAGGTAGGTCGGCATCCGGTGATACCGGAGTGCCTCCCTGATGCAACTCCAGGGCAGGGTATTGAAGGCGTTGGCGATGTCTAGAGACACCGCCAAGACGACCCCACCCCGAGCCACCGCATCCCCCGTCGTGAGGGCTCGCACGCGCATGATGGCACCCACCGTGGAGCGCCCCCTGCGGAAACCAAACTGGCTCTCCGCCAAATCCGGCCCCACCCGCACCAGCCGCCCGACAAGGCGGTCTGCAATTACTCTTTCAAAGAGCTTGCCCACCTCGTCGAGCAGCACGATGGGCCGGTAAGCGGACGGAGAGTCCGCAGGGCGCCCCGGCTTCTTGATGAGGACCAGTTTCCCCGTCTTCCAACGAAGTGGGAACTGGCCCCTCTCCATGCATGCGCTTAAGAGCCCCCTTAGTCGAGGCCCGAGAGCCTCTGAGGCCAGGACCCAGGCTTTCCCAGGTAAGCCGTCGGGTCCTGGGGCGGTATTTCTGGCATTCAGCCTACGTACCGCCACCCTCATCTCTACCTCGGTCACCTCCGGAGCATCGTCGTCGTCGTCGGCGGTGTGGTCCGCATTGGGCACCGCAGTAGGCGGAGCCATGGGCGGGGAGGCATGTTCCCCTCGTGAAGGGAACAGAGCGCTCACCACATCCCCCACAAGCTGCGGCCGGAGACTCTGCGTAAGCGGGGGAGCCCATGGGCGGAGTTTCTCCCGCACCATTTTGTATGGGCGTCCCCACGGGTCTCTGTTCAGAGTCTCCAGCGACTCCTCGCGGGCCACTGCCCTGGCCCGCAGGATTTCCGCTTGGAGGGCGGTCTTCGCCACTCTGTACCCCTCGTACAGCTCCGCCTGAATGGCTTCCGTATCCGGAGGTCGAATACGGAGCCGGCGGTGCCTGGTGTACCGACGGCGCGCAGTAACGCACGCATTTCGCAGTGTCGTCAGCTGTCGCGACCACCAGTACACCTGGCGCGAAGCACGTCCGGGCTGGACCCGGGGCATTGCCACGTCACATATCTCGGACATGGCCTCCCGGAACCACTCCGCCTCGTCATTGATGTCGGCAGGCCTGTCCGGTGATGACACCCAGGCCTGCACGATTGAGGCTTCCAGGAGGAGCTCCCGGTCCAGCTGCTTCAGCGCCCACCGCGGACCACTCGGGGCCTGTCGGACCGGCGCGCTCGAGGTCTGGGCGGAGACGTCAAACCGGATGTACCGGTGATCGGAATACGTCTCCACCCCCTCCATGACGCGCCAGTCAATGACTCGTGGCGACAGAGCGGGGCTGGCGAACGAGATGTCCACCACTGATTCACCCCGCATCCGCACACACGTGGGGACAGAACCCCGGTTAAGGACGACCAGGCCTGTCTCCAGCGCCCAGTCCTCCACCATCCTGCCCCGTGTGTCCGTATACCGGGAACCCCAAGCCACATTCTTGGCATTGAAGTCCCCGAGGACGAGCACGGGGAGGGAACGGAACCCGACGACGACGACTCTCAACTCCGCAAGGGAGTTGTGGAACTCGGCGAGAGTTCGGTTCGGGGAGAAGTACGCGCCTACCACGACAATCTCCCCGAACCGTGCTGCAACGCAACCCCGTCCTCTCTTAACAGCCTCGAGGGACGGGGTACCGGCGGCGGCCGACGAAATTAGGGCCACTGAGCCGCTCAGGTCCTCCACCCAGTCATCCCTGGGCGGGACAAAGTACGGCTCAGCGACCACGGCGATGTTAATCGACCACTGCGCCATGCTCTGGAGCAACAAATGCTGAGCTGCGGCGCAGTGGTTGATGTTCGCCTGGAGGAGGCGAAATGGGGCCATTATTGGCACTCCATGTCAGCCCCCTCCTTAGCCCCCAGTGAGGGCCCTGCCGCGACGGCTGCGGCGACGGCGACGGTTGTGGAGGCGGCAACGGCGGCGGTGGCGGCGGTTGCGGCTGTGACGGCGGTTGCGGCTGTGACGGCGGTGGCAGGTGGCTTGCCTCTAGCCTTGGTGGGTGGAGCGCAGGCCTTGCTCCCAATCCGGTGGCCGGCTGGCTTGCCAGCCGCCGCACATACGACGCAATGCGGCGTGGCTTCGCACGAGCCGGCCTTGTGACCGGGCTGACCACAGCGGTAGCAGTGACCGCTGCGGTCCACCTCCGAGGTGCATTTAGCTCCCACGTGGTTGCCCACATGGCAGCGGTAGCACCTCAGAGGTCTGGGTTCCAGCAGTTTGACCTGCGCGGACACCCAGCCCACCAATAACCTTTGGCCCTCCCCGGCAATTTTCTTGGCCGCCGACACGGGGCAGCTCACTGTAACGGCTCGCATCCCCGTGAAGTCAGGACGGATGGCGCCTGCCCTAACCTGCTCGGCAGAGCACCCCCCAGTCCTAACGACAGCGGCCACCACCTGTCCCTCCGTCACAGAGTCGTCCAAGCCCTGAATACGCATGTCAGCGCATTTGGTGGGCCTGGACACTCGGGCCTCGTCCGCATTTAAGGACGCCCTAAGCCTTTCAGCCAGAGCGTCAGCGGCCGGGCCGCTTGCCGCACCGGGGACCTCCAGCATCCGGGCCCCAGTCGCAGTGACCCTCACCCGGATGCCCTCAGTGGCACCGATCTCGTTGAGGTCCACCGCCGCCCCCACCTTGGCGAGCACGTCACGGTAGGACACGCCCTTCATCTCCGCCTCTGGCTGTAGTGTAATCACTACAGCTGCGGACTTCGGGGCGCGAAGCCTAGCCGCGACGCTTCGCTCCTTGCGCCGCTGCCTCCTCTCCTTCTTCTTGGCCGCCCTTTTTGCCTTCGCTGCCTTCCTCTTCTCCCCGGCTACCTGCCATTCGGCGTCAGCCGGGGTAGAATTAAGAGGAGGCGGGGGCAGCTGTTTCGCCGCTAGGGCCCGGGCCTTCGCCGCCTGGGCCGGGACCTTCGCCACCTGGGCCGGGGCCCTCGCCGCCTGTGTAGCCACCCCACCCTTAGTCTGCCCCGACGAGCCTGGTTTGGCTGAGGCAGCTGCGGTGGTGGCATACGATGCCGTCTTCTGCTGGCCAGAGGCCGGCATGCTCGCCGCTAGAGGAGGGCGCAGGACGATGGCTTCTAGCGCAGAAAAACGAGACCGCAAAGAAGCCATCTCCTGCCTCACCAGGGTCAAAACCCGGTCCTCCGCAGGCACGGGCCGTCCCTGCCCAAGCTGCTCCCTCCTCTGCGGCACCTCACGAGGGCCGGCACCCCGAAGCCCGACCAGGTCCGCTCGGAGCTCCTCATTCTCCTTTCGGAGAAGCTCCATGGCGGCTGTCAGGCGGGCGACCTCCGCCCGCATCTCGGACATGCCGTCCGACGGAGGCCTGAGGTGATAGGCCTCCGCTGCCGCCAAAATAGAGGCCATGACCGCGGGTATGGCCTTGTCTTTAGAGGACTGAGTCCTCTTCAAGGCCAAACCCTTGATCGCGGCAGCCACGGCCTCCGCAAACCTGGCCGCTCGCTCCGAATTGGAGCCGCCAGGGGCATCCGGCTCACCACCTGCCGACTCTGTAAGGGCCACCATGGTGGTCGTCCCTACAAGGTGGTTTTCCTCTTCCGTAGAGGGTCTCTCCAGCTCGTTTGGGCTGGCCCGGCTCGGCTCGCCAGCCTCCTTATTGGTGAGCCCTCTACCCACGCCTTTTCCCCGGGCCGCACCCCGCCGACTAGAGTGAATTTTTCGTCTGTGGCCTTGGCCCGAGACCCCCTCATCGGCAGACGACCCTTGGCCATCTTCCGGTTTGGACCGCTTCCGTAGGAACTTTCGGTTCCTCCGGGCAGCCCCCACCACTTCGCGCTCAGAGCTCTGACCAGTGCTCTTTGCGCCCGATGCAGCGTCGGACTCCGACCCCGCATCACTTCCCTCCTCTCTGTTTGGTTTTTTGTTTTTGTCTTTTTCCATATTAGATCCCACGAGTGTAAACTTTGTGTATTTACTCAAAATATTGTGGTTCGCACTAGCGACTAATTATCAAATAGCTACCCATTAATCAAGCTTACAACCTCCCTCACGGTGCGCCGCCGCTTGGAGGTTTGGGGTAATTTTTTATAGAGGATTTCTTCCTCGCGGTCCGGGCGGTTAAGCCAAGACCCTCGACCCCCGTCAAGTGCCAGAGACATGACCTTGACACTCTTCGGGGCTACGAGACCAACGGTGGCAGAAGGCTTCCTCCTGCCTGCCCGACGGCAGTGTTAGTGCACGCCGAGCCCGTACACCAACGCTGCTCAACGTGTGCTCTCTCCGAGTACACGTTAGAGCGTTCCTCCGACAGGATATTGGCATGCAGACAACGAGACCCCTTAGGCACACAGTACCTAATGGGGAGACATTGCCCGCATCCCAGGGTGCACCGTCCTGAAGACTGGCCTTCCCCCCGGACGCATCCGAAGGGAATTCCAGCCCACAGGCACACGGGGAGGTTTCCTGTCCAAGCACCCCATACAGTGGCCCCCTGGCATTGCACAGGCAACAGAAGGAACACGGGTGGGTTTTAGTCAGTAAGAGTCTGACACGCCCTCCCGTTCCACCCAGAGCGGGAGACGTCATTTGATGATTTCCCACCCAAAAAAAAAAAAAAAAATGCCCATCGACATTACGTTAGTTATCTTAAGTTTTTTTTTTTTGTGACGCGAGTGAACCTTCGTGGGCCAATGCTTCGTAAAGCTCCTGCTCCGTGCTTAAGGTCGTAATTTAGATTCGATGAAATGAACCCAAGCCTCTACAGTGCAAACAAACCTGAATTTGGATAATAACTATGACGAAAACCGATTTAACTGGTAATACATGAGGTAATGCGAAATTAAAAAAAAATTAATAGTTATTTGTTATATAAGAGTGCAAAGTTGCTTTTTAACCGCGTGTTCAATTTTGATGACCGAGCAAGCGAAGGATTCTAAAATTGAATCACGAGCGCAGCGAGTGATTCAAAATTAGAATCCTGAGCGTTAGCGAGGGAATCAAAAGAGCACGAGGTGAAAAATCTTTGCACTCGAGTGCAACACGTAACTTTTCATTCCACCTCAGCGAGGAAATGACTAAATGCAAAAAAAAAAACGTTTACAATCACAAGATAGGTACCTACACTTTTATTTCAGTTTAGGTATTAATTACTACATTATGACAGGTAGGTAAGTATTACAGAATAATCTTTAAATTATAACAAAATAATACTAAGGTATAATTAAGAAAATTTTAAAGTAACGTTGCTACAGTTATTTAAATTGAGTGTAATATTTTTGTTTGGTACTGTAATATTGGTGTTAGTCACTTGTGTACTGTTTTTCGGTAAACTATCTGTCATACTTAATAGTTGTACCGATTCATCGGATTCCCTTGGCGTGAATGTTGGAGAGAGAGGGAGATGGTTAGGTGTTTCATAACGGCTTATTTTTGATGTAGAAGGGCCAGTCCAAGGATCCGATTGAGGCTCTTTCAGTGTAATGGCTCCTACGATGCCTTCACATATTTTAGACTTATTTTGGATGGAATCCTCTATGTATCCCTCTACAACTGCATTGGACTTCCAGCCTCCGTGGCGCTTAAGGGACAGGAGATCAGCTCCGGAATCAGCCAAAAGTGTGGCTGAAGTTCGTCGGAAACAATGACCCGTGTACAACAGGGGTTCTGGAAGTTCAAGAAATGTTGCTATTTCTCGTGGGATACTGCCAATTTTATTAGTACCCATAGGCTGTCTAACACACTTTCCATTGCGATACTGTAGAAAAAATCGATTGATTGGAGTGTTAGGCGGGCGTAAGGCTTGATATTTCTCAACAATCGTTACGTATTCCTTGCGAATGACGAAGTTGCGGTCTCTTTTTGTCTTTGTATTAGGTAAATTAATTAATAGTAAATCATCTGAATGTTTCTCAATGTTTTTGACATTAAGTTGTGTTAGTTCATTAGTTCGACATGCTCCGTTTATTCCAATAATAAGAACAACCTGTAACGTAAAGAGTATTGTAGTAGATAAATGAATAAAATTGATATGAACGCATAATTATGCCTATCAACATCTACTAAGTATACTATTTAATTGAGATTAATATACTTAAGTAGATACTGAATGTGCAACTGACTTACTTTTGCCGCCAAATATACGGAATCGGGTGCTTCGTTAAGAAACTTTTCAATATCAGATACTGTGAAAACCTTCGATTTTTTTGGTTGATGACCAGATGAGGCTCTTTTTAAAAATGCCACTAATTTAGGATAGGTATCGATATGTTTGTCTTTTTTCATCTTTATTGTTGCTTTTAGCATCGAATACGTACTCCATAGAGTGCTTGCTTTCTTGTTCTCGGATAATTCTATAAAATATGCCAGCAAAACGTTTTCTGAGAAAGTTTTGGCTCCTTTTGCTAGTCGCCACGTGTTGAACATATCGTACTGTTTTAAATACTTCTCGCGTGATTGTTGAGGGAGAAAGCTCATTTGCGCATTATTAACAGTTTCAGTCAATTCTGTTGGCGTCAAGCAAACTTCCTCGTCGCTAGAATCACTCATTTTAGTTTTTTCACTTGTTTTCAAGTTTCTTGTTTTTAATATAAGGTTTAACAATGACGTGAAAAAATGCCGCGTAAAGAACCGCGTACAAAGCAAATTGAAAAAAGAACACCAAGAAGGTTCCGAGTCTGAGTTTTTAACAAATTAAAAAAAAGTTGTATGATATATTCGGCACCATAGAGGTAGCAGTAAATAGGTTTAATGTTTTTTTTAATTCACAAACTTAGTGCACACGATGTTCTAAATTCAATTTACTTTATCCTCTAGAGAATAAAAACGGCTTTTCCACTCAGATATTGAAGATTAAAAATACTCTTTCCGAGATGGTGGGATGAAAAAGATATTAACTATTCGAGGATTAAAGGCGACGTATGTTGTATAACCGCTGTGAGTTGCCAGCATCAGAGTGTAGCGTCGCGCCGCTGGTGGACGCTGGGAAGCTCTCACTATCGTTGTCGGCTCGGGATCGGCCGCAAAACCGCCTGCTTCACCTCAGAGGCACCAGGTCGCGATAGTCGGCTTCGCGCGGACAGCGTTACGGCAGTGCCGGCCAATGCACTGAACCCTACCTCCCGGATACGAGTCCATGACCACATGGACTCGTATGTTGTCGTCCTTTTATGTTGGTATGTAGAATACCTTCTATGGGAAGAATGTCCCGGTCCCTCGGAAGGACCTTAGCGATTACTGCGATACTGCAACGTGTCTGTTCACACAAGAAAACACAGGGGAAAATTTAATACAAAGTCAATTTACATCTCCAAGTGAGCCTGGGTAGCTGACGACTGACTGCAAACAAGCATGAATCTTATTTATGTCTCGTTCCATCAAACAAATTTTAAATTACTGCCAAACGTGCCAATATTTTATAAATAAAACATGTTCGGCCTTTTTCGCGTGTAAAGAGGCGTATTTGGCAGCGGAAGGCTGCATTACGTATTAGCAACATTTAAATGTCCAGTGACTATAATATTCATCAAAATGTCTAGAAACTTAAATACTAGCCTTTGTTCTTGGTAGAATCGGACGGTAAATCTACGTACCTGTACATACTCGTATTCTCGTAAACTAAGTGCAGCTGAGTTCAATGCACTGTTACAGCTTCATTAAAATTACGACTTACTACAAAACGTAACGGTGAAGAGAAAATAAAGTAAAAAAAGAACAATTTACAGAATACAGTAGGATCCACTTTATTTAAGTAGCGTTAATTTTTTGCACCGACAAGGTGACAAACCCTGTCATCGTGTTGTGGTGCGTGCAGTTATAAAATCGGCAAAACAAAATCAGGGAAACAATAAAAAAAATAAAAAATATACGAAAGATAATGTAACAGCATCCTACTTTCTGCCAATGATATCAAACTTCTATAATCAATAGGTACGTTAGCCCAGCATGCCATGATTATGTTTTATGTAGAATATTAAAATATGGTGCGTAAAGGCCCCTACACACTGTGCCAGCGGCAAGCCGCGGTGCGCCCAGCTTGCCGGTCCGTGCCGCCGCCGCCGCGCCGGCGCCGGCGCTGTGTGTGCACCTGTAGACTAGCGGGAGTATGTGACGCCGACATGGAGTTACCATTTCTCCCAGATGTGTCCAAGTAACGGGGAACAGTGAATCTATGGGGCTGGTTATCTTGTCGCGCGAGTATTTAAAGTCAAACGATATTTATTAACAACATTGTTCTTGAAGGAGCATTTTTCCACGCTTCTATGTGAACGAACTGAAGATAACATTGCCAGTCACAGTTTCATACTAACTGAAATAAATTTATTACATAATATGGAATATAGAAAATCAAATATAAAAATGAAAATATGAATACATAAATAATAATATAATTTAATAATAATCAAAATATTTCTGAGAATTTCATTACATTATTCATATAAATACATAATTTCAAAATTACACCTATGTTCACAAATCTAATAATATATAATAATAATAATTATGTATATACAGGGTGTTTGGCGCATGGACCGACACAATTATTTGGGGGATTGGGAGCGTCATTTGGGAGGTTTCACCCAAAGACCCCATGTCCTAAGTGTCACGGTTATTGAGATGTTTTTTTTTGTTTTTTTCACAAAATTACCCGAAATCTCCCCTTTAAATAGTCATTACTTTTTTGTTTATTGTTCTAATTGCACGAAATAACTTTTATTGTATTCTGCAATGTATTCTTATTCTAAATAAATAAAGAACTTTTTTAAATAAAACTATGTTCATAATTTTTGGAAAAAATCTAAAAAAATCATATCTTATTAACCGTGACACTTAGGACATGGGATCTTTGGGTGAAACTTCGCAAATGACCCTCTCAACTCCCCAAAAAATTGTGTCGGTCCATGCGCCAAACACCCTGTATAAATAATTATACACCCAATTAAACACATCTAATAATTAATTTATTAAAATATTAATTGTTTAAATTGTAACTTATCCCTCTTCCTCTCTCCTAATTGTGCTTTGCCCGACAGGGTCCATATTGATCTTTTATTTTTTTATACCATCTATGTAATACATATGTAATGCAATAAAGAATTGAGTATTGAGTATTGACAAAAATTCAATCAATCAATACAAAAATTAATTTTGTAACTTAAAACGGTTCTTCTATTAAGTTACAAAATTATTTTTTGTAAGTTTTATTTAATTATAATTATTATTTATTGTATACACAGTCTTTCGCTTAATCATCTTCTATATTTTATTAATTTAACAACAAAGATGAGGCACACTATGTGATAGTTATGTTTGACATAGAACGGGACATACTCGTAGAACACATAACACGTCACTTTGTCAGTCAAACAGATGTTCATTAATTTTACTTCTCTCAGAGGTGCCGAAATATTAATGGCAGTTTAATTCGTATAGATATCAAATACAACTCAACACATATTGTTGATTACTAAACAATGCTTACAAATGAAGTGATGGGCCGTTTTAGTTTGTAATGATGGTGGTCGCGAGGTCTAAAGGTCGAGGCTGGTGTTGTAGGCTCTAATACACTGTTATTATTTATTTATTTAGATCGAGGACATGTACGGTGTACCATTTGAAATCCATCATTTTAATGTTGTTTAAAGCCCCTGTAGGTGTTTTATAATTATTATAGAGATTTTTTATACATAGTAATTCCGACTTTTTGCAAGATTTTAGTGATTGGACACAACATTAACGTTAGTTCAATTGACGTAAAGTTTTAAAAACTTTCGTTTTAAAAGCATCCACAACAATCAACTAAACTCAGTTCAGATACATAAGCTTAAAACTTCTGTTTCTAATTTCCCCACTCCTCCAACAGGATGAAATGGAAGCCTGGACCCCAGTCCTCACCAACATCGCCCTCCTCATCATCGCGTCCGTGCACTGCCTGGTCTGCATCATCAGCATCTACCATCTCTCCAAAAGGATCTGCCCCTGCTTCCGCGCCAAACAAGCGTACGACCACAACCAGTTCGACCCGACCTTCAGGCCTGTGCAGCAGTTCGTGGTCAGCGTGGATGAAGTGAAGAAGGGCCAAGATGTGGAGAGGGTCAGGAACCACGAGCTCTGCAAGGAGCTGGAGGTCAAGCTGCAGGGGGAGACCATGAAGAAGAAGAAGGTGACCTACTTGCATCCATAATATATGTAGATTAGATGGGCGTTGGTCTAGTGGTGATTACTGCTGAGCATGAGGTCCTGTGTTCGATTTCCAGGTCGGGCAAAGTGTTATTGGGTTCGTCCAACTAGAATTTCTCTTTAGAAGCCCGGAGTCTTTGTGCCCGGTTGATGGCAGTAGCCTCTGCACCTATTACAGGTCACTTAAACGTGACTGGCGAAATGTGAGAAAATTAAAGATACTATAGTAATAATAGTAACCCCTAAGAGTTAGATACACCCCTACCCAGCCCTTAGGGGATTACAGGCGTGATGATAAGTTCTGAGAATGTCATGTTAGTAGGTAGAGTACTCTTAATCGTACACTGTGATAAAGTCGTCTTGGGTTAGGTTGCTGTGTGTTTTTCCGAAACAAAAAGTATAACAGAAGCTGTTTAAACGATTATTGACGTGGTAGATCAGTTTTCTAGTTAAGTGATTTGAGAGCGGGAGGTGTCCGTAGAAAATAGTAGTGTGCTTACGCTGTTAACGAGATATTGGCGAGAAAACGTTCATTTGAAACATGTGGTACTGTAACATTGAGAAGAAAAGATTTAAATGGTTTCTGAAAGTATAAATTCGAAAATCTGTGGTTAATAAAACGCTGAACTAGATAAATGATGATTTTTCGATGGCCAAAATAGCACACAAAAAAATCTTATGCCAATGAACAGATTACATGAAATCAATTAAGAACCGGGCGTTATTACCTTAACGCGTAAAGTTGCCATAATTATTGTGCACATTTTGACCATATCTGTGTTCCTAGGAGGAGCCGGAGTACGGCAGCGCCAACAGCAAAGAGAAGCTGGTGACGCGGTGGCTGGGGCGGCACCAGACGCCGGCGGGGGCAGGTGGGGGCGCGGGCGCGGGCGCGCTGGCTACTGCCCGCCGCCGGGGCGTGCGCAAGCAGAGGAAGCCGCCCCCGCTCGTGCTGCTGCCTGCACATCCTGCTAGCACGGTTAGTGACATATTTTTGGATCGTTTGTGTAATGAGTAATGACTCCTTCCTTCCTTCCTAGTCGGTGCACTCTTGACAGAGCGGTCGTGGCTGTTATGACGTATGTTGATATGGGACTAATTTCGTTATGTGGCTTATTGATTCTATTTAGGTGTTTTCAGGTGCATACTCACAAACGCGCCACAAGAGACACGGGAAATATCCTAGTAGTTATCGTATCTGTTCAATTAAAATTAAATAGACATCGATTTTGATATGTTAATGAATTTATTACTTACCTTACGACGATCTTGACTTAGGATGTTTTGCAATAGCATAATTAGTAAAGTTTACCTACAACTAATCGAAATTAGTTTGTCGGATTACTTCTTGCCTGCACGTTTAAAATACCGTGAAATACTTCGTAACGCGAATTTCATTAATATTATTCGTGTAAATAATTTAGCTGAATAAGTACGGACAGTGAATTATTCAAAATGAATTAATTAATCTTTTTTAGGCAAAATCGTTTAGTTTCCAGTTGTAACGGCTAGTGAAGTGATGCGTAACTGAAATGATATAGCGTTTTTGTAATAATTGTAGCTGTTTTGTTTTCCTTCATAATTTATAATTTTGTATAAGTACACCGTTATTACATGCAACTTATATACTTTGCCAAACATGAATATTATTTTTGGTGTTTGAAAAATAGTCTAGCCTAAGCAACCGGCTATATAAAATAATCGAGTGAAAAGTTCAGTGGAAATTAAAAAAAAAAAATAACAAAAAAAAAAGGAATTACATCTTGTTCTCACATTTTCACCTTTACGAGCCAACCGCGCATACAGAAGACATCAACGCGTTCGTCACCACATTTACTCATTAGCTGTGGAATGACCACAGAATACGTTCACCATATTGAAGGGCATTACTATTTTGTTAATTAGCTACGATTACATTAATTACGATTCCTGATTACGTTAACAGATCCGTTCCAGTTTTAGTTAAGTTACTCTTTTAGGTAGGTTAAATAATACTTTGTATTGGTTTTCATAAAACAATGCAAACTTTAAATAAACGAAAACAACAAACAACCTCGAGTTTTGGAGACGCATATTAAGGGTACGCTAGTCGGTCATTCTTCCATACTAACGTAGTATGGTGATAACTCGTCTGTTTTACGATATATATGTTTGATATAATGTTTAAAACTAAAAATTATATCAATTTGACTTATCATTATCTAGCCATGTATGGAAGCAGAATTGGAAAAAAATATTGTTTGGAAGTTATGAGCGTCGAAACTTCCTTGTTCAACACTAATTGTAACTTGTCTTTGGGCGTAAATAAATAACTTATGTAGTAAAATAATGGCAAAAAATAAATCGTACAGGGATACATAATTTATTCAAATGTTCAAATAATTTTATTTCGAGTAAATACATACAGTAGTTTTTCCATAATATCAATACGCCCAAAGGTCTGCTAAAAAAAAATTATGCGCTCGTTTTCGTTATAAATCATCGTTTGTTTCACTAAATAAATTAATAAATATATAAATAAAAATTAGATAAATAAATACTAAATAAATAAAAGTAGACTATTAATAATTAGACTAATTAGCATGCAAATTAGTCAAGCCCACGAACGAGTTCGAGTCGTCGAGTAGTGTACCCTTAAGGTAAATACTTAAAAACGTAATAAATTCACACATATGTGTATAATGTATGCACATTTCGCCTATTAGAGCTAGTCCTTTGGCATCAACCGGGCCCAAATCCAGACCAAAAACACTTAAGAGGGAACAGGGGCTGCGAGGAATTTGAAAAATAGGTATTTGAAGAAACTATTGCCGTCGCGCTGCGCCCGAAGAACCGAGTTAAACCCCGTAAAGTGCGATAGGGACAACTGCAGCTCAGACCGATTATATCACAAATTTTTTGACGAAAATGACGTTTGGCATTCTCCTTTTTTCTCCTCGAAAACTAAGCCGATTTAATAATTTTTTACATTAAATTTTTAAGAAAGAGTATGTCTAGGTTCCTATTATTTTCTTTTATGCTAAAAACTTTTCCGAATTAGTTTGGTAGTCCTCTAATCACGGCGGTTAAAATGGGGCATTTTTGTAATTTTTGGAGGGTCATAGTTTCCTTACTTATTAATTTACGAAAAAAAAGAAATGACAGGGACATGCCTACAGAGTACCCAATTTTATAAAAAAAAAATGACAGCTCTAGAAGCATTATTCAGGAAGAAAAACGGGGAATACGTTTGTATGGAGAATCGCGGGCCCTGTTCGAATCCAGAACAAGACCAAGATCGCAAGGCAGTCAAAAATATAGAAGAATGTATAGATTGAATTTATATCATTTCACAATTAGCACAACAAAATAATAACACAAAAATCTTCTAAAGATTACGTGCGTACCCGCTGCGTGGTCGCGTCTGTCAGGACGTGCCCAGCACTGGGCCAGGCCCAACAACCAGCGACAGTCACGACGCTGATGTAACGTTATTTAGAATGAACACACGTTATTATCGCAGTTATTATTAATAAAAAAATAAAATAAAAAAAAATAATGATTGAACATCGTGAGGTTAAAGTGTAAACTTCTAATGTTATGGAAGGCGCACGAGTTAATTAAAATTAATCGATTAAACATGATATAGCAAACGTAATGATTTGACTATCGTAAAATATAAAACCCCTACGATACAATTACAAAAACAAATATTTTTTGTATCCTAGCTGAACCGGTCGCTAAGAAAACATTGTTTTTAAGAATCAATCGCATTACTCGGTTAGTTGTAATGTTTAATTCATGTCACGCACAGTTTTTTCAAGATTCGATCTTTGAGTCGTAAAAAAAACACTGCGAACTGAACAAGTCATGGATTACATACATAATTATGATAACAAACACTAGATCATAATCGAACCTGTTATTAATGGTCATATTTAGATAGGTTACAAAAAACTAAGTTATTCACGACCAAACCCCGCTAAGTGCGTACAGCCGTCAGTCATGAGTGTTCCGCATTGCGCGGGCGCAGGTCCTTCCTGAACAGATTGATATGCTGACACGCCTCTTATGTAATCGTATCTTTTTGTGAACATACGTTGTTGGTTTGTTTGCAAACATTTTTTTACTTAAAAGTTTAAAAATACGGTTATTTCCTTTTTGATCAATACTTTTTTTCGGTTTAAATAACTTACAATTTAGATGCATTGCTGAGTACAACAATCTCATATTTATTTGATTCCACAGCTTTATATTTTCCCAAGAATATAACATCCACTGTGTCACCGCAACACTAGCCTCAATCAAAGAACTGCTCACTCTTGTCCACTGCTGGACATAACAATACAACATCGAGGCCTTCAGTATCCGGTCTGGGCCATCTTCCTTCTTCAGGTTCAGCTAACCAACTAAAAGCCTTTGCCGACTATGTTTGCCAATTCTCTATTGCTAATACTTTTTATTTTAAAAGATTAGTCACTTTTATGAATTAAATTAACATAAATCTACAGCTTGTTTCTCTTTTCACTTCTTGTGTTTTCACTGAGAAACGGTAATTCTGGTAGAAACCGAAATAAACAAGAACAAACGCCCGCAAATATTTAGATCGCGGCGTACGCGCAGGTCACAGAGTAAGAAAATACAGAAAGGTCACCCGATTTAAACTTATCACGCTATATTATTATATGGTGAAGGGTGGGCGTTTTGGGGAACTGTCTTATGTAATTTTGACGTTTGAAAAGTGCTGATTCTCAGCCTAGTTTGAATAAATGACTTTTGAATTTATTAAATTACAAAATAAGAAAAATATGCATAAAAATCAACAAACAAAACAAACGAAAATCTAACACACAATATAATATATGTATCATATAAAAAACATAATACGTATAATGTCTTAGTTACGGTTTGTTGTTATAGATCTTAGTTACACGATAGACAGAACCGAACAAAAGCAAATTTATTTTGTGTGAACCTTCTGTATCCAGTTTGTATTCAGAGTAACACGCTCATTGGATAGTAACGAATATCTTTGAATCTAATTGAGACAAAATTACATTTCGTTGTAATTGAAAAAGAAATGGTTGGTAGCAAGTAGTAGTAACTATGTAGTTTAAAACAATTTGAAAAATTACTATTTTGACGAATCATGTTTTTTGTCAGATTGTTAGCACTTTAGCTACATGTTACGTGACTTCGAAATGTGTCAGTTAAATAACTGCGTTTTCTAGCAAAACTGACACCGTGTGACGACGGGACAGCTTATTTTAACGCAGTACGATACATTATAATACTGGCACTTGACGTAATTGTTAAAATTATCTATTGCAACAAAACTAATAAGCATTACCGTATGCAAATTACTATCACAAAAACTGTAGCTTTTGAATTTGGTTAAGTCGAACAGGTTGTTGATTTAACCATGTTTAAATCGTATCCCGTAAAATCCTACCAAACCCGTATAAAACAGCCTACTGCTATTTCATATTTACTATAGATAGTAAGATACAATAAATACAAACAATTATGTAAATACTGAGCAGGTTATCTTTGACTAAATAATATAAGCTTAACGCATAATTAGTTGCTCTCTTTAAACTTTATTTACGGCATAAAGTTTGCACAACAATAACCGCTAGCTTTTACTGCTTCCATAAATTCAGGAGAAAAAAATCGGTATAAAAAGAGATGTGAAAAAAATTCTTGCCATTCGCGGCGCGTACGCACAATAACTGGTCACTTTCGACAAACGCCCATTGAACATGGATAGGGTTGACACTTTCCTGGATTGACAATATACAGTAGGTAAGCAGTGACATTCAAATTCAGAATAGACATAAGTAAATACCGCACTTAAGGGCCTACCGACCATTTGCCTTTGTCTTTATCTTTTTCTTTACGTGTGAAGAGTAAAGAAAATAACCAAACTTTTGTACTTTTTCAATGCTTTTCGTTGTTTTTTTCATCATATTGCTCATATTACTCATCATAATCCATCACTCAATGCAGCTTGGCATTAGACATTTTAAGGTATATTTTTAACTATAATTATAATTGTTAGTGAAGGTATAAACTGCTTTTAATGACAATTAAGAGGTGTGTTTGAACATTTTTTTGAAGCATTAATGTATGTTTAATTATGATTTGAGTTCCATCACTGTATTAAAATAAGACTTGAAAATATAATTTTTTTTTTTTTTGTCAAAATTATTTACGGTTTAAGAGATACATTGCTTTAAAAAACCCCGTTTTCAGAATACTGCGCCTTAAACGAATATAAAATACAAAGTCAAATAATTTATTTCAATTAGGCACAAAAAGGCACTTTTCTACGTCAACATTTACAAAAGAAAAAAAAAAATGATTCTAGTCGCCCATTCCAAAAGGTCGTTTTCGTATGGAGAAGAATGGGCAAGAAACTCCACCGTTACTCTTTTAAAATATTTTCACAATATCCATATACATTAATTATTATATGTGAAAACGATGCACCTAGAATAAGATTACTATACCACGATAGGTAAAAAGAATGAAAAATGAAGGAATGACATAAATTAATTATGTGATAGATGCATGGTGCTCACATATTTACAAACATTGTAAAATTATACGATATTCTTAACATTTTAACAAGTACTACTAATAATAAGTCAGTGTGTGAGTTCAAGTAATCACAGAATATAAAATTAATGTTTAAAAAAAAAATATTATACAATTAAATTGGCAACCAGTTAGATTTTGTCTAAATTCTAAATTGTCCTATGGAGCAGGACCAGCATGTTTCCAAGCATTTTTATCTTGGATATAATCCTCTAATTTGTAATATGCCTGTTTACAAAGTGTACTTTTTATATGAGTTTTAAATTTTGTTTCATTTAATTCTAATATATCACAAGGTATTCTGTTGTAACATTTAATACAATAGTGGCTATACTTAAATATACGACTAAGCCGCACGTCACTAGTTAACACTTGAACTACCGCCCGACGAAATAAAGACGCAGTCTAAGATAAATATGTAGTTACCGATAGCCTATACGTCTAGCGCCCCCTGGGAATTCAGATAGGTACCAGCTACCAGCACCAGCTTGCTGAATAGCTAATTTTTTACCACGGCATGAGAAATATACAATACAGAATAAAATAATTATATTGTCAACCCTAGTAAATGAGCGGCAGAGCATGACGCCCGCGCAGCACCCTGAGACAAGACACCGACCATTGAGTGAGCGCCGGAACCGCTATGAGAAATAAACGATTTGATCTTTCATCGCGACAGTTCACTACTTTTTTTCAGTAATATTTCGACGACTTTGTTAGAAGATAGCTTCTGCCCGCGACTTCGTCCGCGTGAAAGTTCTTGTTTCCACGATCCACCGCGTCGCATCGCATCGCCCGCCCGCGCTATTACTTCGTTTTCGGTTAGCGTTATTTCAGACTTTTTTCTTTTTGCTCGGCCCCCCTAAGGGACGTAGCGTAGGTAGTCCCAGAGACTAGCGCCTTCAAACAAAAACTCACGGGTTTCTTTGTGAAAAAGTCACGGGTCATAATAGAGATCATGTTTATAGAGAAAAGTGAAATATTGAGTATTTAGTAGCTTAGTTTTCCTTTAAACTCCCATTCAAAGATGAAAGCCTGCCCGTTAAACTGACTGTGGAATAACTAATGCATTACCATTCGTTAGAATGGGGTTGTGCGCGTGAGCGTGGTGTGCAGACGGAAAGGAAACCTCTCAACTCATGGGTCTTTCGAAATAGGTACTTAAATCCAGACATCTAAGAAAGGTCAACAATCAATACCGTTTAACACCGTCGACTCCACCCATTTTCATAGAACTCATACGACATGCCGCCATACATATTGGAAGTGAACTCTCCGGGAGGGTTGCCGGTATTACGTTTGCGCGAAACCAACGACGCGCGACGACGCGAAAAACATACATGTAAATGAGCCCTCCGCGAGGGCTCTCGGCATCCCATATGTGACTAGTCGAACCCTCCAGGAGGGCTCCCGGCACTGAACGTGTTAAGTCTAGTTTTTGCCTTTGGAAGAAATATTGTCTAATCCATCACAAATAGGTAATGGTCATTTAGCTAAGTGAGCAGCTGACAGCTGTACGAGTTTTCCGAAGTCGTGAACTTAAATATCACAATTAGCTATGCATAGCATTGTTATCTGCAAACTCCACGTACTGGTCAGTGAGATATCCCCGCACTGTGAAGAATTCGCGTGTGTGTATGAGAGCGGAACGGCACAAAAAGCGCGCCGCTATGCGCCCGCGCCGCGCGCGGGGCGCGAGCTGCGCACGAGGTTTGATTGCCGGCTTCATTGGTTGTAACCGATCGTGGCATTAGTGTTACTGGTGGTTCATCAGAGCTTGAGTTAATTACATTAATTTGTCATAAACATGCAATCTGTCGCCTATTTTAAATAAACTACAGGCTATCTCTTATTCTTTTACTTCGTCACGAGAAAATGCAAATTGTCGGTATTTGTCGATAATAAATAAATTAGTTAAGAAAACTTGTCACATTGGCCTTATTGAGTTTTAGAACATTTGTAAAACCAACTCAATGTAACTAAAAGTAAGAACCTCACTTCACCTGCTTCACGAGAACTCGTAGGGCGATGCTGGGACAGATTGGAATCTGGTTCTGATTATGACACGTCGTTATCGTACATCAACTAGTAGCTAAACCCTGATATTAACACCGTTTAGCTGATAAGATCACGATACACAGAGCGCGTAGCTTCACTTACCATGCACCAGATCACTGGCACAAATGGCCCATATTACTAACCTCCAAGATGATTTATTGATTGGTTCCGACTATTAATTAGCTTTATCAATCACACATCAGCGATATTTCGACATTTACATAACTCGTATACGACAGTCTGATAGGTACTCAATTTGAATATAAATTAGCAGAAATAATTCGCGATGCTGGCAACACACTTTTGAAATACCTATTGCTTTATGCTAAATGTCAAACATGGTATTTTCGCACAATAATCTAAATGGAGGTCATTGAACATATTCTAGTCTGACTGGAAGTGGGTCAGAAACGTCTACTGGTAATATACTTGATTTATTATTTAGATAATATAATATGTTAATTAGCTTATTTTATTGCTTTTTGCGGTGAATTCCGGGGGCTTGTGTTGGATTAGAAGTTGAAATCTATGTTACATACAATATTTTGAGTTAATACTGGAGGTGTGACTGTTCTCATGTGCATGAGATTGCAATAAAATAAAGTGAGAAAGTGGATCCTTGTGCCCGACACCGGGCGTCACCCGCTACGTGCGCTGCGACCTTACTAACGAGCAGTATTTGCCCGGTATCGATCCACACAGAATTATACTAGATTTGATTTGACACCGTCTTGTAAATACGACCACAGTTGTGATGCACTGGTCTACCTAACTCTGTACTTTTCCGAAACTTTTCTGTTGGAGGATTCTCACAGGTGAATCTGTAGCTATTGCATGTTTGCTAGCATTTGACAAATGAGGGTCACTTCAAAGTTGCACAATCATCACGACAGTGTTGAAAACAGAGCTGATGACGACCTGCTCCACTTCCAGTCGTAATTCCAACTGGTGTTCATGTATTTCTTTTATCTAATGAAATTGTATAGCAGGTGGCCCTGTTGACAGGTGCTCAGTGAATTATCCAGTAATAGAAAGCTTATACCAGCAGTAGGTTTTTAAAGTTTGAATCAGTTTTGCCTAAAGTTACAGCCATAAAACTTATCGCGTTACTGTCAAAACCTACTCGAACGTCCATCCTTGTGCCACATTCCGCGCCCGCCCTGCGAGGTGTGCCGTGGCCTTAAAACAAGTGCCAAAGTATGCCTACTTTGTACAGCTGTTCATGCTATGTCATGCGAGTATGTTGTTTGCCAAGCAGTACTTAAAAACTTTCAACACCTATAGGTATACAATACGAAAAAATCCTGTCCGGTCCGAAAGGGGCACATCACATAGGTATGTCAGCACAACTGACGGGGTTCGCAAGGCCCGATGCCTGCCGGGGTCGCGGGAAAGTCCGAAAGGGAAACCGTGGCCCCTGCCAACTTACAGGCAACTGAAGGAACACGGGTGGGTTTAAGTCAGTAAGAGTCTGACTCGCCCTCCCGCTCCGCCCAGAGCGGGAGAAGTTATTTTACTGCAATAACATTACCAAAAAGTAATACAAATACTTATTAAAATGTAAATAAAAAAAATGTTGCTATTTAAAATTCACATTTTTAGTACCAACATTAGTAATCCATTAAAAATGAGCTTATCATGAACTTGATGACTTGTAGCCACGCGCTAAACGACGACGGCCGCCCGCGCCCCATGTACTTGGTACCTGATAATATTCCCCATTGAAAAAAAATGATTTTTTTTTGCTGTTCATTACTACATTAATGGGCTCTCGGTGCGATACTTAACAATACCCTCACGGATCGGACAGAGGTTTTTTATGCGTTGTATAAAGTATTGGCCGTTTTATGAAAAAAAAAAAAACAAGAAAGTCCGTGAAATAAATATTTGCATGATAGATTTAGTGTACTGAGTTCTGAAAAGTTTGTAGCTACCTAATAAGTTAAGGATAGACATTTGGGTATGAAATTAGCAACAAAATTTCAATGTTTTTAAACAAAAAGTGATCAAGTATCTTTGATTCCCATGATCTAATAGAATAAACAATTATAATAGCTATAATAAATGCTTACGGTGTTCTGAGTTGCAACTCGACTCTCGTACAATCATTCGAATGCCTGAGCTGTTCGCACAATTAACACAATAATTATAATCGTATCCGCTGCTCCGAATCAGAGCGCAGTGCGTGCGCGCACTCTTTGACAATTATTTGTTGACAAACACACCCGAAATTGAATCCTATCGGTACTATTATAAAACATAGTTTCAGTTATCATCATTTGTTTGCTGCACATTCCATGATCATTCAAAATAATTCACTGTTCGTTTTAAGATAAGGTTTATATTGGTTTGTTTTGCACTTATTTACGCGCCTGCGTGCCCGTTGCCATGGTAACTGGAGCGAAGATGCTGAATTTATGAAGTTAAGTGATTTATATTACGCTACAGAGATTGGTTTAATGTTTTGATGCTGAGTAGGTACGAGTTATGTTTCATTCAGCAGATCATAGCCTGTTGTTTGCTCTGGCCACGAAGTCCAGGCCCTCAAGTCTGCTATTACAATAGTCTCAGAATAGTCTATCAACTATGACAAGTTTGGTAATCTACTAACACATTCGCGTCATTATGACTTTCCAATGGTCAGCCACTGACTCTCCATTGAAAGAAATGGCATCTATTGGTAATCTCGTACATAATGAAAAATTAATGACTGACTTAGGCGGCAATTTGCTAAAATTTTGACAGTTCCTTTGATCAGTGACCTACCACGAGAACGTCATTGTGCAGTCATTTCTTTTAATTCGTTACGAGTATCGTGTTTGTGAAATACAATGATCAACCAATGATCGACCATTATGAATTTAGCAGATTACGAACTTTTAGCAAATTGACAATGGGATCGAGTTGGAATGACGAATTTATAAAGATAGCAGACACACACACACAGTCCGAAACACAATTCGGTGGGAAATTGTTCTAAGTACTATCTTCTACATAGTAATCACTTATCATATCATCAAATAAAGCAGACCTCACAGAAGTTTTCCTTTGAAAAGTTGGAAAACGAATGCTTCTACATACTTTCATAATGAAAAAGTCACGTGTGTATTTCTTTCAAGAGCATTTTCTTCTGGAAAATTGGTCAAATTTCCTTTCTGATAGACAATTTAAGAACTGGTTCGTTATTATGTTTGCAGGACATACATTTTATAAAAGTCCACCAGAGATGACACCAAATGTCTAAAATTTATAAAATATTACCTTTAATCAGCTCAACAAAGATTTATTTATCTAAATTTCATTCCAATAAGAATGTACACGCTGCTACACATCAAGCTATACATTTCCAGTTTATGCTGATCTCGCATTGTAAAGGTTTTCCGTACGATGCGAGGTCAGCATGTATAGCTTGGTGTGTAGCGTTGTGTACTACTTACTGCAAGACTAAATAAAACAAGGAATAAGCACACATAAGTCGTGAGTGCCAATAACAGCCCTAAACATTCTGATAGGCCGTATTACCCGCTTAGATTCCTCATATTAACGCGATAATCGGCCGCTTCCTGCGGGAAAGCGCGCAATTAGCCGCGGATCAAAGGGACCGGCCATTCTTAGAGAGAGACAGAGCTCTACCAACGACAGAGAGGGAGGTACGTCAGTGTTTTGTTTTGCTCCCGCGGTTTGTTCGAGCATGTTTTTCAGTTCGTGCGGAATGGTCGTGGTTAATATTAAATTATGGCCTACCAGACGTGCATTTCCGCGATTTGTGAAAAGGATTTTATTTTATCGATTGATGCTATTTTTGTTCGTGTGTTTGTGTTTTGTGGTGTTGCATTATTGAATGTTGTGAGTCCGTGAGAGAAATCCGCGGACTGAAACATTATTTGTTATGTTTGGTTGGACCAGGTGGACGCACTGACTTGTACTTACCTATTTCAAGATATTCAACATGTTTAAAGTAAATTATGACGTAGTTCTGGTGAGTATCAGCCCTTAGCTTTTCAAAGCTAAGGGCCTTAGCTTTTCTTGGAGACAAACGCGATTTCAATACAAGTCCTCTAATAAATACCGATTAGGAGTTAAATTAAAACATACAAAACCGGCACTCATAGTTAGAAGATAGGCCTCCATCGGCTATAAAGTCCACAATCCGTATCTAATAACATCATCCCAGATAACTCGACCTCCTCCGTATAATCAGTATAAGTATAAACACACAAAATTACCATAATCTGTACAGCGACATACAGCCTCCGTGAGCCCTGCCGCCCCCCGGCTGACTGTCACTCCGAGTGCGGAACATTGACGACGGCCATCAGCCGCATAAATACATACAGATCAGTCATTATATGTAAACATAAGGGCTTTGCTTTCACCGCCATTTGCAATTGTAATGGGAACATCTTAATTTCGCGGCCTGGGAGGTAAGAATGCTTTCTAAACGGTAGCCCGCTTTGGAACACAATGGAGCAGGCTGTAGTGGTCTGCTGTAGATTTAAGTAGCTAATTTGCTTTTGACAATGATATATTACTAGATTTAGCTGTCCGGGGTTCGGTAAATAATGTATCTGACTGCTCCGAAGCAGATCGTAGATCATACTGCTCTTTCATAGAACGAATGAAGTTAACCAATCCTCTTGCACCTTGTTACATAGAAAACAACCATTGACTTGTCTTAATCTTTCTCTAAGTTGCCTCGTTGCTTAGTTTTGAATAAATGGCATCTTATAGGCAGACTGGTATCACGGGAGTCCGCCCTACGTCAGAAACTTCGTAGAGATTTGTTAAGCATGTATCTAAATATTTTAAGTACGACTTCGAAATTAAGACTGCAGTCGTTATACTCGGGACTGCGACAATCCTCGACAGGGTCCGACAATTGGAACTCCAGGTGGCCCTGTACAAGTCCTAGGCCTAGGCATAACGGTAGGAGGAGTTCACATCGGCGTCGAGTAGACGATGAAGTAACTAGGACTGGACAGTCGGTGAAACTTCGTGGAGCATTTCCGACGTTTGGCTCCCAGACTGGAGCGGGCCGAGGCTGCCTTACAGTGGGTCCTGCCCAATCTAGGGGGTCCAAACGCCTCCTGCCGGAAGCTCTACGTGGGGTTCGTGCGGTCCATGTCAGTTAAGAGAGCGGGATAAGTTATTAGCAAATGTCGCAGACAAAAAAAAAACTGCATTCGTTTTGCCTACCTATTGAAATATCATAACCGCAGTTTTTCTGTCTAAATAGGTAACTCAAGTTGACACATTTCGTTAAGTATATAGCTAGTTTCAAGGAGCTCGTGGCTAAGTAATAACTGCCGGCACGGGTCGATCCGTCAGGTTAAGCTATGCTTGCCGGGGTTGGTCTGTGGATGGGTGACCATCTTTACGTACCGAGACTCCTCCGTGCCTCGGAAAGCACGTTAAGCTGTTGGTCCCGGCTGTCATTCGTGGATCTTTGACAGTCGTTACGGGTCGTCAGAAGCCCGAAAGTCTGACAACCAGTCTTACCAAGGGGTATCGTATCACCCAATTACTGGGTTGTGGAGGTCAGATAGGCAGTCGCTCCATATAAAATACTGGTATTCAGCTGCATCCGGTTAGACTGGAAGCTGACCCCAACGTAGTTGGGAAAAGGCTAGGCAGATGATGATATAGCTAGTTTCAATTTCTAAGAGTCTAGTCATTCTTATGTCTATAGTCTTTCAATATTAATTAATTATTCTATTTGAGAATAAAACAAGTATTTACATACATATGCATGTGATATTGACTTCCTTTTTGGAAACTAGTTTTCACTTAAAACGGAAATATTAATAAACGCAAATTAATTATATTAATTTATGTAAAAAACGTTATTACTTATCAACAGCCTCGTACCCTTGAAAAATACTTATTACTGCTACTTATACTAATTATTTTTTTATGTATACACAGTAAAATAGATACTGACAGACATTTATAACTATTGAGTACAAAGGAACTGCTTATTTCTTAAGAAAGGAGAAATGAAAAAGAAATGCAAAGCAATGTTGTGAGAACAAGAAGCGAAGAATATGATGAATGATGTGCGTGTTTTTAGTGTTCTCGTGCTTTTAGTGTACGCAGGTATTATAAGGTAGTTTATGTAATTTAATTAAATTTTGGTAACTCATATTTTAAATCAAGCAGCAAGTCGCACGAGATCTACGCGTACTTATCAGAAAACAAGTGCAACTGCACCAAGTTCGTAGTGAGGCTAATTGCCCTAAACGTTCCAGGTAGCAAGCGGTGGTACTCGCGGAGGCTCTTTTATTGTATCTCTGAATAATACGTTATATGTCCATAATATTGATGATGCATACTTAGGTATATTAATTAGTTAACTAACTGTCATTGTTAATAGGCTAGTTAGCTTCGATAGAATTGAGCAAGGTTGTTGGCAAATACAGTTGTTTTTTTATACTTGATACCATTTCCTCTAGTTCCGACACAACGCTCCATATAGCCTATCTCCGCGAATTAATGAAAAAAGTGGTATCGGTGATAGCGCATGCGCAGGCGGGGCCGGGGACGGGTAGAAACGCGACGATTACAGCACTTTCTCCGATGGCGGAGAAACCACTCAATTACACACGCCGCCCGACCTGGCCACTCGTGTGTGACCCCTGGTCAGTCTGACGTGGAGTACCTTCGTAAAGGGCAAGTGCAGCGAGATGAAAGCTGCACGGTGATCACTTCATTGTCAGTTTTTCACTTTAAGGTAGGCTATTCTCTTCTGCAATTGCACGCTGACTACTTACCCTAAACATTTTCAGTGTTTGTTGAGTCGGTGTCGGATCTCAATCTGATATTTTTTTTTGTTGTATAGTACACCTTAATAAAGCTCAACTCGAGATCGTCATAAAAGGGAAAGACTAGATGGCATCCCATTAAGGTGATTCCTCGGCTGTAGCTGCGAAATCCAATTTATCTTACGTTGTTTTCAATTTGCAGGCCAGTGTCAGGTTCGCGACTATACTGACTATACTGTTCGCGAGATATGTATTTACAGAATTATAATCATTAGAATCATTAATATATCTCTCAAAAATCTATAAACCACATGCCTACCTCACTCTCTAAATTCTTGCACCAAACTCACGCAAAACAATAACAAAATGGCATCAGATAATCATAAAAAGTTTAAAAGAACAACAAACGATCGCAAAACAAGACAAGCTATCGAAAGAATACAAAAGTTCATTGATCATAATCTTTTGTTTCATAATGTCAGTTACGTCATGACAACAGTGTCAATTCGTCAGCAGCATACCGATTAACATTAGATGCGCTGAAGGTGCTTCTAATAATAGACAGGACAATTACGCGTTGGCAGTTACGTAATGTGTGCTACCTTTCTTGAAAGCTGATGATTCTGTGATTGTCGAATTTTTTTTTTTTTTTGGCACTTCATAAGGTAACACGGCTCGTAAAGATTCATAATAACTATGCTGACTAAATTAATGATAGAATTTTCCAACTAACTAATATCGCAAAGGAAAACTGAATGAAAATCTAAATGAGCCGCCAAATAAGTCTTGTAGCTTAGCTCGTAGCAAGCTTCAACTCAACATGGTAAAAATAAGGTTTGACAACATTCAGAAAGTAAAAGAATTATTTTAATAGGTACAGTTTATAAGAGAATATTGAGTTTTAAAAAGGTTCTGCAAAAGAGGCGATGATTTAAATTCAGGTCGCAACTATGAACAAGGAGGTAAATTATCTCTGATGTAATGTAACTAATTAACAATGCAATCAAATCACTGATTGGTCACTAAAAATACAAAAACTTTAAAGAATTAAACAAACATTCTTGTGTGATTGATAGAAAGGCTTAAATAATCACGTGTTTAGAGTTACGCAATGTGTAGGACCTTCCTGAAGATTGAGTGGTTATAATAAGCTGTCGCTTGGGGCTGAATGATCATAATTGCGTATATTGCTAGTTGCAGAGTCATCGTCGTTGCGTCATAGTAATGCATTTCTCTTCACTATGTAATGTAAGAGTTTATATGAACTCTTACCCGCATTACTTAAATACTCATTCATCGCTGTTTTATTTCCATAGCCTTTATATTCAATCACAGCTTCTTCATTTAACTTTCACAGCCTTTGGTGAGGTTGAATTTCTTCATCTATTCAGAGATTTTATACCTACTGTATGTAGTTGTAGAGAAACTGTCGCCTTGGTTCTGCAACTACGAAGCAATGGGTGCCTATGAATCTCCACAAAACGACACGGCAGTTTTCAATATTCCATTTCGCTTATTCTGTCTACGCTTCGTTTCATATTGGTTAATTTGATAATACATGAAAACCACGACGTAAAAAGAGATAAAGGTCTTATCTTAATTAAAATCGCGGCTTCATTGTGCACTACCAAGTCAATTAAAGCGCCTTACAACACTTTGTAAACACCACTCCTACTCGTAAACTCCTCAATGTCTAGTTTGCATCATGTGAATTATGAAAATGCAGCGTCGCGCAATAACACAGCAATATTCACCGAAACTGATGGAGCTATTGTGCAGTAGGTGCAGGCTATCATCATCCGTGGCTGTATGTATTCAACATGGGCAGAAAAATGTCAGTCTCCCTCGTAAACTGATCGTAATAACTATATTTATTTTGCGCAGTATATTAACTAAGTATATATTCTCGGCTGTCTATTGTGATCATATTATTTGCCAAGCTTAGAAATGTGATCTTGCTGGATTATGGTAATACCTAAGTATACGCTGCTGTTATTGTAGAATCTTTTCTTCATATATTTCCATATGTCAGTACCTATTTCACGTAACGTAGTAGTTCTCATTGGTCTCATTAACTTCACTGCATAAAATAAAAAAACTAGATAATAATGCTGTTCTTGGTCAGTTTACGATTTAGCATAGGTAAGTATGTATAGGAAGCACTTATTATCTGTATGCGGCTGTTAGGATATACCTATCGACGAGATCGCCACTATTTACCAGTACTTGTGCGGTTTTCGTGCATTGTGCCCATCACAGTGTGTTCGTGCATCGAGCCAACAAATCATTAAGTATGAACAATGGGGAGCGACGGCCGCGCGGCGGGAAAGTCTCCGGACACCATGATCGATTGCGTATCTCTCTTAACAAAACTACACTTCTGGATGATAGGCTCCGATTTTCAAAGATTTCCTATAGGAGAAGATTTCCCTTTAGGTTATTTTTCGAAATATGTCTATAGATACTCATACTTAAATTACGAGCTAATATGAGATCGTTTTTGCTGCTTTTCTCTTCTATATTAGTCCTTGTTGAAGCAAACTGAAACTCCGACCTTGTGTCTGTTATCTATTTGTCGATTCGAGCGCTGCACAGTAATATCGTGTCACGCTAAACACCACGATTGTGCGTAAGTGGTGCGATGCCGTCCACTAACAGATAGGCCGAACTGCTCGTTAATAGACAAACTGAGGGAAACAGGTTACTAGAGTGTTCCACAGCTCGCAGGAATTGTAAGTGCCGTCTTCCTCTAAGTCATTTCTTAATGGTAAATTTAATCACGTCTGCAATGTAAGGTTCAGTTTTTAACACATTCTCTGGCACCAAGTTGTCATTACTTCATAGTTTGCCAATACCAAAATTACATTGGTTGGTGGTACCTACTTAGTTTTGATTTTGCTAGAAGACCTTAAAGGACGAAGACCACCATTCCCAATGATTTCAGTTGTCTCCAGGAAGTTCAGTTCACCCCAAACTGGTCTCAAATAACTTCAGAATAAAAAAAGCAAAGCAAAGTCAATCCGATAATATTTCACCAATGATCTGTAGCGCGACGAAGATTAAAGCTTTATGCTTCAATCTTCGCGCTATTTATCGGCTTTTTCTCGCCCATTCATCGATCATCGTAAACCAGCGCGGGCGCACAAAGGGACATGTGTGACCATCATTGTGCCGCTAATTATAACTAATTACCTCACAATGACCAAGCAAAAACGTGTGTGATGTAATGTGTCTATAGTGGCTACTCATGGTCCATACACAGCCAATGTGTGAAGGCCTCGAGGGCTTTGACACTCGAAAGGTTTGACACACTTAGTGCAGTAAATGGTTTTTCAATACATAAGGAGTTAAGGACATGTCCGTTCACCGTATTGATGTCGGATCCCTTATTGGTATAGATAATAATGGAAAATTGTCACCCCACTATTTTCCATGTAGGTACTATAAGTATTTTAAGATGTTTGGCGAGTTTGTAATAAGCGCTGCTGAACTGACATTAAATTCGAACTTCAGAAAATGTAAATGTCAATACTCATTTATTAAGGTGTCTAGGACACTTTAGATACAATTTATTACTGGCTTGACTTAATCTTGCGTATGAAACATAACATAACATCACGCCTTGCTTCCCCGAAGGGTTGGGCAGAGGTGTACCTACAGTACACCCACATTTCGCCAGTTGTTTTTTTTTAAGTCCCATGTAATAGGGGGGGCGAGCGTATGAAATGTTGCCAAAATTCTCATTCATACCTACATTTATAATATGCGTAAAGTACATCAATATGCGTGTCTAACTGTCCGTGACCAATGTGGCCATACTCATAAACTCGTTGTGTAACGTATGTCGATAAACCTCTCCAAATCCCACAATTGCTTACATAAACTGTACCTATTTATTGTCTTAGTGACCGTCCATTTTTCCGGCAAATCACCGCGGCCCCGAAACTAAACTTATTAATTTTGCGTAACAACTAATTATTATCAAACACGGAACACGCCGCCATCTTGATATTTTGACATAACCATAGTGTTGCCGGTTGCCGGGCATCTCTATAATTTTGCCATAACGCTACGTTTAATTCGAACAATAAAATGCTTTTTCTATTGTTTTAAACGTTAGATTATGATAATATTGTGTGCTTGGTCTAGTTCCCGTTAGTTTTGTCATCAAATACAATGTTTTGAATGTCGACTAATTCATTTGATATCTCGGATCTCAGTGGCTATTGTGGCAGTTTTTTATTTGTTTTATTAGGTTTAGAATTATATTTCTAGTATTGCACTAGCGTCTGTAAAGATTTCTCAGATAAGTGAGTTCTTGTCTATCTAGCCAACACTTAATTAAAAAATCTACTTTGTCTAAAAATCGTGGTTTATCTGATTTTTTTCATTTCTATTCGTCTGAATGTCACAACACAGTACAGCCACAAGAATGAAGGCACACCTAAATGAAATAGCTCGTCTAGTGGAAACGTTTCTGTAAGTGGAAGCAATTGGACTCATTGCAAAGTGAAGAGACTCGGGGGACCGGTATTTATTTCTTGGAAGACCGCTCATTCGGTTCGGGAAAGCGATACGTGTTGATATGAAAGTCACAATACGTCAGAAAATGTTCGTAGCTTTGATTTATACAAAGATTACTGTAGAATTTAAGAATATAAGTAGCTACTAACTATATTACGTAGTAAACACTGAATAAAATGAAAGGCATCCTACTTAACCCATTCGTGTGTCGGATCGGGACCTAAAAATGGTAGGCATAGTTCTGCATTGGGATGCCAAAACAAGGACTTCGTCTAGTAGGCAAATCCGTATATCATCTTCATCATCAGATCGGTTATCTTACGCGGAAACAATAAACCTACCTATTTCATCAGAACACGGGTGAGGTAAATCTAGATTCGTCACTGCTGTCTGTCTAGTATACGGATCTGAATTGATAGAGTTATGTACTGATTATTATCTTCCAAAACTTAAATTTCGCTCATACATTACTCAATACTGTCGGCTTTAACATAGGCTAGCTATTTCAGTCAGTACTATATTAAGTAGCATAGGTTTTGACGTAATTAAGTTATCTGCGCCCGAGCAGGTGTGAGGGCGCGGGTGTGCTTGCGCCGGTACGCGGTCCGAGGCACGTCACCCGACCGCTTTCAGTTTCTACAGTGAGAGTGTACATGCAGCTACCAGTGAATTACGACCACCAGGTGAGCTGCACGGTGCACGGTGGGAACCTGTCATTAACTGCCAGGGAGCGACGATGGGAACGGCGGAGCTAGCCGAGCTAGACAGCGTTAGTGGTGGAAGCAGAAAGATCACAGAGCTAGAAAGACGGTTCTACTTTAAAAAAAAAATATTCCTCTTTCTAATTCAAAATGGAATGGAAACAAGAATATTGTTGCAGACGTTCTCACAAAATACCGAATCTGTGCGGTATCCTACCGAAACATAAATGTCTGTTACTGAAGTGTTCGGTATTTAGAGTGTGAGTATTAATAATATTGTTTTTCTTTGTTACAGGTAAGTGGACGCATAACATTCATAACCCGCCTACAATGGTCCCGCTGTTGGTACACAGGGCCTCTGTGAGAGGGAGCCGGCTGTAATCCAATCCACCACGCGGGCCCAGTGCGGGTTGTTAGATGTCGCATATCTACGAATTTTCGGTTCTAGAACCTCGTTCGGTTTCTTCACGATGTTTTCCGTCTTCGTTTTGAGATCAGTGGTGATGAAATAATTTACACAAAGTAAACCATTATTGACATCGGTGAAGGAAAACATCGTGAGGAAACCTGGAGTTATAGTTAATATAAGTCTGAAATCGCCAACCCGTCTTGAACAACCGAGGTGATCAATGCTTGTGCCTTCTCTGTATGAGAAGAGGCCTTTGCCCTGCAGTGGGACAGTAATAGGCGAGTATTATTATTATTAAAACACCTGCCCGGATTCGAACCAACTACCTATAACTCGTAAGTCTGGGTAACACTGCTCTCCAAAGTAAGTGAACGACTGCTGAGTTATTGATCAACTGTATTTAAACCCACACACGTAAGTAATAACGATAGAACGACTCGCCAACACACAGCCACCCAACTTTCTTCATATAATTTATGTAGTATTGCACTGTGTTACAATCAGTAAGGCAACCCACAGGAAAGGTACAATTATGTCCTAAAAACGTGCGGTTTGTACCGGCGGCGGTGGCGTGCGGTGTGCGTTGAGCAAGCATTGCGAATGCGATAAAAAACCGCAGGGAACCGCGTCAGTGTGCAGTGGAACATTGAGTCCCACAGTGCATGTACGCGTCGAATGTTTCGACATTTCCTAGAAAATCATGTTTTGCAGCGAAAGCTATTGTTTGCAAAATGTTTGCTTAGTTCTGCGAATACCATGGTGTAAGGACATACTTTGTGGTTGTATCATTATAAAACATGTTTAATGTTTGGTCATGTTTGGTCTGTGATGTAGACGTTGGAAAACGTCGGAAAGGATGAGAAAGATACATTAAATCGCAGTGAAATATGTGTTCACTGTACACGCAGTTACACACTACTGTATTTGACTTCTTGTGATGCAACTGTATGCTCAGTAGCTCGAAAAGCAACTGAATCAGTAAAGATTCCACTAATGTAAAAGTCGTATGGGTAATTTTTGGCTCATCGCCTCGGGCACCCCTTAACAACTGATGCAACGGCCAACTACGTGTGCGAATCTTATCACCTCTGCCAAACTTTGTTAGCCAATCAAACGTACTGATAATTTAAAAGCAGTCCATCATATATTATGACAGCCATACGTTGTCCATCAAGTGTTCTAAAACGTATCTAAGTCCGAGAATTCTCGCTTGACCATTTTTGGTTGTTTGTAATGGGATCAAGGAAGAGAATTCCACCTCAATAAATCGTGGATTTTAAAAGGTATAACCCTACTCTTACTTGCCTAAAATGGTTATGTCTATGAAATTGTCGCTGCGCCTGCTTCACTAGGTTCTCTTATAATTTGGACTGTATAAAATTACAATACTTTCCCACACAAATGATAAATACGATCTAATCTGAATCTGAAGACGCACCTTGTGAGGTGCTCACTACTAGCGAACTCATTTCTTCATGATGAATTTCTATTCGTGACAAAGCATCTGCATTAGGCTTTAACAGATATAAATAGCAACAGCGGCGACGCTGTTAACAAAACGATAAATTTGGACCCTGTCAGTCAAAATAAGACAGTTTAAAAAGACTTCATTTTTGTTGGTGGTGGTGTCTAATCGGTTTTTGGGTTTCTGTGTGGAAATTATGACTACATTGTGGTATTGGGTTCCGATCTGTAAAAACAAATTTATGTGGTAAATAAATAAATAAAATAAATATATTCACTGTTCTAAATATAACGACAAACCATAAATTAATCTCGCGAAAACCTTGCTTCTCTATCATATATCTCTAGAATTAAATATCACAAAAACGTGTCCAACAGAACGCTAACGGTACGAAACTATTATACTAATGATAGTTTGCTGTAAAGCTTATTTTTCTGCTTGCCGAAAAGCTCTGGCCAGTTCCTCCAAATAAATGATAATACACCTTATTCTTCGTGGGTTAGGTTGATAATACATTGAATATGTTTTGGTTACGTATGGCCCGGTCAGTGCTATTTGATGGATATTTAACAAAATGTCAATGATTTCAATGGTATTATTATTATAACTGTAGTCGGACCGTGTGTTAAATTTTACAAGTTTTTTTAGAATGAGGGCGTTGTATCGGTGCCAAGAGACTGCACGATGTGATACTGTGGAGGCCTAGACATTTACGACTCTTTTTAAGTGTAATCATGGATTTGACCTGCGATTTCTGCGTGCCAAATACATATAAAGACTGGTGCTAAAGCTAAGAACACGAGCTCGTTTACCAATCAGCACCCTGATTACGTAACACACATCACAATCCGAGAATTTTGAAGGATATTGTATTGCTTCATACGTTAGAATAATTCGTCTGCTCAGCAACGTAAATAGCGCAATGAACGTGGCTGAACTGTCAAAATTAAACCCATTGCGACCAATTGTCATTATGTGTGTGTTAAGCAAGTCCAAGTCCATTTTACGGAAATTTCAAAAATGTTATGGACACGTCGTTATGTAATTAAAAAAAAAGGTTATCGAAAAGTCTTGCAATCAATAAGAATGATTTTATGCCATCTCTAAAACCATACATTCTAATGGCCAAACTTTCAAAATCTAGAAATATACTATCTAATATTTCATGCGCATTTTCAAAGTGACCACAATAACTATTCATCTTCATCTATCTATAGTTGAGCTGTTACAAAACATTCGGCACATGACAGAGAAGCCCGCGGTACAGAACAAGCGCACTCTGACCGTTATTTTATTATAGATGACTTATGAACTTTGATTGCGCAAGAGTTGGTTTCGTAGCGAGCAAGCGCAGTGCGGCCCGTACCTGATGCTACGCTAGGCCCGTTACTGCTTTTATCTTAATATATATATTTTTGATGACCTGTCATCAAAATTTTGTGGTATAACATCTTCCGATCTAGTACGTTCTAACCATTAACAACATTCTTCAAGGAAAATTTTATCATTTTCGTTACGCAAAAATCATTTTGCAGAAATTCGTCTGTTTTAACCGCTGCTTCTTTAGAAGACGCCAATTTTCCGTCACTTCAGCTTGCAAGATGCAAGCCAAAAGTAAATCGACTTTGGTCAATTAGATATGAATAAGATAGTGAGTAATGATATGATGGAGGTTTTATTAATGTATGATCGTTCACAACATATGGTGTGGCAGCAACGCTAGAAATGATTTACTGTACAGTTTCTAGAATTTGCAAATTGTTAGGATTAGTTCGTAAAACAGTGTTATGGCAAGCTGTGGTCTGTCTATTTAGTGAAGAGTAGTGACAATGGCAAAATGTTTCGCTAACACTTTGTTTGGTACGGAATTTTCCTTCTTACGGCTGTTGCCATGCATATACATGGATGCCATTCACCAAAAAAAATTGATGAAAGTCTATTGTCATAAAATAACAAAACAAAATTCGGACTCCTACTGATGATACCACCAGCTTCCGCAGCTTATGTCAGCTAACTCGGTGATAGAAGAATGCAAATGATTGCCACATTTATAACAGAGGTTCTTGTCTCTAACAAATTGCAAATCTCCGGATTTGCAAGCTGACATCAGAGTTCTATATATCTTAAATTTCCCAACCTGCTACAAAATGCACGAAATTTAGAGTGAAACCCGCCAGATCGATGTCACTTCAAAGGTTAACGGCGTGGTGGTTTTAATCACGATCAAAGCTTGCGTAATTTACAAATGTTACACCGGAGTTCAGACAATAGACTGATATTTGTAGATCAGTGACCGAGGTGCTATAAGCGCCTTGGCTTAAATGCTATCAATTAAAATAATGGTATTCAACAAGCCAATTGAAATTATGGCACTTCCAATTTCACTGACACTTCAATCAAAATAATTAAACCAAGTGACAAATAAAAGAACAACAAAAACAACTTTAGAGTTGAAGACCATTGGTCGCAGCCCCATATACAGAGCTGGGTTACTTCTTTAACAGGACAACGGCATAATATTTATTATTGAGATAAAGTAAAGCAAAACGTTCCAAACAGCCAGAGTCGGATACTGTTTGTGAAACATTCGGAGCAGTGTGCAGCACCGGCTGAGGCCGTCACGACCTTAGTAATGGCGATCACATAACGTTTTATAGTCATTATCTTTGATTACATTCATCTATTCACTAATCTATGGATACAATGGATGTTGTTAAACCTAGTAATTTTTATGTAACATTTCATACTGGAGACGAACTCTCGTGTTGAAATGGTACATAGTGCATGTACCTAACGAACGGAAATATTTTTTTGGGGAAACCAATGGAAGGGAAGGGCGCTAGTCTGTGTCGGAAAATGAAAGAAGGATGTGGATGCTGGTCAAAATAACATACTAGTGGTAACTGTTAAGTTATCATTATCACCCTACTTGCCAGTGTACAAGTTGTCACCGTCTTAGCTACATAAAATCTTGTTTTCTGGTTCCTTCCCCCCACAATTTTAACGAAACCTTAAATTTCTATAAAAATATAAAGTCTCCGCTTTACCGCGGGTCTGTACCCGCTACGTGTCCAATCTAGGCACTGCGCGGGCGCAGCTCGTAGGGCCGTCCCTTTCACCTGCACACGCCTGCAACAATCTAGAACACTAAGCGCTGCGGTTACACCTCCCATACGCCACTAGTATGTTACTTAGGCTTCTTAGATTTTACAAGTTATGGTCTATTAGGGCTTATTTAGATAAGATAAGATTTTTATTTTTCTCACCACAATATTACAAAACACAATTATTTCATGGTATCAGAGGCAGACAACATTTTAATATTGTGGGAGACTAGTGCCTAAACTAAGCTCTAGGCCTGTATTTCAGGACACGAGGTCTCTGCCCTTTTACAAAATTATACATTTTATTTAGTTATGTACGTGTACACTGACAACTTACTCTTTATTATGTTTTGGGCAAGGAATTTCTTCTATTCTTTGGTATGTTGTTATGGTCCAACTGCGGTTTTCAGTGTCCCCTTACTAAAATTGACAAACAAATGTAACAAATGTCATTACTTTCGTGAAAATCATCCTACTATATATCACACTAATATTATAAAGGCGAAATTTTGTGAGTGTGTATGTTTGTCTCTTCTTCACGCTAAAACTACTGAACGGATTTGGCACACATAGTTTATAACCTGGATTAACACATAGGATACTTTTTATCCCGATATTCCCACGGGATCGAAACTTATGCGGGTGAAAACTTATAGGGCGCAGCTAGTACTAGGATATAAGAAAGTTTTATGGCAAAGAAATACGTCGCGGGGAAAGCCTTACGATATTGATAAAAGATATTGCTAGAAACCAGGAAATAATGGTGTCTACGAAGGGAGAAGGATTTTGCTAAGGAGTTGAGTGACAAACTCTATGAATGTTTGTAAAGAACAGACAGTATTTGCTGATCCTGTCATTTTAAATTCTATAAATCATTGTACACAAGTCATATTTAAAGTGTCCCATGTCAACATGTTCAAAAAATTAATGAAATTGCTTTAACTTGCTGCAGGTTACGAAAATCAATTAAGATCGCAACTTGATCACTTGAATGTGAATTAAATTTTGAGATAAACGTTTTACTGACATGTTGTAATGTCGTATCAACATAATTATAGTGCTGGACATGAGTTAGGACATGACGTTAAAGGTAGAGCATGAAGCAATGTCAAACGTAAAACCTAGCAAGTAATTACAGACTAGAAACTATAAAGCTAAGAAAGATTCCGTTTAGTCTTTCCGCGACGTTTTCTTTTGTCATCCTCCAATTTGAACAAAGACCACATTGTAGGTTTATCGTTTTTGGACTGACTTTCTTTCTTGTGATCTTTGTTGAGATATATATTTCTTTCTGCTTGCGAAAAACTATTTGAGATTCAGCAAAAGCTTCGTATTTTTGGGTCCACGCGGTGGTTAGAATAAAAAAGTAGGTACCTACATTGCCCAATATTTTTTAGCTTCTTCAATTTCACACATCAATAAAGTTTCTGAAATGGACATTTACGAGTATTTTGTCTCGAGAACACCCATGATCGTCACACAATATAGTAACAATAGTAAACAGTAAGGAGCAATAAACGAACAATAATGAGATATTTTGTAGTACGGCACTGCGCGGGCGCACCTGTGCGGGAGGAGGGAGGGAGGGGGGTTCATACAATTATTTCTCACGCGCGCCGTAACGTACAGACCGACAAAAAGTTACGTCGACACTACATTTTTATTACGTTTTACGAAAGTTTTACTTTTTTAGTATTGATAGATGCATTTAGGTTTGAAGCACGTCTATAACAGAATTATCAGATTCACCATTTACCGTTAACGACTGTCATGTGTCTGTTTTTGCATGATTTAATTTATCGACTTATATTATGTCGTGATGTATTTGAAGCCGCCATCGTATCATACAAACAACCAACACGCTTGTCGTTCGTTTTCCGATTGCGTGCATCGTGGAAACGCGTAGTTTCCCAATCACGCGAACCAAGTGGGGAGATAGCACGCTAAAGTCGTCAAGTGTTTTTTATTGATACAACTACGACACAGTTGTAGTCCTAATAACGAACAGAATCTCACTCAAGCTAAAATTTGAAATACATAGATTAAGCTTCATTAAACTTAGAAATCTAAGAAGTCTCAAGTTCTATTTCATAAATTAACACCGCATGCGCCTAGGTCTGTGTAGAATAGAATAATGGCTAAGTTGAGAAACAGCCAACATTCTTTATGGTTATCTATAACATCATCTACATCCATAGAAATGTCCAAATCAAATAATTTATTTGCTTATAATGTAGGTAAATGTTACCTTACCGCCGCGGCATGCAAAACTCTCAAGCAATAGGTAGAAACTCTTTTCTAATTTGGTATTTCCAAAATCTGATCAAAATATTCTAAGGTTGGTTTTTAACCCGTGGGCATTGGGTAATCAAAACGATGTGATGATGTCACCATAACAAAACGCCCACAAGGAAAGTTTAGTAAATTATCGCAACGAAACTTAATGGCCAAGTTAATGCTTTTTGATCAGTTTACATTTACATAAGAAAGAGAATACTATCTAGAACGTATTACTTTTTATGCAAACGAATAAATTAAGTTTCGTCAACCACACATGATCAGAATCGCAAGAATTTTTATTGGCGCAACTTGTTCGTTACTATTGAAAGCTTTCCTTTATTTTAATATATTTACCATTAAAACATTAAACAACTCCAGACTTATTTGGGTTTTTTGACAAATCGAAGCATCATTAATTTGTAGATCTCCTGTTTATGTGTCTTATTTTTTAATCCTAAAATCCTAAACGACCCTTTGAAAAATCTTAAATTATCTTTGCTGTCCGTACCTCTACTACAACTATTTGAGCAACCTGTTTATTTGGCAACACTGTACCGACAGCAAATAGCAAAGGTCGCATAACTGGTGGAACCAATCGCCAACATTGACCATTATTAGCCGTAGTCCATGGTGTAACATGGGAGATGATGGTGGACATTATTGCCTTCGTGAGGTTGGGGAGGTCATCCGCGGGGGATTAACTTGTAAAATGTAATTATAGTTGGTACGTACTTATTTGATGGATTGAATTAAGCTATAGAAAAATGGCATATAACTGTTATGCAGAGCGGTATCTTGAATCTTTAGGTAAGCTTACTTGTAGCTGTTCGTTAAGATATCTCCTATTCATTCATCATTCTCATATCATAATAATCATTGATGTCTTGGCATAATGATTATTATCATTCATTCATCATGTTTAAATTTTGTATATTATAATGTGGTTTATAATATTGTCTCTTCTGTTTTTATAATGTTTGTTACTGTAATTGGTTGTAACCGTTGTAGCTAAATAAATAAATAAATAATAAACTCATTATTTGACTTTATTGGCGCTTTCAGAATCTATGATTATATCAGTATCAACTGCTACAGTTTTTGCTTGGTTCATCATCAGCGCCTAATCTTTTTCTAATTATAGATATTGGAATCGATTTTCAGTTAAATACATTAGTACACTACTCTCCATAAGGCAATCTACATTATTATGATTGGCAATTAACTGATCTTCAGCTGCTCAGTGAAGGTTAGTTTTTCTGTGCTTTCCAGTTTCCACACTGCATCATTTTCTCAGTCGTCACTACGACACGATATTCTAAGACTAGCCAGGTTTATTAACACCCGATCATTCGTACATTACATCTCTTTTGTCCGAGTCTATCGATGTCAACATAATAACATAATAAGATCTAGCGACGCAGGCGCCGGTCGATAGTCTCGATTCGATCGATACGGCGTGTCGTGTCACTTTCACACAACTAGTGTCCGCTAGAGAAAGTTATGGATTTTATTGTGTTTTATAGTTTTGTTCTGTTTGGTATTGTTACTATATGCTTATATAAAAGATAAAATAACACATGATGTCATGAGTTGCCAATTTGTTAAGTGCTTATGTGAATTTTTGAAATTCTATTTCCGAAACCACCATAGTCCAAGTTGGCTATCCAAGTCGCGGGACTGTAGTAACGCCCCATTTGGATATTTGGATAGCAATGAGAAAAGCCTAAAAATCCCCTACAATCCTGTCTGGTACTGGTAGCTAACCAATTTACAAAATGGTTTTAAAATCTAAAGTCAGTTGTTTGAAAACGACAAACTTATTCCTTGATTCCTAATCAGAGGTAAGTAGATACTTATTATATACCTATTCCAGTTCAAATACAACAAACTTAATTAAGCTGAAGATTAGTTATCACTAAATCTTTGCAGCGGATTACTTAGTTAGGTTCTAAATAATAGAACATTCATCAGCAGAGACTAAATTGAGTGTAACCTCAACGCACACGTATATTGAAGACAAACAATCTTACAGGGCCACGGCATATGTACAGCGCACACTGAAACGTAACATCACACTCACTGAAAGTGACTTTCATCTCAAACTGGTAACAGTAGTAACAACACTATCGGTTGCGCAACCCACAGCTCACGGTTACATGCTGCATGTCACCGGTTATCAGCCGGTGCGGTTATATTGCACAACCCGGTTCCTGTTTCCGGTTGGTTGGTAGCTGTTCGTACTACGTTCAACTGTCAAGTACATTATAATTAGTTCATAGTTAGGGGCACTTGGTGATTAATCATTAGGTACCTATGAGAAAAAAACTAAACCTCCTAAACTTCCTAAACTTGTTTCTTTTTTATTTTGTGTTCTTTTTTTGCGTGATGTTTACCGTTAATAAACGTATTTTCTTTCTAAAAACGTTTATTTCGGCCAAGCAGTGTTCCTTTTGTAAGTTTATAACCCAGTGACGTGTTCTGTTTTTTTATGTTGGTAGTTTAGGTAGTTTAGCACTCATACAAAGGTACATACCGCGTTGCCATAACTATTGTCGGACAGTTCCATTCTCCCAGTATACCACACACAGCATTTCACTACGTGAAACTATAAAAAACACATTATGCGTGATATAACATTTCACCACAAAAAAGGAAATTACTATTAAACAACACTAATAAATAAACCTAATCGTTAATGCATAATATTAATAAATAAAAAACTCGGTACACGGCCATTAACTTCTTAGTAAATTACTCAAATAACACTCAATTTAACTCAGTTTACTCAAAAAACAGCCATCTTGGAGAGCGAAAGTATAAAATATAGTTCTGTAAGCATTAATAGACACTTTAATGGTATTATGGTAATGTATGCGAGGCAACGGGCCCGAACATCCGCTTCACGGGTTAACAATGTATTACTTAACGGTTATAGATAACCTTCCCATTAACCTTTTAAATGTAGAGAAAAATAAACGAGATCACGCCTATGTTTACTAGGCAAATATTTTCCATATATATGGTTACGAAATCTGGGAAGGTAGGTATGTGAGTGAGCTCTGAGTTTTAATCAACAGAGCTAATATTTGCAATAGACAAACCTACGCTCAACTTAATAAATTGCGTTAAATATTTGAACATGTATTGAATATGCTTAGGCTTAGCACTCGTTTGTCAACGTACCATCGCACGATTCAGCGATGTGCAATTTCTAAGAGCATTTGCGCAGCGCATCCAACCAATACAATCTAAAGTGTGCTACAGAAGTGATTGACCTGTCTAAATAAGTGCATTCAACTCGCATACGCACTGCATCACTGCAGCTATAGAACCACGTATTCACGTAAATCTGTGCAATGTGCAGATGCGTGCGATGTGCGACAGAAGTTGTGCAAGCGCAGCCGACCGGCCGACCTTCCGCGCAGGCGCACTGCGCAACTCTATTTAACACAAACAAAATAAACATAACAGTAGGCCCAGTTTAACCCTTTTGACTCCACCCATTTTCATAGAACTCACACGCCATGCCGTATATATGCCGTGTATGCCATATATACAGACAGGGTGGCACCTTTAGATCGGTCAGTATGGGAAAGTCTGAAACGACACGACATAAGACATACGAAGATCTCTTCTTAGGAACCATGTCATCGATTTTAGTAACAAGAAAAACTGCATTCATACATTTAAAAAAACTGGTACTCAGCTCGGGAATCGAACCTGGACGTTTTGAAAAATAAAACTAACACTATTTCTATTTAGATATCGATTGTGTAGGTCATAAGAAGTAAATGTTACTATGAAACATGATGTCTAAAATGAATAAAATGCATTGGTTTCATATCCTTTAATTTATTTTAGTAAGTTTTCGAGAGACCAACATTTTTTCAATACATCATTTAAATCGTTTAGGTAATGATCTTACTATTGCGTTTTGTATCTTCAGGTGGTGAATTTGCGTTAAAATCTTTGATCAATAATAGTGCTATTATTGATCAAAGGTTAAAATGGACTCTATGGCAGCTTGTAGGTCTTCAATGGTGTCGTAGCTTGTTTTGTACACTTCATCCTTAACGTAACCCCACAAGAAATAGTCTAGTTGGGTTACCAACTAGACTATTTCGTGTGGGTACTTCGCGGGCCATTTGATAGGGCCGTCCTCGGTCTCAATATATTTTTTTAAAGGATATGAAAACAATGCATTTTATTCAGTTTACTTTGTTACTTCGTAAAAAGTAAAGTGGTACCTTGCAATTGAAAGCCAAACAGTTACGAAAAACAATGTAACAGACTTCAGTTTATAAAACTAGCCATAACATTGTTCCAAGTCCTGTGGGTGTAACATAAAGTGTCCCGTTACAGGCTATGCGAGGCTCACGTTGCCTCCGCCAGGGGGCGGGCTTGATTTATGGCCCCACTTGCAAGAAGTCATACCAAGTCTCCAAGATCACTATCAGTGTTTATTACAAAAACTGCAACTGCGGGCAAATTGCAACATTCCTAACGAAATTGACTAAATTATTACGTGGATTAGGAATTTTAATAGAATGTTGTTTTGATTACAATCGTGTGGGATGATTATTTATTGTTTCGTGCATTTTAACATTTAGTCCTGAGGGTTATCGAACTTTTTGCCTTGACTGTTGGTGTGAAATTAATTTAGAACTTGCCTTGACTGATGGCACTTTCGACTCCACCCACTTTCCAAAGAACTCATACGCCATGTATGAGTTGTATGAACATTAACCCTCCCGGAGCGTCCTCCGGGAGGGTTGCCAGCATGACATTTACGCTGAAGTTAATCATCGTGGACGGTCAACGGCATTAGACACACACACACACACTGTATAACAAAGTAAAATAGTGCTATATACGAGGTGCATTCAATAAGTACCTAGCCTCATCGCGAGAGGGCGCTGTAGTTTCAAAAGAGTTTTACCACAGTGTAGCACATTCTTTTTTAATTCTTTTTTCAAATTTTCATTCATATCCCTTCATTTGTTTTAATTTGACAACTTATGGAAGCGAACGTGTCGATCGGTTTTACAAAAATGGAAAAAGAGCAATATCGTTCGGTGATTCGATTCCTATTTTTGGAAGCGAAAACGCGCATCGAAATCAAAGAGCGCTTGGATGCTGTGTACGGTGACTCTTCTCCATCGATGGCCACCGTCAAGAATTGGTTCAACGAGTTTGCACGTGGCCGTACGTCGGTTTTTGATGAACCACGTCCAGGTGCACCGAAAACAGCTGCTACGGAGGAAAACATTAAAAAAATCCATGATCTCGTGTTGGCAGATCGCCGATTGAAGGTTCGGGAGCTAGCTGAGACTGTAGGCATTTCAGAAGGAACAGTGCATCATATTCTTCACGAGGAACTCGGCATGAGAAAGCTGTCGGCACGATGGGTGCCGCGTTTACTCACACCAGAAAACAAGCGCAACCGTGAGACCACATCGGAGACATGTTTGGCGCTGTTTAATCGGAATCCAGCGGAGTTTTTGCGTCGTTTTGTGACCGTCGATGAAACCTGGATCCACTGGTACACACCAGAGACCAAGGAGCAATCAAAACAATGGATCCAGACCGGGGAACGTGCTCCAAAGAAGGTGAAAACTGTAAAATCGGCCGGAAAAGTTATGGCCACCGTTTTCTGGGATTCACAAGGTGTGATCTACATCGATTACCTCGAGAAGGGTAAAACAATTACAGGGCTTTACTATGCCGATTTATTGGGCCGATTCGACGCCGAATTAAAGAAAAAACGACCCCATCTGGCGAAGAAAAAAGTGCTGTTTCACCACGACAACGCACCGGTTCACACGTCTGCCGTTGCCATGGCCAAATTGGTCGAATTACGCTACGAATTGCTGCCCCACCCACCGTATTTCCAGATTTGGCCCCTTGTGACTTCTTTCTGTTTCCTAATCTGAAAAAATCACTCGCCGGGAATAGATATGGATCGAATGAGGAGGTCATCGCCGCCACGGAGGCCTATTTTGCAGAGTTTGACAAAAACTATTTTTCGGACGGGTTAAAAAAGTTGGAGCATCGCTGGGCTAAGTGTATCGAACTAAAAGGAGACTATGTTGAAAAATAAATTGCCACTTTTCCAAAATTTTCGTTTACTTTTTGTAGGCTAAGTATTTATTGAATGACCCTCGTACGTAGTTTCCAAGCTTTTATTTTTTGTGGATACTTTTATACGAGATTAAAAAAAAAAAAACTTTGATTTTAAAACCAACGCACCCACACACATACTAATAAATCTTGTTGCAATATACATCAGATTTTATTTTCACGGTTTGTAATGCTATATTCGCTAAGAAAAACCTACATTTAAAATGAGCCTCCCGGCAACCCATATGCGACTAGGTCAACCCTCATTTAACAAACGTGTTAAATTAACTCAATAAATATTTCTATACCAACTCCGGTCAGAACTAGAGTGAACCATTGTTAGACACACTTAAACACTTGAAACCGACTGTTACTTACTACTTACTTATAGTTTTACCTACAAATTACCTATTCCATGTCGGTTCGGGTCGAACGCGTACGTGCAGTACCTTACAAAACTCGTATTCACCTACATTGTAGAACTGAATCCAATATCCTCATATTTGTTTAAAGAACGATTCTTTGATGGTTTTTTGACATAGCCAAAAACTTTCTTCGGTCGAATGGTCCTGTGTATGTCAGCATCATCCTATGTAGGGTTGTCGGGTGTCTACTGACAAGTCAGCGCTGTGCTGCGGGTCTCCAGTGTGAGCGGGTGCAGCACGTGTAGCACCGTCACAACGTGTAGCTGCCGACTATTTCTGTTTAGTGTTCGTGACTGATAGGTACAATCCGTCGTTTGTTATCAGTTTTCATCAAAGAATATCCTCTGCTGCGTGCCGTTTTTCATACTTTATTTTCCTTAACAATTAGCGGGACCTACTAAAAGAAAAGGTGTGGCAGATCCATGTAAAGAGACCACATTGCACGTGCCTTTTCTCAGAGCTTTCGTTTGTTAAGAAAAGTAAGCCACACGTTTCCGAAATACATAAATTCTTCACAAAACAATGTCACAAACGCATCGCTAATTACAATTCCGTGAACGTGGGACAGTGACCCGGTAACCATTATATTGTTTTCACGAGAGCATCATTCCTTGACCTTGGCGTTCACTTTTCACATGGTTGCCGGCTGCGCCAAAGTTTGTCTATCTCACGTTAAAAGTGAAAAGAAAGTCCGCGACAACTAATTTGCTGCTAGAACATTTATGAGAATCATTTACCATTTATTGTCTTTTTTTCTTTTAAAATGTTGGCTTTGATGTTTTTTTATTGTTGATTTTCAAAATGATCATAAACCTAACGAAGCTGAATATTTCAACTTTTTAGCACCTCATAAGTTTTTCTCAAATATAGCTCGTTTCGACACAATGGACCAAGGGGGGTCATAATAACTATGTACATTCCATTATTGAACGAGATCAATTTAATTAATTAATGGTTTTACGAATGAACTAATAGGTGACCCTAAAAATTACCCAGCTAAGTCAAATGTGTAGGTAAGTGTGACGCCTGAGGATTTCAACTAGGGAAACAGAAGCAACCTTCGCTTATCGAAGGAAACAACGTAAATGCAACCTGCAAAGAAACCAAATTTAACAAGAACTAAGGCTTCGACGACAGACCTTCTAATTCCATAGATCCTAGGGTGCAAAGAAATGCTTAGTACAACAAATGCCGCCCGCGCATATTACGATCACTCCTCACAATGGACCGGTCGAGCGACTAGCAGCGTGTACACACTTGTCGCAAGGTCTCTCAATGAGCGCGAAGGGCTTTCCATAGTTATCCAGAAATTAGAAGGAGCAGGTGTCAACCAACTGTTAATTAAGTAGGGATTCACGTGGCAAGTGCACCTTAGAAATTGTTCAGGCTAGCCGGCCCATTCGTGGTCTCAACAAAGAACTACTCGGGAGCATTGGAAGAACACTGCACATGTGGTGCTTTAGCAGCTATTCTGTTCTGCTCTTGCTGTGGGCGGCGAATGAAGACTACGAAGTGGGAAAAATGATTAAGAGTTATTAAATTAGACAGAAGTACATTCAATAAACTGCAATCAATCAATGTGTTGGTATTATAAAGGATAGTCGTTCTTTCAATGGAGTTCAGGAAATGTGATCTAGTCATAAATATGTACATTGACTGCATAGTTAATTCTAACTCGATCTAAGCTGGATCTATGCATTGTCACGAAACATTTATGTAAATGATGCATAATGATCTGGTCTCAGTGGCATGTCTGTAAATGTATCAAGGAGGATTGGTTTTGCTTCGTGGGAGCATACCATGCAGCTGTATAATTTGTATCTAGGTACTACCAAGTTAAATGAATTTATCCTTATTTACTTCCTAAGTTTAATTCAACGAACCGCGTAAGTAAAACATCTTATTGATTTCCTTGAATATCTTAAAAGGGATACAAATATGATGGCTGGCATACCGCACCTACCTACAGTACCTACCATCTATGTGGGAGAAAATACCATTACACATGCTGGTAATGTATTGAATTTATGTTGTATGTCCTCTTAATTGTTCTATGCGGGAGGCCTATGTTGACCGGTGGAAATTTACGAGCTGTTCGCGCTTTTTTTTAACTACACTAATATTTATGCCAAAGGCTATCTATAAAATGGTGCTGATTTATCAAATAACCTCCATATAACCTTCTCGCATCTACAAGTAGTAATATTTCTCAATCGCAATTTGCTCGAACAGTCCAGAACAAGCTAATCATTGATATAAACATGGCAGTTGTAAAAATAATTTCACAATTCGCGAAGATAGTTGAAGATACTGCGGCAGATGGGATGTGAAGGTTGAGACAATTATATTGGAGGTACCGAATAACTGCGTTGCTGTGAGGTTATGCTTGATCAAAAGTGTGACGTTATTCATTCAATACTTTTTTTGTCATAAAGATCTATATATTGTGATAAGCAGCAATCAAACAATCTGCCTAGCCCTTTCGCAACTATGTTGGGGTCGACTTCCAGTCTTACCGGATGCAGCTGAATACCAGTATTTTACATGGAGCGCCTGCCTATCTGACCTCCACAACCCAGTAACTGAGTAATACGATACCCCTTGATTAGACTGGTTGTCAGACTTTCGGGCTTCTGACGACCCGTAACGTCTGTCAAAGATCCACGAATGACAGCCGGGACCAACGTCTTAACGTCCTTTCCGAGGCACGGAGGAGTCTCGGTATGTAAACATGGTCACCCATCCACAGACCAACCCCGGCAAGTATAGCTTAACCTGATGGATCGACCCGTGCGGCTGTTATTACATAGCCACGAGCTCATAAAATGACAAAATCAAAGTGACAAAAGATTATTCATTATTTCAGCTGGTTTGTCTGTTAGTGTCAATAACAAGTAATTATACTTGAACATTTCGAAAAAGCTCAGAAACCTAGTTGACAGTAAGAAAAATATCTTCAGAATTGTGTATTGTATACTGCACTATAATAGCGTAACACTACACGATCAATCACCATCCGCTTCATTTTGAAAGTTCAGCAACATGGCGTTATTTATGTTGTTGAACAGACAAATATTTCGTAAGTATGTAGCAATGGATCAGCAAAATCCATCAAAATGATTCAAATTGTGATTGATCGTGTGTTACGCAATTAGGATGCTGGTAGTGAACTATAATATCAAAAATTTACTTAATTTTAACAAGAAACATTCCTAATTAGTTTCTCAAAAAGTGTTAACTAGCTTTTGACTTTGTCACCAGACTGAATACAAAAGTTCATTCGTAGACCTTCCAGTGCGATCAAAGAACTTATTATTAATTAGAATCAAAATCTATCGTAACCAATAATACTAACTAAGTTACTTACTGAATAGTAGGAAAATAGAGTCGTCAAACATAAAACACAAGACCGCGCTGCGGGTAAAAGCAATCCATATTTTTCCGACGCCGACATTTGAGGCCGCCGGCATTCCACTCCTGCGGTTAAAGTAGTTAGAAAAAACATTATCTCAGCGATAACTATCTGTCCAACGAGGAATTAGTGCTGCAACACTCGTAATGGCTACTTGCGAGGCTTACTAGATTATTTTATGGAGAAGTAGATATTCTTGCTTTATCTTAACTTTTATGACTACATTCACATCAACAATATGGTATTAATCTTTGTGAAACTACGGACTTATAACCGGCCGTTTGGGAAAGCCTTATGTCGAGCTAGTTAACGGTAACAGCGTAGCTGCGTAGCAAAGGCTAAACTTACCATCATTTCATTAGATAGGGATCGAAAGTTACGTATCTCTCCTGTAAAACTGGTCCAAATCAATGTACCTATTTATGTAGGTATTTGACACACTAAAACACTTTATAGATTGCCTAGAAATTGCTTATTCGTTGTCAGTTAGGGTCAAACGCGAGATTTTTGCAAACCACCGCATAATGCCATCTCTTTAGCAGCGATCCAAAAGACGCTAAGCTAAAATAAAATACCTACAATCTAATCCACCTCAAAAAAATAAAATAGGCAGTTTGTAATTTGGGGACTGAAAACCCATTTCGCAGTCTGTCAACAAACTGACTCCATCACAAAATCGAAAGAAATTTCCTCTAGTAGAAATCGTGCTGAATGAGCAATAGATAGGTTCCCATTGTATGAGAGAAGTCCATGTTGCTTTCCTCAAACAGTGTGAGGATAATCACGCAAGAAGAGAATGTGGAACAATAGGATATGCCGACTTCCACCCGACGCACTCGGTGTGAATTATTCAGAGCCCACAGCGTGTCAGTGGTTTAGGAAGCGTGCTGGCACACATATCATGGACTATTGTTTGAGATGCAAGCCGCAAATGTAGGGTTCATGTACTTGAGATTACATGGAGGTCACTGATTTGCGATAGATAAGCAAAATGGAAGAGGCTAAATAAAAGGATTTAACTTTTTCGACCATTGTACTCATAGAAAAGATTGACGCTTTGGTCTCTGCATAACAAGCATCACTGTTCAAAGGCTTTTTCTCCGACCAAGTGACGAAGAAGTCATAAGTAAGTCATAAGTAATTTATTTCATAACAATATAGGTACATTGTGTTGAAAATTTAAAAAAAGTAAGTAATAACAATAAACAATTGCAATTAAAATAAAATTCATTAAATACATTTAGAGAAGTCAATAAAAACAATTACCTACGGTCAATTAAGAATTCAAGTACAATAGATCATAAATAATAAATGTCAAAGTAATACAATCAATCATGTTACAATTTCATATGTCATCTAGGAATTCATTGATACTGTAATAGCCTTTCCTCAATAAATAGGTCCTCAATTTGTTTTTAAATAAGTTAACACTGTACATGGTTTTGAATTCTACAGGCAACTTGTTGTATAAAAATACAGACTGATACCTCGGGTTATGTTTGACAACTTTTAATTTCGGTTGAATAGTGTTGGGCAAATCTTTCCTACGTGTGCTAGCTCTAGTTTGTCTTTGAAAGAACTGACACATTATGGAAAATAGTTGTTGCCGAGTTGCCTTTGACAAACTTAACTGCTGCATCATAGTAGGCGAATTTCGAACCTACCGCCTAGCATGTATCACGACAAATAGACGAATTCCTTATAAGTGAGCATACAATTTGTCTCTCACGAGACTCCATCGACAGGCCTCCTACTCTTGTCTACTTTGCTTTTCGGTCGGCCATAACTAAATATGACAAAAAATCCATTATGAATGTGGCTAATGACTTTTTAATACGCAATTAGTACTTATTACCTCCACATACGTTTGACCTACAATTCAATAAGCCTACAATTTTAAGGTTAAATTTAAAGTTTAATATTCCTTCGACCAGACCGTCAGCCCTATTCACCATGTTTGTATGGACGTGTACAATCGCTTACATTTCTCTTTAAAGCGTATTGTGTGCTCTGCGGCGATTGTTGTGTGCCGACTGATGTGTTGGTGACCCCCTTTTTTTTTTTTTTTTTGGGTGGGAAATCATCAAATGACTCCTCCCGCTCTGGGTGGAGCGGGAGGGCGTGTCAGACTCTTACTGACTAAACCCACCCGTGTTCCTTCTCTTGCCTGTGCAATGCCAGGGGGCCACGGTATCCCTTTCGGACTTTCCCGCAACCCCGGCAGGCAATGGTCTCATTGGACCCCTTCACTCGCTGACACTCTTTGAGGCGCGCGTGGAACACAACGCGCCGTCGACCCGGGCTTGGTCCTTACCGGACGGCGAGCTACCCATTGCTCACCGTCCGCAAACCCGCGCCTACGGTGGCCGGGAATCCGCGATCGATTCCCGACGCCCGGGGCGTCTCCTCCTGCGGCGGCTAGGGGCGTGAGGGCGCGAAATTTGCCTTTCCCTCACGCGCTCCGCCTCCTCCTTCGCGAGCATTACTGCTACGCAGAAGGAGGTGACGGCCTCCCATGCCCTCTCGCTCCGTACCATGGCCTGGAACAGGGCCGGACGCGAGAGATCCCCTCCACCGATCGCCTCCACGAGGACACGGCGGTGCTTTGCCCAAGCCAGGGCATACCTCCACCGTATGCTCCACCGTGTCCTCCGGGTGATCCACGCAGTGATGACACCCGGGCGCTTCCTCCCGCCTTATCCGAAACAGGTACCTCCCGAAACAGCCATGTCCGGTGAGGACCTGCGTCAGGCGGAAGGTGAGGACGCCGTGGCGCCTCTCCAGCCACTCCTCAAAGAGGGGACTTATCGCCGCAATAGTGGCGTGCCCAGCACTGGGTTGCGACCATCGCACTCTCCATGACGCCATGAGATCCCGTCGGAGCTCTGTCCGCTGTGCCGCGATTTCTCGCGGCATCGGAGTCAAGCCCCGGCGTTTCGGCTCCCCGCGCCACTCCCAAATATGCGCGAGGACTTTTGCCTCCAGATCCCATGGCGGCGTGTTGGTGACCCCTGCGTACTGCCTATTGAGTTCAATACTTATTTTTTTCCTTATTTGTAGTTTTGAGCTTTGCGTAGTTTAATGATCGTTACTATAAGGTTGGAAGTGGGTCGTGTATTTCTGAATGTTACCTATAGGTATTCCGATAGTTTCTGGAGTTACCTACACACTTACACAGCATTCTTTATCTATAGCCTAGAAGAGTATTATTATTGTAACGTTTCGTGCTAAAATACATGCAGTAATTCGTGTTCAAATACGATGTATTTATAGACCCAATTGTCAACAACTAACCACCTGGTTCTTTAAACACCAACCAGTTACCTACTGCATTGTGACCATTCATGATAATTCACCAAGTGTCAAATTACTCCAACAACCGAAACTTGTGAGTAACGTTATTACCTTTTCCTCAAGCCACTATGTCCTTTTTACAGCTTGGCCGTGTCCCTGCCGCCTGCATGGTGATGCCGCCGCGGTACGCGACACTACCGCTACCACCTGCGACGTACGCACCCGGACCTGTGTACTACCCCGTGCATGACGCTGTAAGTACACTGCTTTTTTAAACCTCAAGCGTGGTTTCACTAACCTCCTCGTCTTCCTAACAGAAGCTGTAGAATTCTAACCCATCACAAATTATCTGATAAGAACTAGATGAAAACGGAAACCAGCGTGGCAGAGAAATAGTGAGGCTAGCGCCTACAGTCAATGCAAACGATTTGTAGATGAAGACTATTCCACCACAATCCATCTACTTATAGCTTTTGGCCATCATGAGCACTATATGGTCTGTAGACGGAGAAAGAATGTAACGGAAAAGATACTTCTAGTTTTTCTAACTACTGTTCTACAGTCTAATCTATCAGTCGGGATCGGCAGTCCTTTTCAAACAGAAAAGAGCTATTGTTAATTTGCTTTGACATTTTCCAGCGCGTGCGCCGTCGTCGATCGCCGCGCGCGACCACGGAGCGGCGTCGTCGCGAGGGTCGCGAGCGAGACTCGCAGCTGGCGAGGTCTCTCGAGAGGATCCACCGCAAGAGGCGCGCAGACCGCGACCATATCACCGACGCAGACCTGAAGAGGACCTACACCGGTCTTGATAGGTAATTTACACCATTCATACAAACCCTACAAGACTATGAATTTAATTCACTATGATAAATAATATAACATCTAAGAATTTGTGCAATTAGAAACAGAAGCATGTCTAAAGGTAACTGAAGCAAAAACAGGCAGTTTCATAACTAGAAACGGGTCATGTCCACACGTTCAAAAACACAATGTAATCCTGAAACTGTTTTTTTTTAATATATTTTATTTAAAAAAAACAGGTTCTTAATCATAGTCCTATGAGACTAATAAGCAATTTTAATCTAACTATATTTCTTAAGTATTTTTTTTTTTTTTTATAGAATATTGTTGATTGTTCTTTTCACAAGTCCATTCCACTATCTAAGAGTCTGATATTTTAATATTAACACATTGTTCAAGTGTTATACGTGTGTCATTGAAAATGAAACGAACCTGTTTTAAATACTTAGTATTGTCAATGTTCTAGGGCATATGCGGAGCAATTCATAGCGGTATGCGATGAGAGCCGTCATGCTGCGGAACAACACGACTCCCTGGCGAGTACGTCTGCCACCAGTGACACCAGCCACTCGCATCAGGAGCTATCCTAACACGCTGTGGCGCTTTAATACATTTTACATCCACGAAAATGTATGACACATTTTAAGTCAAAATTAAACTTTCATTCTTCATCGATATAAGAATCGAGATCTGACTATTACATATTGGTTAAGTGGGTCATAAAATAGCGTCCAGTAATTTATACGAACATGTAAATGAATACGAGTGTTTAGTAACTTTAGTCAGTAAGAATTTTTTAAATACTCTTTGTTTAAGTAAACTAACTGTCTAAGCATATCATACCAAACTTAACAATGTAGCTTTATAAGGTCGCAATACGTTATGATAAATTGTAAATATTTCCACTAACTTTAAGTAAAACATTAATCAAAACGGAATTATGAATTTATGATATTATACTCATAGATTATCATTTATCGTCTTCATTTCATTCGCTACAACGATCGCTTATCATCAAGTACCGATTGATGGTCTACCTGCGTAGTAAGTCAATTATAGATCAAAGGGACCAAAAGATTTTGCAAGTGATTAGCATAAAATTACTATAATGTTTTCAGTGTTTCTTTACTGACAAAAATGGCAGCTATATTTGCCCTAAGTATTGCAATATCTAGTTTAGTTTATGTAGATGCCATCATGGTGTTTGGTACTCGAATGGCGAAACATCCTTGTCATAATTTCAATTGACTCCTACGATATTTTTTTTCATTTGTGTTTTGTCAGTCATTTTCATTCATTTATAACATTCACGTTTTGTAGTTTGTTCATGATTTTTAATTATGGTTACGGCAAGTGATCGTACAGTCTTTAACAAAATCGAAGTTTTATTTCATGTTTTACTTCGTTAGTTCCCTTTTAACTAACATAACTAATAATAAATTGTAAACTTGTACGTATCGTCAAAAATCTGTGTTATATTCTATTTTAAGTCTTATCTAGGTTTGTATCGTCTTTATTTGTGAAGATATTTTTAATGTATGTTTTGTAGAATGATTAATTCGATATAAAGCTATTTCACTTCTAAATTGCATTATATTGGTAATAATAGAGGAAGAGAATAAAGTTATCATGAAAGATACTTCACAAATACAGCTTAGTTTATATTCTTAGATAAATAATGTCAGGTATACGTTTGTATATATATAAAAAATTAAGTCCTATGTACCTAAACGGTGCCAAATTGCGAAACTACGATTGGTGTAAATATTAACATCGACATTATTGCTCAATTTTGTTCAAATACAGTAGGGTGTTTTAATCTCTAAGAGATAAAATCTAAAAATATATTATTGAGATAGCTTAGGCAAAAACCAGTCGGAAAACGTTAGTTTTAGTTCATAAAATAGCAAACTAAATTTTAAAATTCCATTCAAAAGTTTCAGCTTTAACAGCATTAGATAGTAGTCGCCATGTTATTACGTCATACGGCTATGTAAAACTTAGAAAGTGTTAATTGTCAACTATCAGCGTACCTTTAATCTCTAAAGGCTTTTTATTATTTTCATAACCAACGTAAATTTTATTGAAATAATACCATGGAGGACGGTTTTGTAAAAGGAGACAACACAAATTTATAACTTAAAAAATATCACTGCATCTGTTTACACAGCCAACTGACATCATGGCCATAGAGCAATATGGCGTTCACTGCGTCCAGCGTTTTCGTCAAATTACGCGCGAAAATTGAAAATGCCAAATTTAAATGCATTTTTATGGCACTTAACGATTACATAAAAAAATTGTGATTTTTTTTGTGGTTCATTAGCACTATAGAATCTAATTGAGACACTTTTCAAAAATGGGTGTAATACCCTATTGTTTAAAAATTAGAACAAACATGCTTAATTTTGTAATAATTAAAGTATTTCTTTTATTTTCCGCTAAGCTAAGCTATTAAGATATTGTAGTGTTTATTAGAATCTTTTAACGACTTTTTGGTTTAGCGTATTTTCCAGGGTGAGATTTTTTTTGCTATTATTACTTTTCCTATATCTTGATACCACATTTTTATTATTATTTAAGCTTCATTTCTTTTGAAATGGCTGACGCACCTGTCATTGAGGAACGTTTAGAATTTTCCAACATCGCTTTTGTGTCCTTCATAAGCATAATCAGCCTATAATGTCCTCAGCGCTGGGACACACGCCTCCTTTTTCTATAAGAGGAAGTGGGCCATAATTCACCACGCGGGACCATTGCGCGAAATCACATGTCTTCGAATTTTTAGTTCTAAGACATGCCGTTTTTTTCCTTAACCGTTTTTAAAAGCAGTGGGTGATGAAATAATTGACACAAAGTGCTTGCTTGGAACCTACGACTCGTAGGTCGCGGCTTTTACCACATGGGCACCACTGCACATGACTTTGTGTCATGCCTTTCGTCAAAAAATCAAAAGAAAGTAATAGATACCTATCTAACAAGATCTACCGAGTCAGTCTTTCCGGTATCCAAACTATACGTAAACTAGCTATAAGAATTCTTTAAAGATTATTACAATTTATAGGTACTTTTCTAGATAAGAAATTATATTATATTTTTTTACTTTTAATTATTCTACGTAAACAAATACTTAGAGACTGTAAAATATAATTGTAAATAAGCCTATGGTCTTTAGATCGATGTATATACTTTAAGTTAGGGTTTACGGTGAACAGAAGTATTGTGGCTACTTGTCTATGGTCTACGGCTTCAGGTTATTTATTATGGACAGATACTGCTTGGATGACAAGACGAATAAATATTACTTTTTATAAAACAATGCTGTTTTATTTCCACTAAAAACATCGAAGAGTCAAATGTCCTCGTGAGAAAAAATAAGAAAATATTTCATACCATAGAAGAAAAGTCAGCAAGCTTGACTGCTCAGGGTGTACCAGATACGTAGGCCTGTAGAGTGCTCAGGGTGTACCAGTAGGCCTATAGAGTGCTCAAAAATTTGTGCTCGAAATTTTATTGACTAAACGAAATGGTGGCGTTAGTTTTGGCCACGCACCAAAATAACCTTGTAGCGTTGTACAGGCTGTGCCGTTAAAGTTCCCGCCGCCCCGATGACGACCCGGCGGGGACCTCATACCGCTGAAGAGACCCTTATATCATAAATCATCTACTGCGCAAGTCAAACCACGTGGTGCGTCAAGTCTCAACTTTGACGGCACGACTTGTACATAATTTGAAGTAGGTAATAGACATGTGATAGATCCACCTACAGATAATAAAATAAGTAAATCCATCAGCAATTTCCACGTATTTATTACGTCACATCTAAACACCTACTAAAAGTACAAACAACTCCGAACCGAAATGCGCTTTACTCCTGAGTAGTGATGGGTCGAGAGAATATTCTCTCACTGAGAATATTCTCGGATCGAGAATATTCTGCAATATTCTGCAATATTCTTTTTGTCAGAGAATTTACGAGATTTTAAAGTTGGAAGTAAAATTGCTAAATTTTTATACAATCTACATTGATTTCAAGGTCTAAAGTCAACTTCTTTTGTTGTTATTTTATACTTTACTCGAAAAAGGTTACTGTATGAGATTTTGGAGAGGAAATTGCAAATATTTCTTTAGTTAAGAAATATTGGTTGCGGATATCATTGCGTGCTTGCCTTTCCTGCCCGTTTGAGAAAGATCACCTCTTATTGTGTGTGTGCCGCCACAATTAAACCGGTCCGCGCCCGCGCCGTTCCCAGACTGCACTGCGACTGCGCTGCTATTTTGTTTATGCGATCAGTTACTTGTCACCAGTCCGCCTGTGTAGCTGTGTTCAGTAGCGATTTTAGAGATAGTTTGTAATCGCCGTGTATTTTTTTCACAATGAAACCAAAAGGAAAAGTGTACAATTACTATAAAGAGAAGCTCAAGTCATTCACATTGCTTTGGATGGATGGACTAATATAAGAAACGAGCCCATAGTGAACATAATTTTGTACACACCAACACCATACTTTTATGATTTCATAGAGACTAAACAAAATAAACATACAGCTGAATATTTATTTCAAGAAGTATGCAAAATCATTGACAAAATCGGAAGCGACAAAATCATGCTGATTATAACAGATAATGCTACCAACATGGTAAAATGTGGTAAGATGCTGGAAATAAAATATCCCCATGTGAAGTGGGCAGGCTGCAAATCATTACAGTTACCAGTGAAAACAAGATGGGGAAGTCACCTGAACTGCGTTCAAAGTCTGTTAGATTTCAAATCTGTTTTTCAAAACATGGCGTTAAACTCCCAAGGTGTACAAAAATATAAAAATTTACTTTTGAATGAAGACGAATGGAAGAAATTTGAAAACATAAAGGTATTACTAAAACCAATCGTAGATTGGATAACAAAGTTGGAAGGAGATTACTGTTCTATCCATTTGATACTGTATACGGCATTCGGCGAATTAAAAGAACTGCTAGAGAAGCCTACCGTCGCTGAAATTTTAGGCGAAGAAGGACACAATAATTTAAAACAGAAATTCAGCGATAGAACAGCTACAGCGCTTAAGCCAATGCACTATGCTGCGGTATTATTAAACCCGCAAAATCGTGGTACAACAATGACATCAACTGAAAATATAGACGGATGGGAGTTTGTTCTGAACTTGTCTGAAAGACACAGTTCACACAATATTTCAGTTCAACAACTGTTCGAAGAAGTGTCTGAATATAAATGTGGCACTGGTTTGTGGAACAAAGAATTTATTTGGGAAACCGCTAAAAAAGTCAAGCGTGGTGGCAAACATTATATCCTAAAACAGAATTAGGAGTAATGGCCCTGAAAATGTTGACTGCTCCAGCAACTTCTGCTTCTGTGGAACGCTCTTTTTCCACATTTTCAAATATACATTCAAAAAAACGTACTTAATAAATTCAATACCGAAAGTGCAGGCAAAATTTGCCTGATTGCTCACAATCGGAAAATCATAAATAAACAAAAATCAATAAACAAAGGGTCCGAAGAACCACAACCAAGTACAACTGCCACAAGAGAAATAGAAGAGCCTACACTCAATTTAGAATCAGAAGAGAGCACATCTGAAGAAGAGGCAGAGGATGAGCCTGTAATATTGACGGAAACAGACCATATCAACTTAGATGACATGGATTAACTGATGTCAATGAACCTGAGTCCTGAGTCTATGTAATTTTATTTCAAGAATTGTTGGGATTGTGATTGTTATTTTGTTTTTAATTATTTACACCGTAAACCTTACTTATGTTTTTATTTTATTAAAGCTGATTATTTGTAACTCATAAAGTTTGTTTTAATACAGAAATCCTAATTTAACATATAAACCAAACGAAATTTAAGAGAATTTATGAGAATTTTCTCAGAAATATTCTCGGGAATATTCTCGCTCAGGAGAACTTACTGACGATTTAAGTTGTAGAGTAGTTTATTTTAACGTAAACTTCGTAAAACGTTCAAATGCACTCAAAACTATTACTCTAAAAATAGACCGATTCAATACAGTCATCCAATTTTTAAATTCTTGTAAATTCCCTTCCAAAAGAATATTCTCGAGAACTTAACAGCAAAGTTCTCGCAACGAGAATATTCTCGGGAATTTACCATCACTACTCCTGAGGGATAACGTTCAGAACTCGTTGTCGCTGAGTGCGGAGACGCGACCGGGCGCAGCGCTGGGCCGGGCGCTGGTCACGCGGAGCTCACTCTCTGAGGAACTGCCCAGAGAGTCCCCGGCGTCGCCACTTTCCACTCCTGGGGAAAAAATATATTGAAGACATGACTTAATTACAAGGTATTGGTGTAAGGATAAACTTAAATCATCAACAAAAAAAAAAAAAGAATATTCAAAAAATTTGATTGCACTAGGCATGCTCTGCGTGTGGTTGGACCAGAAAGCAAACAGCGGCCTTCAAGTAACACGGGGGGTATACACATTTAGGGGCAGGCCCACATTGAGACTTCCGATGCCCAAATTTCAAGCGAGGTTTCAATCAATGTTGGCGGACGCTCGAAGCTGATGCTATCGCAGTGTCCTTAGACGGCTTCAACTATTACGAAAACACGGCTGCGTCCGCAGTTCGAAAAATTCGCTTTTTTTCCGATGGCAAAAACCTTATCGGACTTTTAATATTGGACGATGCTGCTGTGTTAAAGGAAAGCACATAATAATTTTAATTAAATCAATGTGAAGTATAACTGAACACCCGACCTTCAATGAGATCAGCGAAGTCGTCATCATCCGCCGCGACGAGCGCGCGCGTGGCCGGGCGCGGGCGCGCGCGCGACCAGCGGCCCGGCGCGGCGCCTGCGGGCACGCCACGGCTTACTCAAAGTCAAAGTCAAATAATTTATTTCAATTAGACACAAAAAAGGCACTTTAGAACGTCAACATTTACAAAAAATAATAATAATTGATTCTAGTCGCCCCTTCCTAAAGGTAGTTTTCGTATGGAGAAGAATGGGCAAGAAACTCCACCGTAACTCTTTAAAATGTGCTTACAATATCTTGTATACATACTGACACACACTAAACACTTCTGTTACAAAAAATAGCTCGGATATTCCAGGATTTGGGCTTTAGCGATGGCACTGCTGAGCAAGTTCAGGTTAAGAAAGTGAGGGAACGTAATCCTCCTGTGTTTACATTGTGTTAAGGATGTTCTTCCATCTTTTCTTTGACCACCATCTTCTGACATACATACCTATATGAGTACTACGAGTACCACTGTCATGCTTCAAATCTTTGTTGGCAATCATAATCTGCGTTACTCCACATCACGACATTCTACAAAATATGCACCATACTATTATGCGTGATACCAGCATTCGTTACTGGCACTAGGCATGGGCGTACCCACGGTGGGTCAAGCTGGGGGGGCATCTGCCCCACCCTGGTCCCTGACTCGATGGTAAAAATTAGGGTTTAATTTATTTTTATTCATAATTACCGTGCCAGACAATACCTATGTAGTATCGATGAATCGAGCGCGAATGCGTAGTTATCGAGGGAAAGAGGAATTATGGCTCGGTCAAAAAAAATGCATGGGTACTCCCATGGCACTAATCTGCGTTCGAAATTTATTTCCCAAACATGTAAACAAACACGAGTTTTAAGAAAAACAACTGTATCACCTACACATAAGGTTCAGTTTGCGCTACAACTTCCAATATTTCTGTCTAAAATTAACTTACAACAAGAAACATAATATGAACATAAAGTTTATGTTTGTTTAAATGAAAATAACATCAAATCGAAACAAGGATTTAAATAGACCTTAGGTACTTTCTTTATCTTAAAACATAGGCAATATCACGCAGCCTTCACTTAATACCATCGCTAAATACCAAATCTACGAGATTCTCTTTACAAAATTAACTATGAATGAGTTAGCAATAGAAGCAATGCATGACGAACCAAATGAAGTAGCGGCAGACCTCATCCTGTCGTCCGAGCTGGTGGTCGCTCCCGTCCCTGCGTTACAAACGATGAGTTTAATGGCAAAAGATGTTCGCGCTGAAGCTGACAATGTTAAATGAACTGGTCTCATGCTTCTTTATCTTGGCTCCAGTGGCCATGGCTGTAACTGAATGATCTCTTGCAGAACAGGAAGCTAGTCACGGGCATCATTAAAAAAATCTTTATAGCGACTACTATGTTGGAAAACATTTCCTTAAAGGGTACGCTAGTCGCTCGTTCTTCCATACAAACGTAGTACGGCGTTTACTCGGCTGTTTGATGGTGTACGTTCACCGTTATATCAATTTGGCTTGTCATTATCTAGCCCTGTATGGAAGAAGATGTGGAAAATAAAAATTGGTTTGGAAGTTATTAGCGTCGAAACTTCCATATGAACACTAATTTAACTCATCTTTGGGCGTAAATAAATAACATAATGTAGTAAGAAAATGGCAAAACAGACCGTATAAGGATAGATTATGTTATCAATAGTTCAAATAATTTTATTTTGAGTAAATACATCCAGAAGTTTTTTCATAATATTTGTACGCCCAAAGGTCTGTTTATGAAATTTTACGCGCTCGTTTCCGTTATAAATCATCGTCTATTTCACTAAATAAATAAAACCGAATAAATATATTATAGACTAATACGCATGCATATTAGTCACGCCCACAAACGAGTTCAAGCCGTCGACTAGTGTGCCCTTAAATCCTTAATTACTACTATAGATTTAAGAAGACCCAGACTTGACTGACAGTAGCCAACACGTAATGTTAGTATTTACGATCTCGTCGTCTACTATGAGTAATGTTTTGCTTGTAGTAAGAAGAATATATCATATCAGCTGAGTATACTCAGTATGCTGATAGTAGGGCGCGTCTACACTCGTACTACGAGATACCATGAACTACCATGTATGACCCATACCTTGGTCATTTCTACACCGCTGGCACCACCCCAGTTACGGCAGTGCGTATTAAGTTTTTTTTTTTTTTTGACAGCGCAAAGTCAAACACGGGTGCCGTCATGCTGTACGCAATGGACCCTTGTTGTTCACCAATACTTGTGGCCACTGCCCCGGCCAGGGCTCATCAGTAACAGAAACACTTACTAGATATGGACAGGTCCCCGAAGCCCTGCTTGTCGGAGAAGTCGGAGTCGGAGCGCGAGTCGTCCTCGTCGCGGATCTCGTCCAGCGAGTTCGCCGCCATGCTGCCGAACGCACGGCGAGCCTCCGCCGCCGCTGTGCCTTCAGATAGCGTGGCGGTATTTTACATCTTTTGACATATTTTTAATTCATGGGTCATTCCTATTCTATCTATCGTAAAAACACAGAACTCTCAGCTAAACGCGATGGTTCCGTCGCGCGCACGGTCACGGGTGGACGCACTTGTCGCGTTCGCTTAGAATTAATTCGAAATAAATTCTACAATACTAGTTAGAATGTCATTGAACTGTGCAGCTTGTGGGGGTACAGTGTTAGATGAACTTTTTGTGAAATGCACCAAAAAACATTGCGATAAAGTGTACGATTTGCAGTGTCTCGGACTGAAACAAAGCTGTTTACCCACGGAATATAAACGCCAATGGGTATGTCCGGAGTGCGTTTGTGCCAGCCCTAAACCTCTACGGAATACTCCAGACACACCGGTCAGGGGCACCATCAACGCCATCGAGGAGAATACGTACCCGACTAGTGGCAACGTAAACACTAAACGGGGAAGCCGCTCAAAGACAACAAACTCCGAATCGCGCCTTGAGTACAACGACGGAGGTATTCTGCTAAAGGAGTTCAGGCTGTTCAGATTGGAAGTATTGGAGCGTTTAAATATGCAAGCTAACGATATTAAATATCTTCAAGAAGTATGTATTTCTACGAAAACAGAATTAGAATACCTAAGAACTAATATGAAGGTAATTCAAGACCAGTTGGCTCAAAAGGAGTTGTTGCCTACTATCAACCGTATGGATGAAAGTAGTGATAGTTCGTCAGTGAATTTAAAATCCAGTGTGGAAGTGACTAAACAAATAGCAGCCCCAAGTACATACTCAGAGGTGGCCCGTAGTGACCATAACTTAAATAATTCTTCTACTACTACCCGCGTGAGTAGAAAGATTGAGGCCACGAAAACAGCGTCAGGGCACTCACTAGTTACGGAGTCACAACCGCCCCAAGTCGTCAATCAACCTCATACAGAGATGGTAGATGACTTGAACAGTTGCAATAAAGCCGAAAATATAGAAAATCATGGGTGGATTGAGGTACAGAAGAACAAGGGACGTTTTCAATCCAAAAAGGTACTGAGGGGGAAAAATATGGATACAGCTGAAATACAAGCAACAGAAAGGAAGAGGCACCTTCACGTTTGGAGATTGTCAACAGAAACCACAGTTGAAAAACTTATGTCGCATGTAAAAAGTGCGTGTGGCGCAGAAGTTTTTGTCAAAATAGAGAAGATTAAGCATAAAGCTCAGAGAGACTATGCATCTTTTATTATAACTGTACCAGAATCGGCGTACGAAAAGTTATTTCAACCAGATATGTGGCCCGTCAACACTGAATTTAGTGAATGGATTTGGTTTCGTAAATCATCAAGCGGATCAAAGAAAGAAAATAAGGAGTTTTGATTTTTATTATCAAAATGTCAGAGGTCTTCGGACGAAGTTAAATACGTTTTGCAATAATATAGAATCGTTTAACGCCGACATATTTGCAATAACCGAAACCGGATGTAACGATTCCATAACAGATGCAGAGCTAGTGCCACCAGGGTATCAAATAATTAGATGTGACCGGGCGGACGGGCGTAAGCAAGGTGGAGCGTTTCTCGTGGCCACACACGGGCTTGAGCTACGACGAGTGACACCGAGTGACGTCATCATAGATAACTGCTCGTTTGAACTGGTTTGTGCGACAGTGCATGTTAATGATAGGTTCATGTTTTTATGTTGTGTTGTTTATTTACCCCCAAATACTAATGAAAATGAGTTTATGATATTTTTTAGAATTCTAGAACAAATGTGTGTAAAATATAAAAATGTTATATTGTTAGGGGATTTTAATTTATACTCTTGCAATGAGAACATTGTAAATTATTTTGAATTCTTTCTGTCCTGTTGTGGATTTGCTCAAATAAATACAGTACCTAACCGTGACGGGAGGCAATTGGATTTGGTGTTGTGCTCGCTATCGTTGGACGGGAGAGTATGCGAGGCAGACGATTCTCTGGTACCGGTAGACGCGTATCACCCGCCACTCACGATAACCCTACAGGTTACCGTAAGCGTGATGCATTCCTCAGCGCAGACAGCAGCTGTGTCAATGGCGGCGGACAGTCGGGTACCCGTAAGTCAAATCGAACAGCAATGGAACTTCAATAAAGCAGATTTTTATTTACTTTATTCATCTTTAGCGGCTGCCGATTGGAGCCCTCTTTATAGTATTCAGCAACCGAAGGTAGCTTTGGAATATTTTTACAAGATATTTAACACAGTTTTAGATAGTTGCGTTCCTAAAAAACGAAGTATATCTTTAAACAGCAAGTATTGCTATCCTGAGTGGTATACTGGGGAGATAGTTTCTGATATTCGATTGAAAGCAAGTTATCATAAGCGATATAAATCTACAAAATCGCGTGCTGATTATGATAGGTTTTCTATATGTAGGGCGCGAATTAAAGAATGTATTTCTCGAGAGTACCAAAAGTATCAGGAGCGGTTACAGAATAACTTGGCGAAGGATCCTAAGGCTTTTTGGGACTATATTAGAACAAAAGAGAAAGCTAGAAACCATCGCAAAATCATAAAAGAGGGCTCAGTGTTGACCGATCCTGAATGTGCGATGGAATTTGCGAGATATTTTTATAGTGTGTACAGTAAGGCGCCGGCAAGGCTCGAGGTGCAAGAAGCGGTGGAGGCAGGAGGCGTGCACAGCGCGCGTGTGCAGGTCTCGCGACTCTCAATTGATCAGGTTCAAGCGGCAATGGCGCGACTCAAACCAAAGCGGTCAGCAGGTCCGGATGGTATTCCAGTGTTTGTCGTGCGAGATTGTCGATCGGTACTGGCGGAACCACTCGCGCGTATATTTAACTTGTGTTTGGACATATCGTATTTTCCAGAACAATGGAAGATCACCCGCGTAATTCCAATACCAAAGGGCGGGAATAGTACAGCGGTTGAGGATTTTAGACCTGTGGCGATTCTGTCAACACCAGCGAAGGTGTTTGAGTCGGCCATTCAGCGTGATGTCCAGGAGCAAGTTACATCACAACTATCAGATGCACAGCATGGCTTCCGACCGGAGCGTAGCACGACCAGCAATCTTCTGAATGCTATGACGTACTTGGTTCCTCATATTGACTCTGGGGTGCAGGTAGATGCCGCCTACTTTGATTTTAAGAAAGCATTTGACCTGGTGGATAATGATGTCTTATTATCAAAGTTGGCTAAGGTGGGCTGCACACCCAAGTTGCTCCAACTTTTTGTGAGCTATATGAGGGACAGGAAACAGTACGTTGAATACAGTGGATACCGGTCTGAGTCTTATTTTACTAGGTCGGGAGTGAGCCAGGGCAGCAATTTGGGGCCTTTAGAATTCATTATCATGATAAATGACCTGCCGGATGTAGTAAAACATGCCAAGTGTCTGCTATTCGCAGACGACCTTAAGTTGCTCCTGGCTATCGAAAGCGAGGATGACTGTCACCGCCTGCAACAAGACATTAATCGCGTAGTTCAGTGGAGTCAAAACAACAAGTTACAATTCAATGTCACTAAGTGTTCGGTTGTAACGTTCAGTCGGGCTAGGGCACCACTCCATTATAGCTACAAAGTGGACAACGCGCCATTGAAACGGGTGGAGACAGTGCGAGATCTTGGCGTTTGTATGGACACCCAATTAAGTTTCCGTGAACATATAAAAAATGTCTGCAAAAAGGCGTACAAACGTTTGGGTTTTGTACTTCGTAGAGCAGCATCATTCACGAGCATGAAAACCATATCGGTATTGTATGACGCCCTGATAAGAAGTCAGCTGGAGTGTAATTCGGCGATATGGGCTCCACATGAGGCTAAATATGGTCTCATGTTGGAGCGCATACAAAATAAATACGCCCGATATATGTACTTCAGGCTGTATGGGGTGTACCCTTTCTACCCTTTGATGTATCCTACATTGTTTGTATTGGGCATGGTAGGATACAACAAATTGGAAACTAGGAGGGATCTAGCGCTGGCGTCATACACTCTTAGGGTATTTAGGGGTATCCTACATAATCCGGGGGTATTACAGTGGATAGGCTTGAGGGTTCCCGATAAGTACGTGCAACGTCGACGACGGCCCGCCTTGTTTATGGTGCCACGCAGTCGCACTAAATTGCTGGAGAACTTCCCTCTGGCGAGAGCGTTGCGCACGCTAAATCTAGTTGCCGAGAAGATCGATGTGTTCATTTGTTCACAGAGCGAATTCACAAGAGTGACTTTATACGTCATATGTTATTTGTAGAAAATCGAGATTATTGTTTAAGTATTAAAATGTGTTAGTTTAGTTTAGTGCTATTAATGTTTTATGTTTATTGTTACTATTTTTTATTGATTATGTAATTTACTACTCTATCGCAATGGGGAAACTGTAAAGATAGATGTATGTATGAAAATAAATAAATAAAATAAAATAAAAATAAAATAAATAATAGTCCCAAAATTTCTCACCAACATTTATGATCAGTCTTGGCACTCACTGTGTCCACCGTGAGTGTCGAGGCAGATTGAAACGGCAGCTACAGTTTACAGTACAAGTTACTTGGTCAGAAAGTAATTTCTCGCTATCACTAATAATGACTGACCTGCTGTTTTAATCCTTAGCCGTGTCTTAGGTCTGGTGGCTGGTCTCGGCTGCTTCACTTCACTCAAGTCCTTGCCGTCATCACTCGAGTCCATGTCATCTACAAAATAAGGGAATTTCCAACAAAAAAAAAATACATTTCTATTAGACTATAAAATTATTAAATGTACCCTTGAGTACATACCAGAGTCGCTAAGTTTCCCTAGAACATCTTCAGCTTCATACTTGTGAATGAGCTGCATGATTGCAGCTTGCTGTTCTTCCGCTGCCTACAAACAAACAATCACCACAATCTAAGAACCAATAGGAGCTCAGACTTAGCCAAGAACCCTCTGATCATAGTAGATCGGCATGGATGTAGAATTAAATAAGACATTCTCCACAGTAGCTCACCTCCGCTTGAGCACTCTCAAGCACACTGAGCTGATGCTTCAGCGCCTCGACGCAGCGGTACCGCAACACGTACTGCTCCCACAGCTGTTCTATCTCAGTCTCCAGGGTAGTTAGCTCACCCTGGTAGGCTGGTCTGGAAGTATTAAGAATCATTTAAACGTGTATCAGATAAATGCTGAAGCTGCAGAGAATGCTGAAGAATGCAGCTGCAGCTGAATTGATCCCGATTATCGCGTCGCTTAGCGTCGAAAATTCCGAAAGGATGTTCAAAGGAACATTTTAATAAGAAGCTGAAGAAATATTTCTACTTACTAAAACCACATTGTGCCCCATGACCATAAGTAAGCACAAAAGGACTATCAGTGAAAGTAGTGAAACGCAACGCAGAAAGTTACAGACATCTTGCGAGCACGTTTAGCCTGGTAAGATACTGTTTGGTTCCACCATGCAACCTTTTCTAGTACTTATAACATAATGGCATAAAATTATGAGATAAACGCTATTATAAATTTTGAAGGCAGAAAAATAATTGGGACTTAGCTGAAGAGCTGACATGTCATGATGTAAAATATTGTATAGATCATCGGATCTACAATATTCAATCTAGGAATAACTATTCGTTCAATAATAAATAGTCTTTCATTCATTAACGACCCGGTAACATAAGGACGAGGAGTGCTTAAAGTAACATCGGATCCTGTAAGTACTTACTTGATCTTCTGCACAGTATGCAGCCTGTTCTCCGCCCTCATGAGCTCAGCCCTCTTCCTCTCCAGCTTGGCATCAAGTGCCGCCTCACTTGCCGCCACGTTGTCGATCTGCTCCCGACCGGAGGACACCTTGCCGGCGACGGCATCCAGCGCGCGCCGGAGACTAGCTTCCATTGCAGACATGTCCAGAGGACGGGACAGCGCTTGCTCGCGTTGTTCCTGGAATATTTGACACGGTGAAGCCTCAGAAAGATAGATAAAATACACTTTATTTTTTATTGTACACCAAGTTTGTTACAAAGCTCTTTTACAATATTGCTAATTCTATGAACAATGGCGGTCTTGTCGCTGATAGTGATATCTTTCCGACAACCTTTGGAAGGACTGTAGTCAGTAGGGTAAGTACTGCTACTAAATATGTATAGCAATATTAGCATCCTAAGACTCAAGAATTCACATGCTAATGAAATTGACATTACTATTATCTACACCCATGCTTTAAATCTCTAAGTGTCTGAAACAGCTTATTGCCAATATTAAAACAACCAGTGCCATAGTAACCATAATATCATCCAAACAGCTTATTGCCAATATTAAAACAACCAGTGCCATAGTAACCATAATATCATCCAAACGAGTGTTATTATGTTGGACTAAATTTCATTATGCAACTCTAATTTAAAACAGGAACATTGTCATGCACTCGCGTTCAAACTCAAACTCAAAGCATTTATTTCAATTAAACCATTTACAGGCACTTTTGAATTGTCAAGGGGTCGGTCCGTCAAAAATATGAAGCTAGTTACCCATTCCAAAGCGTAGTAGGTACCTATGGAGAAGAACGGGCAAGAAACTCCACGGACACTCTTTTAAATAAAATATAAAATTGATACAAAATATTGGTTACATCATTCATTTTGAAATTATGCATGTGAGAACAATGTAATGTAATAAGACGTGCACGTTCATAAAAGCGTCCGTAAAAAAGAAAAAAAAGAATCATTCAAAAACTTAAAATAAATTAAAATAAGCCATGGCAGCTAAGAGATGACCAGTCCCAACTGACGGCGCCCGTTCACGCACATGACACATGGATCAGCACCATTCAGCTCAACCATTTTGAAGGGAGCTAAATGATGCAACACACACGCCACCATCAGCGAGACATTTGAGTGAGCATGACATACTCACAGCCGCCAGGGCACATTCAAGTCAATGAAATACTACATATTACCCGGTAAATGGTAGCTCTTTAGTACATAGTACTCACACCTGTGCTATGCAATTATATAATACAAAGGAAATTGAGTTTATACAATACAAAAATGGTCTTACAATCTACAGCAGCTCCATCAGTATTTTCAAAATGTTAATCAGCGTGTATGTCAATTAGTTGTGGAGCAGGACCAGCATTGAGCCAAGCATTTTTATCACTGATGTAATCCCCCAACTTATAATATGCCTGCCTACATAGTGTGCGTTTTATACAAGATTTGAATTTCGTCTCATTAAGTTGAAGTATGTGGGGAGGAATTTTATTATAACATTTTAAACAGTACCCCATGAAAGATGAGTCTACCTTAGCCAGTCTGAAACCTGGCTGTACTAATAGGTCCCTATTTCTTGTACTATAATTATGTCTATCACCTCTTTTACTAAAAAGATGTAATTTTTTTCTCACGTACATGATGTTTTCATAGATATATTGACAAGGTACCGTCATGATGTTAATATCCTTAAACAGTTCCCTAAGAGAGTCGCGCCTGCGGAGATAATAAATGGCTCTGATCGCTCTTTTCTGCAGAATAAAAATAGACTCGATGTCTGCAGCCCGTCCCCAAAGTAAAATACCGTAAGACATGATACTATGAAAATAACTGAAATAGACTAGCCTCGCGGTATCTAAATCAGTAAATTGACGGATTTTTCTGACAGCATATGCTGCTGAACTTAACCGTCCTGCAAGAGATGTTAAATGAGGACCCCATTGTAGCCTTGAGTCGAGCGTGATCCCCAGGAAAACAGTTTTATCGACAAATTCTAGTTTCTCTTGATTCAATACTATCTCACAATTACTACTTTTGACATTTGGTAAAGAAAATTTTATGCACTTAGTTTTTTTTTCATTTAATACTAAATTATTAGCAGTGAACCAATTTTGGACCTGCAGTAGGGCGTTATTTACGTCGTCATTATTTGTAGCACGTCTATCTACCTTAAAAATTAAGGAAGTATCGTCAGCAAATAACACCATTTGTGGTTGATTTTTAAATAAATGGAGTAGATCATTAATATACACTAAAAAGAGGAATAGACCTAATATCGAGCCTTGTGGCACACCCATTTTTACTTTTAAACCTAGTGAATTGATACCGTTTATTTGAACTTGCTGTTGTCTATCATTTAAATAAGATTTTACTAAATTGAGTGCAAGTTTTCCAAGTCCGTAATGCTCAAGTTTCAAAAGTAAGGTTTCGTGATCGACGCAATCAAATGCCTTAGAGAGGTCACAAAAAATTCCTATTGCGTCTTGGGCCTCTTCCCACGTGTTAAAAATGTGTCTTAATAAGGTAACACCAGCGTCAGTGGTACAACGTCCTCTGGTGAAACCATACTGTTGATCGTGGAGGATTTCATTTTTGTTAAAATGATTGAGCATTTGATTAAGCATTACCTTTTCAAACACTTTGCTAAAAACCGGCAACACGGATACGGGTCTATAATTATTGGTGTCTTTACTGTCCCCGGATTTGATAAGTGGTATTACCTTGCTGTATTTCATTAAATCCGGGAAGACGACATCCACACACAAATTAAATATTAAGGCTAGGTAAGGCGCTATGGTCTCAATTATGGAGGTACAGATTTTAATGGACATTCCCCTAAGATCTTCAGTCAATTTGATCTTGATTTGTTTAAAAGCTTTTATTACTGTTATGGGGTTAATATGATTAAAGTTAAATTCAATCGGGCACGTTGAAACGTTCGCCCTTAATAAATCAAAAGAGAGCGAGGGCGAGGAATTTAAGGTTTCAGTAGTTTTAAGTGGGATACTGGTAAAGAAACTTACAAATTCTTGAGCAACTTCTTTGTTATCGCAAATGAGACCACCACATGACGTCTTCAGGATGTACTCCGAATTATGCTTTTTGTTCCTGTTCGTTTCATTATTGATAATTTTCCAAACCGTCTGTATTTTATTGTCTGCTGATTTAACCTTGTTGCTAATGTATAAGGCTTTAGCTGCCTTACAAGTGTTCTTAAAAGTTCTAGAATAAGTAGCAACATATCTATTAAAAGTTTCCGTGTTATTATAAGGCTTAAGGCCATACAGCTCGAAAAGTCTATCCCTACTTTTCCTGAGTACTTTAGTTGCCCAGTCACTAAATAAAAACTTAGGGCTGATAATCTTAGTGTTCTTCTTAAAAGAATTATCGAACTCGGTTTGGACTACCGAAAAGAGCGTTTTGAATTTACATAGAGTTCTTAAAACACTGTACAACACCGTAAGGCTTCAGAACCTTATAAAGAGGATTCATATCATGGGATGGGTGTAGATATACATATAAAGAAGTTTACTTAGATACATAAATTCTTGTATGCAATTGTACATAATTAGGTGTTAAACTGAAATTCTTCGTCGGTTATTTAAAAAAACATCTGCTGTTCCATACATTTTGACCGCGTAGGTATTATAACTTTTCTATGAAACAGCAGATTTTTTTTTATAATTTCTACGCAGTGGAGTTCAGAAGCATGTAATGAATCCATGGTATCAGTTTTCGCGTCGATGATAAAATTATAAAGTACAAACTTTTAGCTGCAGACTAATTGGAAAATACTTATTTCTATTGAGTTTGGCCGGGTAAGGAACTAACCTTGTTTTCTGCCTCTTTTGCCAACAGATCGTAGAGGAAGGCGCCCTGTGCTGTGATATCAGTAGCCAGAGCTCGAGCTTGCTTGATTTCACTCAGCTGCAATAAGGCAAAACATATAGAAAAAGAGAAAGGAAGAATAACATTACTATTACTGATTGGACCTTGTCTTGACTGGACCTCGACTATGTGACCCCCCCCCCCTGACTCGAAAGCTGGATCCGCCCTTGTGGGTATGCCTCACGGCTGCGCCAACAAGGTCCATATTTCAGCGTGAATGCCAGACAGATGCTGTCTAGCGCTGGTTTTCTACTTAACGTTGACATCGAAGAAAACTGTTGGTTACATTATAAGCACACCAGCTCATTTAGGAAACTGCTGCACGTGGGTGCAATTACTTACCCGGCTGCTGAAGTCATAGCTCATAGGCGTGGTCTCGTGCTGGTGGTCATCAGTAGAGGGCGTCTCCAGTGCTGAGCGCAGCAGGTTGGCCACCTTCATCATCTCGCGCACCGCATAGCCGTCCGCGCCGTACACGCGCTTGCCGTTCAACTTGATGTTGGCGCGAGAATGCTGGGAGACAATCGTGGTTAAGAATAAAGCCTCATTAACCGTTTACACTAGGAGTTTCTCAATAGGCGTCAATTGATCGAACTCTCGTGATCGACGAGACTTGGAACATTTATTTAAGTAGGTACGTCAGGCACGTCCTCATTTGATACTTTTATTTATTTCAGCGTAAGCCTTACAGCATGAGTGCGCCACTGACTATCTCTACCTAGGTACCTACCTACATATTTATTATTTACACTGTAAATCCACCCCCCCAAACTGCACTACCTCGCAACCAATTTATTTTCTAGTCTTGTCTGATGAAGGTTTCCGTAGTTGTGATGAATTTATCCCAAGAACAAACTTAATACTGTTTTTCAACTGCAAAATTAAGTTGGTCGATTATTACTCGTTACTGAAAATTACAGCTTTCTAGTACTAACATGCAGTCTCTGAGCTAAGCCGCGGACAGACAGACAAACGGACATGGCGAAATTATAAGGATTCCTTGTTCACTACTGAACCCTAAAAAATAATTGCTGTTCGTTAGTCTCTAGAACGACTGGACCGATTTGGCTAATTTTGGTTCTTAAAGTCCAGGCTAAGTTTAAAAGGTGAGAAAATATTTAAATTGCGAGGAAAGTAATAAAAACAACAATTTTATTTTCCCATGTTCCTAGCTGTCGTTGCCGTAAATCCTAACAAAAAGTACTAGGCTTGATGAATTCGCCATAGTACCTATTTCAATAGGTAGGTAGGTAGATAGGAACGTAGGTAGGTAGGGTAATATAATATGTAAGTACAGTAGTACCCAACTGATATGGCTTACCGATGTACCTGCGCAGAAGATGAATTTTCAAAGCGCGGGAAATGCTATTGAACAATCGGCACGCTCCACGCGCCGCGCTTCTTTTTCCTGTACCGCTATTGGTCGGCAGCTGCCGCCATGTTAGCGCGCGCCGCGTGGCATGTTAGTCAGCCGCCATACTTCTGATCGAGTGCACGCGCAGCAGGCGAAAGTACACGTAGTGGCAACAAAAGTGTTTTCTTTTTTATTATTTAAAATGAGTTCTTTTAAAAGGGGGAAACCGCTTAAAAGTCAAGCTCGGGAAATTATTTTCAATGTCCACGAGTTTATGAAGAAAGAAGCTCAGGAGTCTAAAAACACAACATTTATAAAAGATCGATTTTTGAAAATTATTGACCGAACGGCCGAAGCTACACAAATTTCAAAACGAACAATAACGAGAATTCTTAAAGAGAAGGATCAACATACAGGTGAAAACACTGCGGGGCCTTCTTTTAGAACGCCGAAAAAGGGTAAAGTGAAAAAAACTTATCGTAAGGAATTGGACGATTTTTCATACCAAGCCATACGCAGGAAAATTTATGACTTTCACCGCGAAGAAAAACAGGTAGTCACAATGAGAGCGCTATTGGAGAAATTAAAAAGAGATATCGACTTCGAAGGGGGCAGAGAAACTCTGCGCCGAATTGTAAAAGAGATAGGATTTAAGTTTAGGAAAACGCAAACGAACCGTAAGTTGCTGGCGGAAAAACACGAAGTAAGGCTATTAAGAATACGATTTTTAAGAAAAATAAAAAAGTATCGGCATGAAGGCAGACCTATTGTGTATGGCGACGAGACCTATGTTCATTCGACCCACACCAAGGAACAAGCCTGGTCTGACGGTCAAGGCAAAGGCATAAAAAAACCAATTTCGCAGGGACCGAGGTTAATTATAGTGCATGCTGGGGGTGCTAATGGATTCATACCAAATTCTTTGCTCATGTACAAATCGGCTCAGACCACAGGAGACTATCACAGTGAGATGAACAAAGAAAATTACGAGAAATGGTTGCAAGAGAAATTAATTCCCAACCTCCAACCGAATTCTGTGTTTGTCATTGACAATGCGTCATACCATAGCACATTAGAGGACAGGGCACCGAACAGTAACTCTGTAAAAAAGATTATGCAGGATTGGTTAAAGGATAAAAACATACCTTTCAATATCAAAGCGTATAAACCGGAGTTGTACGATATAATTAAACGCCATAAGCATCTCTATGTAAAGTACTCGCTTGACACCATAATGGAAGCTCACGGCCACACAGTGTTAAGGCTCCCTCCATATCATCCGGACTTCAATCCAATAGAAAACATTTGGTCGCAGGTGAAAGGTCACGTAAGCAAATTCAATATTGCCATGAATTTGACCGAAGTGCAGCGTCTTTTGTCTGAAAAATTCGCATCCATCGGGCCAGACGAGTGGCAAAAAGTTGTAGATCATGCTATCAAATGTGAAGATGAATTTATGACATTGGAAGAGGCCATCGACGATAGATTGGACCACTTTGTAATAAACACCAACGAAGATACATCATCCTCATCGGATAGTTCGAATCGTGATAGTGATGGTAATAGTAGCGACGCTCAGAGTGATATTGGGATAGCAGGAGTGCGGCCTTTAGATTAAGTTTTTTCTATTGTTTACTAAATAAATACCTATTTGTTTATTAAATAAATCGTAAATTTTTAATAGCCTGTATTTTTAATTGAATATACTTATATTTGGTGAAAACTGATGGCCCGATAAAATTGGCACGAAGTGTAATTGTGCGGAGGGGCGTGACTTGCGAGTGAGACGGAACTAACGGCTGCAGTGTATTATGAACCTTATATTAGTGATCTAAGGTTGATTGTAACTTTTAAGCATTCTTTCGTTAATCTTCGGGGCCATACTTTCTTTTCTGTGCGAACGAAGATTCACGACGCGCCTTATAAGTTGGGTACTACTAGGTAGGTAGGTATGTCGGTAGTAGGTAGGCAGGTATGTATGAAGGTAGGTATATAAATAGGTAGGTATGTAGGTAGGTAGGGTAGGTATCTAGGTAGGGAAGGTAGGTAGGTTTGTAGGATAGGTAGGTAGGGTAGGTAGGTAGGTAGTTAGGTAGGTAAGATAGGTAGGTAGGTAGATAGGTACGTAGGTAGGTAGATAGGTAGGTAGGTAGAATAGATAGGTAGGTAGGTAGGTAGGGTAGGGTAGGTACCTACACCTAGCACTAAGTATTTGTGTACCGAGTACTTAGTGCTACCCGTGCGATGCCGGGCCGGGTAAAGCTAGTTGGATATAAAATTCCTCAAGCAGTATTTTGTGCTGACTATCTTACTACTGAGTTATGGAAGAAAAAGACATGCTACGCGGACTTCAAATAAATCAGGACAAGGGCAGCAGGTATCATTACATTCATTACTGTAGTCATTACCATCAACCGATATAATTAAAAGGAACACTCACAAACAGCGCGATGGCGTGCGTGACCAGTGCCACCCGCTGCTCCATGGAGTGTCTGCCGCCGCCCAGCTCTGCGTCAGGCTCGACCCTGACTGCCAGCCAGCGAAGACACTCCTCCAACAGCTCCCAGTTCGGAGTCCTGAAGCTCTCCAAAGATATCGGCTTCGGAAACCCCAGGACCCGCATTGCTTCGCTAAAATCTTACCAATCGCAAAAGAAATCAGAGAAAAAAAGATTGAAAGAACACTATCTTTCCACTTCGTCATAGTTGCGTAGGTATTTATTTTGTATTTTATTTATTTTAGAAGTATGTATGATTGTATGATGTTAGTAAGCGTGTTCTCATATAATTTGTTTTATTTTATTAAGTGAATTGCTTTTATTTTGTATTTTACTTTCTCTCTACTCTTACACACGTTATCTACATCTCTTTTTACCCTCTGTCCTATCGCAGGTATGCTGGAAGAGATTTCTTTAGAAAAAAACATCACCTTTGTACGTATTTTTCTGCTCATTTCATCTTTTCAATTTATATATGTGTATACCTACATATAAATGGATAAATAAAAAAATAAATAAAAATGAGCAGTGACAAAAAAGACCTTCATTTATTGTATTTTCATGAAAAATACTTACTCCTCAAATCCCTGTAAGACATATTGAAAGTAAATATTGCTCAATAAAAAATATATTTTAAGTACAGTAACGTGACTTGACAAGACACTAGTTTATTTGTCTATTTGCGTTGCTATGACAACGGTGGCGTTACCACCAAAGAGTATTTATGAACTTTTTTTATTGTCTTTTAAAATGTAGCAGCCAGTTACATTGTTCAAGAAAGCATCAAATGTGGTTTTGTTAACATTCGTGCACACAGGCGCACGTTACTCTAAAAAAAAAAACCTAAGAAAACTTTACGGTAGAACAAATTCAAAAGTTATTTATTCAAACTAGGCTGAGAATTAGCACTTTCCGAACGTCAAAGTTACATCAGACAGTCCCCCAAAATGCCCACCCTTCACCACTTCCTACTGCTATATTCAAATTTCAAATTTATTTATTTGTTAAAAATCTTGTACATTAACAGATTGGACAGTGACCCCCAAACTAGACATAATATGCTGTGAAGAAGTGGCGCAACAAACTCCCCAGCAGCACAGCTGTAGTTACTAAAAAAATGATTCTATATAATAGTATGCATTAAAAATTACATTACGCAACACAAAACGTAATTTAAATTATAAATTAATAGCCATTAACAGAGACAGACAGCCAGAACAATTACCGGTGTCGCATCGCGCCAGTCTGCACGAGGCAACAATGTTGACAATGAAATCTAAATAATAATGAGGTATTTCCACCGAATAACAATAAATAACAGGAAGGATATTCGGGAAAAGATTGAAAACAATATTGGAGTTTATGTACGTACTATTTATTCATAACTATTTAACTTTATTGGTAGGTACCAATAATCTAAAGAACTTACGGGACATTTAGGTAGCTGTTTTTATTACTATTATGATCATTATATTATGACTACGCGCCTACCTACAGAGTGGTCTAAATAGTGACGTCATAAATTAGATTCCTCAGTCGCCTGGTTTAGTCTACTATGTCTCAAATAATATTCTATAAAAATGAAAATTGCAAAAGAGAATACGAAAACGCCGTGTAAAAATAAAGATAGTTTTTTTTTAATTAGGGAAAACCCATTAAAATTTCAAGAAATTAAAAAATATTTATATAAATCGATAACTATCAAGAATCGCGGAAGTCGGATCATACATGGAGTATTTTCGGATACCCTAAGAGCATTCTATAGTAAATTTAAAAAATGAGAATTATATTTTTAATCACGTCATTATTTTAGACCATCTGTATTATAATTGTAACTACACACATTACATAAACATTACTACATTACCATAATCTAAAATACTATTGGAAAACCATTATTCCAATATTTAAATTGGGCACACGAAACATTTATACGTTCACTCAATTCGTATAAATGTTGTTTGACTGTTAAAATAATTATCCATTTACACAATAATATAATATAGTTCCTACGAAATCCTAGTTGAATACAATAATCTAAAAGTTTGCTCAACAACTTTCATCAGGCGCTTATGAAAAATAACCGGGAGGTTTTACACTACGTATAATAATAGATATCTATGACTAGCTTCCGGTAGCGGCTCCGCCCGCGTGGTATCTTTATACATTTTAGGCTAGTGATAATATAGCATTATGCTGGTGAAAGCTTTTTTTTTTTTTATCGGTCCAGCAGAATTTTGAGTTTATTCACTTCAAACAAAAATACAATATTGGTGTAGCTCTTTATACAATAACACACCAACATGTAATTGCTTGTAGACAAAGCATTATCAATTAAGTACTCATATTTGTTCCAACTCTGTCAAAGACCCAACATTAAAAAAAGACATGGATTGCTAAACAACTATATTATATTAATTACACATAACTATAACAACAGTCAAACTTTACGGCTGAACTGAACACCTGAGGGTACTGTGTTTATGGACCTCACTCTATACATTTGTATTTAACTTACAAGCAGTACAAGTAACAGACCCTTCTCCTCTCTTATCAAGTTTTCACACAAACCTTTTATAAATACTGCATAGATTTGCACTGCACAATGTACAGCTGATGAGATTTTAATTTTTGAAAAAATGAGGTCCACAAACAACAATAAAAGCAACTATTTTATTTCATTTGTATCTCCTCAGAGTCCAGCACAAGTCTAGCCGTGCATGCCCAATTTAATAGAAAAATCATAAGTCTATAGTGGGCGACTGCCTCAACGCGCGCTTCAGGGAGTCCTCGCGTTTGACTGCCACGCGCATGCGCGCTGCTTTCAGATGTCTGGAAAATAATAGTAATACTTTAGTAATAAAATAATAGTAATGATAACACCTTGACCACCGGTAGCTTGGACCCTGTTCCCGATACCGGTGGGCTACTATTTCTTATATTTTTAAATGATATATGAAATAAAGGAAGTAATAATAGAAACAATATCTACACCCAAAAATACACAGATTTTTAGGAAGAAGTTAGTGAATAAGTTTTTAGAATTGACTGGTATTTCAGGTGTCGGCAGTGACCTGTCGCTGCCGGCCGTAGTCGACTTGATGGTCGGCAGCGAGGAGTCCTGGGACGCGGTAGTATCCTTCTGCGAAACAGTCATTTCGCAGAATGAGGCTACGGAAAGGGAGCGGGAGATTGCTTCCGCTAAACCGATCCCCAGCAGACGCACCGGACGTCGGCGGAGGGCGGATAACGCCTACTTCTAGCCCCCTTAAATGGCTCCAGGGGCGATGGATCTGGGAAAATCCGTCGCCCCCTACTCCTTAGGACACGATGTGGTGGCGCGTAGTGTTGCACGCGCGCCTCTCTATGATGTAAGGGGGGAGTTTAACACCTCACTCCCCCCTAACCCGAGGTGGCCCACAGAGGCGGGCACTAGCCGGGGATCGCAGAAGTTGCATTAGATCCCGTGAACACCGGGGTGGTTTTAGTCAGTAGGAGTCTGACAGACCCCTCCATCTCACAGAGGACATCCATGAGGATTTCCCCCCTAATAAAAAATAAAAAAGTGTTGGAGTGCATGCGAGACTGCGAGTGTGAACGACTGACGAGGACTGGGCACGGCTGGTTGTATAACCTCAATACTGAAATAAGTTGTAATTTTTTAAAATGATCCTTACGGAACTTCGTTCATGACGGGGGACCGCCGATCGCACGTTTTTTTAATCTCTCAGGGGGTAATTAAGAAGAAAGTGATCTTATAAAGATTCTGTTTTTATTTATAAGTTGCAACTTTAATATGGGGTTAGTAGAAGCAAAACTGCCAACTTCAATATCAGCAGCACTAATGGCATATCAATAAGGCCTTAAAAACATATTCTTCAGTTCTATTGTGTGGTAAAAGCTATTTTCCTTTTGACCATTAGACCTAGTAAACCTTTATTATTAATCATTTAAGGGGCCACTACGCATGAATGGACACTGATATAAAGACGAGATATGAGGAATTTCAAATTTCTATAGAAAACTTATTTTTCTAATAGCTCGAATTTAAATCAGCGTCCATTAAAAATATATATTTGGGAGCCTAGATATTCTGTAATCCAATCGGAATAAATACACACTACCTTAAGAATATGTTTGATTTACAAATTATTTTGGTATTACGTTTGTATGAACTACGCATGCTCCGCCGGCCCGTTAAATAGGTTTTCCCAGGTTGGTTTCATTTGAATAACTTCCTGAGGAAACCGTGAGACTTTTCTTGGATTATTTATTCCTACATGAAGCCCTCAACATGTTTTGTACTTTGAATTTCATCAATTTTAATACAATATCCAGGATCAAAAGCAGCCTTAGATGTCCCTATCCAGGTACCAGGCTACCTATTTGTCAAATTTCATAACAACCAGTAGTTTAGGCATGAAAAGGTAAAAGACAGTTAAGACAGACAGACAGTTAGTTTTGCATTTATAATAATTATTCAGTATGGACTGTAGGTATTTCTGTTACCTTTGTCTAATCCTCTCAACAGTTTCAGGTGCTGGCTCCCTCTTGGTTGTGGAAGCATCACGGATCATGTTCCGCAGCTTCTGCATGCAGTCGGCCAGGTTCAACTGTTGGGACCTGGTGGTGTCTGACCTGATAATCAAGTAGCCTTCTTTTGTTAATTTGTTGCCGTACTGAAATATAGAAAGGATAAATATTAATATTTTTAAGCTTGCCAGATATTAGGATAACACTCAGAGAACTTATGAGGATTGGAGTTTTGGAACATACCAGTTCCACCATTTTGATTCTGATGTCAGGGTGTAGCCAGTCTGCCTCACTAGGTTTAAACCTCAGGTCAACCTTAGTATGCACCTGCAAAATAAATTAATTGAATTGTTTTCTGATATTTTGTGACCATTCAGATTATTGGCTGGGCATTAGAATCTTACAAGTTGGGGCACAACTGCCAGTTATGTGCTATTTTTGCCGCTTCCAATAACGGAAAGTAAGTATGATGTAAATAGTAACTCTTCAACAATTTCCTTTATTACATTTTTATTCATATTAATTAAAATTTTAAATATTTTTATTAAAAAACAGGTCTATAATATAATAGAAATAATAATTGATATCTTACCTTATTTACATTCTGTCCTCCAGGTCCAGAGCTAGCACTGTATGTTATATCTAGTTTATCGATCGGTATGAATCCTGAGAACTTTTCATTTGGGTCAGTTGGTTGCTAAAAGAAATTGAAATTAGGTTATCAATTTATCATTGAAGAAGTAAATTATTGTCATGAATTATAAATTAAATGTTAAAATTACTTACAAATGCTGGCGTTGTAAGCTTCAAGGAACTATTAGGGTACAATGTTTCTAAGGAAATTGCACTCTTAAATGCCAAGGGCCTCTTTAGCAAAGTTGTATAAGAAGCTGACTGCACTACTTTACGCAGGGCATTAAAACGCAGCGATGCAAAAGCCATGATTGCTGATTATATCCACTGACAAACTAACATCAATTAAACAGTTTTTAGTTCATTATTTACTCGGAATATCTCGAAAGTTCAACATAACATGGAGGTTATGTTGTGTGTTGCAAAAAACCATACGTCAGCGTCACTCAATGTTAAGTGTCACTGTCACTACTGCATTGACTTATAAAACATGGACTTGAAATGTTTGACTATAGAAAAAACAGTTATACAAATACGAGGCAAATCGACGCCAAAATCAAAAAAATACTGCTATCTCTTTTTAACTTTAATAAATTTGCCTAAGTGAAAAAGGATAATAGTGTTTTTGACAGTTACTATATTGGCAACCCTACATTTTCTAGTCATTGAAATACCTATTTGCGGCCGGTTCGCCATTTTATCCTCTCGGTGTTTGGTACCAAAGTTGGGTACGTAACCTGTCAAATGATCTTGTGTTGTGGTTAAAATTTGTGAATTTTGGAGTTATTTGCTGTGTTATTACGTTTAAACTCGGCCCTATGGTGGAAATCATCAATAGCAAGATGCCCAATTGCAATATAATCGGATGTGGCATCAAAAGAAGCGGACATCACCCGAAAATAACTTTGCACCAGTATGTACATACATTTCAGCTGAAATATCTTTAGATTTAGACGATAAACAAGATTCTGCATTCGTTGAAGAGCTTCAACAGTAAAGCATTCATATTTTCCCTTTTGCCATTATTTTCAACAGTTTTACTTCACGAAATCATTTTCTTGTTATTGAAGGGATAGAGTAGTGCATTTAGACATTTTATTTATCGATAATGCTATTTTATGTTTTTTTTTATTGGTTTTTCGTTTTACTTTCAAGGTTGCCTGCTAATAAACGAAAAAAGAAAAACTATTGGTGTGGAAAGTTTAAAGAAGGCCACATATTTTTGTTCTTTTCACTTTGAAGAATAATGTTTCAACCGGATACTCAATAAAGTAACATTATGTGACGATACTTTACCTTCACGAACCTTATTCGTAAGTAACATGTTATAAATTTGTCCAACATGATTCTGTAGTGGCTGGTGTTGAAAATGATGGTGATGTCCTCATTTGCAATATTTGTTTGTTTGGTAGCAAAGGGTGATGTAAAGAATGTGTTTGAGTGTGGTCTTAAGACTTAAGATCAATTAAAAATTCTATTAATAAAATCAAGAAACAATAAAAATACTAATAATTTTTTTGCTTGTTTACAGCCTGCGATTTGAACAAATATGTGGCAATATCTGGCATTTTAAATGAGAATGATCAAAATCAGACAAACTCACAATATAAAAGAGTTATATATGAATTTGAGATACAAATATTATGGGAAGAAATCTACTGAAAGCATATCACATAGAAATGACCTGAACAAAATTGTATTGTTCAGAACTGAATGAGATTGATTTCTTTAATATAACTTTATTATAATTAGTGTTGACTTTTAATTAAAACCCACAATCATTTGCTTGTTAGAAACTTAGCATCAAAAATATTAATTATAGTGGCTCCGCCAATTTTCAAAATTTCTTTTTCACTGGTTATCCGTGAAATTCAAATCTTTATGATGATTAAAATGAGATACACAAAGATAAAATAATAATAATATAAATTACAATATTTCATATAAAAATTACCATCTGCGGGCCATTGACGGAGCCACCTTCTAGAGGTATGAGGAACAGGGTGTAAAATTCATTCATCCTCTATAGAAAAGGGAGGACCCTCCGACCGACGGGTGTCGTGTCTGGCGGGCAACTGTTCGATAGATTTTTTGAAGTGAAAACTTCTTTAGGCGCGTTGAGCACTTTTTGGGTGAGCAAAAATAATGGAAGTCCCGTCATCTTCACCGGACGTTTTCCAAGAGCTATATGTATACTGTGTATATATGTGTACTTTTTGGGTGAATAAAAAGCGTGAAACTCGTGTCATCGTCATCGCACACTTCCTATGAGCTATATGTATACTGTGTATAATATGTACATAGATATATCGGCAATGAGATGAACTTGTTGCATGGTATACAATGGACTGAAATCAGTTACAGAATACTAGTTCGATAAAAAGCTGTAAGTATAATTATTATAATATCTGTCCGGTTTCAACCTATTATAATGGGAAACATCAAAATAAGTTCTATTGTTTAGCCGCGAAATAATGACGAAGCAATTAAATTAAACAAACAAATGAAAGGCATCAGTTAGATAAATTGGGGTATTTTTACCCGTAAATATTGTACTGTGACATTATGAAAACATTCTCACAATCTTTTATCGATATTATAATTATAACATAGAAATATCGATAAGGGCTGCCCTAGTAGACGCCATTTTATCCTCACAGTAAAGTGTAGGTATGGCACGTTTTTCTTGTAGGTATGCCAAGTCCATGTTTTATATGTCAATGCACTACTGTCACTAACTACCTGTTCTGTCATTAACAAACTTTATTTATTTATTTAAAGGTCTATGGTATCAAACACTCTTCGAGCAAAGACGGATGTCATACAGCATCAAAAAACTATTGTCTATTTTATTTTTACTTTGGTACAACATAGTAATAAAATTTTATTTCATTTATCAATCCATGAAATGAACATTAAAATACTTCAGAATCTATACCTAAACTACCACCATATCTTTATACATCCTATACATAGTTATAGCTATAGTATACAGGTGTCCTATCAAAAGGTGTAGTTTTAACTATGAATATCAGATGGCACTAGTTTCTTTACAAACGCAAATGACCCCGTTCTACGGAACAAGATTGGTCTCTATTTCAGTTTATTACAAAGAACTCTGTGATTTTTTTTAAACTTTTTTGTTATAAGTACCCAGTTGTTTACCCAGTTAAACAGTCAACAGAACCGCACATGTAAAAAATTTGACGTTCAGGGGCCATACTATGGTAAGCGCAGACAGAGAGGAATAATCCCTATCCCCGCGCGGTCTCGGGCATTTTATTTACGGGCGCGGCGGCGCACGGTGGATCGAAAATGGGCTGTAGAAGACATAGGATCTCGATTTCTTAAATGTTATTTTTTTTGCTGGAAATGACTTCTGCTGATCATTACTGTTCTATAAAATGTCATATGAAGTAAATGTGTGCACAAATGGAAGAGTTATAATTTTTATAAGAAAAAAATGTATGGAGCTAGTATGAAAAATCGAATTATCTCCTAAACGGCATGTTTAACCGTACCATCCTTGGAGGTGGTCATAGTGCTAATTATTTATAATTTTTTGGTTGCGGATTTGACGAAAAATTTCATGCCGTTTTTTTTTAAAAAATCGTCAAAATATTTTTATTTGTTTTTTCATATAAAACTATTCATTTTAGTGTTTATGTTGAAGAACACGGACTTTTAACTACACGTAACATAAAATAGCATCACTCCTATATTTCCGAAGGAGTTGGCAGAGGTTTATAGTACACCCACACGTAGACAACTATGTTTGAGCTAGATATTTATCAACACATCATGAGTTTTAAAACCTTTCATACAACCAAATTACCAATTGTTTACTCTTCTAATGAGTCCGAAAAGAAGTGATTAAGTAACTACACTGATTAGGTCTTCTAATGAGTCTTTATAGGTGATTTAATGATTTTCAATATCTCACGACAATGCCAACTATGGATTACATTCAACTTTTCTTGATAAGTAAGCTAATTTGTTAATTAGCAGTGCTATGAGTTCTAAGAATAGTTAGTGACAATTATAAATTTTCATTAGCTAATGAGAAGATAACGAATGAGGGTAGTTACCTAATTATTGGCGTTTTGCAATAAAAGGGCTAAAGTTTTGTTTTATAATTTAGTTTGTTCACAACTGTGTAACTGCTAACACTAAATCTGCGACTATAAAATCTTAGAATGGAAAGTTTAATCACGAATTTAGACTTGTTTGTTCTTCTACGAAGTGAGAGTACTTCATTTGATCATGAAGTATTGTTCAGTGCAGTTGGCCTGGTTTGGTTGGCAAAGGCCTAAGTTAGATGCCAAGAAAAAGCAGAGCTTTTTTGCTGAAACTCTCGACTTAATTCAATTTCAGGAAACTGAGTTCGAGTTTTTGGACATATCCAATCTGGATGCTGACTCAGAATTGGAGTCTGACAACGAGAGTGATAAGGAAAATTTGTAAAAAAATTATACATTTGTAAATTTGTATTTGAGTCTGTTTGGGTTTTTTTTTGTAATATTTAATGATATTTTGTCTTTTTTTTTATTTTTTTACTTTATTTTACAAATGCTTAGTATTAATTCCTTCAATTAAATTATTTTGTGTATAATATAACTTTATATGTTACTTAAATAAGAGTTTGGTAATCTTTTTTTATTTAAATTAATAAAAATGTGTCAAAAAACAGCAATTTTTTTATTTAATTTTTCTTGTTTTGTGTGTTCTTAATATTTGGGTTAATAACATATCGAACTTTTTAACTTGGACACTAAAAGGGATCGTTTTACATGTAAAAATAAATAAAAATATTTTGACGATTTTTTTTAAAAAAACGGCATTAAATTTTTCGTCAAATCCGCAACCAAAAAATTATAAATAATTAGCACTATGACCACCTCCAAGGATGGTACGGTTAAACATGCCGTTTAGGAGATAATTCGATTTTTCATACTAGCTCCATACATTTTTTTCTTATAAAAATTATAACTCTTCCATTTGTGCACACATTTACTTCATATGACATTTTATAGAACAGTAATGATCAGCAGAAGTCATTTCCAGCAAAAAAAATAACATTTAAGAAATCGAGATCCTATGTCTTCTACAGCCCATTTTCGATCCACCGTGCGGCGCGGGGATTCCCGCGTATCTTCGAGGACGCGCGAGCATTTTTTGACAGGTTCAAGCATTTATGCACTTTATTTTAATTATTTTCAAGTTTATTTTCAAGTGCGTTAATAAAATCCTCTCCGCTGCTCTCCGTTCTGTCTGCGCTGACCCTATGACGTGTTTAGCTATCATTGTTCCATTGTGAAAAAGGGATAGTAATATTCGTCCCATAAAGCTCCATCTCTCGCTTTAACACGTCGTAGTACTGCCCCAGTGCCTTTTAAACTTTATTACGATATAAGCTGCGCCCAGCGGTTTCACCCGTAGAAGTCTCGATCCCGTGGGAATATCGAGATGAAAAGTATTCTATGTCCTAATCCAGGTCATGGTCTACCCACGTGCCAAATTTCATTAAAATCCGTTCAGCCGTTAGCGTGAAAACGTAGCTCTGTAACAAACAATCCAACTCACTTTCGCATTTATAATAATTATTATTATTGTTAGAAAATGGATATCTATGTTAGATTCATATTTTCGTGTTACCTACCTAGTCTACAGCAAGGACGTAATATACAAACTAACTCCATGGTCTACAGACATGAGGTGGTTGATCATACTATCAGTTTTAGAGTGCAGAGTTTTGATATTTTGTAATTATTCATACAGCTTGGGATAAAAAGAGTAAAAAAAAGGACTGGGGTCACTTCGAAAACGGAATAGATTAAAAGAATTTAAACAAATTGTTAAAAACACTGCATAAGGTCATAAGGTTGACTCAAAACCTACTAGCACGTCTTGTCGGCGAAGTAGTGCCATCATCATAAGTCTGTATTACTTAAGGGTACGCTAGTCGGTCATCTTCCATACAAAAACGTATTATGGTGATCACTCGCCTGTTTGACGGTGTACCTACGTTCAAAACTAAAAATTATATCAATTTGTCTTGTCATCTAGCCCCGTTTGGAAGCAGAATTGGTAAAAAAATATTGGTTTGGAAGTTATGAGCGTTGAAACTTCCATATTTCAACACTAATTTTAACTCGTTTACGGGCGTAAATAAATAACTTATGTAATTTATTATAATTAACCCTGTATGGTTTCCATTTTGCCTTTTTTTTTTTAAAGGCAAAATAGAATCCGTACAGGGATAGATAATTTATTCAAGTTCAATAATTTTATTTTGAGTAAATACATCCAGTAGTTTTTCATAATATGTATACGCCCAAAGGTCTGTTCATTAAATTTTACGCGCTCGTTTTCGTTATAAATCATCGTCTATTTATAAATAAATAAATAATTAGGCTAATTTAAAATGCATATTAGTCACGCCCACCAATAAGTACAATATTTAGTTCCAAATGTCACCACGTCAAACTCTTTTTGTCGTTGACCTGTGCCCTAATTACGTAATAAGTAGACGATCAAACGGAACTTGAATCATTTTGAAACAAATTGTAATTAGTTAGTCTATACTATAATATTATAAAGAGGTCAAATTTGTTTGTTTGTTTGTTTGTAAGTTTGTATGTAGGGGGTAATCTCCGCAACTACCAGTCGGATTTGAAAAAATATTTTTGCATTTGGTAGCCCAATTCTTGAGAAAGGTTATAGGCTACGCGAACGAAGTCAAGGGCATAAGCTAGAAATATAATAAAGCTGAAGAGTTTGTTTGTTTGTAAGCGCGTTAATCTCTGGAACTGCGAGTCGGATTTGAACAATTCTTTTTGCATTTATTAGCCCAATTCTTGAGGAAGATTATAGCATTAATATCATGCTAAGACCCTTAGGAGACGAGCAAAAATAAAAAGAAAGCAAACTGAAAATCAAGTAGGTAATAGCGCGAGCGAGCGATGAAAATCCACGCGGGCGAAATCACAGGCAGAACCTAGTTTTTATAAAAATAATAGCTTAAAAACAGATTCTAGAATGGTACCTACGTAAATATCATAGAATGTTTGAAAATACAATAAATTAGTAGGTATAGGTATAAGGGAATTATATAAGTACCTTCCAAATTCGTAATATTATTTATCGTAGCTAACAAAACTGCTAGTTTTAGTTATCGTCCAGAAAAACATGAGGCTTATAATGCGCGCGCATGTCACGCTCCAGATAATTTAATTAGGACCCCGTTCCGCTTAGCAGCGCCCTCTCACGTTTCTAAAAGAATATTTAGACGCAACCGCCAGAATCGCAACCAAAAACACTATCTACAAGTAGGTTCATATTTTAATCATTTAAGTTTATGGTACTTATTAAACAGCCACCTAATTTGAAAGTTCCAAGTGTCTATTTGTATTTTTATTTAATTTTCTTAATTATAATTTAATCACTTTTCCATTAAAATTAAATTAGGTAGGATGTACCTACTTAGGTAAAATGCAAAATAATAAGTACTGCACATTAGAATAAATAACTTTATTCAAATGTGAAGTTAGTAGTGGGGTACCTACAAGCTGACAGGACTTCCAAATTCCAAATTAGCTCCAAAAATGAAGTTACCTACCTTCTTTGCGCAAAAGGAAGATTTAGAAAAAACTAAAAAAGAACTGCTGGTGTGCCGTGGTTGGTCCCAACCACAGTTCCAACGGCAAACCGTGTCGATTCTTCATTATCCGTAGGTACATAATCGATGTGGATTATTATTAGCAATTAACTATCGACTAATGAATAAGCGAGGCGTCAAAGAATTTTTTACTTAGGAGATAAGTACAGTACAATCATCTTACTAATTGGTTTAAATTGCACTGGTAGCCCACACTCGCATAAGCTGCGTGGCATGCCTGATAATTATTCGAACATAGTTATTTCATTCATTTTGAACAACAGAATTTTAATAATCCTACTTGAATATAGGTAGGTATAGGTAGTCTGGTGAAGCATTGTAAAAAATACATAGGTAGGCATAAATTGTACAAAACTCCGTAAGATGATCACAGACAACCAGGCCAAAATCTGCAAAAGCACTATGGGCCAGCCCATAGATATCCGTGGGCCAGCCTAATGGGCACTACTGGCAGCTTCAATATAATCTAGGATAGAGGAAGCTCTTGAAGCAGTTTGAAGGTGTGGTGGCAAAGACTGGAGAATCAAATCTGAATCTATTTTGGTTTGTGATTTCGGCAGTCGCTTCAGTCCTAGACTTCTAGCTGTCATAGTGCCCTTGAGTCTCGTTAAAATGCCATACCGATTTGTTCCGACTTCCTATAACATGGTACCTTGGGTCATTTGTCCAAGAGAATGTCGGAGTAGACCAAGATGTAACGCACCGCAACTCAGGTTGAATAAAATGGCAACAGATCACAGAAATAGAGTGACGATACACGGCTGGAAACCTTTATGAATTGAAAAATCGAAGCTTTTTAGCTCGTAACGCCACTAATTAAGCGGATATTTAATCTCAAGTGTAGTGTGAGCGCACAAAACTCGCGTTACAATAGATACGCCACTGCTTTCATCAATTATGATAATGCTGCGCTGAGGAGCGCAGGCGCACGCGACAACACGCCATCGGCTTTCCTAATTCCGAGGTTTAACGATGCTTGTCATCGTAAATTTGATGTGTATATCGATTATAATTGCATGAGATTTGTCGTCAAGGTGTTAATAGGCAAGAAATAAGGAGCGGTCTGCAAGTCACGAATAACATCTGCTCTGCTGTTTCTAAATTTCTAATTATTGGCATCGAGAAAGAGTGTTATTTTTTATGACTAGTGTAAAATCTAAATTATAAACGCAGTCAAGTCATTATCGATATATTGAATATCGAGAAAACTGAATGTCATTTTAGCTGCTGATCGGATGTGCAAGTCATATACCTATACGTTATCTACTAAACACTTTTGAAACAGGTTGGTCCCATACTTAACTCAAATTGTTGATTTTCATTTGCGCCAAGCATATTTACTAACTTGCCTTAACAAATTACGAAAGAAGCTCTATTAACGGTTCTGTAATGGCCCATAAACTTTCAGTACCTACAGGTTACAAAATAAAATGTATGTAAAATTATGGAAACATGCGCAAGCGCAAGCGAGGTATTAGAATAAACGAGTTACAACAAATATAATTCATATAAACGTTATATTTGTGAGCCATCTCTCCGCTTTCCAAGCATAGAAAAATTTCTATGAATCACATAAGTCGAAATGAAAGCACATACATAATGAAATTAAAATTGTGAACATTCTTAATTAAATCGCTCACATACCGAAATTGCGGCGTCTTCACGCTCTTGTTAGTTGGCCTACAATAATCAGGCAAATAACTTGACCCCTGAAAATGTTCCGACCGCCCCCTGTATCTTCCTCCCACAGTGTCTGATATCGAGGTGGGGGAGACCAAGCTGCGCTGGTGTTGTAATTACTGAGAAACGAGAACATTTTACAAGTTTAACGGGAGAGGTAGCAAGTAGCAGTGGCCAGTGATAATTGGTGTCTGATGAAGACGTTTTGTATGTCCCGCTACGCTTTCGGTAGTATTTATTGCTTATTTTGTTACTCGCAAATGAGAACGGGTGCATTGTTCGGTAATGAACTGTATTTTTTTTATGGAGTTTTTATTTAAGGCGGGGTTTTCCCGGACCTATAGGCATAGAAAACACTACCTCAGCCTCCGCCAGTTGAACGCGACGTATTTAACTACGATGCGCTGAGCGGGACCGCGCCACGTGACACGTTGTGACCGCGACTAACCTTTGTGCAATGAATGCGCGCCACGAAACAGACAAATACAGTAGATCAACTTTGATGTTATATTTTATTTTTAATTAATAAAATTTGTGTGTAGGAACTTATCATCTACGCTTGATAAATTCTCATGACAGTTTCCGGTTAGTAAAAATTAGGTTAGTTTGGCAAAGAAACGCACTATGTAAAAAATCTAAGATAAGTTTGTACCTATATTTAAAATACACATATCATCAACTACATGTCAAAACATCTCACAAATCAGACTTCTTAAAAAAAAAAAATTAACAAAAAAGACGTGTCGCGGGACACCCGGATGGAACGACGTTCCTTTCACTATACATATACTATGCGTTTCAGATGAGAAGATATGTTCCGGTCAACTTCACTCACAACTTGTCAATAATGTAGTGTTAGCAACAAAAACAACAAAATCGATTAAGCAAACTTTATTTTTATGTTACAAACAGAAAAAAATTAAGAAAATGAAAATAATACACAAAAAAAATAATTATATAACTATCCGAATTGAGAACCTCCTCCTTTTTTGAAGTCGGTTATAAAACGTATTTAATAATTATTAAAATTAACTGTTTGTGACACAGAAGTAGACGCCACATTCTCAAAATTCACTATTTGTGATACAGAAGTGGAAACAATAGCAGGTGTTGCAATATTTTCTTTGTCTTCTCGCATTTTTATTTTTCTTATATCCATTCCTCTAATATGTCGGGGATCTATGATTTCAGGCAATAGACACTGCATATAAAAATTAATAAGTTTTTTTTCAATTTTTTCTTCCCAAAATTTACTATCTTTCACTATCTTGATTACATGTACGGGTATTGTTTCACCTGACCATATACCAAACAAGCAATATTGCCTCCCGGTAACATGGAGTTGGCCCTGAAATTATATTGCATTAATTTTTCATTTGGATATAATATTTTGATAAGAAGAAGAAGTAAAATGGGGGTCTAATTTGTATAATCAGAAAATAGATCTTGTTGGATCTGGCAGGAATTTATTACCGAGATTCATATGGTAGTAGATTCTTGCTTGTTCCAGTGCTAATGGGCCGGATCAACCGGTGAAATACTACCCTACATAACATAACATCACGCCTGTATTCCCCAAAAGGTTAAGCAGAGGTGTACCTGTAGTACACCCACATTTCGCCACCCTCACACAGAATATCGACGTAAAGTAGCAGTACCCGTACTGTTGCATTTCGTTTGGTGAATGAGAGTACCAGATGCCAAACTACACCCTCGGTCTGCTTCCTTTCCCTTCTCTTCTTCCTCACGGTAGGCAACCGCTTGGTTGTGCTTCCTCAGTATTGTTTAGGCAATGCTTAGATAACACAGCTATGTCGATCAGTCCGTAGGCTATGGTAACTGCTTACCATCAGACGGGCCGTTTGCTTATTTGCCACCTTAGTTGGATAGTAAAAAAAATACTGAAAAATATTACCTGCACTTGATAGTACCAATTGCTCGTTTTTTTTAATTTATTGGTGCCAGTTTTTTTATCGTAGTGCAGTATCTGGATTTTATTTTCTTTTATTGCATTTTCTAGTCCCTTTTTGAATGCTGTAATCGGGCACTTTATCTCGACAAGTGCATCCTTGCCAACAAGACCATCTGGCGTAGCACCAATAAAAGGATATACTTTATCTATAAAAAGGCCACAAGGCTCAATAATTATGGATTCTTGATCTTGCATTTGTTGTAATGCCTGCTTTTCTTTCTCAACTCCGTGCTTTACAGACGTAATATGAGATAAATTTTTTTGATATAAAATATTTTTAACTAATGGTGAAGAGTCTGTCAATGCTTTTCTTTTGCAAATCAAGCCAAAATTGGATGCTGTTATAATTTTTTTTCTTATTTCCAACCATTCACTTGAATCTCTTTGCAATATGGTGGATCTTTGAATGAGGTCTCTGTCTTCAAGTAATGATTTTAAATTGTTTAAAAATTGATGCTTTGCTTTCTCTATTTCTTCTGGTGTCATATCTGGAGCTGAACTGTTTGGTCCATAATCATGTTCCAAATTCCCTTTTCCTTGGAATTTTCTGGTTTTTTTTATTGGGTGCTCTTTATTAAGTTTCCTTTTAACTGATCGTCGTTTTTCTATTTCCACCTGTTTGCCTTTTGGACTTGCACCTAAAAAAGCTTTTTGTAGACGAGATACTGTGGACTCATTATTAAATGACACTACGGCAGCAGAACACCTGGCTTGATACCCTCTTCGCTGAGAAAAATTAATTCGTTTTCCTCCTACGAATTTTGCCACAACGCTATTGAAGCGCTCCACCGTATTTGTGTCTACATTTTCTATAAGGCTGCGCGCCTTTGCTGCTACAGTACCAATGATAGCATTTAATCTAAATAAAAATGTAGAATTTTGAATTATTGTCATTTCATTTTTTTCATTTTTGTCTTTAGAACAGTTGTAGTCATTGCAAAGTCTGTGATTACCATACGCATGTGCTAGTGAATTATTTATGTCATCATGTAACAAAGAAATGGATGTGATTTTAGGTTTGTCAGCTTTATTATGGTATTCTATTGATTTCACAATTGCCTTTCTTATATTCATGATTCTAGTGTTTGTCAAAGTTTTTCTGTGAACAAGGGAATATTTAGTCTCCTTGGTCAAACTTCGAAATTTTTTACATAAGTTACGTAAAATATGGTTTCTGCATTCAACTTTCTCAACTGTGACCTTATGGCTTTCATATGGATTCGCATTTAGGATTTTAGAATATGTCGAAGAATCTCCATCCGCAATAAGCCGCGAGTAAATCATACCATACATTGTCAAGGAAGTCTGGAAACCCTCTACTATTATGTCAGATTCCATAGCACTTGAGGCACCGCTATAATTTTTAAAACAATTGTGCTCCTTGGGAATAAGTTTATTTTTTTCGGCGCGTGCACAAACGAGACAATATTTATTTTTAACTCCAATATAAAGCACCTCGCCGAATTTTTTACCAATAATGGCTGCAGCTCCAGACAAAGCTTTAAAATTTGTACCATATGACCTTGCAGACCAACACCCATCGACATATACATCAATCAATGGTATACCATTTTTAGTTTTATCTTCAGCAATCGCTGCTTCTTTTTCTCGCAATGCCGAAGCCTCCATCGACTCAGCTGCAATTTTTTCCCATTTCTCATAGACCTGACTTTGAAGATGGTTATAGAATTTTGTTGAAAAAATGGGGACGTCCAGAGCAGATAAAATTTCCTCGAATTGTGAGTATCCAATACCTGCAGCTATAATTCCACTAGTAGCTGCTATGTTCACGTTTACGTACTCTGTACCAGCGGTGTCTTCAGACTCAATCACTACCACTTCTTGACACATATTGCACCTCAATTTAAATTTTGATATTAGACCAATTCTCTGCTCGCCCACCAATTTAAAATTTTGAGTCTTACAATCAAACAAACCATGATGACGTGTCTTATTTTGAAATTGTGAAATAAAATAATTTATATCAATCAATCTTCTTCCACTGATAAGTTGAAAATTATCTTCTTTATTTTCTTTTTCATATTTGAATTCTTCAAAATGTTCTATATCACTGAAACAGAAATTTTATTGGAAACAATTAATTCTATTGTTATCTGCACACCTGAAGGCCCATTCTCGTAATTTAAAACGTCCAAAATCTAGTCGCAGTCTCATCTCGGCGACAAATTTCAAAATCTTGTCAAAATGTAGGGAAATTAGAATTATTTTTTGACAGATTGAAGACTGAGATCAGACTGTGAACGTTCTTAAAATTACGAGAATTGCCCCTCTGGTGTGCAATCGACGTTTAAGAGATAGCTTACTATAATCACGTGTATTAATTTATTTTCGTTTTTTTTTTACTCTGATATCATTTTAGTTTTTATACATCGTACTCGGTACCAGTACTGATCAACAAAGTTAACGTATGTATTTATGCATTCGGTATAAAAACATTTAAGATTCATTTCTTCTCTACTTGTTAACATATCGTTTAGTAAGACTTACTTATTTGCTGTTTCAACTTCTGAATTATCGGCAGTTAAAAAGTTCTCTGAAATCTTGTCTCTATCTTGTACTAATTTCTCTGTTTGACTTACAGTACTTTGAGGTTCACTAATAGTGTTTAAGGTTGTTCTGTAACAGTGTTATAAACATTATGAGTCATGAATCGCAATCTATAGTCAATTTATAACTTAACACTATTATCTCCTTGATTATGATGGTGATGATGATTATATTCATGACAATCATGAGTACAATCATTATTACTTTTGTAATTGTTAGTAAATAATGACTAAAGATTTATGTTTTGAAGAAAGTACTTACGTATGACTATGGAAAGTAGTATCAGGGTTATCTAGAGTCTGAACAACACCCCTGAGTATATTTTTTCTCATTGAAACGCTGCAAAATAAAATGTTGACATTATAGTGGCATTTCAAATCGTTTAAATTATACATTTTACAAGTATATTTTATAATTGTTATATAAGTTTAGCAATATTTCGAAGTTATTGAGCAAAGAAAATAATCATTTCAACGAATTTAATAACAAACCTACTGTACTTTTTTGTACAGTGTCGCGTCTAAACAATGGTCGGAACATTTTCGTGCTTTTCCGTCAAAGAAAATCATTTATTTACACTAATAATATGTTATATAATATTATTGTATTTTTTTGTTTACAAGCTTTTTTTATATATTATAAAGATATAAAATTGTAAGTTTTGTATGTATAGGGTAATCTCTGAAACTACTGATCCGAATTAGAAAATTCTTTCACAAAAAAAATTTCAATAGGTAGTTACATTATTAAGGAGTGCTACAAGCTATTTTTATTCTGATAAAGATGTATTTTCCATAGGAAATCATAATAAATGTAATTGAAGTCGGAAAAAAACTCGTCGCTCGGCCGCTTATATTGCTAACGCTGGCTAAACCATACGAGGAACTTCAAAATAATGTACTATAGAATTGTATATCTTGAAAATGCCCTAAAAAAAGTTCGCGATAGTATAAGTCTATATTATAAGGATAACTTACAGTAACCATTTTTATCTTTTTACAATCAATAAAATATAATTAGTGACTTTCGAAGCAATTTTGACATACATTGTATTAATTCTTATCTCATTAAATATGTTAGTAAAATTAAGCATTCAATTTAGATCAAAACTGCCGTTTACAGCATGTCATTAGAATGAATACTTTAGAAGATATCACAGTATTAAAATTACGCGCACAACAAAACAAAAAAAAAAAGAACGGAAAAGTCTTCCTCAACAAAGTATTATTACGTATGCAAGTAATCTGATAAAATAAAACTACTAGGCAAATTGTAGTGCTACTATAGTATTGATAATGAGTTACTTACCATTTCTCGAGTTGATATTTTCGTAATGCCCGAGGTGTCAATTTCCTGTATGAACTTTTGTTCTTGTTATTTCCCATTTTTGTTCACTACAGCTAATTTAGTGCGTAATGTTTCTTCTAATGGAAAGCGCAAACGCGGAAGAAAATTGGCGTGCGTCCGTCCTCGAAGACCTCTCGGCCGGCACTAAACGGCCCGCTCGAACTCGAATAGCTCAATATCGTATGATTTTTGTTCTTACAAAAAATAAATAACCACTTATATAAAAATCTTCCTTACCCAGCGCTAGAAAATATTAAAACTTATTTTTTGATACATTACTTAGATGGTTTCGTAATATAATTTTTTGCTAAGAAATTCGTTTGAAAAATCGATTAGTGTCATCTTTGCGATTTTTTTTTATCGAGTCAATTATTAGTAATTATGTTTCCGTCTTTAGACAGCGCTTGACCATATGTTCAATTTTGTTAAAATGATTTTTATTTTGCGGAATATTTATATTATTTAGATATACATAGCTCCAAAAAACTTAAAAATAGTACAACCTCAAAACTTTACTGGAATCGGAGACCGACGCGCGACGTCGAAAAAATCCATGGGAAGGAACTTTTCAAGCGTATAAGTTTGGGTGTCTCTTGAGTTTTATTTTTTTCACCATTTCTCCTCAGGGGTAGTCAGATAAGAAATGTCGACTCCATCTACTTACTCAGCTTATTTTATATGTAACGTGTAAAAGTGATTCCGTTAACCTATTTACAGAATAAACAATTAATTTCATTTCATTTGACAAATATACTTAAACCGCTATTTTGGCATAACGATGACTGCATGCATGACTTAGACTTCACAAGACCCAAGGGTCATGAACTCATAACCTGAAGTCTACAGAAAAAGATACGTTTAAGACCTAATTAGGTCTAGGTATAAACGTGCACTAAATACCAAATCGTTGGCTTCAAGTACAGACGCCAGCACGTCAACCTACTACAATTTGTCAAGTCTCTTTAATAGATTTTCAACTTTATCACTGAAGTGTAAGGTTCAAAGCTGATTGAGAAAAATTGACAGTTTCGGGTAGGCTAATGTGCTGGCGTCTGTACCTAGTTCCACTTTTCACTAGTTCCCGTTGTTTGGGCAGTAGTCGTTGGAATGTGTCGGGTTTCATAACAAGTTCCTACTTTTGCTGGCGCCAGGTGACACAATGAGTAATCACACCTCTAACATAGGCACGGTAATGATAATGTTACTGTGACATAGGCCAGTAGGTAATTTACGTGACGCTAACACTTTTCAACAATCGACAAATTATCAAATGCAGTGTTTTTATTATTAAACTTTCTTTTGCGCTCCGATGATTATGGGCTTCGAAAGTATAAACATACCATTCGGACAGTTCTATATACCATTTATTATAACATTAGAAAAATAACGGTTTTCACCCTTTCATTATTTCGATATAAACGTACTTAGTATATCAAACTCCGTTATTTCACGATAAATACAAAGCTATGTAAGCGGCACCTATTAAGGGCCACCTTAGAAAACTCACACTTGGCATTTTTTCAACTGGTTCATATTTCGCGCGCAGCATGCTATGCCACCCATTGGTTAAATGCAATCGCGCGATGACGCGTAGATGCCGCCATTTTATCAGTAGCGTCCAGTTTGTGTAAGACAGCGGTTAGCAACACCATTTTATAAAATTGATGTGCGTTGTTTTGTTGGTTTTCGTGAAAAAAGTAGTTTTTTTAAGTATTTTTTTACAGAAGATTGGATTTAAACATTCAGAGATAACTCTGCTAAGGTAAATATATTGTTATTTTTACATTATAGAACTTTAAAATGTGTTCATATAACACGATACCCAAATCCTAATAAGGCCCACAATACGAGTTCGTATTAAGGTCCGGTCCTTATTAGAAATATGAAATTGGCGTAAATTTTTATTTATTGTTATGTTTTTTTTTATTTTTTTATATTTATTTTGTATTTATAACATGTTAGGCCAATAATTAGAATCATTAATCATGGTTTCTTCTTATGGTTTGTATGGAGCTTTTCTAAATAAACTTTCATTTACTTATTAACATGTTTCCATCATCTATTCTGGAATCTTTGGTGTCATCTTTGAAAATAATTTAGGAAGCGAGGACATAATGGGGAAGCGCTAAGGTAGCCCGCGAAGTTCTAATTTTCTTACGTTTTTGCAATTTGCTGGTCAGTATCATATACTTATATATAGTTTATTGTTTAATATTTATTTCCTTTTTTATTTTTATCACTAGGAAATTCACAATGGAGGAGCTACCAGCTCGGAAAAAACGTGGAAACTGGTCTGAAGATGCTCTTAAATTAGCCATGGATGCAGTAATGAAAAAAGAGATGTCAGAACCCCCGGCAGACATAAAAAAATCATCTTGTTAATGGGAGTTACAAAAATAAATTGGGTAGAAAGTGTACGTTGACTGAAGATCTTGAAAATGATTTGGCTGCGAGAATAGTTAAGTTCGCTCTTGGTATGAATTTAACTCCTAAAGTTATAAGAAAACAAGCATAAACATTCTGTAAAGCTCACAATATTGAAAACCAGTTCAACGAGGCAAAAGGGGCAGCTGGCAAAAAGTGGTTATGTTGTTTTATTTGTTTTTTTTTAATGTCATGTTTCGTTTTAACATAATTAATACAAAAACTTACTCATATAATTTAGTACTCCTAATATGGCCCATCACGGTATCGAATAAGAAATTAAGACTGATTTTCCTTAAAATGCTGTAATTAATGGCTGAAGAAAGAGTAATTATTTACTAAAAAAATAAATATATGTTGATTACTGTAATGAAATTAGTTTTATTCTTAACATTCTCTTTGATATACATAATATGGCCCACCTTAAAAATTTTGGTCAAATATTACATATTTGCTAATAATATAATATTTAATTAGTTAATACAATTGAATAGCTTAGATTAAAAGTTATATAATTACAAAATTATCAAAATATGTTATATTTTAATACGGTCCTTAATAGGAACCTAGGTGCTTAATTTGGCCTCACATAAACCTTTTTACCCGACTGTTTTTTGCCAGTTTCACAAAGCAAACTGTGTATTTTTGTCTTAATTATAGATCTTCACTAAATTTTATTTAAAGCTTTTAAGCGTTACTTTGTGTAATCCTATAAATTTTTAATTTATAAGTATTCTAATAAAGGTGGTCCTTATTGGGTGCAAGTACCTTAATCGATTAACCATTTACATAAAAAATAACTAAAGTGCAGTAATTTCAACAATATTACAGCCGTTATTTGTCGAACGATATAATAAATGGAGTAAGTATAGCAGAAGTCAACTGCCCTCAATTCGTACGTCATAAGTTTGCCTATAATGAAAAAGCTGTGCCTATCTATTTCATTTTACTTGTATGTCAATCGAAACGTAAAGCCTCAGATCAATAATAAAGGTCTCTAAGAAAACCCAAAGTTTCGATTGCCATACAAGTAAAATGAAAAAGATATTACTTACAGCTTTTTATTATAGGCAAACTTATGACGCCACGCAAAGTCAGCAGTATAAGTGACATTATTTGAAGTCAGGGACCGAAAAGGCTACTCTATGTGGAGTTGGATCATTCGGTTCCCTACAAAATGGTTGAGCTGGATGGTGCTGATCCACGCGTCATGTTCGTGAACGGGCGCCGTCAGTTGAGTGAGACTGGTCATCTCTTATCTGCCAGGGCTTATTTTTAATCTTATATTTTTAATCGTTTTTTATTTTTATATATTTTTTTACATTGTTCTCACAAAAAGAATCAACAAGAGTAATGTACCCAGGGTTTTGTAATTTCTATATTTAAAAGAGTGGCCTTTGGATTATCTTGTCCGTTCTTCTCCATAGAGATCTACGTTTTGGAATGGGCAACTAGCTTCAACTTTCTGACTGACTGACTCTTTGACAATTCAAAAGTGCCTGTAAATGGTTTAATTGAAATAAATGCTTTGAGTTTGAGTTTGAGTTTATTAAACGATTTATTTAAACCAACGACGAAATGCTATCCTTACATAAAATAACAATGATTTTTCAGGTGCGAAAATATGATAAGTACTTTGATAGACATTCTAGTGGTTATGTTGTGAAATCTTCTATCTTCGTTGAATCAACTTATTGAATGTATTTTTGAGCTAAGTCTCAGGAAATTATAAGTAAACATGTGAGTGTAACTAAAAAAAAACGATGTCTTTCAAAAGAACCTCTCTTAAAAGATCCCACAGGAAGATATACCCGTACCTACTTATTCAAGAACTTCCTCATTGTTTCACGCCAAACAAGTCGGAAAACAGCGATGAGAAACATCAAACATCTTCCAACAGGCCCCGGGATGATCGACGTCAATTACAGACAGCCGCTGACACACAAATGATATCCCTCGTGCCATTCTCGATGGAAACAATAACAGATTGCGTAATTAGCGCCTTTCTCTGACTACAACCACGTCAACCACTTATTGTTATGCATCAAGACCTGTAGCGTCTAATTGTTGACATTTGCATGATACGATTGATACGCAATGATCATGGCGTGAAGTATGTATGGCTTTATGGTGATATTTAGTAAGTAGCTATTAAAGCCTCTGCCCCACAGAGGCGTTTTTATCGCGCGATATAACGCAAGCGTTATTGCGATATCTGTTTTCAGTACACTTTGTATTAGGACGGCCACGAAGTTACACATTGGTGCCGATTCTCTTCACACCGAACTAAACTAAGTATCAATAAAATTCCTTACTTTTGGCTATGAGAATCATGAAGCTATTCTGAAAAAGCAATAATTTTGACACCACTAAAATCGAATTTGACAATCGCAACTACACATGGTAGGTACAGACGCCAGCACTTCAACCTACCCGAAACTGTAAAATTTTCCCAATCAACTTTGAACCTTAGACTTTAGTGATAAAGTTGAAAATCTATTAAAGAAATTTGACAGATTATAGTAGGTTGATGTGCTGGCGTCTGTACTTGTTTGCCTTACTCAGTGTTTTTTTTTTTTAGAGCTCTTGGCTTGTTTTGAAAATATGAAAAATGATTAGGTACCTACATTTTGAGTTTTAGGGGATAAGGTATTAATGGTGTCGGAATTTTCTTTATTTTTGCGATAGGACACACCATTTTAGAGATATAAGCAAAAGAAAAGAAAAAAAAATACAGTAGGTAGGTACTGTTTTTGCACCTGAAGTCGAGGTGTTCGTGTGAATTTTAGCTCATGACAAATAATTTTATTCCACACCTTTATAATCGCGATTACAAATAATCAGATTTAGTTAGACAATCAATTTTTTTGGTGAAAAACGTCAAAATCAGAATAGCAAAATTGTCACTAAATTAACAGCACAGCTGGCGGGGTCCGCTAGGACCGATGCCTGCCGGGGACGCGGGAAAGTCCGAAAGGGATATCGTGGCCCCTGGCAACGTACAGGCATCTGAAGGAACACGGGTGGGTTTTAGTCAGTAAGTCTAACACTGTCCTGCTCCGCCCAGAGCGAGAGAACATATTTGATAATTTATAAACCAAAAAAATAGCGAGTCTTGTCGCTATACGTAGTCTCCAATCTCCAATTTGTTTTTTTTGTGAATATTTGTAACAATGAACAAAAAATAAAATTGTTTGGATTTTAAAACCAACGCATAGACTAATAAATCTTGTTAAAATATACATCAGATTTTATTTTCACCGTTTATAATGCTGTATTCGCTAACAAAAACTTACATTTAAAATGAGCCCTCCGCGAGGGTTCCCGGCATCTCATATGCGACTAGGTGAACCCTCCAGGAGAGCTCGCGGCACTGAACGTGTTAATAACAGTGCCCTTAGTGCTTTCAAATTAAAACATAGTTAAGTTGTGTCACTTTAGACTATTTCAGAATGGGAAACCGTCGTTTGATAGAAATAAAGAACATTTTGGTGAATTTTAGTCTAGCTTCGAGGCATTTGTGACAAGAGATTCGGTACCGCTGCTGCTATAATAACGCCGCGATGGGAGTAGGACACGCGTTGCTCCGTCCTGCGATATTCCGATAATTATATTCTTAGAACATTTTGTATTAGGACGCATGCGATCTTACACACCTGCGTTATTATCACGCGATATAAACTTGCCTAAGGTGGAGAACACGTTAGAAATATCGCACGATAAAAAAGCAGGTGTGCAATTATCGCAATAACGCTTGCGTTATTATCGCGCGATAAAAACGCGCTGGTGGGGGTGAGGCTTTAACACGAACTGTGGAAAGTGAATTATTGTTAAATTGTCGGAAATCCAAAGACGTTCACTGCAATTCCTTGGCTTTGTGACCTTTGACCTACCAGTGTTACATTTATGTAACACTAGTTGTTAGAGTATCACGATCTCTTAGCGTGCCTAAAATTCGGAACAGTCTGTCTGTCGCCATCATCAATCAGTATCATGCAGCCGAGAGACGTCCATTAGACTCTAGACTTACGCCTCCCTCAGGCTGCCCAAAACATCGTCACGTTCGTCACAACTCACAACCATCTGTCCTGTGCCTCCCGCATCCAGCGGATTGTCGCCACTTCTACCAGGTCGTTGGTCCACCTTTTGAGGGGCATGACTTGTTAATTAAGCACAAACTTGGGAGCGGAATCCCAAAATTTCCCGTCAAAATGTGAACGACATTGTAACAAATGTTTCGCCTCTCATTAAGATTACTGGCAAGCGGCTGGCCATAAATACTCGCTCACCAGTAACATATTGTCGCCTCCTTAATCGTCGGCCCCATTCCGTTCACGCCGTGTTCCCGCGTATCACCAGCATCTGAGCTGCGCCTGCGCCTGCGTGCTATCCGGCGATCTTTCCGCTCAGTCACGTGGCGATACTATCGCACGCGCTGAATTAACGCACTGCACTAGAAATCGCCGGGATCAGTCGGAGATTTGTATAATTTGTTCGTAAAATTAATTTATTGTTATTTTATCTTTACGGAGTTGGGATAAGTAGGTTAGCAGTGTACAGAGTGTACTTGTATGCTGCAGATCGTCTGGCATCAAATACTTATTCAATCCTCAGGAAGATTAGAAATAAGTAAGTTGAGTGCATTTTCTGTTTAGATTTTCTTGGTAAGAAAAAATGCAGTACCTACCTATTGATGGCGATTGACTTGGAAAACACAAAGGGTTGGATGACGATTTGGTGCCATCATTAGCTAACTGTTGGTTTTATGAATGAACAAAGTTTCAATGACAACTAATTCTAACTTAATTCACGTAAGTACCGTAGACCGGGGTTACTTTGATCAATATTAAACTTTGAAGGTTCATATCTTTTAAATTTGTGGGTGTAAAAGAATACTAAATAAATCTAGTGATCGGTTTTTTTATTACTCTCGATTCCCGTAATAATAAGTGAAAAAAATTGGCTTGATTTTGAGAAAAAAAAAAATAAACTGCCTGATCAAAGTTATACGTAGGATGGGGTTACTTTGATACCCCTTATTTTATTGCGTAATTACAAAGTAATTATTGCGTAATTGCAAAGTAATTACGCAATTAAATAAACCCAATTACAATGCCAATACAATTTAAATATAATTACCCAATTAAAATGCCAATACAATTTAAAAAATAAAAATCTATCAACGAGAAAAATAAATATTGTCGCATGGGGTAACTTTGATCTAACAATTGATTTGATTGTTTGAATGACAATATATTTACCTTTTTCAATTAAAATGATTGGTGGATTCCCAGCGTGTCCTCAGGAAAGGATTAAACAGTTGTTCAGTGTTCATAACTCAGAAAAAAACTACCTAATTGCGTTTCGTTTTAAGTAATTCACGATTTTATATGAAATGGAAGTTTCTATCAAAGTTACCCCGCGATTCAAAGTAACCCCGGTTTACCGGTACATTATTTTTTTCCGGGGTTAATGCTTGTGAGTGCGCGTTATGAGATGAGTTAAAATAAATACAGACCACTAATTTCGATATAGAAAAAAGTGCGATGTTTGAAATCCGAAGACGGTCGGTGACGCGAGCATAGAGCATGAACGCGACGATTGATGGCCGATCGTCTCTGATTTATACCGCGACGCGTGAGGATGAGGAATTCGCCGTAATGGTAATGGTCCAAGTTACGGAGCGTCCCAGGAATCTGTGCGGACGTGGAGAGATTTTTTGAATCATTACGTTATTTTTTGTTTCCAACTTCCACTGCTCTGGTGCTAGATATGCTATAGACATAACTAGATTAGCTGGCAGTAAATAGGTAAAAACTTATGAAATCACAAGGTAGAACTTTTTTATAGGTATGTATATAACAACTCTGTAACAATATTCTAACAAATAACGATTCGGCCTAATAAATTAAATAAGTATATACTTTCTTCGACTTGGGTACAGAGATGAATAACGTGTGAGGATCACCAAGCCTAAAAATTATATGTCCTTCATTTATCGTTCAAATGCCTTTAGCCCAAGCACAATATTGAAGTTCAATCCTAGCACCGTTAACTAAATATTCTGCTCATCAAACCTGTCAAGCCACCGTCCGCCGCTCGCTACAATATCCTCCCATATGTTTCGCATAACATAGTAGTAAGCAAATTGCATCAGGCACGACTGACACTGGCCGTAACTTAGCACGCTCCATCGAGCTCATGTCCGCGGTGATGCCAGTTGTGCTTCACTGGACTTCTAATGGCTTGTTACGGCGGAATATGGAGTTTTTGCAAAACTTGCTACAAGTCATAGTTCCTTGGACGTAATTACTACTTAGTACTTAGTTCAATTTCTTGACTTCTCGCCTGTCTGGGCATGCAAATTGCTCCGTTAAGACGGAGTGTTGGTATAATATGCCGCCCATGGGCATGTGAGCGCCCGTATTTTTTTTTATAAATATTCATGACAAATTATCGATAGTAACTTTGAAAGGGGGACCCCCCTTTCATGGCCATGTGACCGTTAGTATTATATATACCTACCCTTTGGATTGTATCTGTTAGGTCGTCAGCGTATTGAACCTACTACTTATCTAAACTTTTCACAATCTGTCCTAAGGTATTTTGTCTTTCCTGCGGCTCGTTTTTTAGCTTCTACGATTACCTACACCTAGCTTAGATCCGAAGATTGCGGAATCGATGCGAATCTTCAAGCTCCTGCACACACTTTTTCTCAATTAGCACTAACTGTTAATTATAAACTAGTATAATTATCTCGTAGACCACAGCCGACGCTCAGGAATCAGTTTCCCATAACACAGAATACATAATCATCCACAAGTTAGTGTTTATCTGCAGATATTTGCGGTCATTCCAGCTAGCTAACCGCTACGGCCCGCAGCTGTTAACAGGACCACCGTTTAGCTCTAGACACCGGTCTGCTTGGCTAGACTTAAATTAGGCCATTATGAAGTAAGTAAATATTAAGTTCCTGGCAAGCCGTCAATCAATCTGCCTAGCCTTTTGAATACCAGTATTTTGCAATGAGTGACTGCCTATCTAACCTTCACAACCCAGTACCTAACTGGGTAATACGATAACCCTTGGTAAGACTGGTTGTCAGACTTTCAGGCTTCTGACGACCCGTAACGACTGTCAAAGATCCGCGAATGAGAGCCGGGACCAACGGCTTAACGTGCTTTCCGAAAAACGGAGGAGTCTCGGTAGTAAAGATGGTCACCCATCCACGGACCAACCCCAGCAAGCGTACCTTAATCTGATAGTTCGACTCGAGCAGCTATTCCACGAGTTCCTGGCAAGCTGTAGGTACCTACCTAAGTTGGCAAAAGTTAACGATCGCAATATTGTTAAGGTAAAGTACCTAATTGATGTAATCATGCACAAAATTATGAGAATTAAAATTAGTTGTTTGTCTCTGGATTGGTAGCATAGATGTTAAAAAATGCAACTTGAATTTTTCCCCCCTTTCGGAAGTTTGCGCCCGGAAGATTGCACCACCATTACTACATATAAATCATGAATTAGGTACTTATTTTAACATAATTATTTTTCCTCAGTAGGTTTACTTACATTCTCATGTAAGTATTATCCTGGTAAGTTGTCATGGAGAACAAGGAAAACACAACATCCGAATGATCCGAACAGCAGGAATGTAACGTTAAAAAGCCATATAATTCCCATGAATAGTAATGAATGACCTAAAGTGCGGTTTCGCGGAGGTGTGGAGAGGGTTAGGCGCTCATTACTATGCTGTGACCTGAGTCTAGCGGGCAGGCCGAGGAGTGCCAGCTATAAACTAGGTGTGACCCGCGGCTGAGCTCGTCACGTCACAGTCTGCTGCAGGCATGGAAACTAAACACATTTTAAAGAATTCTTAACGTAAAACTGCTTTGTTAATACAGAAGTTGTTATCGCCGCAAAAATTAGTAAAGAGAAAAAAAGAAGAATGAAAGGCGCCACCTACCAGGTCTAATTGTATTTTAAAACCATCCAGGGGCTTACTCAAATATACACACAAAATTTTATCCTAATCGGTTCAGCCGTTTAGGAGGAGTTAGGTGACAAACACGTACAGAAGAATTATATATATATGTATAAAGAAAGATATAAAATCCTAACCTTCCTGCCTTTTGCCACCTAAACCACCCAAAAACGCCATACGAAAAGGCGGGCAATATAAATATTTCAAATGGCGATTGACAACCCAAAATGTTTACTTAATTTCTCTCAATTTTCAGTTGCCAAGGAACCAAACGCAAAGTCACGACGTCGCGATGCAACACCGGTTAATTGTTCTACCGTGAAATTTTCTTAGAAATTGTTAGTCTGCAAGAGGCTTTAAGCGAGCCGTGCACCACCAGCTAGACTAAGCTAGTTTAGTTTAGCTCGCCAGTTTTTCATATATGTGCGTCCACCCACATGTATGACAAACTCGCAAGCTAAACTAACTGCAAACTAACTTAGTTTAGCCTACGGTGGACGGCTCGCTTTATACATCTTGAAGCCCACAACTTGGGAGGTCTGCCTCATGTAGGTAGGTACTATACGTACCCGCGAGAGTAAAACCGTAAGAGAGATGGCTCTCACAAAGTCTACCACTTACTTCCCAAGTAACAAAATTTGGTACTATAAAAGTCCTGAGAACGTTTTAGAACGTGCTAGTTAGTGTTCAAGATTAGTACTATAATGGTGTTGTAAACGTTTACAAAACCCCGAAAAGGCCCTAGTTTTATCACTGATTTATTATAAAAACATTACATAAAGGCTCTTACGGTGATAAATCAGCTCTATAGTTGAAATGTAAAAGTGTCGAGAATCGCTTTTTAGTACTAAAATAGTGCTGTCTGCAACTTTTATATCACAAATTTGCACTATTAAAGTAACCAAAACATGTTTATAGTGCTATATTGCACCGTAAACGATTCCAGTGATCTTTATTATCACACTTGTTTGCAATTTTGTTCGTGTTGTGGTTTCGTCGTGAGCATAGACTATACACATAATATATTATACAGAGTCGTGAGTGTTCCCCAAGAAAATAAAATGAATCGGTAAGTTATTCTTTATGTCATTTGCCATGTTTGCTTAGCGTAATGATAAAAAAAATGTAACTCTGCCATAAATTGCACTTGCGAAAATAATTGTATCGATAAAATCATTATGCTGATTTAAAATTTGACGATGCGCCCTCATATTTTTTATGTTTTAATAATATTTTAATTAATAAAATAAGGACTTGTCCCGACTATGGCTGCTATAGTACATATTGGCTCCAGCCGTGCTGCTAATGTGTTATCAAGGCAGAAAACAGCAGCCATCTTATTTTCACCACAAGCGAATTAGGGTTCGTTGTCCAAATGTAAAATAGTGTATTCAAAATACATTTATTTGTATGGAGTTACATTAAATGCACACGAACATAATTTGGAATATATATATGTACCTAGGAAACTTAAGTAGGTATAATTTTTTTAACTGTTAAAAAATATTATTTTGAAAATTCCACACGTTTCCGTGTGGAATTTTCAAATGTATGTGCAACTATGGTAATAAATAATTCTCAGTTTTAACATACAGTTTTTGTTTTTTTTGGTCAGAATTATAACAGAAAATACACAACTTTAGGTATTTTCCAGTTTATCGCCCAATACAGTCACGAAATCTCCACGAATGTGTAGCTATAAATAATAGTTTCATTAAAAATAATGTTCCTGTGTGTGTCTATAATGCAACCTCTTAATTTATTTTGACTAAACTAAAAGTTCTAACTATCTCATCGCATGCGAGCAGACCCAATCATCCATCAGCCGCGCAAGAATGTCGGTTCTTTGATAAGTAAAACAGTTGCAGACTTAAAAGTCATATGGTCAACAGTCCATATTTTATGCCATTGAAACTTCATTTTATTATAATGCTGGAAGTAAATGTATATTTGCGTTTGTTTCAGTGAGTTACCTGCATAGTAACATACTAAAGTTTTAGAAATGGCATTTATAATGGACGTGGATTGTTTCCTGAGGAGATATGATTGTATACTCTTAAATTTTAATATACTTGAATGGCCGTGGCAAGAACACATTTTAAAATTGCACAAAATTGTATTGTGTGTGATTATCCTACTGACCCGCACTTACCAAATCATTTTGTGATGAATAAGACTAATAGATTTAAATTTTTTCTGGTGCAAAGGTTGCTCGTGTTGGTTGATGGTCATAAATTGCCATCTGTGAGATGGCAATTATTATTATTACACTCCGGACGAGTGTTTTTGTCATGAATAAAAAGTACCTACTCCGAACTACATTCCTACCTATACCTACCTACTTCCCTAGTATATTCAAACTTTAAAGTTAACCTACCTCCTACTTGAATTCACTCAATGTAGGTAATTAATTACATCAAGTAAGTACAGATACAGGTACTTATAGTTTGTCTATTTACTTAAGTAGGTACCTATTTAATTTGTTTATTAATAAAAACCTTTGTGTAAGTTACAGAAAAGTACTTCCTTCCTTTCTATACCTTTCCTATTCTTAATTCAAATCCATTGCCACAGTTTGAATTCCCCGTTTTAGTACCTACCTACTGTGTTGCCTACATTTAGCTCCGAGCAACATAACAACGGTGAGTCCAAATACATGACATGTTATACCTAAAGGGTTATTTAAAAAAAAGTGGCGGAGCCGAAAACCTATGATCGATCGTATTCATGGATCCGAAGAACTACTTAAATTACTATACATGTCGTATACGTTTGAATGTATGCCTAAATGGCTGTTCGGACGCGCCGCGCCCGCACGTGGCTTTTGTTGTCAGTCACTCGCTGCGTTCGGACAGGAAACTACGCGCACTGAGCGAGAGAGACAACGCTATACCCTGTTCTGTCAACTGTGTGATCGGTTCATGAGAAAAAGGAACATTATTGGTAAAGTCCTGTTGTGGTACAAAAAAAATATTTTGTGCAGAACCATGTGCTATATTTTCTGGATCCGCTTGACCAGTATTTACATTTTGGGCATGAGCCTGTTGTATTTATTGTGTATATCGACTTTTCACCTTTTTTTTATAACTGCCACTCACTTTATACCGACGCAAAGATTTCAAATCCATTATTAAACCTTTAGCTACTTAAAGTTTTAAGCAGATCTGTCGACAGTGTGCCACCATTTATGAAATACTAGTGATATAATTGACACTGAAAATCTAGTATAGATCTAATTAGCCCTTTAATTATTGATTTTAGTACATTTATATTACGGTTTAGTCTCGTAGCGGTAACAAAAACTCACCAATTTAGAATTTAAATTATTTAGCAACTGCACCAGGAGTCGCTATGTTGCTATTTAGTACTATAGAAGAGTGTTCATTACTTTACATATCTACCCCATAGCGATGTTGAAGGAGCTCTTAAGAAGCTTACAGGTCACGTAATGGTTTTGCAAGGTACTTTTATAGTGCAGATTGATCCTGTAATAGTATTTTCGATACTGCTACAATACTAACACTGTAAAAGTTATTTTGACGTATTATTAGTGCAAAATAGATACATACAAGTGTCAGTAAGATCATCTATAGTACTAAATAGTACCATCATGGCTTTTTTCATATCTATTACAGTGCAACACTTTAAAGATTCTTTTGTATGGTCCTGTAAGCGTTTTAAGAGCTAACTTATAGAACTTAAATGCTCTTTAATCTTATAGAATCAAAACGCTCTGTTAAAAACCTTTATAGTACAAGCAGTCACAATGGTTACCATTATAGGGTTAATATATCACTGTTTGGTGATAAAATGCCTTGGTTATAGAAGCTTTTGCTACTTGGGTTACCACTAAACAAATGCAAATAGATAGGTACTTGTTCACTACTTTCCAAAGCTGTCTTCCGTGAAACCACCATTTTGCATTATGCGATCGAAGTTTACAGTAATGGATTTAGTACTTGTAATTGTAATCTTTACTTACTGTCATGCTCCAAAAAGATGGATGGTAATTTCCATGTCGATGTCGACGTTTCCAACAAAAGATGCCGTGAAACTTTCAATAATTTACTTCTTGGATTTAGACACGCACGTTTCCTTTGCCAAAATTAAAAAAATAGCACGTCGTCGTGGATTTTAAGCGATGCAGCGGTGACGTGACTAAAAAAAAATAATTTTAGTTTATGGTTAGTAGAGGAACCTAATTGAACTTTATTAAGAACGTGATTATTCAATCCCAAAAAAGGTGTTAGTACTTACCTATTACAGAATAGTTCATAAAACTACGGACTATCAGTACCTATGACTGTGCTATCACCCAGTTTTTACAAAGCTAATGAATACAATTTGTTGACAGATGATCCAACACTGCTAACTGGAACTGTGGTTGGCTAACTCATGGTATAATAACACATCACGAAGTATGTTATACCATGGGCTAACTGAATTAACAACATTCAATGAAAATTTAATCATTCATTGAATGATTCTTCTATTCTATTTTTATTTAATGACACGCAAAGCCGATGTCAACTATTCAGCCAATGTCTAAAGTGCATAAAAAAAAGATTAATCAAAATTTAAAAGAAAAACAACAACTGAAGACACTACTTCGATTGATACAGTTGAACAAAATGTAGATCTTGTTGGGTTAGCACGGGACTGAAACAAACAAATAAATAATATATTTGTCAGTAGGTACATAAAATATATGTACACAGACAGAATAATTTTTAATTTTATGTTATTGTGACGGATGAAAGTCATCAGCGCCACGAGCAGTTCAAAGAAGAATGTGCAAGGAGTAAAATCTCAATCCTGCTCCCAGCAGCGGGATAGATAGTCTAGCTAGCAGTTACTAGGCAATCGTATTAGTACGTAATTATAAGCTGATTGGCAGGCGGTTTTGGTTTTTCAAGTGGTTGTAGAGTAGGTAGACCCTTTTTCTTGTAGGTATATTGGAAAACCCCTAAGTGCGCAAAACTGAGAAAAAAATCGCCTATTTTCTTTCGTGATTTGTAGGATTAAGTGAAAGTATTAAGGTTGGTAAAGGTCACATAACGGGTATAAATTTGTTTGCAAGCAATAGTCAAGGGAGCCCCGTTTAGCAGGGCACCTATTTCTGAATGGTTAAATACCACAAAGGGGATGGCGGGATCTAGTGAGCGAGCGAAGCGAGTGAACAAAGACCGAATCCGTTGCAAGAGAATGTAATACCTACATTACATTATGTTATGCCTAGTGTGCCTACACGGCCACTGGCTGTTCTAACCTAAACCTGACCTAACCTACCTTTCAACCATTTTCATTGGCTATTAACATTAGCCTCTCCTCATATTTTAATATAATTATCAAAAACAAATACGATTAATCACAAAGGGCAGCATTTACTAACCTCAACAATCCAACAAATTAATGACAATGACCATGTAATGCTTACGGCACTTTGGCCGGGTCGAGGCAGCGCCACTATTATGCCGCAAATTGCGGCACTTTAACCGACAGGGATAGTGTGCCGCTAGCGGCACTCTATACACTTCCTAATAAAATTGAACCTAGTATAGCTGTGAAAGTATATCTTTACTTATATTAATATTATTTTGTGGACTCTAATCGCGAATAATTTTATAGTTTTACTAGCACTGCCCGCGGCGTCGCTCCCGTGGTGTTTCCCGCGGGACCCGTTATTTTTCCCGGGATAAAAAGTAGTCTATGTTACTCCCTGAAAACCAAGCTTTCTAATGGTAAAAGATTTTTTCAAATCGGTCCAGTAGTTTCGGAGCCTATTCAATACAAACAAACAATCAAATCTTTCCTCTTTATAATATTATAAGTATAGATGTGCGTTTATAAACCGTTAATAACATAATTACTGTACACGACTATTCCCATTTTATGATTATTAAATTAATTATATCATTAAAACTAGAATTAATGATGAGTCTTTTGAACTTTCACGGGCAAAATCTTAGTGATAAAGCTCGGTAACTATTGGTCGACAACAGTCGCTCGGAGTCATACTGGATTCTTATTGGAGTAATTTCTAACGGTGCTTCCGCAGCTGCATTCACTCGCGTCCCTGCCGCCGCACGCAGAGCGCCATCTTCAAGCCGGTCAGTCCGCCGCGAACTACCGTGGGGGTAACGTTGTTATCGCAACGATTTACGTAATTAATCTACACCGGACCAAACTGTACCGGTATCCACTATTATACATATAAATTAGCTATTAGAATAAAAAATCAGTGTCAAGTTAATTGATGAAGTGCTAGACTGAACTGCCGTTCGCGAATATAGTGCAACCTGTGATTTGATCTCGCGATCTCCGTGGCTGCATTTCTCTGGTGGTGTGAGTTTGCTGAAGTGTGAAAAGGTAAGTTTTTATGTTATTATCGGTAGAATGTGACGGTCGGGTGCCCGGGCCGGCCGGGCCGGCCGGGCGGCCGGGCGCGCCGCTGGGGGAGCGAGCGACTCCCGCGAATCGATTGTCCCGCCATGAGATGGGTAGCTATAGCTACGTACAGGGACCGGGAGCTCTAGGGCTGCGCACTCACACCCTCACTCTCTCGTGCCCGCAGCTCGCTGTATTGTCGTTTCGTGTGGTGATCTTGAACTAGTATACTGTATAGTCTGCTAGACATGGCGCGCCGGTTTTGTTATGAGTATGAATTATTTATAAACATTCTTCTGTAGCCTACACTGCTGTTGTTTTTTCAGCTGCACTCAGGTGGGTAAAGCTATCTACGTGGATGAACTCCAGAACGTTATGATCTGATGCTTCATGCTACCCACATTTTATTATTATCATATCTTTTTTTTAATCTCAGGTAGATATTCCGATCCGGTGAAAACTTTTATCATCATAAAGTAGGTATCATAAGTTTCTGATTCACTTAATCACTAGGAGAAATTAGAGCAGTTGGAAACTTGAACCTTTGCACAAATCTAATGCTAAAGATCTGCCAAGTCAGCCCAAAAAGATGATGAGAGAAGCAATGACACAAGCCGAAACTTACTGGTTTAGAAATAATCTGCCAAGTGCGAGTTGGCATTGGTTCTGTACCATAAGATGAGGAAAAAACGCAATTATTTATTTCCAAAAATGTTGAGATCACCCTGACTGAACTGATCAACTGAGTAAACTAGTATCGTAACGTATTCTTTTCCTTCCTGATCTGCTTTTGTTATAGGATGGATTTACAGGAAAATGATGTGTAAATTAATTACATTTATTATGGTATATTGCACTGACTATTTCGGGCTGAGCTTAAACGGGCCATTTGAATAACATACTCAAAGATAAAAAAAATATCCCGAAAAACCAAGTGAGATAAAGGAAGGTAGGACTAGGAGCGAGAGACATCAATAAATAGGACATAGTATTTTAATCCCTAACCTAAAATGGCATTATTAACTATTCCACTAGTATCTAAGAGAAGAGACTACTGATCGTTATGTTGGTAACAGATAAAACGAGTGCCTTCTGAAATAAGCAGGAGAATAACTGGATACTGGCGGCCAATAAATGCTACTACAACCAGCTAAGGTACAAAATTCTCTCAAGAAGCCCACTCCTTTTCAGGATACACAAGACCTTTCGACACACGGTTCGGAATAAGCAAAAAAGACGAGAAGTCTCTGTTGTATGCAATATCCTCATGCACATATTCTGTGCAGTGCTGGAAAAAGAGCAATGACGAACTCGGTAGGTACTTACTTACAAATATGAGCTCTACGAGATGCCATGTAGGTAATTGGAAAGTCATTAAGACCATAAAAATGGGCGTCTTGGATGGGCAAGGCATATCATAAGAATAGTCTCGACTAGCACCCTAATTGCGTGACACACTATCGATTACAACCTGGATGATTTAGAAGGATATTGCTAATCCATTGCTTCATATGTTGGAAATGTATGCCTATTAGGCAGGACATATTGGAACTAATTTTTTTTTTGCTAAGACCTTGTACAAACATATGCCCACAGTAAAGATATTTTGATTTGATTTGAAAAAATTGTCTACTCAGCAACGTTAATAACGCAATTAATGTTGTTGAACTGTCAAAATGAATGCCATTGCTATTGTATGTTACGCAATTACCCCACGGGCTAAGACCACCACCACCCACGGCACGGTACACTTAATTAGATGGTGTTGCTGTTGATGATGAGTTCTAACTTTTAAAAACTTTCATTCCATTTGGATGTGAGTGAAAATTCTCAAAAACAGTTTCGAACTTAGCAGTTTTATAGTAAAGTAAAATAAATAAATAAAATTCGATGCATTTCATACAAGAAGCAGTTTGAAAATAACATTCTTAAATTATATAAGAATATGCTACTGACGTGAAAGTATATGAATATTACCTACACTGAATAATGAGTTTAATAACCGCTCACAAATAGTAATCATAATAATGCCGATGAATTATTAATAGAACGTTCTACATGTCTGCTTTATGTTATTTCTATACTTTCGTTTTTGAATTATTCATAGTTAATGCGACGATTGATATTACGTCTTGTTTGTTGTATTCATTAGGACCAATATCTGTCCAGTTTGAATAAGTAATTTTCTCCATTTAAATATGTTGTCCTTATCTCCGCACTTTGTACCACCAAGTAAAATGGGCTGCTAACATTGGAATGTTACTCGTCGTAATAGAAAATAAGCGTAAGCAATATTTGTCAATATCACCTATTGTATTCCAATGCATAAAACAATGCACAAACGATGTATAGTATTATTTGTATGAGTAACTAAATGTCGACTTACTTACGATGCAATGGGTAGAAGGATATAATTATGGTTGAATTGAAAATATAATAAATACATGCAATAAGTCATGTCGTGTGCAGGACGAGAAAAACTAAGTTTACTCGCCAAAAGTTTTCTTCTAGAGCTTCCTACGGCTGACCACTACGTCAAAATAAAGTCGTGGCTGATGTTAGGCTGGGCCGAATATACATTGGAGTTTTATTGGGGAGAAAATCTCCGTCTTGCTCTCCTGTGAAGTCCTGTGTTGCTGCACTTGCAGTAGAAGGACACACGAAAGAATATGATAAATAATTGATAGGCTTGGTTCGTTTTCTCTAAACTTCTAAACATACCTTTTTATTACGCCAAGACGCCATTGTCTCGCTTCAGAGCTGGGCCCTTCGCTCTATATTCGAGCATCACCTACGCATGAATTATCAACCAAGAAGAACCATGAAAACTCGTAAATCCTATCTAAAGTCTGAATACCCACAGAGCAATCAAACTTGCCATCTCCAAGAATTCTAATGATCACTTACCGAAACGCAACATTTCCGCTGACGTGACTACAACTCGGTAACAAAGATGCCACATTTTTATTAAATTACGGTTAAATTACGGTTGCGTGTACACAAATTATTTGAACAGACACGATCACACGAAATGGCTGAGGAGACTAATAAATGGTCAGAGAAATTGAGCTCGGATCTAGCCTGTGTGATTTACGGGCGTCGAGCGCACGCGCAGAATCAGACCGCGGCGCTTGAGCATGTCCTCTTGCGTTGTATCAAGTGTCCATCTGACTTGTTCACACCTCATTACCATCGCGTGTCGTCTTACATTCGATGCGACAATTGACAATAGTTTTCATGTCTACTTCGAAACAATTAGTGATGACAAGCGGGTTCCGATTAATCAGAAACAGTAGTTACTAGTAAATCCAATTTGTTGGTGTAGTGACGATTAGATGTGATGACAAATTGAGGAATTAGATTGAGGCAAACGTGATGTGTGAAGCTGATCGTGACTATTTGAAGTTTTCGTGACGATCGTGTATTTATATAACAGCTAGTAACTAATATCTCAATTAATAGCTGACTTTTAGCACATAATAAACTGTAGAATGTGCTGTTCTTGCTTCTGCTTTCTCTGTAAAAGACACACGTAGTAAGTACATATTTAATCAATTTCCTCTAAACTCAACATGGAGTCGCGCTGCATTTGTGAACTCACTGCTCCACGTCTGGCTTGAATCAATAGAGAATACGAACTTAAGTCTAGACGCCATATATTTAATACTAGTTCCGTTTGCAGACGCTTTCTCTTTGTTTAATATATCATATATATGCAAAATATTCTAAATATCTTTTGTAATACAAATTTAAGGAATTACTTTTAAAATCTACAAAATTTTATGGAAGGAAGATTTACTTTTTAATTCCACTTATAAACGATAAGTACAAAATTAATGAGTTTATTACCCAATATTTATGATAAACTAAATCTGCAAAATCACATATTGTAGCGAAATCAAGAATGAGATCGACCGGAAAAAAAATCTTGCGATCTGTGCTTGTGCTCATTAAAATTGTGCTTTGTAATCGTACGAGTCATCACTTTATATATTATTTGCAAGGAGAAAGTCACGTAACAATTTAAAATTTATGTTTAATATTAAAGAATGCGTTCGAACATCATTGCTATACTTTCCCAAATCCGTGATAGACACGGCATCGCGCCGACTTTCCAACGGGTGTCGATGTTATCTGTTTTATAAAAATGAGGCTCATTTAGCTCGAGCAACAGATATGTGGCCATTTCAGTAATTAAGTGCGCTTTGGTTTTAATTATTCTGTAAAGCGGACACCGGAACGTGTATCCGAACGTGGCCGCCATGCTTCGCGTTCTTAATTCCAAATTCAGAATTTTTAAAACGGCTTTCAGTGATTCTTGTGTGAATGGCCTGTGTTACAGACAATATACACAGATAAAAGTGTGAGTTAAGATAACTTAATTATTCATCATCATCATTTCAGACGAAAGACGTCCACCGCTGGCCTCCCCCAAGCACCGCTATTTGGACTGGTTCTGTGCTTCCCGCATCCAACAATTTCTGCTTTTATTCCTGGATTTCAACTTAATTATTAAAGCTTATTAAGTAACAAATTAGCTTGTTTTTTTGTTTGTGATTTATCTCTCTCACATTCATCTCTAGTGAGATTGGCTGAAGGCGGAGTGTGTTATTTGCTATCAATCAAGTAAAGATGTCATCCATATTGCATGCTACGGAAACAAATTCTGTGAACAGCACAATTACATACATTCTCGTATCAGTTTGTTTGGCCGATAAGGATCCGATATCCAAATTATTTGTTTAGTGTTTTTCATCTTGAATTTTTCCCACCGCGTCTGACATATGAATGGATATCTACTAATAGCCTATCGTCACTATCAGTTCATCTATTACGTCGGTTATTAGCATTTTCGAGAGGCTTTCATAGCGATACAGTCGGATATTTATCTACCGATGGATAGTGTCAACAATGAGGTTAGCTTATCTTGCTTTCGGGAATTTCTGGGGGTGATTCAATGGTGTGGTGCTTAATAGCATTATTCATTTTTTAGATAGTATTGATACTATTGGTAGACTATGAAGACCAAATTAACAAGTCTACGACAAGCTCATGGTCTCTTTAGAAATTCTTAAGACTGAGGTGAACTAAATGCACCTACAGGCACATCCACTTTTCTATTAACCAATACCATTGTTTACATGATTGTCATTATTTAATAACGTCATTGTTATCACATTATATTTTAATGAAGGCACATTTTGGGCGCCGAATTTCCTCTGCTCATCAATAAGCGAATGTTAAGCATGTCAGGTCACGGTCCTAGTGCTGGCGCAGGCGACAATGCCCCGTGATTACAGCCAGACATCCGTCCATTGTTGTCACGTCACTTGCGTATGCGCGGCCGTATTCGTGCTGACATGCTCTGTACGGGGACCATGTGAAAATTGTGGGCAGAATTTTAAAGATATACATTTCGTACTAAAGGACCAAATTCTTTTGGTATTTTATCTACGATAGGGTTCAGTAAAGATTGAAATGATGTTTTACTACTTTTGGATATTTCAGTCTTCAATATTACTGGTCCAATAACTTGGAAGTGATTTATTTTTACTCTTTGAACCAATGAACAACATTTCAAAACGTTTCTTTTTTTTTTTTTTTTTTGCTGGTTGAATACGAGGCTTTTGGCTACCTTTGTATTTTTGTATAATTTTTATTTTTTTTCTTATGTTATAATGTGCGTTTCGTTTGTGCAGAATAAACATATTTTCTTTTTTTTTTTTTTTTTTTTTTTTTTTTCTTTGCAGCCAAGCAATTTCCTGTCCAAGAACGATCATAATCATTTATTTGTTATAGGTATTGGTAGGTACAGTGGTCTTAGGTAATATAGTTTTATGTTTTTGTTAGTCGTTTATATTAAATATATTTTATTCTTTTGATTTTCTAATACATAGTCAGAAAATAATGATGGTCTGCAACACTGGATCTACAGCCTCAGCCCAGTCTAGATCATAATCATCTCTTACTTATTTTGGTTAGCTCTTTATTATCATCACTTGATAACTAATCAGTATCAACTGGACTCCTTTTTTCGAACACAAAAATACCAAGTTAAGCTGACGTCGACGATGGATTTGACTAGGTACTTATGCAAATCAAGATTATGATAATATCCTGAAATCCTCATGAAGCGTTTATTAAACGATTAATGTATCAAGATAACATCGCTCCATAATGATTCCGTATGTACCTATAAGTGCATTAGTATAGTATACATTCTTAATTCATGTATTATGTCGTCGATCATGCAGCTTAATTTGGCCAAGATAAGCAGCTTAATCCATTCTTAGGTAAATCATTCTTTTAATTTAGGTAGTGAATATTCTTTGGTATCGTATGGGATTGTTTTTAAAAAGAATTAATTATAAACGAAGGACCCCATCAAGTCTTACCTTTAGAGGCTGTGCAGTGTGCAATTTAATTTTAGTCCAGATTTATCCGCGTCATGCAAGGGATATATTATGTACACTATTCCAAACGTCCGTTTATCTGTCTTTTTAGTTACATTCGAAATTGGAAGTTAATTCCGAAAATGGAAGCCCGCTTCGTGTTTAATTCAAATATCCATCATAAAATTGAAAAAGATAATGCCAAACACTAGAATGAATACTTTAAAGCCAATCAACTAACAGTAAGATCCATTTCAGCGAATATCGTGTCTGCCAATGCAGATACCGGAGAGATACTTTCTGCTTTAGGAATAAAGGCAATTTTTGCATGGCGTGTGTCGTGTGTGCTTAGTTGTTTACTCAAGTGGAACGCGTCGCCATCACAGTCGTGTTGTGCATACGTTTTGGTAGGTATCGTATCTTCCCGTTTAGTCAGTAATGAAGTGTTGGAAATCGTCGTTAATTAATGCTGAGGAAGATACTGATGTGTAATATTGGAACAGTTGCAATAGACAGTTTTATAGCTGGCTGGTGTTGCCGATTTAAGTTTGTTCAGATTTTTTAACTGTTGGCTGTTTGAGTTCTTTGTTCAAAAACAGTTGGGAGTTGTCAATGTCCATGATATAATTAACTTTGTAATATTTTTGATAATTGCGTCTTGTAATAGTAAAAAACTCGGGACAACCGTTACAGATTCTTAATTCAAAAGGATTTTTTACCTTAGAAGGGAGGTACCTATTTTATTTATCAAAGCTCAATTAAAATACAAAATACTGGCAGTTTGGGCGAGAATCGTGACGAATCCTCCATTTGCGGATCGATCTAGCACAGATAATAATACTTTATCGGGATAATCGCAATAGAATGTCTTCAAATGTAAAACAAAGAGTTATGGCTGGCAACACTGATTGGTGCAATGGAGTTTAATTTTAGCACAGACGATGGCCCTGGATTGTGTGGTTTTCCTTTTACGGATGCCATCTTGTATGCTCTTGTTTGTTTATTTAATGCACCAGTGCAGAGCTGCAGGATTTAGACGAAATTGGTCCTTCTGCTCCATCTAATAAAGTATTTGCTACCATTACTATTTATGAATTGGTAAGGGATATTATCTTTTGGGTTAAAAATTCATAATTTTTGTATTTATTATTCAAGTTCACAACAATGACAGGGATTCCTCTTCGAGGGCTAAGAATACTGCCATTGATATAATGATTGCACTTATTAGATAAGAAAGAATCATTAAAGCTTATCAAATTGTTTCGACCAAGTGTAAATTGTTTGTATCAAAACAATACTTACATTGACAATTTACAGAACAAGCGAGTCAATTTACTTGTCATTGAAATGTTCTCTGCAGTACCATATGACCGAGTAAAAAATAAAAAAATACCAACACAAAACACTTGTGTCGCCCTAATCTCCCATCTTCGCGTGTCCACAATGCTGCGTTTAATATGAATGCCTTCATTGTAATGCAGAACTTGCCTGCTGGGGCGGGAACGGGATGGGGATGGGACAGGGCATGCTTTTAAATGTTGCTCTGAAGAAAAAAATGATATAGTATGCACTTTTATAGATTATGTGCGTATCCGAATTGATTCGTCTTTAGAAAGATGTTTTTGTTATTATGGTCCTTTGGTACCAATAATTATAATTTAAAAAAATCCAAACCCTCCCAATTTTAGGTAAGCCGGTCTACCTAACGATGGACCATAAATGTACGGGTTGTAGACACAGATATAGATTGTCTATCGATATCTGTGGTTGTAGTCTTATACATAAAAATCCCAAGATGCACAGTCCCGAACAAAAGTAACACTCAAAACCGTCTCCAACTATACATAAGTAGTTATCGTCATGATATAAAGCCAGTGCTATCAAAGATATTCGAACGAGTTCTATATAATCGGCTAAGTAAATACCTAAATGACAAGAATTTCTTGATAGATCAACAGTATGGCTTTCGAGCTAAGTCAAGTACCCTAACAGCTGCAGTAGACTTAATAACAAAAATAAAAACAAACATTGATGAAAAAAAATTGGTTTTAGGGATATTTATTGATTTAAAAAAAGCATTCGACACAGTAAGCCATAAAAAGCTCATCCAGAAACTAAATAACATAGGTATCGCAGGCAGCGCACTCGATATGTTCACATCATATCTACAGAATAGGCGCCAAGTAGTTAAATTAGACAATTTCACTAGCTCTGTTCAAAACATTACGTATGGCTGTCCCCAGGGCTCCGTTATTAGCTCACTACTCTTCCTAATCTATATTAATAATATTCATAACATAGGACTTAGAGGGCACTTAACTCTATACGCAGATGACACATGTCTATTCTATTTCAATAAATCTATTCATGATATTATAACGGACGCACAAAGCGACCTTAACCTGCTGAACGAATGGCTAAAATGTAATTTACTTACTATTAACGCCGTAAAAACATCTTTCATGATTTTTTGCGCCAAAAACAAACCGTTACCAGAGTTCACACCACTCACAATAGATAAAGAAGTTCTCAAACGGGCAACCTATGAAAAATACCTAGGATTACATGTAGACGACAAACTAACTTGGAAACATCACATCAACCATATCAAAACAAAATTGATGTCATTACTGGCAGCACTGCGTAAAGTTTCAAACTGCATTCCAAAAAAAGTACGTAAAATAATATATAACTCACTGGTTAAATCTCATCTTGAATATTTAGTTGAGCTATGGGGGTCAGCTGCGAAAACTTACTTAGACCCACTACAAAGAACACAAAACAAAATTATAAAAACATTATTTCACTATCACTATTTAACTCCGACAAGAATACTATACAAAAAAACCAAACTCCTAAATATAACTCATCTTTATAAATACTACACATGCATTCTTATTAAAAAAATCATCACCAAATCTGTTCAATCAAACATACAACTACATATGAAAAACATAACTTATAACGTAAGGAATAAAAACAAAATCCAGATAAAACCAGCGCACGCTCGCACTAATTATGGTAAAAAAACGATATTGGTTGAAGGCGCACAGCTGTTCAATAGTTTACCGGAGGATTTGAAAAAATGTGACAATATAAACACATTCAAACGCAGATTGGGGCAATACATCGCAGCATCCGAGGTGAACTGAAAGTTTTAGTTTATTCTAAGTGTTGCGGTGTGTTGCCATAATCTGTGTCTTAGAATGCAAACATTCGATTCCTTTTTTTAGAAGTAGATTAATTACAATATGTCTCCAACACCCTAGAAGTAACTAATATGAATGGTACCTACTAGTTATAATCACTAATATAATGTCTCCAACACCCTAGAGGTAACTAACTAATGTACTACATAGTTATAATCACTAAGTATCTCATTGTAAGCGAACTGTTAAGTTCTTATGAGAAATAAAGTTCTTTAAACCTATATAAACATGTTTTCTTTGATATTTTTTCAAGCAACACTTCGGCATTTTTAACGTGCGTGCAATGACGCGAGCGACGCGACGATACTATTTGAAATGAGCGCACAATTTTAGATTGTGCGCTCTTTTTTGCGGACGGTATTGCTGTCTTGGGTTTTTAATATATGAGTGGTTGTAGGAGTTAACTCCGTACACCGATTGTAAGGTTTGTAAGTTCAGTTAGTATAGAGAAACCCTTTCCACAAAGATGCACTAAGTAGTTAAGTTCAGTATTAGACTGGAAGGCAATTATTTCTCTCAGTTGTTGTTGATTGTAGTTATAAATTCACTGTATTTAAATTAGTTAGTCATCTTATTTTATTATACTAAATTATGACGTGCTTCGTTCGTTGGCTTTAATTAGGCTACAGAGTAAGCAGAAAAATATACGGCGACGAGTACAAAGGTGTTTTTATATCATTATAAATGCGTAAGTGAGTTGTTTATTTGTTTCTTTCTTTGCTTGTTACGCTTTCACGCTAAAACGGCTGATCGGATTTGAATGAAATTTGGCACATGAGTGGAACATCACCTGGGTTGGACTAAGGATACTTTTTATCCAGATATTCCGACGGGATCTAGACTTCTGAGGTTGAAACCGCAGCTAGTAGAATAATAAACCCCTAGGACAACGGACTAAACTTGGCTTGGCGCTTGATGACAATAGACCTAGAAGCTAGAAGCTCCGAACCGAAATTCAAAATACAATCGCAACTAAACAAAATAATGTTCAGCGCAACAAGCAGCTAATGAACTATTGCGGCCCCTCCCACCAGACCATAAAGTTCCATATTTTATGTGACATAGACATAGTTTACGACCTTCGTGACGGTCGCTTTATTATGATAATCGACACGGAACATGTAATGGCCGACCTTTCAATCCGCTCTCGTTTCGTTCAAAAACTTCCATATTTTTGTCGTCAGCGAAAGTTCGTCATAATTGTCTCCTCAGTTTCACTTACTCGTACAACGTCCAATCTATTAAATATCGGGTATTTTTATTATAATCTCATTTTATAGATGGATTGAGAGTAATTTAGAAATTGGAATTTCTATTTCCGAGTTTATTGAACGTTTGTGGTACCTAAGCATTGATCGTATTTTAAGTGATCAAACGAACTTACCTGTTGTGAAGTTCGATCATTATTATACGAAGGGCTTCGTTCGAAGATATAACATTTACAATGCAGCTTCGTCACGTAGTCGACAACCATACGCATATTTAGAGCTGAAAGCAAAAACTAAACGCACAAGTATAGCTACTACACACTATATGTCATCTGTCATTATTTTAGAGTAAGAAGAGAATCTCAATTTTTCTGGGGTAGGGTAGGGAGGGTTCCTTATATCTTCGAACGAAGCCCTTCGTATAATAATGATCGAACTTCACAACAGGTAAGTTCGTTTGATCACTTATTATACTTCAGGCTTCGTTCTCGATATAACATTTACAATGCAGATGTTAAGAGATTATGAGGAAAATTGAGATTTCCAATAAGAAATAAATCGTATTTCAATAACATATTAAATCTTTTAGTTTTTTGGATACAAATGACATAATAAAAAATAATAGATAGTCTCATTCATCTTAATAACGGACTTATTATCCAACTTATAAACAAGTTTTAATCAAATATCTATAGATAAACAATATACCATTATAGATAAATAATCAAATTATTCATCCTATTATTGAACTTGTCAAATTTTGTTTTATACTTTTTTAATAAGATACCAATATAAGTAGATAAACAATCAAATTATTCATCTTAATATTGAACTTCTGGTCTAATTTAGATTTATACTTTTTAAGGTACGTTATAATGATTATTCGCATTCATAATACTCAAGTATTTTGTTCAGTATTAAGCACAGCATGAGTAAATTCGTTTGAATTATTGACAATTGCTCTATTAAAGTCTACCGAAAGGTGAAAGAGCTATTTGTCTAGCCTGACGTTTGCCATTATTACATCGAATGACGCTCCCTTAGCGTTAGTACCTACTCGTAGTGGATGTCGAGGTATGTCTAGTACTATGCCCTGAAAAAACACTAATATCTATGATGCAAACAGAGAGTTGGTATATTACCTATATTATAGAAACCAAATGATAGAGGTGGTGGTGAGAGAATGGTAGAGGCAGAAACTGGTTTGTGGGGGCTTATACAATGAAGGTATTAAGTGAGTATTATTTCCTTCTAATGCCCTGAGTACCTACCTATAGTTAATGTAATCACATAATGTACTAGCTAGACTTTCGGACTTTTCAAAGAAAGGTAATAAAAAAGGTTCAGTTGGCTGTGACCAGGACCCAGGACCAGACCTGCATGATTTACTGTGCAGTTAGGTATTTTTATAATTATTTTTAAAAAGTCAAAGTTTATTTTTAAAACATTTAAGACTTAACTTGGGGTCCCAGCTAGTTTCATACTTGGCCCCATAGAAACCTTTAAGTAGGTAGCCTCTTGATGCGGTCATAACCCCCATGTTTGAGTCTACTGCGATAGCAAGAGCTGACTTAAGTTAATTTAAAGACCCCATACAAGGACCTTATCTTGAATTGCTTGGTTAAAAAAAAAAATATTATTTTATTTAGATTGGTACCTATAGATGTTGTAAATGGTAAGTACTTTGTTTTTGACAAATGGCCCACCATAATTTATAGGTAAAATTGTATTGTTCCATGGTATTATTTGAAAGAGAACTTAAATTAACTACAAAAAAAAATTACTTAGATAGCTAGTCTTAGCCCTGCCTCCCGGATAATATCCCGGTGGAGATGTAGAGGGTGATTCTGTCAGGCTTATGACGGCTAGTATGCCATAACCATAATGCCTGTCAATTTTCCATTCTTAATTTTTTGTTAATATCTTAATAACTGGCAAAATGGGCACAAAAACGCGTAGTAAAAATGTAGTTTGACCAAGACATGGTAATAGCATAGACTACAGTCGATGCATCAGGGCCGGTTTTCAGGATATGTAAGATTGACGTTTTTGCATTAATTCTTGAAGTAAAAGTCAATACCTATCAGGTTGACCAAACTGATTAAATGAGTCACAAATTGAACTGGAATGTGGAGGTATTTATTTTCTACTTTATGTCAGTATTGGCTGTATTTAAGAAGCAAATAGCCAAGTTGCTTCATGTAAGAAGCAAATAGCCAAAGTTTATCTTCACACCATCGCTAAATAGGCTTCTGGCAAAGTTATTTAAATGTAGGTACTGAATACCTCCCATTTGGTTAATATGGCACTTATTATCAACATGTATCAATATATGTGAATATTGTATATTTTTAACACTCATTTTTAAGGTAAAAATATGACAAGTTGTTCTAGATGATTTATGTGATAAGTACTTATAATTTTTTAGTCTCTTTCCAGAATCCATGAACCATATTATCATTACAAATGGCCCCCCACCCACTTCTTGACCTGTAAATATTTCCGAATCATATATTGAGTATGCAATACTTTTTATGTGTAAACTATTGATATTATCAGCCCACTGCTGTAGATCTAGTTTAATATCTGGGTGAATGATAATCTTTTTATCAGCCTTTACTTTATAGTAAACCATGATATTTATGATTATTATGGTGTAATAGTTTTGTGGTCTAACAGTTTTGTGTTAAGCCAAACATATGTACTTGCCAGGTATCAGGCATGTGGCAGTCAATGTTCCTATTAACTGAGTACCTATGGTCTAATTTTTTTTTTTTTTTTTTTTTCAAATCTGGAATTTTGGAAATTGCAATTGTTTCATTAACATTTTTCCAAACATGTTTTATAATCAGAATCAATGCACAAGAGGTCATCAAAGTCTTGTACTGATTTTTAAATTGTTTAACCACAGTTCTCATAATCTTAGAGAACACATAAGGTGCAGAACACAAGACATATGGGGATGCATTAAATCTGTATAATTTATCATGCTCAAAGCATCAATACTTCCGGTGAACTGGATTACTATTTACCATTAGATAGCATTCTTTTAAATCAATAGTCTCCTGTAGAAATTACACAGCATTATTATTACTGCAGTTACAAATTTGTTAGCAGGCTTAAGGTTTATAATAAATCTTTTGCTACCCTTCAGTTTTTGGAAACAAAACACATAAGGTGCAAGGAGAAATTGCACCTAATGCCAGCAGATTATTAATGGCGGTATGCTTATCAGGATCATTTATAATATCATTTTATAATGACTGTTGAGATTGTGACTTATAAGGTGTGTCAATAAAAGGTATTGAGTATCCATTGACATGTTTCAATATTGAAACATCATCAGATGCTTTGCCAACAAGGTAAAAAATATTTAATCTTCCAGCATGACTAACTCTAGTATCGAGCACGAGTCTTGTCCTGTGGGGCTTTGGGCTTTGTCACAGCATGCGGTGGCTGGTACTGGTAATATTGTTCTTTGATATTTCCTTGCTTGATATGAGAACTGTGGTTTCTTGAGTCCCAGCCTCAAATTTGTCCTCTGTTGGTTGTATGTGTGTAACCAAGTGAACCACTTAAGTTTCCCTGACGGGTTGTGGTAAAAGTAGTTGGCTTGTTTATAGATTGGCCTGTTCTTTGGTAAGCTTGTAGGACTTTTTATCTTTTGAAATAGGCTGTTACCATGAAGGTAAGATTACAATAAAGGTGATTATCTGTTTCTAATTATTTGACGATATCTAAGCATTTTTGGTCAGGACGGGGAAAATAAGGTTTTTTCCACGGTTTTGATTGAGTGAAGTGTAATTCTGTTAACATCCTTCTAGCGTCACTGAGCTGGTTGATCTCTATCATTATTATTGTTGTTGATTAACATAGATAATGCAACACCTAAAATGGTGAGTCCCTTCTTCAAAATTGTATTTCAAATATAGGTTAAGTCGTTGTTTAATGCTCATTTGTATGCATATTAATGCATCAAATCCCATAATGCTTGCAGCACGTCCAGGGATAAAACATTAGTAGGTGCAGTCTAGCACAGGTGCTCGGTCAGGCTCAGGTAGAGCGTCAATTACAGTCATAGCTGTATTAGAGTTATCCGGATTTGTGTCAAATAAAACTGGTGGTTCGACACAGTCATCAAGTACCTAGATATCTGCAAAAAGATAGATTTGACCCCGACAATGTACCATAATATACATACCTAAGCGTAGCCTCTCGAACTACACTATTAAAATAGGTAAATGATAAAACTCGTGCGTTTATCTCGTAAATGCCCCGAATTATTTGTTCTCGTCAATGCATCTCGTACATTACCCGCGAGGTACAATAAATATCGTATACAAACCATGTAAGATACTTAGGTTTTACTGTATAAAACTTCTACAATGAAAAAAACTCGTGCGTTTATCTCGTAAACGCCCCGAATTATTTGTTCGCGTCAATGCATCTCGTACATTACCCGCGAGGTACAATAAATATCGTATACAAGCCATGTAAGATACTTACGTTTTACTGTATAAAACTTTTAAGACAATGATAAAACTCGTGCGTTTATCTCGTAAACGCCCCGAGTTATTTGTTCGCGTCAATGCATCTCGTACATTACCCGCGAGGTACAATAAATATCGTTTATAAGCCATGTAAGATACTTACGTTTTTACTGTATAAAACTTTTAAGACAATGATATAACTCGTCCGTTTATCTCGTAAACGCCCCGAATTATTTGTTTGCGTCAATGCATCTCGTACATTACCCGCGTGTTACATTGTTTTATCTTGTGAAGAAAAACTGATGAATCGGTGTTGTACCGGTGTCGTTTCATGTAGTCTTCGGATTTTTTGAAGATAATATTCTTTTCCTTTTGTTTTCGTTTCGGCATGATAACTTATGCCAACTTTAAACACACTTTAAACTAGTTTTAAACACTATAATTAATATTCTTTGGGAATTACAACATAATGGTTGCCGCGCAAACGTAAAGAATGACAGATGACATATAGTGTGTAGTAGCTATACTTGTGCGTTTAGTTTTTGCTTTCAGCTCTAAATATGCGTATGGTTGTCGACTACGTGACGAAGCTGCATTGTAAATGTTATATCGAGAACGAAGCCTGAAGTATAATAACGGATTAAACTGCTTTATACCTACTGATTTGATTTGATTGAGGCGCTGCTGCTTAAGTTTGTCAAATCACTCGGCTATGAAGATGAAGCAAAGCACTCTCACTCCTCCCCTTGAATAAGTCTATGAAAGATTCTTCTCTTCATAAGTCAATAAGTCTCACAGAATTAATAACATTGACATGACTCATAAAAGGTATCATAAGGGAAGTGCATCAATAGAAGTACATCTTTCGTTTATAAAAAATCCTTGTCCAAATGCGGCTGGAATACATAAACGCGTGTAGATTTTGGTGTCAGTCGCGTCGCGCCGCGTCCGATCCGATGTCAAGGTCACGGGCGCATGCGTGCCGCGTCCGCGTCGCGTCCGCCGCAGTATCGAATATTTTATTTTTAACAAGTTCGAACTTCAAACGCAGCTGCACATGGAGTATTTTTATTATTATGCTGGTAAGAGGTAGTTTGATGATTTGCTTTGAGTTAGTCATCTGCCATTTTGGGCATGTAAGTACTTCTGGTCCTTTAAAATTGCTTGTGAACGTATGTCAAGTGTCAACGACTCCAAGACTGTTTATGTAGGTAGGTACGAGTACCCAATTAGATTGGTAAGAAGCCGGATGAACTAGTGAAAATTTAAATTATTGTATTTTATAACTTTGGTCAAAGTCTTTCATCTAAGACTAACAAAGTTATAAAATAAAATAATTTAAATTTTCCTAAGTACAAAAAATGTGGAATGTCAGAAACCTCGCGTCACTAAACAATAAAAACGACAACTCCACTATTTTTTTCTTATTATTACTTTCAGTGTTATCGATGGATATTTCAAACGACAAGCCGTAAAAGTCATATTATGTTCAGTGCCAGCCGATGAATTTAATAACCCTTATAGTGAAACAAGCCATCAATCTATTTTATAACTCAGACCTATCCTAACTAGACAGGCGTTACGATGACACGAAATTAAATGCTGGCTTTTCGATCCGGAATAGAATGCGCCGAAGGAATGCACACAACATTATTTGACATAAATCTGACAAGTTATTAACCGGTTGGAAAGCGGATATTAGAAACAGCTGTTTTTCTGTAATCAACTAGGTCGGATGATGAAAAAATCGAAGTTTAATATGAATGTTATGTCAAAATTAAATAATTTATTTCAAATACTTAGAACCACGGATATCGATGCTTAGAACCCATAAAAGGCACTTTGAACGAAATCAAAATATACAAAAAAATAAACGTTTTCGTATGGAGAAGAATGGGCAAGAATCTCCACCGTTACTCTTTTAAAATGTTTTACAATATTTTGTATAGGTAGGTACCAACATTGATTTTATAATTGTCTATGAGAAAATAGTGTTATGTCATTTCACTTTTCAAACGGTCTTCGATTTCATTCATTTGTCTTTGCACCTAGTCCTCAACTCCTAATGCGTTTTGCGTGGATGTGACGCATATTTTCCCCCAAATTGTTATTTTCATGTTTGTGTTATTTCCTTGCGTCATGTACCGCAAATAAACGTAGTTTCTTTCTTTTTCTTTTTGTTCTAATCCCTCATCTGATCATTCTGAGATCTATAATATATTTTTTTTTACATTCTTTAAAAATCTCAACTTCCCCTAAATCTTTGGTCTTTTAAATCACGTTACAATCAAAAGGACCAAAACAGCAGTGCGTTTGTCATCAACGGCCATAGTAATTTGTCGACACACGCCCGGATTAGTTACGTTTCGTTTAACGTTCATTAGACAAGTAGCACGTCTGTTTATATTCCTTTTATTTTAGACATGATTTGTTTTGGGATGGTTAGCTCGTTTAGCCGTGATTTGTTTTCGGTTCTATTTGTAGGTTTAAACATTTTGGGGTTACGATGCATGTAAAATGTTCAATTGCTTAATTTAAAACTGTAGGAAATAATCGCATTTGTGTGTGAATGGACCAATGAAAGTTTCTGTCTCAAGTTTGGTCACTAACGGTTCCGAACCAATAAGATTCAACGGTACTTTGTTTTATTTTATCTAATTTTTATTCACAAGTAAAAGGCAAAGACCAGCACCTTACGAAGTCTGGTAATTAATCCAGAAATATGTTTTGCTAGATTACCACGTTGTTTTTTTGTTTCTGTGTGTAACAAGCGCGACGGCATCTGTTGTCACGCGCCGCTTGTTCGAACCTCTGCGCCCGCGCTGGTCACTAGTCTGGATTTTGTTCTGTTCTTTGTTGCAAATGGTCAAACATTAGTCATGTTCTGCTAATGCTTTGGTATTATAAAACGCTCATCATCAGACCAAGGAGGTCTAGAAAAAAAAAAACTACGGATGCGCGGTGGCGCACTGTGGATCGAAAAAAGGCTCTCGAAGACATTGGAGCTTAAATTTTAAAGTGACGATTTTTTGCTTGAAATGGCTTCTAATAGCAAATATTACGCATAAATAAAAATATATCATAGAATACAATATTATGGTACAGTAGGCAAATTGACAACTTATATTTTTTGCAAAAAAAAAATGGAACTAATCCATATCTCCGGAATGGACAGAATAACTAAATCAAAAAACAAATAATAAACTGTTTTTCCAAAAATACATATTTAATTTAAGCTCCTGTCTTCGAGAGCCTTTTTCGATCCACAGTGCGCCACCGCGCATCCGTAGTATTATTATTATTTTTTTCTAGATGTCGGGGTGGCGCGAATCCATAAGTTTAAAACGCGCTTATGAAGTTTTCACTTTAAAAACATTAAACTTGTTGTTTTTTGCTGGCGATCAAGATGAAATACCAGCATATTTTGTTAGCGATGGTTGCTTGCTTTCTTTAATAATCTTGCCTCCATTATTTTCTAATTATTTCACATAATTTCCGCTCACACTTCGCATAGCCCACCCAAGTTAATGAAACAGTAGACCAATGAATATGTAGCGCGTGTCTAACCTCAAATCGTTACCTTATTAAATATCTATATTGGAAGTGCATCTTTTCCCCGTTCACCCGTTACTTATGAGTGAACCGAACCGGGTCGTCGAACCGCGCTAACGGCGCTTCACATTCGCGTGATCTGATCGCCTCCTCACAACACACGCGAAGGGACAACACGTTGCTAACACGTCAAGGTCCGTATTACAGAAGGAGACTCGAACATTGATCTCTGTTTAAAACTAGTTTAGAATCGAGTTTTAATTTTAGAACGTTCCTCATTAGCTTTATTGAACATAGTTCAGCTAAGTTTGGCTTTATTTTAGATCGTTACCTACTCAGTTCGCGAATCGAACTCAATCAGCGATTGGATCTGTAATCAGTAATCACCCATATGTACTCGAGACCGCGCTTGAGCATAGATTGTCATTTCAATTTTTGTTCTGTTCAAGTAGGTACCCACAATATCTGCGTTGTCGAATTTGTACGTATTGGTGTTTTTTTGAATTATTACTATTAAAATGGTTATTTATATTTGGAGATGTAGATCATTACAATTCAACGATGATTCAAATAGAAGGTTGAACTTCGTCACTCACGCAGTGTTAAGGCTTGTGCAGACCAGCGCGACGCGACGGCGCGATGCGACTCGAACAATACAATTTCTAAGAAAACTTCACGGTATAACAATAGCCGGTGTCGCGTCGCGCTAGTCTGCACGAAGCTTTATTTCATTTTAAGCAATATTCTTGAAATCCGTTAGAATTTTTATTAAGCACTTAGTAGGTTTTTTCCAATGGACTGAAATTATTTTATCATCCTGTCATATTTTTATAGTGATAATTGGGTTTATTTATAAACGTTGCCTAACGTTTATAAATAAATGACGTTGAAACGTCAAAAATGTATGGATAAACAGTCGTTAATCATTATTTAACTTTAAGCAACGTTTATAAATAAAAACCAATATGATTAAATCAATTAGAAAAACTAATTATTAAACGTAATAAACAAACATAGAACTATATCCGATGCCTATAAAATAGGTGCACATCTCTGCTTGACGCTCGATCTGCGTCTCGATTTCTCTGAGTAATGAGTATAGGTACCTAGTTTGATTACCGTTCTGGAATAAGTCCGATGCTCAACTGTAGATGGTGAACTGATTCTATACTTAAGGCGCTACCCCGAGCTAGGTGGCGCCCTCATTGAATAAAAAATCGTAGCCCAGCATAGAAAATAAATTTTAAAAAATGGAGTTTGTTACAAAGAGGATAAAGTATTTTTACGTTGCCGCGTTGTTAAAACAGGACTCTAAAGTGTTTAGTATCCAAAGTAGATAGCAAAAGTGTCAAAAGTGGCCGTTTTTGAATGAATGCCTCTTTTAACAACGTAAAAATACTTTATTCTCTTTGTAACAAACTCCAACGATCCATTTTTTTTCTATGCTATGCTACGATTTTTTATTCAATGAGGGCGCCATTTAGCTCGGGGTAGCACCTTAAACAGTGATCGACTGATTGAAGATCGAACTGAACTTGAGGAACGTTCTGTAATACCTAAGTGTTATGTTTTGCGTGGAAGATTAAATGGAACCAATTTTAAGCAGTTTCTTTGCTCTCCAAAAAAGCAGGTTAGTGACCGCTGAGCAAGCCTTCTCGCGCTGTTAATTCTGCTGTTGAGTGTTCACCGTCAGTAGTTGTTAACGTCACGCATGCTGTTTTGATGTTTTCGTTCTAATTAATTGAAGTATTAATAAAAACCCTGGAAGTCATCAGTTTGCCCGAAAAAAAAGGTTTTCTTAGATAAATACCGGTACATACTAAAAATATCCGTACAAAAAAATAACCGGATTTATAAATAAATCAATTAAAAGAAGTAGAACGGAAAAGACAAAAATAAATAAATGTTATAAGTAGGTAGGTAGGTACATCAGAATGTCGATTTTCTTGCATTTCAAAGAGAGACCGTCAAAAAACCACTGCACATACCTACCTACTTTGACTATTTTTCCTCTATTGAACAGACCTAGTTTTGAAAGGTGATTCGAATAGTAAGATTGCAAGTAAGTTAGAGATGCAATAATGATTCACATAACAGTTAAATGCCGAACACAAGAGTTCCGAATTTCACTGTTACTCTTTGAGATATTATACTTGCCACTCGGGGCTCATCATTAAAATTTAAAATATTCAAAAACTTACGATTATAAAAATACCTTAGCAAAACAGATGACTTCCCATTATGATATTGATAAGTAAGCTTATTAATCTTGTTTTATTTTTGGCTAACATTACATCCAAAAATAAATATAGAAAAGAAAGCCTATTAATAAATAAGAAGAAGGGACATCTTTGAACCGTAGATTATTTTTATTTAGAAAGTAATACTGAGAACCCAATACATACATATCTCTAAAACTTTCGCGACGTCTGGCTGAAATCAGTTCTGTTCTGCAACAGTTTCCGATTGTCTGATCAACAGTTCCCAGCGGGCTGTTGTACACAAAATGACGTACTACGAATAATAAAAGTAGTTAGTCCTGACCATAGAAATCTCTCGTATGTGGTCCTGTCCTGCCAGTCTTTCAAATCAACAAAAACTGTCAACATAATGCTTACATGTAGAGTGTAATTGTGCCGTGTTTGTGTTAAGGCTCGTGCAGACCAGCGCGACGCGACGGCGCGACGCGACTCGAACAATACAAATTCTAAGAAAACTTCACGGTATAACAATAGCCGGTGTCGCGTCGCGCTAGTCTGCACGAGCCTTTACGTGTTCATAAAAAACGAGTTGTGTTTTTGGAGCCGCTCCTTTGCATTTAATTAATTAGTGTTAGTCCATACTACGTGAATACTTCCTTACACTAATTGATTAAAGCACGTAGGTACCTATTCAATTAATTACTCACATCGATTAGTCATTCTTGCGGCACAAATAATAAAAAAATACTAAATTCATTGTAGTGCTCTTACTTGGGCCAAGCTCCATAGCATAACACTTTTCTCTTTACACTAGGCAGAGCTATAAACGAGATATTTTGCACTAAATCAGTGCACTTGACCTAACGTAAGTAGCTCAATCAAACATGTTTTTTTAAACAACAAGTTATGTGTCCGTAAACGAGGTGAATAACTGTAGCTTGTTGCAGTGTAAAAGTTTTTTAGTTGTAAACAAGAATAAAATTCCCAGAAAGCCATTCATATACCTAACCTACGTTTTATTATTTAGAATTATTATTTGTTTTCTCAGAAAATTATTTATATTATTATAATTATGTGAATTTCATAAAGTTATATAAAAGTTAAGCCTCGTGCAGACCGGCGCAACGCGACTCTAACAAAACACTTTCTAAGAAAACTTTATGGTAGAACAATTATTACCGGTGTGTCACGTCGTCGTCGCCGTCGCGCGCCAAGTCGTGCTAGTCTGCATGAGCCTTAACTCACAAAGTCCCAATCTCAAATAGCTCAAAGTAAAAAAAAAATGCATTAGAAAAATAACTTTTACCTGCATTTGGCTAAACAGAAATTAGATACCTACCTACTATTAAATTTAAAAGTATTGTACACTGTTTTTCTTATTCGAGTCTGATTGTGGTTTTATTATTATCAAGTCTTAGCTTAGTGGGTGGTGGGTTTGTATCAAGTGACTGGACGAATAGCTCAGCCGCTCAGCGGGCACCTAACCACAGACAATAAATGAACGGCATCTGCAAATACCGTATTTTCGGTACTTACCGATAACACTCTGTTTGTCAGTTTGCTGATAGCTTCGTTTAAGCTCCGTGAAATTTGTACTTAATCTTACTGGCTACTTACTCTTCAATTAAGGAGAATGAATCATTAATATCGATAAGAGTAAAGCCATAAGGCATAAACATTGATAGAGATTTGATCATTATTCTCTTTCATATTGCACTTTCTCACCAGCATCTGGTCCAAACAAGGATTAGTCTTGTATATTTATTACTATTATCCGCTAAATCAGAATCTTTAAAAAATACAAAACAAGATTTCTAATTCACTACCTACTTCATTAAAATATTCATGAACTACACTCTAAATAGTAAACACTACGTTTTGCACAGCTAGAAAAACATTTCACTAAACAGGTTAATCTTAGTTCCTGTTACATTGTCGGTGTCGCAAACTACGTGTCTGTGAACTTGCAAGAAAGTGAAGTTGAACTGGTCTTGGCACAGGCAAGGCGCCCACACAGCCTTGCACTTTGTTTATTTATATTATGCTGATTTATGTACTGGCTGCAAGTTTACGCGGCCGAAGACCTTTGAACTGAGCTTCGCGCTTGATAAGCTTATTTATAAATCATGAATCATTTATTGACAAGCTTTGAGGTCAACAACATTTAATTTTGCTGGTTTCATAAACGGACCGTTTGCTTTTGCGAAATCTGAAAGGATAGTCGGTCGCGTTCTGTCGATAGCAAAGTCGTTTGGTTTTTGATTCAATAAAAAATGTAGTTTTTTATTAGATAAATAATTAATTAATTAGGTAGGAAAGTTGTTAAATAAATGTTAAATTAAATCGGGTTTTTGCTAATTTGCTGTCATATAAATGAGTAAAGATTTATTATAAAATATTGTATGCTTGCTACGTTTATTAAATAATGGTTACAAATAATTTAGCTGTATATACATAAATGGGTAGCTAGTTCTTTTATCTGCTATAAAATATTATTATTAATTACAATACAGCTGTGATTCAATTTTATATAAAAGTGCGTATAATTTGCGTAAGTGTGAAACGACCATTGTCTTGCCGCCATTTTTGCAAAATCGCGCGAACAGGTCATTGAACTGACCGAGCGATCAGCCCCCTGCTGAGGAATGCTAATTTATTTACGTAAATATCTTTATTAGGTCATCCTTATGTAGATTGTTTATAGAATTGAGAATAATTAATTTTATTGTTGCTTTATTTAGATTTTTACCTAAACAAAAATAGCCTACTTACTTACCCTGTCTTGTCGTGATTGTGACAGGAAAACAAACCAGTTGTTTTGCCAATTAGGTATTATGTACCTACCTACCCGTTGCGTTTAACTTCCATGGAAGTTTCTAGAATTAAGATAGGTAGGTACCTTCCTACCTAGTACCTACTAATTTATGTTTTCGGTAAAATATTTCGATTCGATGTCTAATATAAAATAGGTAGGTAGGTGTGTAGGTAGCATAATTATAGGTAAGTAACATACAATAATTTATCGGTCATCCCTAACGAAAACAGATTTTGTCAGCGGGTGTTATCGTTATCATGTAATATTTTGATATTTATATGAATGACTGAGCCTATCATTTGACAAAACAAACTACAACAATAACCCATCATCCCATAGTCATTCCGTCCGAAAGACACACATTACACAACAACATTTGACAAACATTTGGAATGATAAAGCTAGGTTTGTAAACCTTTATCCCGCTTTTACGCTTGAAATACATTCCGGGATGGATAATGATAGATAGCACAGCTGTTTGTCTCGTGACGTCACACTACTAAGTAATCTGGATTGGACGTTATCAGAGTGCTTCACAGGCGTCTGTCACATTTTCTATCTTTACAGTTTCTTGTTATGACCGCAGCTGAACAGTCTTGTGCCGAGGAGGCAAGAAATTTCACTGAAATAGAAATAAATAAAAAGGTTTATTCTGCACAAATAAGACGCACATTACATAGGTCTACCTACTGAAGGCGAAAGCCCAGTATTCGAAAGAAAATACAATACCTATAAAGATACAGAGAGAAAGTCAATAACCAAATTAGTGTCCATACTTCGTAGACCCTTATGTTACTCCTTCGATGAATACATGCAGGCGGTGATGTTTGTAACATTCATTTAGAATACATGAAAAAGATGACTAACCATGCAAAAACCAGTCACGACTCACGAAAACAACGCGCGGAAACTACAGGTTGTTGTCATTGTTTATCACAATCCATCAAAACCTGTCACAAATGACCATACCATTGAAACGTTTTGAAATTGAAACAAAAGCTTGATGAACTTTCAAACAATTACCGGCGGCAGATGAACGATAATATTACCTGGTGCTGAGGAGCGGTGGAGCGGAAACGGCGTAGTTCTTCATAAATACCATTATTATAACGGTGCTAGTCTAGACATCGGAAAAAACTGTATCAGGAACTGTTTTTGTAAACATTTATAAACGATTCGGCGGTAATCACTGCGTTTACGGATACTGTGGGTTTTCCTGAAGTATTTTGGTGTCAAGTTCTGGTTAACTGCTTAGTTTGTAATGTTTATGACATTAGTGTCAAACCCAGATACCGAAGATTTGGTTTCGGTCGGAGTTAGCTCCGACCGAATCTTCCGTATCTGAGTTTCGACCGATATCAAAACGTTTTTAGACAAGTACAAAATCTATATTGTGTTTGGTTTATTTTTTATGCATATGTATACAGACAGATAACACTTGTTAAAAGAAATATAATACAATAATTGAAGTATGTGTTTTTTTTTAATTACTACTATAAAACAAACAAAAATTACAAAATTAACAAAACATTTTAACTACCTAATTCTTGGATTTTTTTTTTCAATAATCAACACTTACATGTAAAGGAAGGACCGAAGGACCTCATTAATTGAGTATTAATTTTATTTGCGTTTAAAATCACACACGAGCCACGAACTCATCCGAAGTCAGCCGAAGGACGCGCGTTAATTCACGAACGAAGAGTTTCGGTGCGGTTAAAGGTTCGGCCATATTTTCTGCCGAAACCGAAACTGATGCCGAAACCGAAACCGAACCTTCGAAACCGTTTATACTAGTGACCGCATTAAGGCTCGTGCAGACCAGCGCGACGCGACTCAAGCAATACAATTTCTAAAAAAACTTCACGATATAACAATAGGTCTACCTCGCCTAGGTCGCGCTGTCGCGTCGCGCTAGTCTGCACGAAGTATAATAATAATAATTAATATAATATTTTTTTATTGAATAAAACGTTTACAAGAAGTGTACACATAGTCAACAGTAAGTAAATATTATCCAAACAATAATTCCGTGGCTGGCGTGAATATGTTGACATGTCTAAAATTGTAATTTGTCAGGGCGGCCATTTTAAAGTTTTGACGTCTTCTGGTAAATCGGTAAATTAGTTTAACATAAGTGTTTTAGTTCTATTAAAGGTTATTTTATGCCATCTTTTAAATTATGACAATAAATAAACGAAATTCCCCATAGATTGGATAATAATGGACTTATCAAGTCGTTCACCAACGAGTTATCAACTTATTCACCGAGTTGTCAACTTATTCACCAACAGTTATCAATTTATTCACCTTCTGTATTATTAGATAAACAATGTTATTCTAATGACAAACACATAATATATGTATTATTGGATAGCAAACAGATGACAAATAAAAAAATATTATTTGATTTGCTGAAATACCTACTAATCACTCAAATCAAGCAATGTTGTTCTAACTGAACAAATATTTAAGTGAAACACCACGAACCTATCAGTTTCCTAGTGCTTATGCAATAAAAATAAAAAAATGTTTTATTGGACGACAAACAATGTCATCATACAGATACAAGTATTTTACTAACACAAATAATTAAAACATTGACTCCTCAACCCCGTCGAAAACCCATTAATCACTCCCATGTATAACCACATTACCATTTATATTTTATTGGACCTCAGAATCCTCTTCATCTGGGTTGTTCTCATCCAAATCTGGATCAGTAGATGAAGAGATATCACCGGCAATTTTTATATTAATATAAAACTCTTTGAACGAATCGTCAATCAGGTCAATCATGTCCATCAAGTCCTTTTTTTTTCTCTGCACTGATTGGCTAAGCTTCCTTGGAGATTTGGCTCAACCTAAAGACATCTATGGTGGTTTTTCCTCTTTTCCGAAAATTTACTGACTTGAAAGGGGGTTCGCGATCCAGGCATTTCTTGAAATTAATTTTTCCTACGCTGTTTATATTATATTGCAGCCATTTAATAGGTTGCCACAGAAATTTGTCCCCAGAATTGTCCATTTTTTTGCAGTAAAGGGTCCTTTCTTTGATTTTAGCTCGGCAAAATCCAAGAAATCATTTACCGTCATAATCACGACCTTGAACGGTTTCTGAACTTTGCAAGTCCTCACCAGCTGCACCCAATCATATAAATGATTGATTCTCATTTGTGTTCTCTTTTTTGTTTTTTCAATAATCGCGTGATCAGAGTCACACTCCATATGTGTGTGCCCACTGAGGAGGAATTTGTGGTTTATCTTTTGCAGCTTCGGATGATTATGTAGCAAAAACATGAACATCATTGCCACGACATTGATTTTGTTTTGGCCACCACAAATATCTGAATAAAAAATCAGTTCTCTGACTTCCGATGGCAAACTGTTGCAGAAGTGCCACAAACATGAGGCAATTTGGTTTGCTCCTCGAGCTCCTATTGTCTCGTCCCACATGTAGCAGGTAGCCTCATTAGTTGCTAAATCATGCACTGTTAAATTAAAAGACCAAAGCTGTCGTTTGTAAAACGAAACAGATGTTTTTAAATACGGTGTCAGCAAGCACTGCTGGAGGTCAAATGCAAATGCCCTAACAGACGAATCTGCTTTGTCATTCTCTTTACCCACACGTTTTCAGCATAAGCTTTATCAGCTTGATGTTGGTGTTCAACTAATTCAGCAGTTAAATTAATTTTGCGGTCTTCGTCTGTAACTTTAATTTTAGCGTTCAAAACATCGCACGTGTTGCATGTGTCTTTCGATGGTTGCTTAAACGACAGATTGAGGTCGTGAAAGCATATAATTTTAACGAGACAGGATTTGAAGAAGTGTTTTTATACTCTCTGTACATTTTAGCAATTGAAAGGTCAGCAGCCAGATATTTCTTACCAGTCGAGTTTCTACAGTAGTGACTCTCATAACTTGGAAAGCTCAAAATGTGCTGGTTGACAAGCGAAATGTCTTCGATAGTCTTCTTATTTTTGGGAGGTTGACGACCTCTCTGATCCTCATCAATGATTCCGTTAGGAGATAATTTCTTTTTTTCTATAATAAAATTAACAAATCCCTTGGTCTCTCCTAGTATTTTACAAAAACTCTCTTTACAAACCGGTTTCTCCTCATTATAAATCTCTAGCATGTATTTACAGTAGCAATCTCTATTTAATGTCCTCCTGCCCGTTTTTTGAGTTTTTTTCGGTAAAATCATTATTACTGACTTAGACACAAATGCCCTTCTATCTCTATCTCCGAGTTGCCAGTAATTTTCAAAACAATGCGTCTGTTCAGCCGTTGTAATTCTTTCAGCACATTTAAGTCTACATGAACTCAACTCTTTCGGTTTTCTATCAGGAACTACTTTACCTTTTTCCGTTGTAAAACTCTTTCCTGTATTCCTTCGTGTTTTGCTTGCATTTCTCTCCACTCTTGATCTTCCATTTTTGTATTATCATTAGTCCTTTCTTCATTAGTACTTGCGGTTTCCATAATTAAAGTTAAAATCTCATTTCTTTCAATCGTCTAGGATCATTGTTTGTGTTTCTATATCATTGTCCTCTTCTATGATAATATTCATTTCAGGTGAAACACTTCCGTTGGCCGTTTTTTCGTTTGTCACACTCGTTGAGCTCCCAGTTTCCTTGTTCTATGTATTATCCATAGATGAATTTTGTGGTGTTTCTTTTGTATTTAAAGTAGATGCTATATTTTCCCATTTGTCTTCGATATATTTTTCAGGAATCAATTTTTGTATTCCGTCTCTAATATTCTTTTTTGGTGTCTTTCTTTTTTTTTCGCATTTTTGCCGGAGATTGGTTATCAACGTTTCTTTATTTTAAATTTTTGCATCATCACATGATTCGCAATCAGTTTCCGAATCATCTACATATCATAGAAGTATTATATCTATGGCCACGATATTTTAAAATGTATTACTTTTTACGAAAATTTGTTGATAAGTCGATTATTCTTTTAAAACAACTTGGGTACATAACTTGTCAACTAAACATATTCATTTAACGTTAAAGTTTTTTGTATCGGACATGTAGTAATACATAAACTTATTACATTTAGGGTTTAGAACTTCGTTGGCCGTAACCGGACATCTCAATATATCGCAATTTAAACAAAAATACTTCGGTTGGCCATAACTTGATATCTCAATTTGTCACGATTTAATCAAAAAGACCTCAGCTGGTAATAGCTTGACACTTCAATTTGTCAATTTAAAATTAGTACCTAAAGAAAACTTTTAAGTGTATAAGTTGAGATTTCAAAAAACGAATATTATTTTGGGTACTGAGTATAGGTTGATATAACAAAATATCAATGTTAGGTCACAAAAACATGTGAATCGTTAATTTGACATGAGGTTTTGTTAAGTTAGACGTGTCAAAATGCGAGATGTCAACATATTACCAAAGTCGATTGCTTCAAAAGTTATGTATATTTATAACTGTCAATTTTTTTCATATATATTCCTAATGCGTAGAATGTAATAAGCCAATAAAAAAAAACTCATGGAAGTCGACATGTCAATGTGTTCACGCCAGCCACGGAATTATAGTGCCTAAAAATAAACTAAAACTAAAATATGTTAAGAACAGGTGCAAGTAATCACGGTATGGAATTACAATGTTAGGTAGCGACCCGCCCGACCTAGGTTAATTCAAACCTGTGTTTCAGGCCATCACTTTACATTTTAATTAAATTGGAACACTAAAATTTTAAGTTAAACCGATATAAAATAATCTGTTAAAAACTATGAGAAAAAGCATTTTGGTTTCTTATTATCTAAAACTAAACCTATGTAAATATACAAAAGTAAATACTTACGAGGGAATAAATTACCATCATGACAAATTTCCTAGAAGTTTTTCTGTGTCTGTGTAATTTAGTATCGCTAAATGTTCTGATAACATTTTACTACATGTTTTATAACTTACACTATAGAAGGTTAATAACTTGTTGAGCCTATTATACAGAAAAGGTCCTAAAAATACATAAAATCGATTAGCAAACGCATGTCTAGTTTGAGGGTTTATGCAAACTAAGTCCTTCCTTCTCTTGTCGGAGGGTACTGGGTCAAAAGGAAGTGCAGTGTGCTGGTGTAGTACTATGCTTAGTATAAATAATTGCCGTACTGTTAGTACATTACATGCTATGTGGAGCTGGTGTGTAGGAAATCTAAAAGGGCGAAAGGTAGCAACCTTTAGAATTGCTCTTTGAGCACGCTCTAGAGGGAGTAAAATTGTTTTTGCAGCACCACCCCAAGAAGTTATGCAATAGGTAAGAATGGATTGACACAAAGCGAAATAAACCTGTTTAATTAATTTATAGTCGGCTATGTTCCGCAAATTCTTAAAGATATTAATTTGCGCACTCTAGTACATAGTAACTCGATATGTTTACGGAAATTTAGATTGGAGTCAACTAGTGACACCTAGATATTTTAAATGGTCAGCTTTAGCTAAAGTGGGGCAGGAACATGCAGTGTCAGCGTACGTGCTACAATTATGTGCGTATATGTTTATATTAGTAAGCGGTATGTTAGTATTTCTCATTGTAAATAAAATGTATTTTGTTTTATCTGTATTTAATGTTATTATGAAGCCAATTTGACACAGTGTTAAAACCATTCTGAGCATGTTCATAGACCTCAACTCTTGATTTTGCTGAGAACAATAGAGCGGTGTCATCCGCATAAGACATTATGACACCATTTTGGACTAACAAGCGGCACAGTTCATTTATATAGATTAAAAATAACGTGGGGCCCAAAATGCTGCCTTGTGGTATTCCAAAACAACTATTTTTAAGTTCAGAACTTGTATACTGATCAATTTTTACACATTGCTGACGATCGCTAAGAGTATAAGTATTGGACGGGCGAAAGTAGATATCACGGCGTTACTCACACCGTGACATTATATTCTATAGAAAATGTATGAAGCAATCTCCACACGGCGATATCATCGCGGCGAGAACTTGATGGCACGGCGAGACTACCGTCGCGCCGCGGTACTCTCGCCCGTGGTTATGGCGCCTAGTTTGTCCGTGTAGAAGTTATTGTTGAGGTGAGATGAAATATTCGTCGGCGCCTAAGGGCTCTCTCAGACAGGTGCAACGCGATTCTGGTAGAACAAATTCCATGAAGTTCTCTCAGAAATTCTTTTATTAGAGTCGCGTCGCGCCTGTTTGTGAGAGCCTGTATAAGGCCGGAAGCTCTCGCCCATTCTGCACCTCCTCATCTACTATAGGGAAGAGGGGTGTCTTCATTCGCTTGACGTTACCTAAACGCTACAATTAATACACACGCAGGTCACAGTCGATACAGATTATTCCAAAGTGCCATTTAGTTTAGCTCTAAAAACCCTTGTTCTGTGTTTAGCTAATTATTTTCTGCACACACAAGGCAGCTTTGGTAACTTTGTTTTTAAACATAAACCTTCAATGACTAAAGCCTCGTGCAGACCAGCGCGACGCGACGCGCGACGGCGCGACGCGACTCGAACAATACAATTTCTAAGAAAACTTCACGGTATAACAATTGCCGGTGTCGCGTCGCGCTAGTCTGCACGAAGCTTAATACAGTCCCAAGAATCGTTGTATCTTAACGTAAAGCTACACGAATGTTTACTTGAAGTATGGCTACCTCATATACAGAATAAAGCTTCGTGCAGACTAGCGCGACGAGACAGCGGTTATTGTTAGACCGTGAAGTTTTCTTGGAAATTGTATTGTACGAGTCGCGTCGTGACGTCGCGTCGCGCTGGTCTGAACGACGCTTAACAGTTTTTACCGTCTCTAAAAAAATTGGGTATAGGTACATAGTAGAAGACTACGCCAGTTTTTTAAAATGTTTTCTGTAACCTAGAATGAAATTGATCTATCAATAAATACCACCACACATTTGAAATAAACTTTTCATACTAGAACAATAAAAACAGAAATGAAAAAAATATAATATATACCTATTAAAAATATAGAAATTCAAATCATACGCATGATTGTATAGTCATAGGCTTCTACTCTGTTCACCAATTATACCCAATTTTTTCGACACGGTAAAAAATGACATCCGGTATAGGTACCTTTTCTGTATACCTACAGCTAGTACTTGATATATTATGTAGTAGATGTACCTATGTGCTAGGTTGTAGTGTCCGTCGGTGATCATCTCGCGATGGACAGGATAGTGTTACAGCACACGGCTGCGGTTATGTCTTTAGATGTATATTACGCTTTGTGCAGAATCCATGTTCGTCTGAGAATGAAGACGCTTGGAGAGAAGATACATTTTGTTGATCACTGTGGGCTTTATTTATAAACGTTGCTTAAAGTTAAGTAATGATTAGCGACTGTTTAACCATACATTTTTGACGTTTTCGTAACTTAATTTTAAGCAACGTTTATAAATAAGCCCCTGTGTGTTTAATCTTCTGTAGGTATAAAGAGTTGGCGAATTATGTCTGGTTTAACATAATTTAAGCCATCTAATGGTTCTCAATACGCCTGTTAATTAGTCATTAATTATTATTTTATTTGGAGCACTATTTACGATGTACCAAGATAATAGGTATATACAACAAAACAGTAGGAACGTGAGATATTTTCAAAAGTCTCCATTAAGGTCATCTAATAGCCAGACCTCAAGAACAACGTTAGCTTCTTCATATGTTTTATCTGAAATTACAAAAACACGACTATAAAATGACCCAGTCTTTGTATTTGTAACGCCAATATCTGTCGCCTCCATCAAGATAACATCCGTTCTCTCAGGAAGCTATTTGTGTACAATAACCGTTTACTTTCTAAAACAAACAACGTCGTTATTGTTTATAGACAGATGTCGGACCGTTAGTCAATATTTAGAGAAACACTGGAGTACTGGAATCACATAACTACACGGTACGTTACTGAGAAGAGTGCGAAATAGTCTTTCCTTGCATAGGAAATATTCACATAAAAGCGGACATTAAATCTAGTCTAACTAAAAATATTGTTTCTCTTGATACTGAGCGATAGGCACATACGATGCAGACACCGCAAGGTCACCATTTCTATCTTTGATATCTAAATAGCTGCATCTATAAATTGAAATGCAACAGCTTCAGTATTCATGTAAACGAATAAGGGCAAAGTAGACAGGATATAACTCTTGACATAAAATGTCCCACTCTGGCGTAAACATACATCTTAGCTTCTATAAAAGGCTTATTACCTTACGGGGCCTATTCTGCGTTAGAATGAGGGTAGTCATGGCCCCTCCTGGGCACACCTTGACATGGCCAGTCTATTACCTCAGATGATGATGGATGTCATGTACTCATGTCCTAGTAATTACGCTCGGATGGATGCCGCCAAAACAATCGCAAGTATGTAAATGATGCTCCAACCGGAGATAAGTGGCCATTGTTTATTTGACGGCAGTTTACGTATTGTTTATGAGTTGTTTTAAGTCTAGAACTGGTTGAATTCTTGCATTGGTTTCAGTTCATCGGTAGTAATTGATTTTATATCTATTAAGATGACTGATGAGACAGTTATGTTGTGATTTATACTATTCGGAGATGACTCGATTATTTTCGATTATTTCTTGTTGAACGACACATTCAAAACTTCCAGTAGGATTACTGATGTCCACCCAAATGATCATGACCAACCTAAACACAGCATAATTAAGGGCCCTACTTCCTACACCGTTCCCTATTTCCATACAATTAATAATGAAGCAACTAACATGTCAATCCACAGTCACAACAATCGTATCTTCATTCACTCCGCCGCGCCGCGCCTGTGCGTGTGCGCAAGTAACATTATACGGACGAGGCGCGGTGGCTTTGACCTAGTGGGACCTTGGACACCTTGGGCACCACCGTGACGGTGCATCCTGCCAGCCTATAGCCATTTATAAGCCCAGCTAATTCGTATTTTAGTCGTATTATTGTAGGATCTAATTACTATTGTGAAACATCAAATTCATCATTTGGATTAAAATTACCAACTACTGCTGTTGCAATAATATCTAAAGTAATTTGGGCCGTCTGCAAAAGCTGTTGAATTATTTGAAACAGAAACCTGATGTTTATTGCCTCTTAACCTCGAATTACAAGTTGGTTCAAGTTACATCAACTCTGATAAGTTCGTTCGTACCCGAGCGTTTTTTCGACAACTTGTACGTGGTGGCGCATATTTTAAGATTCCTACAAGCTTTCTCACGAAAATATCTTGAATTTTTTAGTATGCCGACAGAAGCCCTAACCTACAACGACCTGCTGATGATGAAGCTTTCAAACATGATTATAATAATCTGGAATGCAATTTTAAAAGGAATTCGATATAAAACCAAAGTAATATAGAAGCGAATCTGTCAGATAAACAGCCGGATGCTGTTAATCTCGGCAAATAGTCGGTAAAATAGTCGTAAAATGGGCCAACTGCTCGTCTAGACCGTGCTGATGACCCTACCGATAGGAACTATATATCAGATGCGTGAGGTAGATAGGGAGGTAATGGGACAGCTTGGCAGCTGATGTCAGGGGGTGAAGCTGCCTGGCTAACGACTGGCAGGACATGACAACCTGTCTTGGAACTATGTGTGGCATAATCTGCTTGGGAATTTTCAATCTAAAGTTCTCCAGTCCATCTAGTCACTTACACTGATATTGTCAGGTGAATAGCAGGCTCAATCTAGCGATCAGTTAGGTATGCGCACACTGCACTTATTTCAGGCTTTCTAAATACTTTCTAAGCCACCTTTTCAATATCCATTTTTTATTATAATTTCTCTTAAAACTCACTGTTCACCAGAGAAGTCTTCTTTGTTTTCTCCGTACTTACTTGTACCTACCAAAACGAATAGAATACAAACAAGCCACTTCCAAATATCCACCCGGCGGCGTGTCGTCTCCAAAACAAATGAGCTGCCAGACAGCTGTGAGATGAACGATTCTTGCTTTATTTGCGGGCTGCGGGCTGCGAGGCGAATGAATTGTTTCCTCACAGATTTCGCGCCTGCCATCTTTCATATCAACTGACAAAAGATTGCTCTGAGACCGTTGTTATTATGTGATAAAAGTACTTTTGTAATCAATGATATTAGAAGTAAAAAGACGTAGATAGGTTACCTACCTAACATTCTATCTTCAAAAACGGCACTATGTCACACTATTATGTGACACGTAGAAGTAGGATGGCATGTCGTAATTATCGGGAGCGAAAAAGAGACAAAACGAAGAAAATGTGGCTAATTAGCCAACTTTTGACGTGCCACTTGCGGAACGTTTATAACCTATCTACTTACCTCTTTTTACATATAATATCATTGTTCGTAATGATCTGAGTTTTGGAACTCTGATGAATGTTTTGGTTTTTGTTTTCAGTAGATGGGTTATTCAACTTTAGCAAACAAATAATATCTTCGGCCTCGATCCCTAATTTATGTTCATCATCAACCTTCAGCTTTAGAATTCTCACGAATAGAATGTTCCATACATGAGAACAATAATTTATGTTACCTACTAATTGAATTGAATGACTCCCGATTCTCACCACCATCATCTCCTTCACAGACTATAAAAATGAACGGCCACAGCAACGGCGACATGAATGGCGCAGGAGACATCATCACGCAGAACCAGCAGCGCGGCTGGTGGACCATCGGGCTCATCAACTCGCGCTACCGCTACCTCACGGCCGAGACCTTCGGCTTCAAGATCAACGCCAACGGTACCAGCCTCAAGAAGAAGCAGATATGGACGTTGGAGCCTGCTTCAGGGAACGCTAATGATAGTGAGTAGATTTGATCTTTTACTAAATTTCATCAGAAACTAAGATCGGCTCGCTTAGCTTGACCAGCTTCGAAGACAAAGTGAAATTTCAATTCTTAATCTTCACATCGCGCGGCGCTTCACCTTACATATCATTCCACAATCTGTTATTTTGTCGTTCGTCCGTTCCGTTTCTACGGTCTCTACGAATGACGATACTTATCTTAAGTACGTCCGGTGATCCTAAACAGTGGACAGTCAGCCAACCACCTGTCTGGATGGGTAATCTTTTTTTCACGGCACGGCATGACCCCGGAAATGCAGAGACCCATGTTCAGCAGCACTTTACGTTAATCATCATTATCACAATGAAGATATACGTAAATATCGACCAAAAGATTCCTTTATCCAGGAAATACTTGGCCAAATTGCAGACTAACATTTTTAGGACCGAGCAATAGCGAAAATACGAATTTCGTAAAAGCACGATAAACTGTAATCCTTTTACCCCAAAAGCTGAAGCCGCAACCTTGAGCCCAGGAAAAGATACAGGCTCTAGATAACCACCGTATTTTGTTGTTATTGTTTTCCGGAAAAGATTATCCGATATTCTTGGAATCTTTCCACTTAACGTTCTACGAACAGATGGGCAGATCTGTTCTATCGATTCTCTATGATAAGCTCAGTAGTGTCGGGCCATATTATAAGGGATCTGAGCAATTTGTAATCTTGCTCATGAAATTGTAATTCGCTACGTGTTTCGGTTAACGAGAAGTCTTCCAAGGAAGGCAAATTGTAAAATTGTACGGTGTATTAAAGGTAGCATTTTGATGGTTTACTAAATCGATTTATGTTTGGTTTTGTTGTGTTGCCATAAGATTAATCGTTGTTATCCTCATTGTATGGTGTTACACAACAATATCGTCTTTTGTTTCGCTGCTAGTATACTAAGTCCTAATTGGGTGTTCTTCTGGATTCTATTCTCAAACTAGGACTTCAAATAATAGCTCACATCATGGCGAACAGTTTTGCGAGTTAATATTAAAATTAATTAAAGCATATACTTACTTACCTAAACCTAGATAGTTTATCAAGTTTCCGTCAGCGTTAACGAATGCTACATTTGATTTATCAGTATTGCGATGTTCATTTATACTCAGTACCAACTGTTCATCATCTGCAATCAATGAGTAATAAATACAATAAAAAACTATATTAACTATAAATGTTTGGTCATGATAGCTTCCTACCAAAGAGTTATTCATTCGCTTAACATATTCTGGGAGTCCTAAAGAGCGAAGACCCGACTATCGTCTCGCAAGTTCCACACATATCTACTGTAAAAACTTGTAAACCAAATTGTTCTCTCTGACATTACAATCTTTATCGTTCCCTTTTTCATTGGCGCCAGAGCATTGAACTTAGTCGTTAACAATACCATTAGTAATCTAACAAGCAATCCATGACTCACTTCAGGCTGTGGTTCAGGTGCTATTCTGTTTAAAACGTCCGACTTCCGGACGCTTATAAGGCCTAGGATCGCTAACAACAATTATTATTGCCAGGAAAGGAAATAGTAGACCCTGGAAACTTAATTCGTTTACAAGTGTTTACCCTATAAAGGTATTATGCCTATATTTAGATTCAGCCAAGTTTTTCTCAGCTATGTCTGTAATTAAACGAATTGATATACATTCGACCTTTTTGATCAAACGAACGTACCTACTATGAAAATTTTCCCCGATTTTGATCACATTCTTCATGCATCACGATTATACCGGCTGCTGTAATAAACATGACACCTAATTCATAATTCGTATGACAAAAACGTCGGTATGTCGCCATAGCGACAGTTTTGCCGCCCTCCCCTCTGCCGCTAATTGTCGCAAAAAGTCCCCTGCACCGAGCCCTTAATTACACCGGTGTGCATAGGGCATGCCGCGGGCGTTACGGACGAACGAAGAGGGTTCAAAACAATTGTTCTAAAATTGGATTTTATGAAAATAAAGTTTCAAATGAGCAGTTTAGGAATGAAATGCAAGAATCATACTAGGCTTTTATCGACCCCCAGATTGCAATTTATTAAATATCAACTTTTTAAACTTTGACTATACATACTTCTTTTTATCTAATTAGTATTCTGTCTACTGCCTGGCAGAGTTTTGAATAGTTAACATAAAATGTTGACTCAGTAGATGTACAAAGTGAAGAGCAGTTAAACTAAAAAGATGTTTGAGAGCTAACAACATCAATGGTGGTCGTCAGCCATCACATCACACCAATCACTCACTAATCAGACAAATAAAATAAACGCTCCTCTCAAATTCCATTCAAACCTTACTTCAATTCTGTACAAAACAACATGTATGCCTGCCCCCGCCCCACGGATTGCCAAATTACAATCCAATCAGGGGGTCGCTCCCCTCACTGCTGTCAAGTTTCAAGGTCTAGCAGTTGTGAGCTTACCCTCACCTGATCGATGTCACATCCCTCAGGTGTGCTCAGTGTTTTGCATTCGACAACATTATTTACTTGCCCGATTATCAAATTCAGCTGTTTAACATTTGACGATGTGTCCTTTCGTTGAGATCTTGCGTTGACTCCAAAAATACTCTGAGGATGATTATTATTTCTTCTTTTATTAATCTTCTTTGACGTGAGGAGTACTTAATACGTGCGATTTGCTTAAATGCAGGTCTTAGACTATAAAATTCTCCTGGTGAAGAAAGCTGTAAATATGATTATTACTACATATAATCCAGGGAACATAAACTTTATATAAGTATATCATAAATTGGACATTAATATACGAATTTTACGAGCATACGATGGTTAATCCTAATTATCAATATCATCGTAGTCTTTTCAAAAAGCTATTAGCTGCTGCATCTCAATACATAGTACACAACACAAACCGTTTGTGTACGGTGCCGTCAATCGGGGCAGATGTAACTCCGATCGCTGACGGAGTGGCGGCGGCACGATTAATGTCGATTAAAGCTTTCTACTTCAACAGTTAAGTGCCTGAACAAAGTAGTGCTTCAGCTATTTGGGTTGGGGCTAATCGGGTTTTGAGGAAAAGCTGTGTTTATTGCATAGCGTTTTATCTTCATTTACCGCAGTGTTTAAGCACAGTATAAAATAATCTTGGTCTGGTATTGTATTGTTTAACGGGCTTGTGTCCGCAAATCCATTACTCCTCGTCCACGTTACCTATTGTGGTATAGTAATTTTATTCTAGGTGCATCGTCTTCACATATAATAAATGTTCCTATACAAAATATTGTAAAACATTTTAAGGTTGGAGTTTCTTGCCCATTTATCTCCATACGAAAACTACCTTTTGGAAGGCGCCTAGGCCTAGAATCAATTTTTTTGTAAATTTCGACGTTCAAACGTGCCATATTTGACGTTGAATTTCCGGGTGCGTATTCTTGGTACGCTTACGAGTACAATCCGTGGTTTCAAAAGGACATTTTCTTAAGATCATAGTCATTATGTGCATATGGCATAAATTGTATTGATAGATCCTCGCTGAGCTTGACTTACTTAATTGATAACAGTCATCCATTATTCTTGTTAAAAGATTCATAACAGTATCAAATTCTTCGTATACATCGTGTGCTACTGTGTGTTTTAAGCTCCTTATGTTCATATAAGACTGCCTCGTTGGTTTAGTGGTCGCTATTGCTTAGCATGAGGTCTTGGGCTCGATTCCCAAGTCGGGCAAAGTATACGTAATTGGGTTTTTCTATCAGGAATTTCTCAGTAGCAGCTCGGATTTTGTCCCCTTAGTAACATGGGTCTTAAACATAACTGGCGAAATGTGGGTGTACTATAAGTACAACTCTGCGTTACCCTTCGGGGATTACAAGCGTGATGTTATGTTCATATCCACTGTATTACTTCTTTCTCGCTTAAATGAAATAGCCTCTACTCGTACTTAATGAATTTTGTTACATTCTGTCCAGGCATGATCTACCTGCGCTCCCACCTGGACAAGTACTTGGCTGTGGACTCCTTCGGGAACGTCACCTGCGAGTCTGAGGAGAAGGAGCCTGGCAGCAAGTTCCATATCAGGTAAGCAGTAAGTCTTCTTTACTGTCATTGCTGGCATACTGAAGATGCTATCGCCAAAATCAAATCACATTTTTCGGACAAAAACTTGTATATGTTTGCCTGGGATACCTTCCCTTCGTTTCTGATTAGAATCAAAGCCATATTTTTTTGTTTAGATGAAACCTACTTCGGTAGGAATGAGAGTCAAGTTATATCATAACGGTACCACTTTTATTACATACACGATCTGCCACGACCGCATCATAAGCAAATTGTGGGTAGAATAATATTCCTCTATCTAACCTTTAAGAGATCAAAAGACGTACACTCATTAAACATAACACTCCGTGTTTAACATTCACAAACGGAATGTAATTTAACAAGCTCCGGACATTTCTGACAGAAGTTTATTAAAATTCATCAGATCCTGTCACTGGTTAGCGATGTTGCTTTGAAGAACCGACATGAAATACCAGGTTTTTGGTTAACATAAGTTTGAATAAGAATTGTTATTCTTGAAATCAGAATAAGTATAAAGAATTTAAACTCCATAGAGATAACCAATCAATCCCCAAAGACATACTGATTTTAGGGACGCTAACACTACTGACTTGACTGAAGAAAGGCTTTAAAAGATTTGTGATCCAAAATAGATACTATTATGAATATGTAATTCATAGAAAACGTGTTTGATCGCATCAACACATGCCATAAAACCAATCTATCAACTTCAACAAACAACCTTATCGCCGTGTCTGTCTAAGACGCCATACAAAGGCGAAGTCCCCTCGCATACTAATCCCCCTGACTCACCGGAACCGGGGCGCTTGTGCCGGCGATATTTTACCTTTTTATAGTCTATGACATTTGCTTTATTGGCAAACGATTTATGACAAAACCTTCGTGGTGTCTTGAACATGCGTTGTGCATTTGCTGAATGATAAGCTTTTGAAGTTTGCTCAAAGAGGCAGGTATTGAAGTTAGTTGGTGTTGTTTGATCCATGTAACTGTCAGTGATGTGATGAGATAAAAAGATTATGAACTCACGTTTTCGGGTTTGCATGCTGTTTGATAAGCAGTTAGTTTGTTGTTGGTATGGACTCAATTTGGTATGTTCCATGTCTATGGTAGCTTGACTTTTAACATGTATTAAGAGAGCATGTTCAAGATGGCATGTGTAAGTGTTTCTTCTCTGCAGTGGTATAATTTACAAGCTAATGTCGCTGCACTTGTTAATAAATCAAGAACGTGTCAAATTATAATAATTGATGTTCCGGGAGTGTAAATATGTAATGTCGCCATTTTGTTCAGAGTAGGTACTTTCAGGAGAAAACAAATCCTGACTCACATTGCTCGCAGCTTTCCAAATAAAAGGGATGAAACGTGACTCAAACCCATGACTCAGCCTTCACACAAATAACTTAGGAATTGTTGGTTGGTGAACTTTCAGATCTTGGCGAGATATCCCATGTCTTGAACGCCTGTTTACTGCGTTTGAGCAAGTTTTAAAAGATAATTCAATATTGCTGCTTACTTTATCTTTGAGTACTTGATTGGTTTCCTTTTCCTTTGTTGTCTTAAAGTAAACACATCTAAGACACCGAAAACACGAGACTGAAAGTTCTTATATTATTATTGTCTTCCTCAATATTTAATGGCACTTCTCTCTTTCTCTCTTCTTCTTCTTCAAAAATCTTGTACCTAATAACAACGCTTCCAATCATCGGAACACTTGTAAAGATTCACAAAACATTTTAATGGACTTTTGAAGCACGTTAGCCATCGGAGCTACCGGAGGCTACCCCAAAATTATTGATCTTTCAATACAACACACACCGAGCGTTTAGAGGGGAGTGACGGACTGAACGAGGGTGCAGACGAGACGACCCCAAAGGACATTCAACCTTAAATTACAACAATAAAGTTTATTTCAGCCTGTAAAATTAAAGGTTACATGAAGGTTGTTAGGCTGGTAACAGCGCGTGCCAAAATAACGTCTTTAAATTGTTTTGAAGGGTCTTCACAATTGTTATGGAAATTATTATGTTAGCACTGTTTTTGTTGACTTAGGATGACGTCTTAGGGATATGGAGAAGATGTGCAAACTAATATTAGAATATTTATTGAACTCCAGAGAAATACAAACTCTGTTTGTTGGAATAAGATCCGTAATTTATCCTGAGGGTTCCCTGCTAATAATAGAATCTTAATCTGTTTGGCTCAATTAAAAAAAAACCTTGTAAAGGCATTGTATAATGGAGTAGAATAGAATTTACGTATATTTTAAAACCTTATTCAAGGTTTGTATCACAGATTTATTGTTTGTCTAAAACATCAATGCTCATTACTGCGTCTATAACCAAATACATGCATACGTGTCACGGACCGATATACACACATGATATTTCACATGTCTATGCTTCTTTTTTTGTCTTACCTTTTGTTCTTTAACGCTGTAAGCTATCCACCACCTCTATCCCATTTGCGGGTAATTTCACCGACATTTTACCTCGTTCGCTCTTCAACGTGCAATACTGCAGGTCCCCTGAGCTTTCAAACCGCCTGCCATTTAAATTGAATGTAGCTTTCGACTGTTTGTGTTATGAAGTAAATGTTAAATGTTACAAGCTCAGGCATTTGTAAAGTTAACATCTTTCTTTATCCATTGACATTTTAAGTTTTCACACATTTTAGTGGCCATTTTAGTGCTTTGTGGACGTGAAAGGAAAAGTTTCTCAGGTATTCTATTCTTTAATATTGTGAGCACAAACTTCTCAGACAAAATAAGTTTTCAGTTAGCTTCAATTCTGTATTTTGTTGAACATTGGTTGGTATTTCTGTTTACATTCTCATTGTTAAAGTAGGACAAGCAAAAGGGTATTTTGTTTTACTTATATGATTAGTATTTAAATCTTCATTCTTTAAAGTAGGCCAAAGGCCAGATCTAGACTGAAGAATTTAGAAGCCATAAAACTGGAGCTGGTTAGCTCCGTTACGTTCTGGTATGTGATAATGTGACTGCGTTATGCAGTTAATGTTATAAATATGTCATGTGCTAAAGCTAGTAAAGATACTCTACTGAAATATCGTTTTATGACCGTTGCAATTAGCATAGGCATAGCCAACCACCGTCTTTACCTATAGATGAACACCAAAATAGCTATAGATACTTCCCTGATAATTCGCACAAAGGCAGTGTCTCTATTTGAGTTCTATTCCTCTGCACCTCTTCGCCCTTAACAAGCAGTCAACCTGCGGAGAGGTATTGGCAGTTAAAACAAAAGACAGTCGACGTTCACCCCCTAGTTGATGGTGTAGTGGTTAATTAAAATGCACCTCCAGTGTGAAGGGTGGCTCGTGGAGTCGTGGCTTCATCCCCTTATGTGTCGTGGATGCGTCTTGTTGTATAATAATTATTTTTTTGTACAAGCTCTGTACCTACTACGGCAGGTGTCTTCATTGGAATTCTTATATTACATCGCGGAAATTCTTAAGTCATAAGTACTTCAACTGCGATATTTTAGTCTGTCTAGCGTACCCTGGCTATTCCGACTAGCTGCGAACTTTGCTGACTGATTCGCCACAGTAAGACTTTTTCTCAGATATATTTCTTGCCAAATCTGTGCCTTATCTTTCATCCTTCAAAAAACTCTTCCATACAATTATATCTCGGCCATACTTAGAACAGTTTCTTTGTTCCCAACACTCCTAAGCATGCAGCTCTCATTGCCGTATAAGTCCTTGTTTATACCACAAATTAAATAATTGCACGGCATTCCTAATTGGCGACCGTCTCAGTGCTCGCGCTTGTTCCGCGAACCCATTCCAGGGACCCATTGTTGGAAGGAAAGGAATATGATGTTTATTGCCTAGAACATAAAGTCTGGATTTATGTGGAGGAATAATATAATTTCTGATGGAAAGTGTTCATAAAAGAGTAAGGATCGCATTCATGCTCATTTCGTGAACTAATAAGGCGGAATCAAAATGTTAATAAGTGCCTTATGAATGGATTGTCACGCAGAAAAATATGCTAGCGGACTAGCGATCTGCATTATTATGAATGCGGATCTAAAACAGTGTGACTATTGACTTTATTTCGATAAGACTACGAACTGCCCAAAATGCTATACCTAAACACCAAATTAAAAAAAAAAAACATTGATATCTGACGGAAATGCTGTAACAATAAAACCTTTGCTATCAACTCCTTGCTACTCTCTTGCTATCAGCATCAGCTCCTTTGATGAAAGATCTTCTTCACTTATTCTATTTTCTCCTTGTCCAGTGTATCAGACGACAACAGCGGTCGCTGGGCCCTGCGCAACGTGGAGCGTGGCTACTTCCTGGGCTCCAGCTCGGACAAGCTCACCTGCACCGCCAAGGTGCCCGGAGATGCTGAGCTGTGGCACGTGCACCTGGCTGCAAGGCCTCAGGTAATTCTGCTCATCATCATCGTTAAGCCGGAAGACGTCGACTGCTGGACATAGCGTTCCCCTAAGCATCGCCGCATTGACCGCTCTTCATTCAACAGATACCCGTGACCTTCACCAGATCATCAGTCCACCTTGTATTATTCTTCTTTCAGAAATAAGCCATTTCGCATTTTAACTTCTCACTAAAATGCGATGATCAGTACCTACCTACGATATTATAAACGCTTTTTTATGGTAAAAACATGGGATCACACATCAACATTCCACTGATCATACGGTTAAAAACGAATGCAGTATGAAATTGCCACGTGAATCTAAAATTATGCAATAAAATATCGTCGCCGTGTGAACATATGCAAGTATACACCCACAGTATACATTTACCTTCGAATTTGAAGGGAAACGAAGCTCTCCAGTAGTCTCCAGACGGTGTACTAGCCAAAATCGTCGGACGGCTAGGTCGATGACTTGCCAAACACAGGAATTGAAGTTTTCTCAAAGCGGTAGTGATTTGCTTTGAAATGGGGATCGCTAGAATAAGATTTAGTTGTAGAGGGGAATTCTCTACAATATAATCCGCATTCTATTTAATCAGGATTGAATTTTAGAGAACTTTGCCCTTCACATTTTGAATGCTATACGTTAAGTTATTATTTGTTAGAAAATAAAAGTAAATAAGGAAAATATTTAGCAGTTAAAAAAGAATTTCAAGAACGGCATTATTGTTGCATTTGTAAATCAATATAGCATGTAGGTTATTCGTTATTTCATTCCAACAAATATACATTCAACCAAGAACAGCATATAGATAGCGTATAAAAAACATGGCCGCCCCAGTTTCTCAGACTTATATCAGTGTAATATCATCTGAATGACATATCATACGATAATGTGCGCCGGATTGAGTCCGTGCCGTATCGACGATCTCGCCGGCTCGGCCCGTTTGCTTCAGAGCATGCACTGAAGAGTACCTATTAGTGAAGAAAGACTGTTGTGAATAAAGCCTCGTTCAGATCAGCGCGACGCGACTCAAACAATACAATTTCCAAGAAAACTTCATGGTAGGTATAACAATAATCGGTGTCGCGTCGCGCTAGTCTACACGAAGCTTAACCGATGCATCAGTTGGGACTCAGGGACTTGAAACGGCGTAGTTTCGATAACGATAATTTGTACCGTTCTACCAGGATCGTAACAAAATTAATTCTTTGCCTAAAACGATACTATAACGACGGAGCGGTGCTCAGCGGTAAAAGTTCTTAAACATAACTTTACAATATGAATCTGTAACGTTATTACAGGCGGATATAAGCATAATGTTACTGATACGTAACTTAAAATATTGTTCTACAAAAATGAATATTCTATAACTTTTTTGTAACGTTATTGTTCTTTTTTTCTGTTCTAGTATCGTTACAAACTTTGAAACGTTTTAAGATAACATTTAGTGTAACGGAACGAAATTCATTTCGTTTTCAGGTTCCTGAGTATACAGATAGCTTGCGATGATGCTGATATTTAGGAATTTTATGCACAAATCTTTTGTATAAAAAATAACATTATTTATTTTACATTGCCGGGCAAAGGCATCCCTTAATTTGTTGCCGTTTTAACGCCCAATAAATCCATAAAATAGCAATGTTTCATGAAATTATTGCAGTAAATTATTTACGACAAAGATGTGTTCAGAAGATGCTCGCATTCAAATGAATATTCATTTTAGACATATTTTACAACCCCATTCTAACCCCCTGTTCCTTCCAGGTGAATCTCCGCTCGATCGGACGCAAGCGCTTCGCGCACCTGTCGGAATCCCTGGACGAGATCCACGTGGACGCGAACGTGCCGTGGGGCGAGGACACGCTGTTCACGCTGGAGTTCAGGGCCGACGAGGGCGGCAAGTACGCGCTGCACACCTGCAATAACAAGTACTTGAGCGCTGGTGGGAAGGTGAGTCACAATGTTCTCGTATTAGAGACTGTTAAGTTATGTTCCGTGCCAAACGGTGCAGCACTTGGCATTCATCCTGCTTGCACCTCTTCGAAAGATTCCGCGATGTATCGTATTTCTTAAAATAAAACTTTTTAATTCGATAATTGGACAAAACACTTAATAATAAAACATCTCTTTGTTTTTTTTTGGACAGCCTAATCGGGAGCAAGGCTCTCGTTCATAAAAAACATTAGTGCCGCAGCACAGATTAGGCGCAGTCTGATTTAATGCTCGTTAAGTGATGCCGACGAAGCAGATCAAGAAAACAGTTTGCAGATTATAATTTCACGCCACGTCTCTTACCGCGAGATGACAATCTAACACTTCTTTACTGCTTTTTAATTCCCAGATACGATTAATTAATACCAGCTAGTAAATAAAAAGTAGTTAATTACCATAATATGCTATGTAAAAGAAAGCAGTAAGTAATTAATACGTAAGTCCATAAGTGTGAATATTAAAATACTTACAACTCGCTGACACGGCACTCGGCAGTCGGAGAACAAAGCGCTGCACTGAGAAAACTGACAATCATAAAAGAGGTGAATTCAGCTTAAAGTATGATGAATTCACTCAAAGGACGGAGCATAGTGATTCACCAAAAAGAACGATGATAATACTGATGTTGATGATAACAGTATTTAAGATGATGTGTCACCATGGATTTAGTTTTAGTTACCTACTATTTTTCGATGCCTTCCTCATATATCCAGTTATATCCTATTAGTTTTCCTACAATTTTTCGGTGACTTCCTCACATATTCAGTTATGTCATACAATTTTTCCAACTATTTTTCGGTGCCTTCCTTATATATCCAGTTATATCCTATTATTTTTCCTACTATTTTTCGGTGACTTCCTCACATATTCAGTTATGTCATACAATTTTTCCAACTATTTTTCGGTGCCTTCCTTATATATCCAGTTATATCCTATTATTTTTCGGTGACTTCCTCACATATTCAGTTATATCATACAATTTTTCCTACTATTTTTCGGTGCCTTCCTCATATATCCAGTTATATCCTATTATTTTTCCTACTATTTTTCGGTGACTTCCTCACATATTCAGTTATGTCATACAATTTTACCTACTATTTTTCGGTGCCTTCCTCATATATCCAGTTATATCCTATTATTTTTCCTACTATTTTTCGGTAACCTCCTCGTATTTTAGGTTAGGTCCTCTTACTTTTCCTACTATTTCCTCATATCTCTGGTTATAGCCTATTATCTTACGGAGGTCGCCCTCAATAGGAGGATTGTGTTTTTTAATAAACCAATTAATATCTCTATAATACACCAGTGATTAGTTGTAGTTCTACTCATTCTCCATCAGTAGGACTACAACTAAATACTGGTGGATTACACAGAAATTGTTTGGATTATTAGAAATCACAATCCTCCTATAATTGAGGGCGCCACTGGACTTACATGATCCCCTTATTTTTAAGTATCCAATATTGGTTCTTTCCTTTTAAATATTATTAGGTGTGAGCTCAACATTAAAAAAAACTGAAGAACCCTAAACTTGAACCTTAAAAAAATGGAGTGTAAGTAAAAAAAATAGAAAAAAGTACCTTGGCAAGAATGGTAAGAAGGTGAAAAGGGATGTATGTATAAATTAAACAGAAAATTGAATGGTATTTTTATTTCCATAGTATGAATGAATAATTATTATATACTCTAAACATTTATATTCAGTATAAAAGAAGACTGTTTTGTTTAGAAACATCCTCGCCTTAATGATTACAGTATCTATTTGTCGGTCATTATAAAGAATCATTATATACATTATGTTCAATAATTCTAGTTTTTACAAATTAAAATAAAGGTTGAGACGAGTAGAAATTTAATTTACAAAAAATAACAAACTTTACATTAATGTACCTATAACTAAAACATTTTTGCCCTTAAGGTGATTGCTTCAGGGTAGCCGTTTTTTGCAATTTGCAGGCCAGTGCTAGGTTGTATGTTAATTAAATGTTGCACGCGGGTGTAAGTACATAAGTTGTACTACATACGTCTTACACCCGCGTCTAACATTTCAATCAAAACCTAGCACTGGCCTGCAAATTGCAAAAAACGTAAGAAAATTTGAATTTCGCGGGCTACCCTGACGCTTTCACCTTAAAGCTGCATACAATAAATTGGTTATATTATTATAGTAAATATCTATTTTCAAGTAAAGTGCTACTATAAACACTCCGATGAGACTAATCTATCCCTCATACAAATACTTTACTTTAAAATCTATTACTAAAGGTGAACGCACACTTTTCAGAGCCGAAGGAGGCGAAAGAATCGAATTTTAGAATTACTTGTATGAAATCCTATGGAACCTCGCACACTTACCGAATCGGACGAATAAGGTCGTACGATTCGGTGCGGATAAGTGTGCGAAGTTACATTGGACTTCATTTAAGTAATTCTAAAATTTGATTCCTTCGCCTCCTTCGGCTCTGATAAGTGTGCGTTCACCTTAAACCAGCTATTGGTGCTGGCTCATACCATTACTTTATGCGGACACCGTTATCGGGCCGTCTTTATAGGATATCCTAAAGGGATATCCGATAAATACCGTAACTAAGGGTAGATTACTAGTTGAGCGCACTCTGCTATAAAAAAATAACTGCCCTTGGACTCTGCAGTGCCTCAAACTAGCAACGCCGCGTACGCTATAAGTACATAATTAATAATTATGTAAACGTTTCCAAAAAAAATTGATATTACTGGATTCAAAATAAAAACACCTTAAAAATGAGCAAACGAGTTAACTCGTTTGCGCATTTTCAAGGTATTATAGCAGCGACCGTAAGCCGTTAGAATACCTACAGAATTTTGAAATTTTTACTGTAGGTACCATCTACTTGTAATATATGACGTGTTACCTCGCATTAGAGTGAGCGTGTTAGGACACGGAGAAACGGCATTTTGGCAAGGAAAGCACAGATAATCATTACCACGTTTAACTTCATAAGAATTGTAATGAGAATTAAATTCAATAGTTTCAAACATACAGCAACGGAAAAAAACCTCTTCAGTATCTGTCACCAAAATTGCATCAATTTGGCCAAAAGTGGGTAAGAATTGTTCATCATCTATATCTACAGTAACAATAGAGTTCCGCTGCCATATAACACCAGCTATTGTAGCGGAAGTAACCGAATATTTGAGGACAACGCCAGTGCCGAGAGAAAACTTGACAGTGTTTCCTGAATTTAATGCAGATTTTTTTCCTAGTATTTTTGTTGTAGGTATTGTATTTTTCACAAACAATTCATTGAGCATAAGTTGACATTTTATTGCTAGAGTCTTGCAAACATTGACTCGATTAAAAGATGATCTAGCCACTAACTTAGATACCCTGTGCTTGGCTTCAAAACGCATAGCCCACATGTTACGTACGGGGCCGAACTTCATTAGCATGGTAGGATAATGAGTCAGAAAATGAAACTTTGGCTGCAGGGGTGATTTTGTTAGCTCCGTGTACAATTGATTAAATTCTGCTATTATAACCCGGAGTTGAATATTGGTGTCACTGAAGACCCTATGACTTAATAACCTGTCGGTGATTTGCCGCAACATAATGTATAATTTCCATACTTTATTTTCTAAAGGAATGTAAAACCCGGCTATTAGGCTGAAGTATCTAATAAGGGTAAGCATTTCTGATGCTGAAGTTTTTAATTTTACTTTCGAACCTTGGACAACTAAACAATTACTTGGTTTTGAATTCCTATCTGGTCCATAATCAAATGAAATTATTCTTTGTTGCAATACTGAGATCTTTAAAAGACCTTCGGCAAGGAAGTGGTTTATGACAAAGGTCATTACATAACGAGCTACACCTTCTAATATATCATGCATTGGGTCTACTGCTACATTTTGAAATAAATCAAATCCTGTCACCTTAAGCCAACAGCATGATTCTTTAATGCCCGTGTTAGGTGTATCGTTTTCTTGCAATTGAGCGTGGTATGAAGTCATATTTCTAAGCAAGTTACTGTTTTCATATAGAGCAGTTTGCAAACCTTTCTTGTCAATGTTACAGATTCTGCAACACTTGTTAGCTGAAAAACTTTCAGTAAACCCGAGAATTGAATTCAGGCCTAAATTATCGCCAGTTATAGCAACAACCTTCAATTTTACGGTTCCTTTAAAAAACTTATTTTCTATAAAAATTCCTTTGTTTTGCAAGTAATTCAATTCCTCAATAACAGGGTCAAAAATAGCTTTGTTTCCATATTTAGTTTTGTCAGCAGAATGGCAAATAGCTAACAGCAAAACGTTATTCAACAATGAAAATAAATGTGGTGGGAGTGCTGGCAAGGAAACGTATACACCACCAAGCTTATGCACCCCAGCGTGGCTCCCCAAAGGATTTCCAATTTCAAAATCATCATAGTATACTACTAAAGGAAGAATAATGTCCGACGCCTGCGGTGTACACATTGCCAGCCATACAGATCCCTGCATTACATTTTCTAGACACATTGGCCTCATCGGATTTTCTTCACGGATTATTAAATTACCCCTTAGGTGGTTCAAATAATCCGTTACATCTTTCCAAATAGTGTCAATGGAAAAAAAATTCTTCAAAACCTGGCGAAGTTGAATTACTTGCATTGTACGTGGCTTGGTGTGTAATGTTAAAGTGTTACTCCTTTGTGAAATGTCAGGACAATAACCAACGATTACTTCATGTGGTGGTATAAAAGAACCTAATAAATTCAATTCTCGGAATCTCAAATATTCTGAACGAAACGGAAAAAAGATGCCCTTCAAAGCTGTGTTGAACTTATGAAGTCGTTTATTAATTTCGCTTCCAGACATGCTTTCCTCATCAGCTAGCACAGGGCCGAATACGGACATTAAAGACGGTGCGATATTGTCAAGAAGGGTTTGCAAATGACTAACCATAGCTTGTACAGACGATCGAGATACAGAGGGATTTACATAGAGCGTTGAAATAAATTTCAAAACTTCTTTATGAATAATACTATCAGCATTATCAAGGACTTCCGGTTCACTATCAGCTTCAATGTATATGTGCTCAGTTGCTACTTTGGTAGTCTCTGTTTCACACATAGGAACTACGCAAGCCTCGTTTGAGGTGGATGGCAAATAACGAGTGTTTACTTTATTCAAATGTTTTAAGTTAACATGTTTTCTAAATTGTCTAACGTCCGTGAAATACCGGTAGCATGCGTCTTCACCACATTTATAAACTCCAGTAATATCAATTTTTTCACATTCTTTCCTTATGTGGGTAATAAGTGAAGAAAACGTGGGAAAAGTCCTTTTACAACTGTGACACTTCATCTTAATTTAAATTGTGACTCCGAGAGTAACTAATATCTCCTTCACAGATTGTGACATACGATCGTACGATGTTTTGACTTTGTAAAAACCAATTTGGATAATAAGCCAAATGTTATAGCTTTCAGTAGGATATTTAGCCGCAGTAGCATGAAATATTTTAAAAGTCACATCAACAGCCTCAGTTAGTGTTGTGAACTTGTAAAACGTATTGTCACATACTGTGAAGGAGACACCTGACTGGCGGCACCAAATTATAAATGGTTGGAGGCTAATACCTAGGTTTTGAAGCTTTTGGCGACGCTCCTCAATTACCACTTGCACGTCTGCGTCATCATCCACGATGGTCACAAATCCATCCAATATCTCCGCTCGTGAAGCTTGCCAGTCTTTTCTAGATCGACGGGCAGGAGGAATATTAAAGAGACAGCCGAGTAGCAATATCGCTGCTATTAATTTTGTCTCCGGTTGTTCATCTGGAAAGAAAATAATAATAGTATATTTGACACAACACAAATCATCATTAACTGAGCAAATAGGGAAAAGTATCAGAACAAAATAAAATCTATCTATATAAGTAAAAATGAATTGCCGAAATGTGTGTCCGCCCGCCCGTTACTTCTGAACGACTGCACCATGTTAGATAATTTTTAAATTCTTTTTTGTCTATATATTTTATAACGGGTTCACCGACCCAGGGAGGTCGAGCACCTAGAACTATATAACAGAATCATTTCCTTACCGTCACAAATTGCCAATGTATCAGCTATTTTTCGACGAAGAAACGAGTCCTTTGTGGTGTTAAGCTTCTGCTGAGCAGCTTTTAGTATGTTTTCCGATGAAGCATCCAAGGCGTCGAGGCCCCCGGATTTATCAGGGAACAGTGCTTCGTAGTCATACGTCAGGAGTCGCCATCCATCACTTGACTTCAGGATAGGATACTTATTGAAGTACTCCTGTAATGTCCCTTCCTCGTAGTACAAGTACCGGAGGCGAGCTCGCACCGTCTCCCGCCACAGGGCACTGACCTCCTGCCACGGACCAGCTGAAGGACTTGACAGCTGCTCTAATGCTGACGCTACGTCCTCCACTTCACCTGACAACAAAAATTAAAACGATTAATAATTAGTACAATGACAATAACGGTTCTTAGATTCAGATATTTTGTAATTTGTAACGAAAATTTATACTAATTCAGATATTTTTCTCAATAATTTTGTTCTTGATAATTTAATTCAATCTGAAAACATAAAATTTCTTGAAAAGGAGTTACCTTCTTTAAGTCCGGTCAGGTCGATTCCAGCGAGTGAAGGGGTGTCTAGCCTAGGACTGGACTTGGAGCGAGAACGTGACTTGGGCTTTTCAATAAGGCCCAACGAAACTAAATGCTGCCGTCGAGCCCTTCTGGCGGTGACTAACCAGCCAGAGATATTGCGCTTAGCCTGGTAAGCATCAGCCGGCAGGTACGGCGCGTAGTATAGGGGTGGTGACTCCTCTTTAAATAATCTGCCAATGTCGTAGGATAGAGCAAGCAGCTGCGAATCTGTCAGAAGTACCGGGTTTTCGGCCGTAATGAGCTTCTCCATAAGCAGCTTGCATAAACGCCCACGCACGTTTGAGGGTAAGGTGCCCGTTTTCTGCCCAATTGCTATTATTTGTTTTCCCTCGACTGATGAATTCAGTATGGTATTCACCTGAAACACAAATAGTATAAGTATGGCATTACAAACTAAATATGCAAGGTAAAAGTTAAAAAAAAAAGTCACTAAAATGTTGAAAATACAGGTTCAATACCTACCTTCCATTCAGTATAATGATCAGTTGGAGTCGGTGCCAGTCTAGGCATCATGCATTTAGTTGTTAGTTATAGCTGTCACCAACTCCAAATATATTACTGATCTTTGTGACATATAGTATAGCTCCTAAACGGCCGTCCGTACACACATACAGGACAGGACAGGTACAGACGTTAAACTTATCTGTTTACGCCGGGGGTTAACAATATTGAATGTCAATTTAAATTCCTTATCAAAAGTACAGGATAATAGGCAATAACTTACTAAATTGCTCCCGGTGGACTCTTGTCTAACTGCTTCACCCACTGACGACGACGAGTCCAGTGGTATCACCAGTATGTCACCATCCTAAAATAATATTTACTTTGAGACAATGTTATAATAGTACATGTAACAAAAAGGTGTGATAATATGAGTATGTACGGTCAATTAACCTCAATAATCGTTGAAATAATCACTAAATGTGTCCGAGTGCGACCGTTAACTAACAGGCTATAGCTAGCCCTAGCCGGAGATAACTCAAGGGAAGTGTTATATTTTTTTACTAGTAATCGGTTCAGCATTGCAGGTGTGAACGGTCCTGCCCTCGTCCCTTGATCCGGCCCTGATAAAAACTAATCGATCAAGATCAGGACTGATCCTGGTCTCAAAGAATGTCTATACCAAATTTTGCATCGGTTCAGTGTCTTAGGTATGAAAATGTGAAAAGGTCCTGCCCCAGCCGACAGATAGACAGACAAACTTACTTTCGCATTTATAATATTAGTATGGATGTAATTACAAATTAATACATATTGCTCTTGAACCAAAAAACAGTAAGTACGAGTACTTTTCTACAATTTTGCAGAACTTACCAAATTTTCCTGGTTAAGTCCTGCTTCGCAGTCTTGGTTGAGGATTGAGCTTTGCAGTCCTTCACACGGTGGCAGAGGCTCTAAGTTACAAGGTAGACTAGTTAACAAGTCATTCCTCAGGACCTCTTCAAAGAGTGATGAATTGTAGGAGTTATCCTGAAATTTAACAAGAAATTTAAAAAGGTAATAATAATGTACTTAGTTGGTAAACTAACAAGACTGATGAAAAGTTATGATTTTATTCCACTTTTTAAATAAATACTGCACCGGTTAAATTGTTAGGTATCTTAAGAAGACTTTAAAATAATAAAAGTTAATAAGTAGGTACCTACCTACATGCAAGTAGGAGAATGTGCATTTAAGCGACGCAGGGCATGTGTAAGCAAAAAGTTTAAAACAAAATTTACTTTTTTGAAATACAATTTAACATGAAAACAAACCATATCTTTTGGTTGGTCGCTTTTTAACATGGCCAGAGCTGCTTCAAACCGGAGTCTGTCCCCTATTTGAGGGAACATACTATGTATGTCTTGTTTACTAAGCATCTGCATTGTTGCGATATCAATTCTTTCAGCTGAAAAAAAAGGTAAATTTAACAGCGCCCTGATTGCAGCTGTGAAATGCACTACGTCGCATCGACTTTATAAAATGTAGGTTGGTAGAGCTCGTCTAAGCTGAAATGACGCGCCCCACTACTTAAATTTGTATACGTACACTACGGTAAATGCGGTAGTGGGGCGCGTCATTTTAGTTTAGACGCACTCTACCTATTTGTTTTTTTTGGGTTGCAGTTGCACATCGAATCTAGTGTATAATATAAATATGAACGTATATCTAGGTAGGTGGGTAGGTACCATACGACAAGACTATTCTTGGTTGGAGTGTACAGCGGCCAAAAAAGTGTTATTTTCGCAAATCGTTTATTTTCTCGATTCTATAGTATGTAACACCTAGAAAGGCTAAAAGTGTCTGGGTGTTTTTTGTCTCCGACCAACCGTTTGTCGTAAAAACGATGTCGAAGGGATCCATAGGTAAGGTTATGTTAGAACTGTGACCTTGAAATTGGTCGCGAAATTTTTTTAAGTATTTTTTCATAGTGCCTCTAAGACGACACTCTGACCCTATTCTTGCTAGAAATTAGAATGTGTGAATGTAATGTGTGAGCTCATGCTAGCAACTTACTAGGTAGGTTTGTCAACTTACTTTCAAAACGATCGATGTAGCGTTCCAAATTCCACTTCTTCAAAAGATCACGCGTAGCCATATCCATTTTTGCACTGATCAAACACGTTCACTGGCACTAATGGAATTGTTATTGCTATTAATTAAACGAGTCGTGAGTCGTGACTTGCCGGCTGTAGCGGTGAAATACAAATGGCCGACCGAAATGGCGCGGCGGCGGAATGAAGTGAGAGAGGGAGACCTCATTATATAATGCCGTCACCTTAAATTTGTAGGACATCATTCAAATGCTACTCATAAATGGGTCTCTGTAATAATAATTTAGTAGGATACACATAAAATAATATGACTGAAATATTAAAAAATGATGCTTACTTTAAAAATATAAGTTTAAAGCATTATAATTTAATATAGTACATTAGGGGGAGGTCATCGTATTTTTAGAGATACTTCTTCATATTAAACTATGAAATCTATTTATATTACGGTGACTGTCATTGTGTTTTTTAATTAGAATCTTATTTATAATTATCATACTAATTTATGGGACAGTGGACCATTTTCTATTACATTGTGTTATTATTTGAAGAAGACAATGTTATTTCATAATTACAAATTTTTACGATGACAAGTATCATAATATTGCATTATTTACCCAAAAAATTCGATTCCATCTTAACACATTTCAGTTCTAGCGTAATATTTACTTATTATCAACATATTATAAGACAACGCATCTATTTTAAACCAACGTCACGATATTTTAAGATTATGCCAAAATGACATTTTTCTCAGTGTGGGCGCTCAACACTTGTACAATAAGTTATTTGTAGCCGCAAATTGCGTACGCGCATCTAAGGAATACAGGGTAGGGTTGCCACGTAAGAAACACTGAATTTTATGTTATGTGATCTTGATATTAAAAGTAAATAGATTGTCTACTGAAAACATTCAGGATAATTAATGTTTTCGTATCACTGTCTTCCACAATGGTGCTAAATTTATTTGTGACAGATGATAACCCCATTACTTTAAAACTAGTACAACTTTTCCGCTGAAAAAACTGCGGAAGAAATGGTTCAGGCTTTGAAACTAGATTATAGGCTTTCAGGAACCTAAAGTAGTTTAGAAGGATAAGGTTTCCAAGATTACATTTTTTATTTCCAGTCGCATCTGGTTACACTGATGGGCAGCTCATGACGCTGCATGTTGTCTGGGTATATCAAGTTAGCATCCCTAATCACAGCCCAGTTAGCTCATTTTGCAAACAATGCCGCTGCGGCCGTAGGTTCCCATGCCATCAGCACACGTGGGAACCGTCGATACTGACTTACGGCGCATGCGTGAGAGCCCCGCAACACTGTAGCTCTATAAGGACAAATAGCGTAAGAATCGAACTGTTTCCTACGCAGTCTGCCGAACGACTGCCGACTGTAAATTACTTAATGAGGCGGAGGTTGCTTATGTTGTAAACACAATTTAGACTTGTGACCAAACTAGACGTAAATGACACTACCACTACCATGCTTGGTAAGGAGATTACAAGACGCAAATTAGGATTGCTGCCATAGTCTTTTTGCAAATAGTGGTTTTGAATGTCTTTATCTTGTTAAGAGGCCATTGACCGAACTGTTTTTTAAGCTGATTCTAATTCAAAAAGCCTTTGGCCGTACGGTCAGTGGTATGCACTCCCTGACCCCTCTTACGAAGAACAGGGGTCGGACAATGCAGGTCACTTACGGTACTAGGCTAATGGCTTCCGCAACTTAATATTGCATTGCATTGTATCGGCTCGTGGTATGATGCTCGGTTCTGGACCATTGCAGTCACGATGTGTTTTTAAAAATCTTACCATACACTCCACGTTCTAACATCCTTCTCTCTCTTCAGCTACAAGAACAATGCACAGCCACGTGCCTGTTCAGCGCGGAGTACCACGCGGGCGCGCTGGCGCTCCGCGACGGCGCGGGCGCCTACCTGGCGCCCATCGGCTCCAAGGCCGTGCTGAAGACGCGCTCCACCGCCGTCACCAGGGACGAGCTGTTCTCTCTCGAGGACAGTCTGCCACAGGCCGCCTTCGTTGCGGCGCTCAACGAGAAATACGTGTCAGTTAAGCAAGGTGAGTTTTTATCGGCTCGTTTTAAATAAAATGTTTATATAATATGCCTCATTAAGGGCCTAACAGAGGTCGATTTTTTATTGGAACAGAAATCATTGCTCGTGCCGTGGTTATTAAAACTAAAAGCTGACTGACGGCTTGTGCATACAATGCGTCGGATGCACTAGTAGACAAAGATTTAAATATACAGGGTGTCCAAGAACCTGGCGTCCAACTGGATTCCCACGATGCCCCAAGTTCTAACAGTACTCAGAAAAATATTTTAAAAAATCCACCCCATGTACTTACAGAATTATACTGATTTCAAAAAAAAAGGGGAAATGAGCACCCTGTGACATACTTTTGAATGCTGTGACTGCTAATGCTGATAATTTCGATATTTCTTGGAGGTTTTGTAATCTAGGGTATTGCTGTGTCTAAATAGAATGTAAAAATAAAGTACTTATTGTACCATTTTAAAATAAAATATTATTTTAACTAAAGGTGATATGGAAAACTATTGAATTTCGCAACTTTGACCGACTGTAGTGTAAAAAAAATGTACCAAAATAGTATGGCAAGTGACGTCAAATTTTGACGCGTTTATTCCTCTTTTTAAAAAGGTATAATACTTACACATTAATTTGAAAAAAAAAATTTTGATAATATTTTTACTCAACAACCCAATTTTTACGAAGTGCCTACCTACTAACGGTAACTGTCGGACCCTTTCTTATCTTAGAAACTGTTATGTTACTACTATTATTTACTTCGGTTCCAAGAGTGAGCAAGAAGGAAATACACACAGGTAGATGGGTTCCCAGTAGAATAAAAGCAAAGAATGTTAGTTTAAAGATATTTTATTACAATAAATGTTCAAAATGTTGACCACCCGCGGCAATACAAGCTCTCACTCTCCTTAAAAAGGACCGCTTTATGTTTCGCGAGTAACTTTTTTGACGTATCACCTGCACTGCTTGTGTTATCTTCTCACGAAGGTCAGCGATGTCATTAATGGGCTTCGCATAAACGAGCTCCTTCATAGTTCCCCAGAAAAAAAAATCCAGCGGATTTAAGTCAGGTGAGCGGGCTGGCCACGGGATTGTTCCTGATCGCCCAATCCACCTGTTCGGGTATTGCTCGTCCAAAAACTCTCTAACGGATACGCGAAAATGTGCTGGACAGCCGTCGTGTTGGAACCACATATCTGGTGGGGTCTCTTCTAGTAAGTTTGGCAAATCATTTTGAAGAAAATTTAAATATGATTCGCCAGTCAAATTCTCGGGCATCTCAAATGGACCAATAATATTCCCACAGAGAATACCGGTCCACATGTTCACTTTGAACCGGTACTGGGATCTATCTTCTCGCATCAAGTGCGGATTTTCCACATGCCACTCGTGCAAGTTGTGTAGGTTCATGTAGCCATCCTTCTTAAATGTTGATTCATCTGACCACAAAATTTTGTCGATAAAGTTTTCGTCTTCTCGATGTTTTTGCAGGATTGTTTCACAAAACGCGACTCGGCTCGGATAGTCTCGAGGTAAAAGACTTTGCACTCGCTGTACGTGGTACGGATGATATTCTTCTTTTTGGAGAATACTGTGTGCTGTGCTCTTCGGTATCCCCGTATCAGCTTCTATTCCTCGCACAGAGATGCTTGGATTTGCCGACACCGCCTCTAAAACTTCATCGCGTATGAAGTCATTTACGGGTCGTCCTTCACCAGCTACTTGATTGGGGAACCGCCCGTCACATAGTGATCTGTGCACATTAATGAAAACTCGATGGTCGGGATATCGCGTAGCCCTCGGATACCTTTCTCTGTAAAGTCTCGCTGCAGCTCGTCCATTACCTCTACATTCTCCATAAATGTAGTGCATATTTGCGTATTCTTGCGGAGTGTAGGTCGCCATGGTAGCACACACAAAACACAAACTGTCCAAACACAGGCAAAGGTCGTCGTAAAGAGTTCGTTTCAAAGTCCAGAGCACAAAGAGTAATCGAGTCCAATAAACAAAGCTTTAAATCGTAGTACGTGATCAATGGTAACAATAAGAGAGAGGTGCGTAGTAACGGCAGGAGGCAGTGACGCGTACTGACCGTACTGTTATCCTAAATAGCACGATCCCAGATAGCGTCACTATCTATCTCACTCGCACCTCTAACCTTTTTCTCCCTCACTCTTACCTGAATAATGGGGTACCATAAAGAAGAACCAGCAAATCGCAAAGATAGTTTCTGTCTTGCTCCCTCCTGTTGTAATAACGAATCACTATGGTGAGATGCATGCACATACCGTCCCTTACGGTCTAACCTGTTTTTTGAGAGGCCTGTTGTTATTTTTATGAGCATACAATAGTAATTCTTTAGAGGTTAGATTCAATTCGTCGTAAATTTTTCTTTCTAAGAATTCTGTAAGACATCGTAAAAATTGGGTTGTTGAGTAAAAATATTATCAAAAATTTTTTTTTTCAAATTAATGTGTAAGTATTATACCTTTTTAAAAAGAGGAATAAACGCGTCAAAATTTGACGTCACTTGCCATACTAATTTGGTACATTTTTTTTACACTACAGTCGGTCAAAGTTGCGAAATTCAATAGTTTTCCATATCACCTTTAGTTAAAATAATATTTTATTTTAAAATGGTACAATAAGTACATTATTTTTACATTCTATTTAGACACAGCAATACCCTAGATTACAAAACCTCCAAGAAATATCGAAATTATCAGCATTAGCAGTCACAGCATTCAAAAGTATGTCACAGGGTGCTCATTTCCCCTTTTTTTTTGAAATCAGTATAATTCTGTAAGTACATGGGGTGGATTTTTTAAAATATTTTTCTGAGTACTGTTAGAACTTGGGGCATCGTGGGAATCCAGTTGGACGCCAGGTTCTTGGACACCCTGTATATAGGTAATAAGTTAATATATTTAATAACGTTATATCACATGTAGTAAAACGAACAAGCCTGTAGATAGTTAAACCCAAATCGCTTCCGAATCAATTAAGGAATGCACATTATGGCTCCGGTATCGCTCAAACGCTCATACACATAGATAATGGGCACTTCCTCTGTCTGCAGTGTTACTTCCTAGTGCCTAGCTTGTAGTGCTGCAGTGAAAGTTAATAGCGGGCTACTGGGACCGTCCAGACACCTGCTTGCCTTGCCATCAAAAGATGCTGCACTTAATCTAATCAAATCATTTATTTTTTTGCAAACATAGGTATAGTATGTACATAGGTATTTTTTTTATAATAAAGTTCAATTCATGTGGAAGGATCGGTGTGCTCTTTATTCGGTGGAGATTGAATAAACATCTCTGTTTGTCGGATGAATATACATTATATGCTAACATAACATCACGCCTTGTTTCCACGGAGGGTTGGGCAGAGGTGTACCTGTATAGTAGATACACCCACATTTCGCCAGTTATGTTTAAGTCCCATGTAATAGGGGGCGAGCCTATTGCTATCAACCGGGCACAAATCCAGACTCCGGGCTGCTACTGAGAAATTCTAGATAGAAAAACCCAATAACACTTTACCCGACCCGGGAATCGAACCCAGGACCTCATGCTCAGCAGTAGCGCTTGCAACCGCTAGGCCAACGAGGCAGGCCATTAACATTATATGCTATTAATAATTAATTTATAATAATAGCAAAATTATATACTAACTTAACGAAAACTATTGAAAAACTAAAATATAGCATCAAAAAATTCATCCGCATCGCTGTCGACTGGTAGTGTGCCCAAGAGACTGGCCGCATTGCCACGTTGTATGGCAATGCTTAGCCTCCGGCCACGGTAAAAACCAGCCCTTGGATAACGGGAAGTGTCAAATAGCCGTTTTGAGATTTCATGGAAGAGGCCGTGAGGACCCCATAGCCCGATTTGTTATTTAGTTATAATACCTAATCTTAATTGCAAAAATGGCCAAAGTAACAGGAAGCATTTACTTGTGATTTTCACCATTACCGCCACCACACCGGACATCGTTTAGGAAAGCTACAATATGTAATAGCTGAGGGGCCATGGTTTTCTTAGCCTTTTTAGACTGACTTTATCCATGAGAATTTCCACACGAAATAACCACCGCTAGTGTATGTACCTCAGTGGTATCGCATCTTCCCGCCGGCTCAGCCTCTCAATGACGGGCGCAGATTGTTCCGTCGTTCTCAGAAGCGCTCTCTTGTGAGAGGTGTGGCAATACTCGAGAAGTCGCGACTGTTGACCCGTATTGTTTAGAGTCGCTGCGTTTGCATACTTACTTACTTGTCATCATGGCGTCATCTAGAACATCAGGCTCACGTGGAGTTCAATAAGAGTTAAAGAAAATATCATGTTGTGACATAAAATAGATTGTCTCAGGAAGTTAGTAGTGGATGGACAGTATCTTATTTTTGAGTGGATGACATTTTTTAGATTAGTTGGGCCCAGACTTTGATGTACCTATGTTTATCAGCATCATCGAAGGTTTCACAGTCGCGGGTGGGCCTTAGCCTGGTCGAGTATAGTTCTCGACTGCGATTTCCAGCGTGTTCTCTCCAATTTCTTACTCCAACAGTTCCTAGATCTTGGTGTGCGTTTGTGGCACACGCGAAACTATAAACATCTTGTCATTAATGTCTAGAGGCTAGAATCACGTGTAAGAGGTCCAGTTTTCAGAAGTATAATTTGAGCCTACCACTCGAAGTGGCTAGAAAGCTTTTATATTTTAACAACAATTTTGTTCAATCACGTAAAAGTACTGTCGTTGAAAGGCCGGGACTAGCCGGCCTATAAGGAAGCTGTATATTGCTCAGATCTCGTCAGCGAGTACCAGGCGGTCAGGATTGTTAAGGAGTTAACTAACGGTGTGTTGACCCGCCCTCACCTCACGTGCAATAAACGATCCATCGCTCGCTTAGATTGCCTCTGCTGTGTAGCTACAATATACCTACCTGGTTGGGTTAGATTAGGAAGTAAAATCTCGGATAATTTGTAGATACCAGAACTCACAAAATGTTAGTTCTAAACGCGGCCGTTTTACAGATTAGTCTGAAAATGTCACTATATTACATATAAACTGTAAAAGCAAGATAGATTATTCGAATGACTTGTAATTTATTTAACTGCAAGCACACAAGTATCCCGATCTCTGACATGAACTTAAATCTTGAAGGGAGGCAGCACACCAAACCGGTAATAAAGATGCCACAATATGCAGAGTCACGCTAACTGTGCACTTATTATGAACGACGGTGTACGGAAGGTACACTGGCAGGAATAGCTGTATAATAAGAGACAGCGTGGTGTTAATGAAGAGTTTGTAATATGCAGAGTCACGGATATGGCGAGGTTTGGTTATGTAGTGAGGGGAACGTGGTTTGGAAAAGATACTGAATTTTGAAGAAACAAAGAATTACAATTAGAACTTTTTCTATAGATATAATATAGTAGTTCTAAATTGTATGCAGAAAGTATACTCTAATCATGGCAAGGGGTAAAATAGGGACCTAAAATGCAGAGTAGGTATACCTACTAGGCAAATTCTAAAAAACGAAGCTTCTTGCGTACTTAGGTACTCAGAAACTGTTTATTTTTAGTGAGTTTGACAACTCAATCTCCAAAACCAGGGCATTCAAATCAAAGTTACTTTTATTGTAAAATAACTGCTATTTTCGGTAAATAACGGCTTAGTTGTGAACAGATTCATTCACGTAAGTGGCACAGTTCTGAGTCACGCTCGTCACAATATTGATTTCCAAGATGGTAAGTACATATTGAATTGTAACAAAACAAATCACCAACAATACGTGCTTGCTTTCCAGTCAGCAGATAACTGTAACTGTTTACTAGTTTTTAGTTTAGTAGTTATCGGTAAACTTATGTGCTCCTCAAAAATATAATATATTATAAGTATTTTTTAACCGACTTCAAAAACGAGGAGGTTCTTAATTACTGTTTTTTTTTTGTTTTTTTGTTACGCGATTTCTCCGCCAATTATGAAATGATTTTGATTATTTTTGTGTTTGGTAGGTCTTTCTTTCTTTTTCGTATGGTTAGTGACTAACCTGATGTCCGAGTTTTAAAGCCGCCCATGGGCCTCTGACTTGGCTTTACATGCCATCGAGAAATATCACTCAGGCATGCCGGTTTCCTCGCGATGTTTTCCTTCACCGTTTTTGAAGCAAGTGATAATTATACAATACGCACATGAATCCGAAAAGTCGAGAGGTGCGTGCCTTGGGTTCGAACTCGAGACCTATGATGACTTGGCAGTCCGACGGTCACACCACTAGGCTATCACTGCTTTTGTTTGGTAGGTCATACTTCAGAGGTGCTCCCATATAAATGTTATTAACTTAGCTTGGGTAGTTTTTTAGTTAACTTCAACCTCAACCTCAACTTTTTGAGTCTATGTGGATGATGTTATAAGTTCCTGACACTGTTATTTACATAGCAGGTAGTGGTATTTGAATTTGAGTGGGGTAGGTACCACAACTAAAAAGTAAAAACTTATACAAAAAAAAAAAAACTTAAAAAAAAAAACACTAGAACCTGCAAAATAACTTAAATTTCAGAAATATGTGGCAAAAAACAAAAATATAAAACCAAAGACACCGACATTAAAATTATTTTGCAGTTTTTAGTGTTTTTTTTTTGTAAAAAGTTTTCTTACCCCTAGCGTTTTGCCTGATCATAGCTTGGTTTGCTAAATAGCGCTTCTTCTCGCATGCCACTAGCTGAATTGTAAAAGTATTTTATTTTTAACTATCTATAAGCTCATAATAAGCCCATAATAGTCCACTGCTACCCACGGCAGCTTAAGCATATAACGTGGTGAAAATGTAGGCCAGTCAGCAGGGTTGATAGCAGGGCAGGCTGACATACCATGGCAGGTTCATGTAGATGCTCATCATACCGCTGGTTCACAACCTATTGTTTTTATTTTAAATCCAAGCCAACTACTTACCAGCGTACTTTGCAGTCGATTCCTGCATACCGAATTGAGTATGTTGCGGTTTTGTGTATAGTTCTCGTCACGATCTAGACCTCGCTATCGCCGCCGTACGTATCTCTCAGTCACGAGCTGTCTATTGAGTTACCGACAGCAGTTGAAATATTTACTGGTTCAGTAGCTTGTGCATCCTGCTGGGTATTGGGATAAAATAAGCTTTATTCAGTAAAAAATATATATTTTTCTCTTTTTATTCAGCGTCGTCGGCCAACATTGAATATGTTTTATTGACAAGGCTGACAAATGTTTTTAAACATTGCCACGTGAAATGTTTATTATTGCCATAAAACAAGCGTCGCTCGAATTTCTACAGTAAAATTAAACTATCCGGTTTTGATCTGTTTTTATAATTAAGTTTTGTTTAACTTTTACCTGAATAGACAGAAATTACCGTTTTCAATCTAGAGTTATTACGCGTAACGGTACAGAACAGTGACAGATGGCTTGCTAGCCAGGCCGCGTTACTAATTACCCATCTAATATCATTTACATTTCAAACCGCCCCCTCGAAGGTGCAAAGACCGCGTAATTCGTTCTTAAGATGCTAAATTATAATAATTTGCTCGTTAACCGTCGCGTGCTATATTGGGCGTAGCGTCGTTTCTATTTTATTGTTGAGAATTAAAAATATATGCTCAGGTGCACGCATGCAGATTACATACATCTACATAATACGCAGCACTAGATATTATCCTGCTCAAAACTTTCCACGACTCTTTCTGGTATTGCTAATCTTCGCTATTATTTAAATCTCAAAGGAATTATCTCAATACGTGACGTGGCAGAGGGGTCGATGTTACTGATCGCACGCGTCTGTCGGCTTAACCGTCCACACCGAGATCTATTACACAAAGAAAAACGTATAATATAATCGGATATGCACGATAACTTCCATTCAAAAGCAGAGCAGGCCAATTAAGAGATATTCAGCAACGTCAAATTGTCAACGGAATTGGCTGATAGTGCGCGCGCGCAGCTATGCCGCGCAAAAAACGCGCGCTATGCTTTCTAACGTTTCTACTGCACGGATGCCTGCACAGTGTCGTGTGATCTCGCCACAGCACTAAACTTTATAGTTTTAATTAAATGTATGCTCCAAGTAGCTCGCTGTAACGGGTTTCGACGTAAAATGGATATTTTTGTGATTTCTTATTTAATTTTAAAATAATTGGTCGGCAGTTTGGCTCCGTTTTATTCTTAGATGATTACTGAGCTATGCAAGTGGCAGTAGCTTACGATGAAGTTGGAATTGTAAAATAACCATAATTTGTCTGTAAAAAAAACCTTCATACCTATTTAAGAATTAAAAGCAATTAGGTACTTCGAGTTATTCTCATTCAAGATTCTAGAAATATAATTTAAAACAATACAAGAACTTCGTGTGAATCATGGGCAGTGGTATATTGTTGTGTAGCATCTCCGGAACTGTCTGCAAGTATATCTAGATAGTAAGTACGAGTAACATCCTTAACATTCCCAGCCCATACATCGAGCACCAAGCTCTATGTAAGTCTAGGCACGGTGTGTGGCATGCAGCTCTCACACATCATTACTACTGCGACACTATACAAAGAAGATGGTGTGTAGACAAGAAATAAAACTTAGCAATACACACGCAATTAATTGTATTAATTTTATTTGTACAGCTTTTTAAACACAAAGACACACTAAGGGCCGTATTACAGAACCTCACAAAAAACTCGAGCATTCTGCTTTCAACCAATCAAAAGGCTTTAAATAAGTTTTAAGTAATGCTTGAGTTTTGAGTGAGGTTCTGTAATACGGGCCTAAAAGGAGCTATATCAAAAAGTTAACTACTTGGTGTGGGTAGCCTACTCAGACTACGATACCAAAATTGCCAAAGACTAGAATCATCATGGATAAGATACTACTGATTTGGTTACTGTGCAAGACCTCAACTTCGGAACTGCCATAAAATTTTGGTGATACTATCCTTCAAAATAGCTAAAAACTCAGTAGTCGAGTCTTGAATAAGTAATTGACAGTCTGTTGTCTAGGTTACTTGGAGGAGGAGTAGTTTGTCGAGTTCGAGTGTACACTATTGCACGACACGAGTGTTAGCGATGATTTGTCGCCACTCCGTCACCGCCAGTCAGGCAGCGGAGCGGCGCCGCGGATAACATCTGTAATTATGCGCCCGCGCAGGTAATATGCGGCTGTGGCGCGGGCGCGGCTGTGTTACACGCTCCACCACCTCGCCTGTTAATATCTTTGATGAAGACGGATAGTCGATGCTTTTCAGAACGTTCCTGATACGATATGCCCGTTGCTCGAAAAAGGGACCAAATTATTATTATTCGGAGTATCGTTTTCGTCATCTTTCGTTATTATCCCATACTTCTTATCGTGATGAATAGATAATCCAGTCAGTCTTCTTCAAAGTAGGAAAACAGTCAGGCAGTGGCCTTCTTAGGTTCTCATTCTGTATTAAAAGGCTCCTTCCACATAGGCTACTTACATTGAAACCTGTGCGTGTGAACTAAGGGGTTGGATTTGTCAAGATAATGGCCAGCAGCATCCTCCAGTGCGCTGCCAGATCAGATTTGTTCGTAACTACGATATTTTCTCAAACAGTACTTTCATCAGATAAATCGAATTTAGTAGAATATCGCCTGAGCCTGTCTATTACACAACAAATAATGGCTGGCAATGCATCTGCGCCGAGAGCCGCTAGCGGTACCGTGCGCGCGCGCCGGTCATAGCCCGATGATAGCGCACGATGCTAACAGGGCTGCCAATCGAACTGCATTTATTGAAATCGTATTTTGTTTAGAGGGACCCCAGTTTTAAATGCCAAAACATGAAAGTTTTCTACCACTTTCCTCAGTCATTATAATTATTTATATGAAATCTATTCTAAGCATGCATTTTGATGTTTATCGGACTTGAATATTGGAGATGTTTTAGCATTTAATCAAGCATTTTGTCATTTCGACCATGGTATGACCATTAATGGTGCCCATCATTATGTTTGATAAATCGGTTTTGCCAATTAATAAGAATCCTGTTTGAATATTAACAAGTTATTGAATTGTCAAAAATAGTGTGATATGACTGCTAGTTAGCTGATTATGGCCCAATGAGGATACGAAAATATGTACCTAGTAAAAACTAAACGAGTATTATGGAAGTCCTAAGGTCTTATTACAATAGGTAATCAACACGAATTACTGCTAATTATAGCAGTTACTTGTTGTTTACTAAAAATAACGGTTACAGCGTCAACGGTTATTAGTTGTGGTTCATTGGTTCGCTTGTCGAGATGCAGTAACACAATAAATGCTTTAATTCCCATTGTACGATTCCCGTAACCAATGTCAATACATGGGTATGTATTGATCTATATACATAACATATGACTCAATCGATCGCATAGGTACCGTAATGTCTCTGTAAAAATGCTATTGTTTGCTTGTATTAATTCTTTAGAGACAAACAGAGATTCATTCTATTAATTTCTTACACTATTTTGATATTTATTTATGATTTTTCCTATTTTCCCTCTTTTTTACTCGCGGAGATTCTCACTTATCTCCACCGCACTTGGGCGATCGGAAGGGTCTTCCAGCCTCAGTACTGACTAAAACTACACTGCGTACTTCCAACTACCATTGGCAGAGGTGCGAAGTCGCTTGCTCATTCATCCGCACCCACGACCAGGAAGAACAGTCGCAAAATGACTAAAACTACTGACTGTTTCGCCTGTTTCCCTGGTACTTAATACTATAAAGTTTTCCAGTGCATTAGAACAAATACTTTATTACCTACAAGCAGTGTGCCCGATGGCATTTCTCATCGGCAAAATGACGAACTTCCATAGAAAATTGCATTATTTGACCCATTTGGGGGATGAACTTTAAAAAATCTTTAGAGCTGCGTTGTAAAAAGAACTTGTCTTGTATGTCCATATACCTATGCTTCTACACCCAGCGGTGTGGATGTGCGTTGTTTGTCAGTGAATTAAGTAGAAAATACAACTTGCAGTCCTGCCACCCCTGTTCTCAGCCAGCCGTTGCGCACGATCGCCTGTCAGCCGCGCAGCAAATCTTTAACTCACACCGGCGGACTGATGCGCTTGCGCCGCTTCCTGGCTTCAAATTGTACATTACTTTGAACTTTATGTTCCGGGAGAAAAGAGGATTTAGAAATTGCTGTGTTTTTACCGTAATATCGGTGGCAATATCACAGGCGATTAATATCTTGGAAGTTACTGTAGTTAGTGGCAACAAATTTTAACAAAGCTAATATGAGCATCATTTCTTGAATACTGTGAAGCCGAAATTATTGACTTTTTATAATGTTATGAGCAATGATGTTATTGTGCTTCAAGATTCAGGATTTTCCTAGTAGTTATTGAAAAAACACTGATTTTACCTAGGTTAAGTTTACTTCCTAATGTGTAAATAGAAACATCTTGCAAATCTATATTAAAACTGTCAGCAATCGTCATGTTATGAAAATGTGCTAATCTAATTTCCAACTGTCTACTGTAACATAACAAGTCGCCAACCAGTTCATTACTATGCACCGCTCAATTACGATCTCTACTCACCCCCCTCGGGGCCACATGTGAAGCGTGATTATACTAACAGAGTCCTGTGTCACATGGGACTGAAGTTTAACGATACTTTACTTAGTTTATATCCCTAGAGAGACTGTCCAGTGCACGGCTGTGTTTACTGATGAGTCGCTGTTAAGATATGAAAATATTAAACAGTATCTGACTAGTTGAAAATAATTAAACAGCCACACAGCCAGGATTGTTATAACATTTTAAATACGTCATACGCAAGTCTGTAAAGTCCCATATTTTATTGGTATGTCAGAAGTACTGTGAGAGGAATTTATGACAGTGTTGTTAACCTTCTTTTATTTTATTTATATTTTCATGTTTAAATTTTGTATATTATAATGTGGTTTATAATATTGTCTCTTCTGTTTTTATAATGTTTGTTACTGTAATTGGTTGTAACCGTTGTAGCTAAATAAATAAATAAAATAAATAAATATTTGTCCTGTTCTACCAAATACGGTTTCTGTGTATGTCTTATTTAGCGTTTCCTAGTTTATTAGGAGTTGGAGTTGCCTAAACAAGCATAATTCTAGGGACTTAGAAGGTAGCTGTCGCTGCTAGCTGCGGAGTTATCTTTGGTTAGAAAGTGCTGCAACAATCGAATAAACAAATCTCCTTTATCCAAATCAGATTAAAGGCACTCGACATGATTTTGGCCTTATACCTTGAGCTCCTGTAGTGTTTACCGACGTCCATACGGTCTCAAGTGCCTGACAAACAGAGCAACAGGCGAGGCGGTCAGCGGTCCACTCGATCGAGTTGAGGTCGAGTCAATTTGTTTGGTGTGAAAATGAAGAGGTGTTCTTCTGACTGACGGATTTTATTTGTAGTTATCTTGATAAGATTATGTTGTAAGTCTGGTAACAATAGGCAAGAGGGCGGAAAGGTGGTTTTTATTACAAAAAATAAACTTTTTATTTTAGACTAAGTCCATTTAGTTAGTATACACACAACTTAAAACTAGTGTTAGTACTAACATCTACTAGAAAAACAACACAAATATTTATTACTTACTATTGACAGATCATTGGTTAACTTTAAACTTCACAAACCCGCTGGCGTAGGTATTGCCTGGAATGGCCACTAAAATCTTTAATTATTTTAGAAAACATATATGTTTAATCATTATATTATTTCACCATAAACATACCTCATTGACCTAACATCTGATATCCTAGACAAAATCTTTACCAGAACCCAGAACCTAACAGTTGCTTTCCGTTGTTTCCAGGTGTTGACGTGACAGCAAACCAGGACGAGATTTCTTCCCACGAGACGTTCCAGCTGGAGTTCGACTGGGGCACGAAACGCTGGTACATCCGCACCATGCAGGACCGCTACTGGACGCTGGAGACCGGCGGCGGCATACAGGCCTCCGGTGACAACAAGTATGTTCAACCATAAATATGAAGTTTTAAAGATTATGAGGAGTTTTGTTTGGGATCACAAGACTTGCTAAACATCAAACGATAAAAGGAAAACCCTGGTTCTTCATTCTTGCTTTGGTCTGACTAAGCATTCCATTTTCATCAAAATTAAGAATATCCTGATACAGGCAAAACAAAAAGTTTCGCCGCTGAGGCTGATGCTCACGCTGCTCACTTCTTTTATTCATAGCCTCTTTGCTTCCATTCTAGTTAATGATAGTGTGATGTCTCTGAAACAGCCAACCTATCTCCAAACATCAATTTTAAAAATATAAATATGTACTGACATACCACTCATCGCCTCCAGGTCATCAAACGCCCTGTTCGAGCTGGAATGGCAAGGTGACGGCGCCGTTGCCTTCCGCGCCAACAACGGCAAGTACCTGATGACCAAGCGCTCCGGACACCTGTACGCTAACGCAGACGCCATCGAGGAGAACTGCAAATATTACTTCTATCTCATCAACAGGTGGGTTACACTGTGTTATAATGGCTGAAGTACTGACTGAGAAAACTGATATTTAGATTTATTTTCGAGTTGCTTGGTAGTAGTTGGTGCCACACGCGTGTCGTGTGTACACGCGTCATTAATTGGTACGGAATAAAGTTTATATTTATTTATTTTATTCCGTACCAATTATTTATACAAAACACTACCTACCAAAATGCTGATGTTCTCATCTTACTTGAAACATTAAATCATAATAATAACGTACATTTCTTTGTTTTCACAAAAAAAAAGTAAGACCATTGTATGCATAATTATAATTATGACTTAAGACTTTAACATTATTTTATTATCTTCAAAACAATACATAGCATGGAAATAAATATAATTCTATAAATCAGTAGCATGAAAATTAATTAAAATACCTACAATTCAAGCATTAAAAGTAAAACTAAAGTATAGCGCTACAAGGATGTTTTGGCGCCTGAATGACATTGACAGGAGGCGCTGCTACTAAAAAATTGTGCCAAAAGATCCATGTACAGCTTTAGTTGTATGTTTTGTTCAGTTGCTAAGTAGAGTACCGTGTTGCAGGCCCATCCTGGTGCTGAAGTGCGAGCAGGGCTTCGTGGGGCCCAAGGGCGTGCGGCTGGAGTGCAACAAGGCCAACTACGAGACCATACAGGTCATCCGTGGACCCAAGGGCGCTGTCTACTTCAAAGGTGAGATTTATAGAGCGATCTATTAATTAGTCTTTGGGTTTTTGCTCTGTTTACCAAGGGTACATATTTTCAGTCAGTGTCTTTTCATTCTAAATTAATACCAACCCGTATATTGCCGAAAGATAACAGGAACCGCCGTTATCCCGTTTAACAGGTATTTCCGAGGTCCATAAAGCGATAGTGCATCCAATTCACAAGGGTGCAGACAGAGGCAGTGTCAATAATTACAGACCTATATCTGTCCTTCCGGCGCTGACAAAGATTTTGAAAAAGGTCCTTCTAACAGTCGTCTTGTCAACTATATGGAAGTATATCAGCAAATCAATACGGTTGTCATAATAACAAATCCTGCAAGGACGCTGTTGCTGCCTTTGTTGATAGTGCTGTAAAGGTACTTGATATAAGGTCTAATTGTCTGGGTGTTTGCTTAGACTTATCTTAGGCATTTGACACTGTCTCTGTCCCTATCCTGTTGTCTAAATTAGAGAGGATATGAGTGAGGGGTCCAACACTGGCAATCTTTAAGAGCAACCTTTCTGAGGACACAGAGTATCAAAATTGACTCATACGTTAGTTTCGAACACTCTTGTAATTTGGAGTTCCCCAAGGCTCAACTTTGGGACCTACCCTCTTCTTAATATGTGTATGCATCCCATACAGTAGAATATATACTTATACGGACGATACGGCTTTGCTAGTGCATGGTCTGGACTGGAGAGTAGTCCGTGAGCGAGTGGAGCTTGCGCTGGGCAACGTGATGTGGTTAGGAGCTAATATTCTTACATTAAATATCGATAAAACGAAATATATCCCGTTCTCAATTAAATCTTGTACGTGACACACTAGAGAAAGGTTATCAATTTTTAAATTTAAAGTTTTATTGTTTATTTTTATTTTTTCACTACCTTTTTTTTCTACTCAACGATAGCCACTTACACAATGTTACTCCGTACTAGTTTGTATAAATTTAAAATGTTTTAATAGAGAGAGTCCTGGCACCCATAACACGTTTAATCTTAGCTTGGGAGGGTAGTCAGATCCAGTGGAGGAGGTATTCAGGGATTCATGCAATTTAAAAACAGAATTGTCCTAATATTAACCTACGCTATATAAATTGTAAATTTAGGAATAAAGTTTTTTATAATATATATTATAACAAGGAACTTTAGTTGTAGAATACTTTAGTTTATCTTGCTTTTGTGATCTTAGATGATATACTGCCACTCAATGCTAACTTCAATGTGATGGATATTAGCCCCCGTCCCTTGAGATGAGTATCAGCATTCAGTATAATTATACCAGTCTACATTCCAAACTTTAAATTCCAGGACAAAATGGCAAATACTGGCACGCAGACAGCGAGTCGGTGCAGTGCGACGCGGACTCGCCGCAGGGCTTCCACCTGGAGCTGCGCGAGCCCACGCGCCTCGCCATCCGCGCGGCGCAGGGAGGCGACTACCTCGCCGCCGCCAAGAACGGGAACTTCCGCCTCGCCGGGCCCGACCTCACCGCCGCCACGCACTGGGAGTACTAGGCACCAGGCACGACTCACTACTAGAGGATCCTTTTGACAACGCATCATCATCATCCTGCTGGCTACAATCAGCAGAGTCGAAAATGTTCGGTTTAGTAACACTGCCAATTCGTCCAAAACTATTTTAGTTATGGTTCTGTGACTTCGCGCAGATTGGCCTAAGTTGGCTCATTTACAAGCCGCAGTTTGAGGCAGTCATACATCAATCATCAATTCATCAAAAAAATCATGTGCAAAAGGATCTCTCATACAAATCCTATACGCAATACTCTTCCATTATCACGCACGACTGTTCACGACGCAGCGCTCGCTGCAGTGCGGCGTGGGACTTAACTTCATATCGAGAATGTCAACTCTGAGGGCGCGCGCTTTACTGACGCCATTTTAGTTTTCCTTTAGCCGCCATCTTGTTGAAGCGTGGCGGCGACGAACGACCCAATCAGCCAATTCTGAGACGGAATCCGCTGCGAATGGTTTATATTAAATTATTATAAAATGGGAATGTTAGTCAATGCCCCTGCATTGATGATACACATTTCGTACTAAAAAAAAACGTAATTTAAAATGCGTCACTCACAAGGCGCCGCCCTGTTTTGCATTTAGTACGATTAAGATGATAGTGTCGCGCGATGTAGCGCGAATGTGATCGTAATGAAAATATCGCTTCACCTTTTTATTGTAATCATAGATTATTTTTCCTATAACTGGTAGATCTGCCGTTACGTTGCTTATGTCGAATTATTTTTATATTAAAATATTTGTGACCGTCACTCGTATCGCTTGAATTATTTATTCTAGATTGTATGGTATATAAATTAGCGTGGAAGACATTATTCTGAAATTTTTCGAAAAATATTTATTGGATATTGTAGTGTCTAGTCGATGGTTTTTATACAATTTTTTATCAGCCCCCAGTACTGTACTACCGTCGTTTCCTGTAGGTTAGTGAAATGTTAACATCGTGAGACTGATGCCTACAAACAGCACATAACTGCAGTAACATTGTACCGTAATTAATTTAAGTTAAAACAGGGATTGACGCAATACCAGACGAGTGCTCGAGGCGCTGCCCTCGCCTCACCACTGTACCGGTACATTGCTCAATACAGTCTGACAATATTAACTCTGCATGACAACACAAATCATAAATCAAATAACTAAAATATGATTGTCTGTGCTCCAATAAATACACTAGTGCAATTCTCTAATTTCTTTCATAATTAATTCACAAATAAGTTGATTATCTCAGCCGTAAAAAGTTGTGCATAGTTAATTTGACAGACTCAAATATGTTCTCCACAAAGGCGATCTTAGCGCAAACCAACTGAAGTAGATCGTAGTAAACTTGCGACTTTTAGTCGTGAGTTGTCGCGACAAGTCGCCAGTGTGTAGGAGGTGTACTGCGCACTGAGTCTGGCTTCTAATTAATGAACATGTAAGGTAGGTAAGTTATTGTAAGTTATCACGTTAGGGTAAGCTTGATCCGCTCCGAACTATATAATCGTCCATTCCATGCTTTTAGAATTACGACATGGGATTAAAAACCATTTTTTAAATTATTTTTTACATGAAAATAGAGATTTTTGTAACTGGTGCATAGTCTTGTATATAAACGATTTCCAATTGCGTTTAAGTCTGTACTTGTGAAAACGTTTGGGAAGCGTTGACTCCTTTTTTATAATGAACAAAACGAGAAATCTGATTTTTTATTGAGGGTATTTTGTATGCAATGCGGATTCTGAAATATTTGTACGATAACGTCTTTGTAAACTATTAATGAATAAATTATAATCATATTGTAAAATTGTGTTTTATTTGCATTTCGTTCTGCACAGTGAATGGTTTATCCCTCATAAATTATACTGCTCAATCATACGTAGTATACATAGTACCTAATCTTATTTTAGGTGCATTGTCTTCACATATAATTATATAATTCGTGTATACAAGATATAATGTTTTTTTTTTTTTTTAAAGTAACGGTCGAGTTTCTTGCCCATTCTTCTCCATACGAAAACTACCTTTTGGAATGGGCGACTAGAATCAGATAATATTATTTTTTGTAAAGTTTGACGTTCAAAAGTGCCTTTTTTGTGCCTAATTGAAATAAATTATATTTGACTTTATTAACGTTGAGGATGAAAACGGAATCTAAATTAACAGTCAAAGGAACCATGAGCGAGACTTAATATGGAGGATCGAGGAATGCGTATTTACCTTCTCGCGTTCAATCACAATGGTTGCGTGAAATCACGCTTTGTAACGCGGTAAAGGCCCACCATAGCCGTGTTCAGTTTGCGACAAAAACTCTTTGTAGTAATTGACTTATCATGTTTTGTTTTAACAAAACAGTGTACGGGTCTAGAACGAAGGCGCGGAGTAAACGTAAGGTAAATATGAACGATTTTAAAATTCAATTCTGCCCAACCCTTCGGGGAAACAGGCGTGATGTTATGTTATGTATTCAGACAAGTGTTACCGTATGTTGCGTCCTAAAGATAACGAATTTGAAAGATATGGATGCGTGCTGCTGTTTTAGTTTGCCAAAGGTCAAGCATCTGTATACAAACATCCCGGGGGAGTTATACAAGGGGGGATGAAAAAAGATCATTATTTTCGACAGTCAAACTAAGGGCGTTCGCTACGTTAAGCGTGCGCACGCGGCGGGTGCACGGAGCGGGCGTAGAAACCCGTGAAAGAGTGCACATAACCCGCCACACGTCGCGCCAGAGAGCGCGGCTCATATTACCTTTCAATACAAACACGTAGGCGGGCACACGCCGCGTGCGCACGCTTAGCGTAGCGGAACGTCCTTAGGGCTTTGTCCGTCTTCTTCAACGTTCTACGACTGTGTGCACGCAAGGGCCTGCGTTTTTCCATACAAATGTATTAACCTTTTTTCTTCCTGAATAATGTCTCTAGAGCAATATTTTTTTAAAATAAAATCTAGGTCTGCTATACACACGTCCCTGCTATTTCCTTCTTTTCAGCAACTTATTGGCAAAGAGAAAATATGACCCTCCAAACATTACAGAAAATGACCCATTTTTACTATCCGACAAATTCGAAAAGTTTTTAACAGAAAAGAAAGTGATAGGTAGACATACTCTCTAATTGAATCGGCTCAATTTTCTCGATCTCGTCTCTGTCCGAGCTGCAGCTGTCCCTATCTCATTCTACGGGGACAGACTTGAGATAAGATTTCAAATTCCTCGCAGGCAAAAGCAGTGTTGTTAAATGATACACATAGATGTATTGCAAAACTTATATATTTTAATTAAATAGTTACATTAATCTTTACAGTTTCTCCCTAGCTAGTGACACGTTGAATTAGCATCGATGCATTTAATGGTCAGGAAATAATATTAAAAATAATAATTTATCTAAATAGCGGATAAACAACAATCACGTCAACCTGAGTCAATAAGCAAAAAAAAAGACAAACGCTAAATGTGTTGCCAGCGCGAAAGACCGTTGGAAAAACTGCAGTATTATGAAATGGATATTATCGTAATTATTATTTATATAAATGCGATTACTTATCTGGCAAGGGATCGTTTTTGCTTCGCGCATGGCAACAAAGTTAGCGTGTAAACTAATCGTATATAATTTATTTAATACGTTGAATACTACAATAATTAGAATAGCAAATTAAAACATACATATTCATAGTTCAGCTCATTAATATAAACTAGAATAATTTGTATGTTACAAACGCATTCTGATTGGACGCAGCAATAGTTCATAATGAATTCAATACGAATTGAAAATCAAATCTAAATGTAAAACAAGCCGCTGCCGCTGCACCCCAGAATTGCAAAGTTTTTTTTTCTCTGCTCAATATTTTGTTTTTTTTTTTTGCGAGCAACACATTGAATTAAATTTTTCGTAGTAACATCAAACATTTAGGCCGCGTTCACACCAAACGTAAAGTCGGCCGCCGACTAGGCGACAGAGAGATTGTATGGAAAACAACGGTAAGAAAGTCGACGGATTTAAACAAAAAAAAAAACAATTGTAGCTCAAGCAGTGACCGATTTTCTGAATTAGAAATTAATCGCTCACAGCGCTGACATCGATAATTTGCGTTCCGATTATGACAACTGAGGGCTGTCAACAATTCGGAACGATCGTGAACGCGCTCACGCTCACAGTACTCGCTTAACGTCAAAACTTGCATATCATATTTCTTTGTGTTTATACCACCAGTTTCTTCTTCTTTGGTTAGGTTTCGAACGGTACCCAGATGCAAAATTTCGAAAATGCCACGTTAGTATGCGACTCAAAACAAAACAGCACAACTGTCATTTTTGACAGCGCTCACGGTGATATTAGCAAAAAGCATGGTCGGCGTTATCGCAAGATGGCGCATGTCATGACGTCATCTATGACGATTCAAGACACATCGTTATCGCGCCCACGTTAATACGGTACGGGTGTTAGCACGCTCAAATCGATTACAGCGTAACTCTGAATGCACCCTATATGTTTGGTATGAACGCGTCCTTTTAGCTCCCAATCGAATAACACATAAAAAATGCACCTATTAAAATGTTGCTTCGGAAAGCAGCCAAATATCTAAACATATTTAAAAACTTGTCAATTTTGTAAACAAAATGCAAAAATAGTAGTAACATATTTTGTATGACAAAATAACATTTGTATTTCCATTTGAAATCGTATATGTTTACGCTTGATCCCCTTACGAGATAAGCAGAGCTCAAGTTACCTCTTGAAGCTAATTTTGAGACTTTACATCATCTAAATAAAAGGTATATGGACAGATATCATTGATCATGGGTGTAACTAGAAGGAGGCTTACCACCTAGAGGCTCAGGTATCGTTAGTAATATTATGTTAGTATGTTGGAAAAGTTATAATACTAGAATGACTAATAATGTAATAGGTTTCCCCAGCCAGCTTCTCGATACTATCCCGAATAACACCCACCCGGTCCCTTATTTTAATGACTACGAGAAGCCAGCAAGTTACCTCCATGACCGCGAATACAAGAGAAGGGGGAGAAGAGAAGTGGAGGGCGACGTACAATACAATTACTGTAATACAAAACTTTACTAAGGCACGAATAACAACTTGTCACCTTAGTCGCCGCGACAATGTCTCGCAGAGTTTCACAGAATGAGATTTCTTACATTTTGCTTCACAACTAGGAAGCAAGAGATTTTAAGCCAAAAAAGAACGCTTTAATGAGCGATTACGAGGTGATATATAACCAAAACCAACGCACGACGACACCACAATGTGTGATAACGTATATTGTATCATATAAACGTGTGTTACATGTTCAGTATGATTCCATGCAATCGCTCTGTGAAACTCACCGAGAACCTTACCAAAACCCTTAACACACGAGTTAGTTTGGGGCCTGAGCAGTGGCGATGCACATAGCACATAGCTTTTAAGTTTATAATTAAATTTTCCCATTTTTTTAAATTATATTTAATGCTATTGCCTTATTCTAGGCACATATTAACTTTACTATAATTCTGCATAATTTAAGTATTTTATTTTTACAATCTTGTTCACTTCTCACACTACTTTCGAGATTTTGAAAGAATAAGATTTTTTGCCACACGCATCGTCACAGTTCACCTCAAATTTAGATTCACCGATACACAAGTATTCGAGAATATTGTAGTGATTACGAATACGGGCAGTTTTGGAAGCCGGCCCCAATCTCTCTAGAGTACTCTTAGACTATTGGCGCTACTTCTCTAAGCTACGGTCTATTCTTCTGTATGTTTGTGTGCACTCTATTACATATACAGCCTAGTCCGCAGCTCTGATCTAACCAGAATCGTTAGAACTTTAAGTAGATGTAGTAATATTATTTGTTAATTACAGTTATTTTTATTGCTTATTTATTTTGCAAGTTTATGAGTTCATAACATCTCTTTAAGACCCGATTTTTGACACTCAGTCCTCACCATAATACATGAAAGCACAAAAACACTATCATTTTATTAAATTATATTTTTATTCAATTGGAATCTGTACAATATCGAAATATGAATTAATCAGACATTTGTATAATATAAAATTACGAATAATTTCTTATAATTTACATCTATTTACGATATTTGCACACACAAACATACAGAATCGTCATCTACATATAAACACGACAGCTCACAGCATTATCCAGTCTATTAATAAAAACATTTCATTTTACATTATGTATACTGCGTCTAAAGTTATTGGGTATCGACACATCGACACTAACAAAACATTTCTTTTGCAATAAAAGCAAATATAATCGTGACTTATTATTGTTCTAATACATTTTATATTCATTATATTATATTTTTTTAAATATCGTCTTTCATTTTATACTTTTTTTTTAAATAAAACATAATAGTCCTTGCATTTTTTTGTCAATAAAAGTACGTCGAGTGTGTCGACACCCGAGTCTTCTACCTACCACCATATTGAGTCCACATTATATTAAAACATAATTTCACATGATTATACCACACACCGTTTGCGTAAATTAGTTAATACAACAAATACAATTAATATACATACATTTTATTGGTAATCAAAATTGGTGATTGTATAAAGGACATATAAACGAAACAAAAATACTAATTCCGTACAAACGAGCGCAGACTGAGGAATAAACTATCGTTCGTACAACTAGACGCGCCCGTCACTGTGGGCGAGGACGTCACGGGCTCCACGACACGAGCGGCGCGTCACACGCGAAGCGTACACTTTATGATTTGGTCAAGTACACGTAGTCGTGGAAGTAGAACAGTTTGTGTGGGCGGGCGCGCGCGGCTGCGGCCTGCTGCCCGGGGCCCGCGCGCCGCGGCCCGGCGCCGGGGGCCCCGGGCCCCGCCGGCGCGGCCCGCTCGTACGGGGTCGGCCGGACGCCGCGCTCCCGCCATGCCCCGCGTTACCTTGTACCCTGCGAACAAATCAATTAAAAGAGTGTCCATAGAGTATCTTTCCCGTTCTTCTCCATAGGAACCTATTACGCTTTGGGATGGGCAACTAGCATCATCTTTCTGACTGACCGACTGGTGAATGGTTTAATTGAAATAAATGCTTCAATTTGAGTAAAAATACTTGAAGGCGGTGTACCTGTGTGGTGAGCGGCTAGGAGAGGAAGGGGTTGGGTGTGTGACGCGTGTGTGGCGGAGACCATGGCGACGTGGAGCGCGGGGCCGCCACAGGGGCCGCGGGGGCCCAGGGGTCGACGCCGTTGCCTATCGCGGGCCCCAGCGGGGCCTGGGCCCCGGCAGCGGGGGCCGACGCACCGAAGGAAGGGGACGCCGTGCCGAAGTTGAGGCCCGTTAGACCCATCTGTTGTTGTTTTAGCTCGTTCATTGTTAGCCGCGCCTGAAAAATAGATATAAAAAAAAACATTATTATTCAATTGGAATATTCGTGGGCGCCATTAATAAGGGCGCGTTCCCACTATGTCGTGACGATTAATTTATCGTTGGAAAATTGTAGACGAAAGTCGTGGACGACAGTTAATCGTGTCGTCCTGTTGTGAACAAGTCCATTTTATTTATTTATTTCTTTTAGGAGGACTTGCAGACAAATAATAAAATAATTGCAATTTAGGTAACTATTAGCTAATTACAAGTCCACACATAAGGTAACTTAGTGCAATATATATATTATTGGTACACAAAACAAGGGGAGTGCTAAAAGAGTGAAGAGGTTAAAATAAACAAATAATTACAGTTTTAAAACTACTACAAACACTACAGAAAAGGAAATTAAGTTCAATTTTATGTGAAGTACAGTCTAAGTCTAAATCCATGTCAAAGTCTAGCCGCGATGCAATATCATTAAAAGTATGTGAGACCTACGCTGCTGCACATGGTCTTATCTATACTGCAAACAAAATGTGAATACATGGTCTTTGGGGTCGCCGGTAGGTGCCGGGCAAGTACACTCGAACTTGCCATAAACGGCACGCCAATACGCAGAGTGACTAAGTTTAAATATCTTGGGCATTTTCTTACCGACGACCTCAGTGACCATAGTGACATTGAGAGGGGGCGTAGGGCTCTGGCGGTCAGGGGTAATATGTTGGCACGAAGATTTGCTCGGTGTACTGACCAAGTAAAGATTACGCTTTTTAAAGCTTATTGTCAGAGCTTTTACACCGGGAATCTTTGGATCAACTACTCGAAAAGGTCGCTGGATGTTCTACGCGTCCAATATAACTATGTTTTTAGGATGTTGTTGCGACTGCCTCGGTATTGCAGTGCCTCGCAAATGTTCGCGGTAAACCATACTGATGGATTTCATGCCATCATCTGCAATAAAACGGCCTCACTTCTGAGCAGAATAAGGGGCAGTCGCAATAGCATCCTGAAGGCTGTGGCGGCAGATACTTCCTCGCCCATAATAAGGCAATTTGTGAGAAGACTTATACCATAGTTTCCACTTCTCGGTGTCGAGTTGATGGGAGGTCTTCTCATGAATTCGTCGTTAGTTTAAGTTACTAACAATAGTGTTTTAAGTGCAAACCTGTTACTAACAATTTATGGATCTCTTAGCTGTCCGAATTAAAATGATTTTATTTATTAAAGCTCCTCGCACTACGGATATGAAATGTGTTCCGTCTATAATTGGTTGTAGCAAATGGTACATTCAATAGTGGCCGTTGCCTTAAGCTCCTTTGGTTGGTTAGCCATTCGCTATGTTAGACAAGTAGCAGATGTCACTAATTTTGCGTCTGTGTTCAAGAGGTACAAAATTATAACGTTTACATCGGGCAATGTAGTCTGAAGTGTGCCGGTGTGCCTTGTGGTCTAAATATCTTAGGAATTTTCGTTGAATGCCTTCAATTCTAGATATGTAAATTTGGTACTGCGGGTTCCACACTTGGGATGCGTACTCGAGATGGCTACGCACGTATGCACAGTACAATATTTTGACTGTTTTTAGAGAGCGGAAGCAGGCCGACGCTCTCATAATAAACCCCATAGCTTTAGATGCTTTTTTTACAATGTAATCAATGTGTTTATCGTATAAGAGTTTGCTATCTTGGATCACTCCTAGGTCTCTAATGTAATCTATTCGGTTAATTGTCTGGTTTTCCAGTTTATATCCATTACCTAAATTGGTTTTATGTCGTGTATAACTCATATAACAACACTTCGATATGTTCAGCTGGAGGTTATTGCCAGAGCAATAGTCAACGAATCTATTTAGGTCATCCTGGAGTTGCTGCGTGTCCTCTAAGGTACGTATTTCTATGAGTATTTTCATATCATCTGAATATAGCAAGATGTTTGAGTTTTTAAAACAAGACTTGATGTCAGATATAAATATAACAAACAACAGAGGACCTAGGAGTGAACCTTGAGGTACCCCAGATGGCACTGTGGTCCACCCCGATATGAAGCCATGAAGAACAACGGCCTGCGTCCGATTCTCTAAGTAAGAACAAAACCAACGGAATAGATAACCATGTATACCAACAGCCTGTAGCTTCTGCAAAAGCACTCTGTGATCTATACGGTCAAAGCACTTGCTGTAGTCGGTGTAAATTACATCCACCTGTGCGCGCTGCTCCATCCCTCTTGATATAAAATGGTTAGACAAGATCAAGTTGGAAGTGGTGGATCGCTTACGTAAGAACCCATGCTGTTCATCACCCAAACTGTTTTGTACAGCTGAGTATACCTCGTCATAAACTACGCGTTCCAATATTTTAGAAAATAGGCAAAGCTTAGAGATGGGGCGGTAGTTTTCAACATTGGACTTGTCCTTTCTTATGTACAGGTGTGATAAATGCGGATTTCCAGATTTAAGGTACAGTTCCTTCGGATAACGAACGATTAAAAAGAATGCATATTGGCGTTAGCAAGGTCTCAGCACAGTTTACTATGAACAAGGGTGGAGTCTTGTCTGGTCCATCGGATTTAGAAAGGTCTAAAGTTTTTAGTAATTTAAGAACTTTGTCCCGGGACAAGCTAATGGAGATAATATGACTTGAGCTAGAGTAATCATCACCAGTTGCTGGGACCTCAGGATCAGGCGTGCCAGGGCTCAGAAAGGTAGTAATAAAATAACTAGAAAGTAAGTTGCTAATTGCCTCACCAGTGTCTGCAGACTGATCTTGATAGTGCATTATGTTAGGAAACGTGACATTGTTTTTCTTACTTTTTAGAAATGAGCAGAACACCTTTGGGTTGGTTTTAATTGAGGACTCAATATGTTCAATGTATTTATCAAAACATTCTTGTTCTACTGTAATTGCCCTACTGCGCAGTAAAGAGAATGAATTGTAGTCAGATAAGTTACCATACATTTTAAACTTGCGATGGTATTTGTATTTTTCCTTTAAACATTTTACTAAAGCGCTATTATACCAGGGTGGGTGCAGTGAATTTTAATACACAAGCCCCGTCTCTTTAAACGACACGATAATCTGTCGTCACGACATAGTGGGAACGCGCCATAAGGTTGCACTTTACTGTTCAACAAAAATTAAGGATGTTATGTTGTTGAACAAGATCCTCCATTCCTTGGGAGACAAAAAACATTTTTTTTGCTTCTACAAGCGTTGGTTGATATACAGTTAAGAATATTACAATTTTTTTTAGTTTTAGTGTTGTATGTATAATTTATGAAAGATATTGTAGACATTGATTTCAGCATATTATAGGTTTAATAATATAATAGCTTGAAATCGCCAACCCGATTTCGAGCATGCGTGGTGATCAATGCACGCGCCTTCTCTGTATGAGAAGAGGCTTTGCCCTGCAGTGGGACAATAATAGGGTGGTGTTATTACAAGACGAAAGTCATGTACAAGTCACACGTCTTGCTGAGTTCAATCCACATTGAAAGGTTTTCTTGAAGTGGTGAAGGAGTAAGTCGACCTAGGGCTAGTTGCAACTTTGTTGTTGTTACTTTGCAGTCAAGTTTTCTCTTCACCTATCTCGCAATGTTTGAAGACTAACACCCGATGCGTCCTGCCCGTCATGACCACGGTGCCGAAATTTGGACACAAAGTCAGGCCGGTCGATAAGTTTGGACAAACAGTCGGGCCGGTCCACAAAATTGGACAGACAGTTGGGCCGGTCCACAAATTTGGACACACAATTGGGCCGGTCCACAAAATTGGACAGACAGTTGGGCCGGTCCACAAATTTGGACACACAGTCGGGCACACAGTTGGTACGGTCCACAAATTTGGACACACAGTCGGGCCGGTCCACAAAATTGGACACAGTTGGGCCGGTCCACAAATTTGGACACACAGTTGGTACGGTCCTGAAATTTGGACACACAGTCGGGCCGGTCCACAAAATTGGACAGACAGTTGGGCCGGTCCACAAATTTGGACAGACAGTCGGGCCGGTCCACAAAATTGGACAGACAGTTGGGCCCGTCCACAAATTTGGACACACAGTCGGGCCGGTCCACAAAATTGGACAGACAGTTGGGCCGGTCCACAAATTTGGACACACAGTCGGGCCAATCCACAAAATTGGACAGACAGTTGGGCCCGTCCACAAATTTGGACACACAGTCGGGCCGGTCCACAAAATTGGACAGACAGTTGGGCCGGTCCACAAATTTGGACACACAGTCGGGCCAATCCACAAAATTGGACAGACAGTTGGGCCGGTCCACAAATTTGGACACATAGTCGGGCACACAGTTGGTACGGTCCACAAATTTGGACACACAGTCGAGCCGGTCCACAGAATTGGACACAGTTGGGCCGGTCCACAAATTTGGACACACAGTTGGTACGGTCCAGAAATTTGGACACACAGTCGGGCCGGTCCACAAAATTGGAAAGACAGTTGGGCCGGTCCACAAATTTGGACACAGTCGGGCCGGTCCACAAAATTGGACAGACAGTTGGGCCGGTCCACAAATTTGGACACACAGTCGGGCCGGTCCACAAAATTGGACAGACAGTTGGGCCGGTCCACAAATTTGGACACACAGTCGGGCACACAGTTGGTACGGTCCACAAATTTGGACACACAGTCGAGCCGGTCCACAAAATTGGACACAGTTGGGCCGGTCCACAAATTTGGACACACAGTTGGTACGGTCCAGAAATTTGGACACACAGTCGGGCCGGTCCACAAAATTGGACAGACAGTTGGGCCGGTCCACAAATTTGGACACACAGTCGGGCCGGTCCACAAAATTGGACAGACAGTTGGGCCGGTCCACAAATTTGGACACACAGTCGGGCCGGTCCACAAAATTGGACAGACAGTTGGGCCGGTCCACAAATTTGGACACACAGTCGGGCCGGTCCACAAAATTGGACAGACAGTTGGGCCGGTCCACAAATTTGGACACACAGTCGGGCCGGTCCACAAAATTGGACAGACAGTTGGGCCGGTCCACAAATTTGAACACACAGTCGGGCCCGGGGCGCGGGTGTCGTGTCACTGACCGGCGGCGGCTGCGCGAACATGAGGCCGGGGCGCGGCGGCGGCGCGGGCGCGAAGGGGTTGTGTGCGGCGGGCGCGGGCTCGGGCGCCGGGGCTGGTTGTAACAGCCGGTCCAAGTTCACCAGCGACGAGTTCTCGCCCAGGAACGCCGACGGAGACTTCTTGATGGCACCCGAGCTGCCTACGAGAGGGGACGACGGTTTCGGCGTTAGGTTGTCGCCTGAAAAGATAAAAAATACTTGTCAATCACCATACTTCTCTCGCTCGATGTGTGTAATATTGGTCTAAGTCATGACACACCGACGTGACATAACTTCGCCTTACGTCGCACAACAATTGATTTAATTAAAAGAGAAGAGTTTGCAATGCTTTGAATCATTAAATCATTATACATAATGATAATACATCCAGTAAAATTCCCAAATACTTAAGTCGCCGTCCAGAGTCACGCTATTCCTGTCACTTAGCTATAGTATGGTATAACGGACATACATTCACAACTCCACGTCTGAGCGCGTTTGCCTATCACTTTTTGGTGTATTGGAGTGACATAGTGAGTATAATTTAATTTTCACCACTCCCGCACGAAAGAAGTGTCTTTCCTCTACGAAAACAGTGAGGAAAGTTGGTTTTTCCTCACTGTTTGAACAGTGAGGAAAGTAATGATCCCGTTCAGAAACTAACCTTGCCTGATTTTTTTATGTTAAGTTTCAAAGATATTTTAAAAAATAAATAATTTTATGCTTAGAATAGAAATATTTATAAGTTAAGATTAATGTTTTTTATAAAATTTATCAAATTATTGTAAGTGTATAAGTTCAGAAACATTAAAAAAGTTTAATAAAATTTTGAAAAAATTACATCCTCAAATTTAGGATTATAATTTTTGAAGGCACTCAAACAAAGAAGCCTGTGGAAGAAGCCTGTGAAAGAAGTAGTTAGAAAAATATCTTTGAAACTTAACATAAAAAAATCAGGCAAGGTTAGTTTCTGAACGGGATCATTACTTTCCTCACTGTTCAAACAGTGAGGAAAAACCAACTTTCCTCACTGTTTTCGTAGAGGAAAGACACTTCTTTCGTGCGGGAGTGGTGAAATAGTTATTTATCCAACATGTGAGGAAAGTTCGTTTTTCCTATGAGTTTTGATTTTGAACAAAACGAATAGCAAATGAACTTGCTCACATGTTGCATACAAAACTTTTCACCACTCCCAGCAAGAAAGTATTCAGCCATCATAGGTAAATAAATTAAATAGTCACAAAGCAAATCAAAGGAGATTGCCACGGAGCAGGTCCCTTTTGTGGTAACGAGTGCCTGATTTTAATAATAACCAAAAATTTTTTTTTTTTTTTTTGTGTACAGGGTATTTTTTATACAATTTATTTCATCCTGGGAATAAAGATAAAGTTAATTAATAGTTAAACATTACGTCGACATCCGTTTGATTCAATGTAGTCTGTGGTTTGATTGGCATACAAAAAAAAGTTGCCAGGTATCAAAGAATTTAATAACTAAAGCTATATTTTAATCAATTGAGTAATCGATATTAATTAAAACGATATTAAATAATAAAAAAAAAACTATTATTTTTTATTTAATTATATATAACCTATGGGCAGTTTACATCTCAATTAGATCTCAACATTTGACAACTTCAACGCTACTGTGTTAGTATTTTGTTTTAGGACGATGAGATAGAATGATGTTATCCCTGTCCTTTTATACGTATTATTGTACCATATATATCTGAAATGAACAACAATACGTGTACGCCAAATATGAGTTTATGTAAAGTATTCTTGTATTCTTGATGACGAACACTATTGGATAAATAAACAATGCTCATAGTCGATGCGAGTAAAACCGATGGAACAATGACAATAATAGGTTGCTTAAACTCATAATACTCATTGATAAATAATAAATGTTCAGAAAAGTAATAGACACAAAAATAATAGCCATGTTTATTTAGATAACTCCTTAGTAGAAAAGTAGTTTTTATCGATTGATCTATAACGATTTATTAATAAATTATAAAAAAAAATATCTGGCAACATTTACTTGTGCATGTCACAGAACTCGCAGACTTCGTTCTGTGCACAGACTACATAGAGATACTTACGTATGTTCTGTGGTTCGTTACGTGCGTCATTGCTTTGTTTAGATACTTTGAGTTTTAAATTCCATAATCTTTTACTTAGTTATTATTTACGATACGTGCTTTTTCTGCTACTACCGAGTTGAGCTATTAAGTTCCTGAAGTGCATTACGTTTTGTGAGATATTTGACTCTTAGTGCTACAACAGAAAAACAATTATATCTCTTGAACCAGGGTGAATAAATTAAAAATGGTTTCTGATTATGAAAATACTATGTTTTTACTATTATTTAAAATAAAAATCTTCAGGGCACAACAATTTTCCAGTGGGACCCAACTTTCCTTACAAATCGGGCAATCTCCTTTTTTTTTTATATCTTTAATACTTAACATAAAAAAATCAGGCAAGGTTAGTTTCTGAACGGGATCATTACTTTCCTCACTGTTCAAACAGTGAGGAAAAAACAACTTTCCTCACTGTTCAAGCAGTGAGGAAAAACCAACTTTCCTCACTGTTTTCGTAGAGGAAAGACACTTCTTTCGTGCGGGAGTGGTGAAATAGTTATTTATCCAACATGTGAGGACAGTCCGTTTTTCTTATGAGTTTTGATTTTGAGTCTTGAGCGAACGAAGGATTGAAAAATAGAATCACGAGCGCAGCGAGTGATTATAAATTTCAATCCTGAGTAAGCGAAAGACTCAAAATCAAAACTCATAAGAAAAACGGACTGTCCTCACATGTTGGATAAATAACTATTTCACCACTCCCGCACGAAAGAAGTGTCTTTCCTCTACGAAAACAGTGAGGAAAGTTGGTTTTTCCTCTGTGTTTAACAGTGAGGAAAGTAATGATCCCGTTCCGAAACTAACCTTGCCTGATTTTTTTATGTTAAGTTTTAAAGATATTTAAAAAAATAAAGAATTATTTTGATTTGCTTTGTGTCTATTTAATTTATTTACCTATCATGACTGAATACTTTCTTGCTGGGAGTGGTGAAAAGTTTTGTATGCAACATGTGAGCAAGTTCATTTACTATTCGTTTTGTTGAGTCTTTCGCTTACTCAGGATTGAAATATATATAATATAATCACTCGCTGCGCTCGTGATTCTATTTTTCAATCCTTCGTTCGCTCAAGACTCAATACCAAAACAAAACAAAACTCTCTCTCTCTTATCAAAACTCATAGGAAAAACGAACTTTCCTCACATGTTGGATAAATAACTATTTCACCTTAGCACCTCAAACAAGCAGGTTTTGCTGTCAAAAAACAGTGACCAAAATTCGATTTTGCTGCGAGCGAGACAAAGCAACTTTTTTTTTTTTTTTTTTAATTCCGATAGCAGTGTTGGGCGTACTCACAAAATTTTAAAGATTTGAACTTCAATTAGTTTTGTCACTTTCACTTCGATACGAAACAAGCGAGAGAGAAACAAGTCGATTCGAAGTTCGAATTCAAAACTCCATACCTACCGACTAGGCCCAAAAAAGAAACAAACAATAAAACGTTCTTATTTAGGTACATAAAACATTATAAAATTGCAATTCATCTGTTAAGGTTTTATTTAAATTCTGTTTTATTAAATTTTTGGAACGAAGTTCTTAAGCGGCTTGCGGTAAGAGTGCAGTGGCAGAAATCGTCACGCGAAAAGGCGCTTGCGACTGTCTTCTTCTAACTCAAAGAGAAAGAAAGACGGAGAGAGATAGTAAGTGTGAATTTGGTCGAAATGAAAATCCAAGATGGCGGTTGCGAAAATTTTCACATTTTTCATAATGGGTGTCGCTTTCATAGTTTTCAAGGGTGCCAAAGTCGATCGTAAGGTCAAAATGTAAATCCAAGATGGCGGCTGCGGAAATTTTCAAATTTTTCTTCATGGGTATCGTTTCTATGGTTTTCAAGGTTGCTAATGCCGATAGTGAAGTCAAAATGTAAATCCAAGATGGCCGCTGCGAAAATTTTCAAATTTTTCTTCATGGGTATCGTTTCTATGGTTTTCAAGGTTTGCTAAAGTCGATAGTGAGGTCAAAATATAAATCCAAGATGGTGGCTGCAAAATACGAGGTGATGAAGATTATGTAAAAAAAAACCTTGTCCGATCCGAAAATGGGCATATGGTACTGCAGTAACATTATTATACAGTATTTTTTTGATTATTATTGATACTAAAAAACGTTATTGGTATTTAAAATTCACATTTTTAGTTCCAAAATTACCCCAAATCCATAAAAAAATTGCAAAACTCATAACTTATGACTTTTAGACACCCGCTAAACAACGGCCGCCGCCCGCACCAAATGAAAAATTCGGTCAAATTCACCATTGAAAAAAAATGTGGGAATTATTTTATCTTTTTTCCTGAAAATTTCTACATAAATATGCTAACAATACGATACCTAACAACACCCTCACGGATCGGACAGGGTTTTTTTTTACATGTTGTATGTTCTCGCTGCTGAGGTGAAAAATTGTATGTGTTACACGAGAGCAAAGTTATTTGCATCTCGTGTCTTTGAAAAATCTTTGTATATTTGAAAAATCAACACTCGCAGCTAAAAACGACTTTGCTCTCTTGTTGCACAAATAACTATTTCACCTCAGCACCTCAAACAAGCATGTTTTGCTGTCTAAAAACAATGAGCAAAATTCGATTTTGCTGCGAGCGTTAGACAAAGTAACTTTTTAATTATTTTTTTTAAATGCCGAGAACAGTGTTGAGTCTACTCACAAAATTCTAAAGATTTGAACTTCAATTTGTTTTGTCTCTTTAACTTCGATATGAAAAAAGCAAGAGATATAAACAAGTCGATTCGAAGTTCGATTTCAAAATTAAGTAAGTAAGAATTCCATACCTACCTACTAGGCCCAAAAAAGAAACAAACAATAAAACGTTCGGATGCACATAAAACCTTAAAATTGCAAATCATCTGTTAAGGTTTTATTTAAATTCTGATTTATTAAATTATTTGGAACAAAGTTCTTTAAGCGGCTTGTGGTAAGAGTGCACACTGGCAGAAATCGTCACGCGAAAAGGCACTTGCGACTGTCTTCTTCCAATTCAAAGAGAAGGAAAGACGGAGAGATAGAAAGTGTGAATTTGGTCAAAATGAAAATCCAAGATGGCGGTTGCAAAAATTTTCACATTTTTCGGGTTCTAAAGCCGATCATGAGGTCAAAATGTAAATCCAAGATGGCGTCTACGAACATTTTCAAATTTTTCTTCATGGGTATCGTTTCTATGGTTTTCAAGGTTGCTAAAGCCGATAGTGTAGTCAAAATGTAAATCTAAGATGGCGGCTGCGAAAATATTCAAAATTTTCTTCATGGGTATCGTTTCTATGGTTTTCAAGGTTGCTTAAGCCTATAGTGAAGTCAAAATAAAAATCCAAGATGGCAGCTGAATAATTATCACATTTTTCGTCATGGGTGTCGTTTTCATAGTTTTCGGGGGTGCTAAAGCCGATAGTGAGGTCAAAATATAAATCTAAGATGGTGGCTGCAAAATACTGATGAATACTGGTGATGCAGGACCATATGCCCTTTTCGGATCGGATAAGGTTTTTTTTTACATAATCTTCTTATGTAAAAAAAAACCTTATCCGATCCGAAAAGGGCATATGGTACTGCAGTAACATTACGAAAGAGTATTTTTTTAAAATTATTATTGATAGTAAAAAAGTTATTGGTATTTAAAATTCACATTTTTAGTTCCAAAATTACCCCAAATCCATTAAAACTTTGCAAAACTTATAAGTTATGACTTTTAGACACCCGCTAAATTACGGCCACCCCCGCACCAAACGTAAAATTCGGTAAAATTCACCCTTGAAAAGAAACGTGGGGTCTTTTTACTTTTTTCCTGAAAATTTCCACATAAATATGCTCACAGTACGATACCTTACAACACCCTCACGGACCGGACAGGTTTTTTTTTTACATGTTGTATGTTCTCGCTGCTGAGGTGAAAAGTTGTATGTGTTACACGAGAGCAAAGTTATTTGCATCTCGTGTCTTTGAATCCCTCGCAGCGCTCAGGATTCTAAATCCTTCGCTTACTCGGGATTCAAAATCAACAATCGCAGCAAAAAACAAACCTACCGTACTTGAATTTAAATTTTAATATCTTTTATGCCTTAAAAAACACATAAGGCAAATAAATTAAAGTAAATATTGTAAAATAACGAATTTTAACTATGAACTTCTTATTGCGTTTGGCTGTATGGCTCATTTTCTTTGCCTTAATATAGATACATTTATGAGTAGATACGTTAATGCTCTAGTGCACAAAATTCGATTTTGTGCAGCCTATATCCTGCACAAATAAGCACTTTCAGAGCATGAGAAGTGAAAATAACTATTTCACTTCTCATGCTCTGAAAGTGCTTATTTGTGAACGTTTAAAGGACTGTATTGCAGCCAATGGAGACCCCATTACTGCTGGCTGCAATACAGTCAATCGGAACCGAGTTCATATGATTAAATGTTGCTCTTACCTAACGCGGTGAGGTCGAAGGGGTCTGCCTCGGCGTTGTTGTTGTGGTTGGTGCGCGGGCGCTGCGACAGCGCGTCGAACTGCTCGAGCTCGGAAGAGGACGGAGACGATAGCACGGACACGGGAGACTTGCCCTGGAAGCACAATGTTGACATGTCGATATCTTTCAAACTCCCTGCATGGAGATTCACACAAACATTATTCTATGTTATACGGGAATAATGTAGCACTCTATCAGTGAAATAATTTTAGTAATCAGAGCAGAATTTCCCCAGTTTATCTTCTACAAACATACACAAATAGTTTCAGTACCTCTTTACAAGTTGAAAAAATAATAAAGAGCCTATCTCAGTGTTTACGTGTCACGTGACAATAAAATAGGCTTAAAACAATAATAATCAAGTTACAATCATAGCATTACACTCAGTTCTAGCGTTACTATGAAAACTTTTGTACATCAGTATCTTACCATAGCGTCGTCAAATAAACCAAAATCCAACTGCGAGGACTATTGAAATAAAATAACAAAATAATGTTCATTTTAGGGTAAAATAAGAACCAGCTATCTAATTACGCAAAACATTTTCGTAAACGATTACGACAAATCTGTTTCATTTTGACAGTTCAACAACATTCATTGCGTTATTTACGTTGTTGAGCAGATTTTATTTCGAACTTATGAAGCATTAGATTAGCAATTTGTTTCAAAACTATTCAAATTCCGATTGATCGTTTACGTAATTAGGGTACTGTTTCACTAAGGGCCGATTTTTCTATCCTCACATAAATCGCGGAATAGTTATCTAGCGTATAAAATTATCTGGCTGTTTATCAGGCGAATACATATTATTTTAAATTTTTCAATCGTATACTCAAACTCAAAGCATTTATTTCAATTAAACCATTTACAGGCACTTTTGAATTGTCAAGGGGTCGGTCAGTCAAAAATATGAAGCTAGTTGCCCATTCCAAAGCGTAGTAGGTACCTATGGAGAAGAACGGGCAAGAAACTCCACGGACACTCTTTTAAATAAAATATAAAATTGATACAAAATATTGGTTACATCATTCATTTTGAAATTATGCATGTGAGAACAATGTAATAAGACGTGCACGTTCGTAAAAGCGTCCGTAATAAAAAGAAAAAAAGAATCATTCAAAAACTTAAAATAAATTAAAATAAGCCATGGCAGCTAAGAGATGACCAGTCCCAACTGACGGCGCCCGTTCACGAACATGACGCATGGATCAGCACCATTCAGCTCAACCATTTTGAAGGGAGCTAAATGATCCAACACACACGCCACCATCAGCGAGACATTTGAGTGAGCATGACATACTCACAGCCGCCAGGGCACATTCAAGTCAATGAAATACTACATATTACCCGGTAAATGGTAGCTCTTTAGTACATAGTACTCACACCTGTGCTATGCAATTATATAATACAAAGGAAATTGAGTTTGTACAATACAAAAATGGTCTTACAATCTTCAGCAGCTCCATCAGTATTTACAAAAAGTTAATCAGTGTGTATGTCAATTAGTTGTGGAGCAGGACCAGCACTGAGCCAAGCATTTTTATCAGTGATGTAATCCCCCAACTTATAATATGCCTGCCTACATAGTGTGCGTTTTATACAAGATTTGAATTTCGTCTCATTAAGTTGAAGTATGTGGGGAGGAATTTTATTATAACATTTTAAACAGTACCCCATGAAAGATGAGTCTACCTTAGCCAGTCTGAAACCTGGTTGTACTAATAGGTCCCTATTTCTTGTACTATAATTATGTCTATCACCTCTTTTACTAAAAAGATGTAAATTTTTTCTTACGAACATGATGTTTTCATAGATATATTGACAAGGTACCGTCATGATGTTAATATCCTTAAACAGTTCCCTAAGAGAGGCGCGCCTGCGGAGATAATAATATTATCTGTGGTCTGTGTTAATCAACTTCACACTATATAAGTGCAAACACTATATAGATGCACAGTTAAAGTACTCAACATTTGATTCTTTTAACGTCGATATACAGGGTGTTTGGCGCATGGACCGACACAATTTTTTCAGGGATTTGGGAGGTCATTAGCTAGGTTCTACCCATACACCCTTTGTCCCAAATGTCACGGTTGGTTACAAATGATTATTTTTTTAAAATGAAAAAAATTCCCAAAATGTGTCCTTTAATTTGAAATAACTTTTTTGTTTGTGGGTGTAGTGGCACAAAACAAATTTTGTTGCATTCTCCAAAGTCCTTTAAATCTAAAAACATCTTTGTTTTATACAACTGGTTTCAAGAAAATTCCTTACAAGCTTCCAAAGTTAATTTTTGTATTTAGTGAATGAAATTTTACAACTTCTAAATTAATTATAAAAAAAACTAAAAGCTATTTTGAACTTAGCTAGAACCTAGCTAATGACCTCCCAAATCCCTGAAAAAATTGTGTCGGTCCATGCGCCAAACACCCTGTATATACTACAGCTGTGAATTTTTCACAAATCCAAGTCCGACCATTGAGCTGACGACACACACACACACACACACACTTGACTGTAACAATAAGTTTGCACTTAAAGCTTAATATTTCGCCAGAGATAAGTTACACAAGAATTAATTCTAAGCTTGTGAAACCAAACAAAACACTTATGATTGATGGTCCTAGTTTATCAATTATAACTTCCAGTTACAGCTATATGTAAGCGGGCACGCCCTTTATGCCTGGAGGATTTTATTTAGATATTGTTTACGTTTAGTCAAATTTCTAGTTTTCGATATTTTTGGTTGATATATTGGCGTGTGCTAGCTGACATATTATGGCTATTAATTTATAATTTAAATTATGTTTTGTGTTGCGTAATGTAAATTATTTAGCGTACTAAACAGCCCGCCGGGCCGCGGGACCGCCTCCCCGCGCCTGTCTGATGTAACTTTGACGTTCGGAAAGTGCTGATTCTCAGCCTAGTTTGAATAAATGACTTTTGAATTTATGATTTATAGTAACAAGGCCACCCATATCTGTGCATCGTTGTTTTGCTTTTTTATAATATTTAAAGTGTTATATGTTATTACAATTACCTAACGCAATTGTCTTAAGTTTTGTCTCCTATATCGAGTATTTGATAGATCTGATAGGAGTATGTACTTACATGCATTCCTGCGACAGGGGCCCAGGGGTCGGGTGGCGCGGCCGCAGGGGCCCAGGGGTCTTTCGCTGGGCTACCCACCGCTGACCACGCGTCTGATGATGTTTCCTGCACATAACAGAGGTTAATTAAATAATATAACTTTGTTTGAGTACTAATATTGGTCTAGCATTTGTTTCATAAAAAGAAATTAGCATAATATGGCACTACACATTATGAATATAAATCAGAATACTTTCACACCAAAACCTTCAAACGTCAGTGCAAGGAAGAACTCATATGGTAGTTAAATTGCCTTTATAACCAAATTCATGTTACGAACAGCATTACATACAGTTCTAGCTTAACTCAAGCTTCCTTTAAACATCTTACCATTGAGTCGGCAAATATACCAAATTCCAACTGCATAGGCTGATATAATAAAAACAAAACCAGTAAAGTTTCACAAAATAATGTTTCTAAATTAGTTTTCGCATCTCTGAAATATTTGTCTTTAATGGTTTCTGGAACGAACTCAATACAATTTTTTTTTTTTACATATTGACAAGCGCGTTTAACCTGCTATGATTGGTTAAATCAGTTATCAACAGCCAATCACTTTTCTTCACTTGCGTTTAATTTTGACGTGTCGATTATTTTCGTTCCAGAAACCAGGCGTATAGCTTTAGATATTCATGGGATATTTTATATTATTATTTCGTCTTATTTATGACCTTTTGGTCTTATTATCCGCGACTATTTGCTACGTTTTTTGTTTGAAGTGGCAAAAAGAATATGACCCAAGTCCTACCGACAGGAAATATGAAAGAATTTACCTTCGTTATTTACTCTACCGGGGGCAAATGAGGTGGTGCTCATACAGCAGTATTATTTGAATATAACTTCAATGTGAGAAAGAGATGAAGCTTTACAGGAGGTATAGCTCCATCTCTTTCCCACTGTGAAGCAATATTAAAATAATACTGCTATAGAGCTGTTGTTTTTTAGTTTTAATTTCAGGGTCTACATTATTATATTATGTTAAAAGGTAAAATCAATGCCTGTCCCGTACCGGGCGCGGCTGGTCGCGGCCGGGCCAGGGCCCCGCGGGCGCGCCCAGCGACACGTCCAGCAGGTCCAGCAGGTGCGACTGCGCCGGGCCCTTAGCGGGCGGGAGACCGTCGGCTGTCCTGCAGAAGGAAAAATGGATTAGTTTGTGAGCCTGTATATAGGCTAACAGCATTCATTCCGTTTGTCGATTGACTTCAACAAGGACTCATCTGTGATGACGTATTGGGGATGTAACGTTTATTTTCCCCAAATTGTTCTCTTTTGTGTTTGTATTTTTTCTTTGCGTAATATTTTACGGCGAATAAACGTATTTTCTTTCTTTTTTGTTTCAGGTAAAACAAAACAAAAAATGTTGAGATTTCAAGAATTCCCGTGAGTTGCCTGAAATACATGCGGTCTACGAGGGCTGCCTTTTAAGTCGTGCCGTTTGCAAACCTCACGCAATTATTAAAAAAAAAAAACATATGGCTTTTTCGTCTTTTTGAATTTAGAATTCAAAAACAAAAGAATGTTGATGTCGAATAGTTTTATTGTAGCGTCTATTCAAAGGTGACAAGTGAGTGCGATAATTTTCTACAACTTTCAAAGGGGATTAACGCAACTGCAGTGCTTTGAGAAGATCACTTCTCTGTTTAGTGATGCAGCACCATGTCTTAGGACTGTAGAACGCTGGTATTTAGAATTTCATCGTGGCCACTCTAGCTTCAGTGACAAGCCACGTGAAGGTCGTCCAAAAACCGCCATGACGCAAGAGAATATCGACGCCGTGCGGCAGCTAATCGTCGAAGATCGTCATGTGACATACCGTGAAATAGAGGCAGCCGTGGGCATTTCAGGGATCCAAAAAATCCTACACGAAGAACTCGGCGTAAGAAAGTTGATTTCTCGTTGGATACCACATTTGCTTAACGACGACCAAAAAGCAGCTCGTGTTAGATGGTGTCGCAAAACTGCAGCGATTCAACCGAGGAAAGTCAAAACACGTTTATGATATCGTTAGTGGTGACGAGTCTTGGATATATGCTTACGATCCAGATTCCAAGCAGCATTCAACTGTCTGGGTCTTCCAAGATGAGCCAAAACTGACCAGTCATACGGTCACGGAGCACTTAAAAAAAATGGTTGTCTCGTTTGTGGCAAAGGGTTGTCACGCCACTATTGTACTAGAAGATGCGATCTGTTCTTCGAACAGTGGTATACCACTGTTTGTTTGCCACAAGTCATCACAGAGATTCGAAAAACAACTCAAGACGTCGTATGGATACTGCACCATGACAATGCAAGTTCGCACGCCGCCAGCGATACAAAGATGTGAAAATTTTAGATCACCCGCCTTACAGCCCTGACTTGAGCCCTAACGATTTTTTTTCGTTCCACAAAATTAAGCAGTCTTCGTGGTCAACGTTTCAGCTCACCCGAAGAAGCTGTTGACGCATACAAATCAGCCATTTTGACTACCCCCACTTCGTGGTGGAATAGATGTTTTAAAAACTGGTTCGAACGCATGCAAGTGTTAAATATCGCAGAGAATTCTTTGAAAAACAATAAATGGTAATAATCTATTAGATTGTCTATACTTATTTCTAACGACACAACTTAAAAGGCAGTCCTTGTATTAATGGATAAGTAATTGAGTCTCAAAATATATTATCTGGTTGCCACAAAAAATACACAAAAAAAAAACCTATCAAGTGCGAGTCGGACTCGCACGTCGATAAACGTACGTTGTAAAAACGCCGAAAAAAACACCTTTCTTGTATGGATAAGGAATTTTTAAGTTTATTTTATAGGCAGTGTATAGAGTGCCGCTAGAAGCACTCTATCCCTATCGGATAAAGTGCCGCTAGCGGCATAATAGTGGCGATGCCTCAGCTCGGCTAAAGTGCCGTAACCATTGCATTGTCATTTGTTATTTTATTTGATGGTTGAGGTTAGTTCGCTGTAAAACCCAAAAAAATACATCGGATCATTGTGGAAACGGGTTAGAATTTTCCTCCTGAATCATAATTTTAAGTATTTTTATTACAAAGCTACATGACATGTAGTATACATTGTACAAAGTTGATACGACAGAGGGGCTTTCCTTTAAACTGCCTATACTAGGTACCATTTTCAAGCTGTACCAAAAAGCAATTAAATAGGAGAAGTAGTTTAGTCGCAAATGATTTTTTAAGTTTTTGCTCCGTTTGAACACGATGTATCTTTCCTAACAGCTGATTATGTCTATACGCATAGGTCATCCACCTTAAAACGATAAATCTGAGTTTAGCCTACGATGCGTTGTTGTCGCTCTGACGCAAGTCACAAGTACAACCAAATATTTTTCGCTAAAAAAATAACCAAAGAAAACAAGAGAGAGAGAATCATAGCAAAACATCCCGCGCGTAAAAGAAATAGAAATAGGTCAGTGTGTTGTTATTGCATCCTAGATCCTTGCGATCGGTAAGTGGGGGCAGTGGGGCCTCAGTGCGCCGACGCTATCCTTTCGGAACGTATGTTACGTAACACGGAAGCTCCTGCGGCTCTTTTGTTTTGCCGAACACGCGCGCAGACAATTGTAATTTTGTTTTGTTATTGTGATAGGACACTAAATAAGTTTATGACTCTCTTTTTTTATTGTGACAGGACGCGTAACATCGGATTATTATTATTTAGTGTTAGTGTTTTTTTTTTTGTGATTGACTGTTTTTTGTTGTGATAGGACACGTAATTAAAGTTTGGTTGTGTGTGAGTGTATTTAAAATACAATTGTTGAAATAAAAAATAGGATTATTATAGCATTTCACAAATTAAAGTGCGCAACGAACAGTGATTTAATTAGAAAAATAAATAACAATTTTCTCCGTCGGTATAATTTGTGCATTCATGTGAATGCAGGACACATCGAGAGTTAAAAAATGTTGTGTTTTTGTTGTGATTGTTGTTGTGTGCGTACTTACTTCAAAACCGTACCTATCATAAAAGCCGAGCGAATGCCTAAGCCACCGCTCGCGCCACCGCCCCGGCCGCCCGCCTTGACACGAGTCACGAGATAACACACGCCGTGGTCCGGCGCGCGCGCGACGTTGTCGCTTTGTTACCTAAGTATCTAAGGTCAGTTAAATTTATTTACACAGGGTGGTTGCGTTTTACTCTGATTTGTAAGCCATTTAGTTTGTTTGAAAAAAAAAAAAAAAAAAAAAACATTTTTGATGCTTTTTATTTTTAAACCGTATTGAATTAATACTAAACACGTATAGTATACGTAGTGTAATTTAATGCCGCTCTGTCATTATCAACTCTGTATACTACTTTTATACATCCCCTTTACGACCGCGAACCCTCGAAAAATCTAAATTTCTCCTACTCAACAACTACTACTAGGGACGTGTTTGGCACTGACTGTATTACATTCGGTCTGAGACACTCCATGCACCCGTAGAACCAACACCGCGGCCACGCGGCCGCAGGAGCCGCCCGCGCCGCGAGTCTGTGCAGGCGGACCGCTTCTTCGCGGAGGGAGGCTTCTAGTCTGGAGGGGACGGGGAGTGAGGGTGGTAGGTCGTGAGGGTGGCGTAGGGATTATTAGAAATGGATTGGACCGTCTGTTTGCTCGCGACGGATGGTCCACGCTACGTAATGGTGCTCTTTGATATATCTGTCCGTCCGTCGCGAACGTTCCTCTAAGGCAGCAGACGGCCTTCGAGTCCAGATATTTGTTGATCGTTAAAGAGTCAGAAGTTTTTAGGGTGCCTCTGTCGACTTTGTGGACTTCCTCGGCCCCTGGGCGCTACTCACCGGAAGTCCTGCTGCGACTGGCTGATGGCGAGCTGCAGGCGCACGTCGTCGGAGCGGCGCCGCCTCTCCTCGCGCTCGGCCTCCTCGCGCGACATGGCGAGCGCCAGCTGCAGTAGTACGGCGCGCTACTCACCGGAAGTCCTGCTGCGACTGGCTGATGGCGAGCTGCAGGCGCACGTCGTCGGAGCGGCGCCGCCTCTCCTCGCGCTCGGCCTCCTCGCGCGACATGGCGAGCGCCAGCTGCAGTAGTACGGCGCGCTACTCACCGGAAGTCCTGCTGCGACTGGCTGATGGCGAGCTGCAGGCGCACGTCGTCGGAGCGGCGCCGCCTCTCCTCGCGCTCGGCCTCCTCGCGCGACATGGCGAGCGCCAGCTGCAGTAGTACGGCGCGCTACTCACCGGAAGTCCTGCTGCGACTGGCTGATGGCGAGCTGCAGGCGCACGTCGTCGGAGCGGCGCCGCCTCTCCTCGCGCTCGGCCTCCTCGCGCGACATGGCGAGCGCCAGCTGCAGTAGTACGGCGCGCTACTCACCGGAAGTCCTGCTGCGACTGGCTGATGGCGAGCTGCAGGCGCACGTCGTCGGAGCGGCGCCGCCTCTCCTCGCGCTCGGCCTCCTCGCGCGACATGGCGAGCGCCAGCTGCAGTAGTACGGCGCGCTACTCACCGGAAGTCCTGCTGCGACTGGCTGATGGCGAGCTGCAGGCGCACGTCGTCGGAGCGGCGCCGCCTCTCCTCGCGCTCGGCCTCCTCGCGCGACATGGCGAGCGCCAGCTGCAGTAGTACGGCGCGCTACTCACCGGAAGTCCTGCTGCGACTGGCTGATGGCGAGCTGCAGGCGCACGTCGTCGGAGCGGCGCCGCCTCTCCTCGCGCTCGGCCTCCTCGCGCGACATGGCGAGCGCCAGCTGCAGTAGTACGGCGCGCTACTCACCGGAAGTCCTGCTGCGACTGGCTGATGGCGAGCTGCAGGCGCACGTCGTCGGAGCGGCGCCGCCTCTCCTCGCGCTCGGCCTCCTCGCGCGACATGGCGAGCGCCAGCTGCAGCTGCAGTTCCTCCTCGCCGGCCGTCAGCGGCCGCGCTAGTTCGGCTTCCCGACCGCCACCCGACCACTCCGCTGAATCTCCGCTTAGCTGGAATTCAAAGAAATTATATTTTACAAAACATCAACTAGTTTTGTCAAAACAATGAGGCTATGGCCACAGTCTAGGGAAACATACAGTCAATACCCCGCACGATAGTTCTGTTTCAATGACCGACTGTATGGTTCTACACTATGCTATCGCATTGACCAAAACGTCATAGGTTAAGGCGACCACGCTCGGATAGCCCACGAGATCACATTTTCCTTCCACGTAACATAACATCACGCCTGCTTTTCCCGAAGGTGTAGGCAGAGGTGTACATAGTACACCCACACACCAGTTATATTTAAGTCCCACATACTAGGGGGCAAGCCTATTGCCGGCAACCGGACACAACCAGGCTCCGGACTGCTACTAAGAAATGCGATTCGCTACTATAACAAACCTGTTTTCACAGAAATAAAATCATTGAAATCACCAGTACAAGCGTTAGTTCACAAGATAGAATGACTATTTCATGATACCATGACATTTGAGGCCGAGTCTAACTTAGAGAGTTGTATTGATGATTATAATAGAATAGAATAGAATAGAATTGCTTTATTTCGGACACAATTATCCATATGGTGTTAGTAACATACAAAAAATAACTTATTGCCTAGTGTTAGTAACAATCAACCTCCGCACAAACTGCTGAACAATCGGAGAGCCGAAGCTCTCGGCTACAGTTTTCAGGATGCTGTTTTGACTGCCTCTCACTCTCCTCAGAAGCGACGCTGTTTTTTTGCGTACAATAGCATAGAAGCCGTCGGTGCGGGCTTGCGCAAACATATTCGACGCGCTACAGTATCGAGGCAGCCTCAACAAAATCCTGAAAGCATGGTTATATGGTTATATTGGACGCGCAGGGCATCCAGCGATCTCTTAGTATAATTGACCCATAGATTGCCCGTGTACAAACTTTGGCAGTAGGCCTTAAAAAGTGTTACTTTAACTTGGTCTGTACACCGCGCAAATCTACGGGACAACATATTACTCCGGACCGCTAGAGCCCTGCGCTCCCTCTCAATGTCTACATCGTCCCTGAGGTCAGCGGCAAGCCAATGCCCTAGGTATTTAAAAGTTGACACCCTATTAATTGGTGACCCGTTAATAAGCAACTCGGGTCCCTCTCCACGGCGTTTGCCGCTGACCTCAAAGACCATGTATTCGCATTTTTTTTCATTATATTTTAATCCATGTGCGACAGCGTAGGTCTCACACGTTCTAAGCATCTCTCTGATTGCTCCCGCTGACGGACCCAGCAGCACCATGTCATCTGCATAGCTGATGTTGTTAATTCTAACCCCATCAACACTGCATCCGACACGCATGCTGCTGAGTGCGACTACCAGGTCATCCACGTAGAGGTTGAAGAGCCTGGGAGACGTCAGACCACCCTGCCTCACCCCGCACTCCAACCCATACGGCTCAGAGACTGTATCATCCCATTTCACCTGATTGACTTGGTTACCATACCAATACTGGAACAGCCCACATATTTCCGCGGGTATACCCCTGTCTCCCATCTTTCTCCAGAGCACATCGTAAGAAACGAGATCAAAGGCCTTGGAGAGATCAAGGAAACAGGCGTACACCGGCGTACTGCGATCTTTATAATATTGAGCGGTATGCTTGAGACTTAAAATAGCACTTTCAGTTGATAGTCCGGGGCGAAACCAGAACTGTGCATCATGAAGATATATATACTTACTTAAACAAGAATCAAGCATACCGTCCAACACCTTGGCTATTATAGTCGCAAGAGAAATAGGACGATAATTACCTCTGTCCGAGATTTCACCTGTCCTGTTCTTCACAATGGGAACTACGATGGTCTTCATTAGATTAGCAGGTAGGTACGCGTGACTAATACACATTGTGAAAAACATAGACAAGACTCGCGGCAAATGTACACCTGCGTGCCTCAGGTGCTCAATGCTAAGCCCATCATGCCCTGGAGATTTGCCTCGTTTCATGTTGTTAATGATAAATCCCTTAAAGTGAAGGTTCAGTATAAAGTGTGCTCACCGCAGGGTAGGTGGGGCTGGACGTGGCGTCTAGCGCGCCGTCACTGCCGAACTGAAAGGGACACAACGGCCATGTTAGGATACAGCAGATATTGAAAGTTAACACATTAGGAGATGACAGACGGCGTGGTATATGTTTGTTGATATGTGAACATGATTTTTGATGATGGCATTGAAAAGATGATATCCATGACCATTATAGGAAGTAATTAACGAGATGAAATAGGTGTCTGTTAGAAAAAAAAGTGACATTATTATTAAGACTACTTGCAATAAATTGTAAACATAAAGCATTTCTACAGCAAAAAAAAAAAAACATAAAACCGAGACACAAGCGAAATTGGAAACGTTTCAGACACGAAAAAAAAAATGAAACGGAAGAACAAAATGAGTTTTAGACAATTTCTACACTACTCCTTCCGCCACCAAAACTATGAATTTCTACATTAAACCAATATTATAGGTATTGGATTCAGATCGGAGTACTGAACACAGCATCATAGACCCGGGACTTTGTCTGCATGACATTTATTGGATGGTTTTAAACTTTTGACATAAAATATATCCTATGACGCTCGGCGATACTACAGCTCGTGGCTAAGTAATAACAGCCGCACGGGTCGATCCATCAGGTTAAGCTATGCATGCCGGGGTTGGTCCGTGGATAGGTGACCATCTTTACATAACGAGACTCCTCCGTGCCTCGGAAAGCACGTTAAGCCGTTGGTCCCGGCTGTCATTCGTGGATCTTTGACAGTCGTTACGGGTCGTCAGAAGCCCGAAAGACTGACAACCAGTCTTACACAATATTACCCAGTTACTGGGTTGTGGACGTCAGATAGGCAGTCGTTCCATATAAAACACTGGTACACAGTTGCATCCGGTTAGGCTGGAAGCCGACCCCAACATAGTTTGGAAAAGGCTAGGCAGATTGATTGACTCGGCGATACTGTAGCTTTTAGCCATTATTGAAAGAATTTTCGCAATCAGATCAGCAGTTCCGAAGATTCCGGAAGGCTTATGTGTGTAATAAATACCACAGAGATGAATACAGATGGGTATTTAGGGATTTTAGGTAGGAAGCTACAAGTAGTTATGCGGCAGGCTCGACTTGTCGAATTCAGGGGGCGTATCGTTACAGAGGATATAAGAGTCACGCGATAGAAAGAGAGGCAACTTCTAGGTGAATATAACTATAGGTAATTAGTAGTACTGTAGGCTGTGCGATCTGAATTGCACTTTATTGAGTCTTAGCAAGAGTCGCTATTATTTAAATGATTTTGCGGAGTGAACCATAAATAATCTGTGATAATACATTAATATTTAACTTGCAAACATTTAAATCTCCATGTTTTTTCAAGTCATAAAAACCGTGCGAAGCGTGGCCGGGTCGCTAGGCCCTATTAAATTTTCGCGTTTATTTAATACTAGTTTGTGGCCGCGGCTTCACCAGCGTGGAGGTCGGAAATTATCCCACGGGAACTTACTACCGAGATAAAAGTGTCCTAAGTCCTAACCCAGGCATCAAACCATTAAAACTGGTATTAGCGCCATCTATTATACATCTATACCAAAAATCGCTCAACGCGCATAAAGACGTTTTCACTTTAAAAAATATATAAATCAACGAAATTTAGCAGGTAGTCTGATTTATAACATTAGTTAGGATTATAATCAACTATCTACTACTACTAATTAACTACCGCGGTTTCACCCGCATAAGTTTCGATCCCGTGGGAATATCGGGATAAAAAGTATCCTATGTGTTAATCCAGGTCATAAACTATCTGTGTGCCAAATTTTATCCAAATCCGTTCAGTAGTTTTAGCGTGAAGAAGAGACAAACACACACTCACAAACTTTCGCCTTTATAATATTAGTGTGATCAATCAGTTTATTTGCATAATATGGGTTTACAAAGATGCTACACAGGTACGGTTTCACCATATTCAGCCTGTTAGCATTCAAATTATAATATAGTGTCATAATATGTAAACAATTTGATCATATCCTTAAAAATATAAATTATACATTGTATAAACGCGAAAGTAACTGTCTGTCTGTTAACTTTTCACGCATAAACCACTGAACCGATCGTTATGACATTTGACAGGGCAGTCTACTTTCCTCACTTAATTTTTTTTGTTAACAACTGTGGGCAACAGTTCGTGGTCCATATAACTAAGTTAAGCTCACCGCGGGGTAGGTAGGACTGCTGGGCGTGTCCAAGGCGCCGTCGCTGCCGAACGCGCTCGCACTCTGCGCGAACCGCTGTTTCGCCTTCAATGCTCGCGCTCGCTCGTTCTTCAGCCTCTCCTCGTCTTTCAACAGGTTTACTAGTGATTTCGCCTTTTCACGGACGTTTAGACCTGGAAAAATTGGTGTATAAATTATACCGTATCCTGACAATTTAGAATTAACAATTTAAATTTCTATTGTATTTCGTTCAGTGTCGTTCAGCTCCTTAAGTTCTGAGTCGAGCTCCACGACAAATGCTTGCACTGACAGGACAGGTCCACTCAAATCTGTGTCGTTCTTTTCTCTAAAGACCATTTCAGACTAATCTACATGGTCCTCATATCGCCTGACCAAGATAATGTCTGGACTTTAAAAGAGACTGTGACCTCTGAGTTTGTTTCGGCCTTTCTTCTCAGAGTAGTCAGATAGGAAACGCCGAACTCATCAAATTTTATTTTTTATTTTTTTAAGATGTGGAAAAGTCATTCCAATATCCTATTTACAGAATAAACAATTTCATTTCATTTCAAAGCGTTAAGGAAGTTTTCTGCTCTATAAAATGGGTTGATGTAGGATATGCGAATTTAAACATTATGTTTTATAATTTAAAGTCGCTTTTCACGTTTGTCTGTATGTCCGCGTTGTTCTTCTAAACCACGCAACAGATTTTGTTGAGGTTTTCACCATCGTTTAGAGAATTCATTCCGGGAGGTTCATGTGTACCTATAATACGTTAGTATTAAAGTTACGTAAAACTATGAAATCTGGATTATGTCAAGTCGTAGAAACCAGGAGCGGGTCGCAAGTCAATAAACAAACCGATTTTGATTTAAACGTAGGAAAGTGGGTGGCAGTGATGGATGAGAAGTGGGCGTTTTGTGGACCGACCGGGTAAAGTTCTGATTCTCAGTCTAATTTGGATGAACGAGATTTTATAATAAGGAAATTTCGCAATTTGGATAACGAAAAGTGGAGATACTAGTTTAGCACTACTAACGTTGTCTACATGTACTACTACTGTCGGGTTTTACGATACACAGGGCTGCTATAAGCGAATACCACTCAACGTTACTCTGTTAATAGCACTGACCAACTGAATTAAATACAGCGTACTGAATGAAAGTCACTGTCGAACTGGTACATACATAATCTGAGCAGACCTCATACATCCCACAACTGAATCATCTGTTTCAGGGATAGTGAACCTTTGTGCTTTCCTACAATTTAGAAACGTATAATACTAGACCATAACTAATTAACAATGTCAGTTTCTTAGTCCCTGATAGCATCTGTTTATCTTTAGTGATTGTTGGAACTCACTTGCATTACATATACCTAGTCTTGCCACAAATATTGTCACGAAGGTTTATTTTTATTGCAAATAATATTTATTACTTTTACAGTGTGTTAGTTTAATACATAAATATAAAACAATTTAAAATATAAAAAGCTCATTCGAAGTGGTATCCATTGGCTGCAATACAGTCCTTTAAACGTTGAGGCCAGTTATCAATAGAAGCACGCACTCTTTCCATGGGAAAATTCTTCACTGCCAATCGTATGGATTGTTTTAGGGACTCCAAATTATCATGGCGTTTAGAGCAAGCCGTACTCTCTAAAACTGACCATAAATAATAATCCAGCGGATTAAGATCGGGACTAGACGACGGCCAGTCTTCAGCTCTGATGAAGTCCGAAACGTTCACTTCCAACCAAGGCTGCGTCGACCGAGCTTTATGACCCGGCGCCGAGTCTTGTTGGAAGGACCATACTTGGTTATTGAATATGGTGTTGTTAAGGGGCTAAACTACCTTCTCAAGAATGGTACCTTGATACACTTGTGCCGATGTTTTGATACCTTTTTCACAAAAATATGGCTCTGTCACTCCTTCATAGCTAACACCCCACCAAACCATCACTGAAGTCGGATAATTTCCACGTTGCACTCTGTCGAATAATTGGGAAGCTTCCTTAGAGCTTTGAGCATAAATACGGTCATTTTGTTTGTTAAAATGTTGCTCAATTGTAAAGATTTTCTCATCCGTAAACAACAAAAAATCTGTGACCTCCCTTTGCGTACCGCTTCAGTAGTTGTTTCGATTTTACCAGCCTATTCTTTTTTAAATTATCAGTTAAAAAATGACCAGTGCGTCTCTTATAGGCTGCACGTCCTAAGTCATCTTTTAAAATACGCGACATGGTTCTGGGTGCTATCTTCATCTCCCGAGATAAAATCTTTTGCTTTCGAACAGGATTTCTCCGAATTCTTTCCCTTACTGCTTTGACCACCTTTTTCGTACGAACACTACGTGGACGGCCAGATCTTTTTCTGTCACAAACAGGAGGTCTCATTGTACCTATTAATAGCCCGGTACACAAACATTTGACTAATACCAAGCGTAAGGAGTTTTTAAAATTGCTTTTGGCTCCATACCAACTTTGTTTAATGCAATCACAGCGATTCGGTTCTCTTTATCACCCCATTCCATTTTAATATCGCAAAATATTGTACAATGTATTGGCGCCAAAATTAGAAAACTCAATGAACAATAGTATAAAAATAACACGATTCCAAATTCAAATGTAATATCTTTCTTATTTTTAAGTGTAACAGTATTTATGGCCAGTCTAAGTATATCTATTATTAGCAATAACATCTTGTACTATCACAATGAGTTAATCAATTAGTTCTACCGCCAACCACAGGTTCACAATCCCCGTCCTTATCACATCGACAGATAACGCAACGCCTCCAATTCTATATAAATCATTAATATTCTGCACATGGTACTAAATAGTTTATTAATAAGTCACCACTTCCTGACAGATGGCGCTGACAAGTAAACACCGCTCAAAGTTGTGCTCGCGATAAAAATATATTTTTTAATTATCTAATCTCACCTCTGGACTGTGTATTGTACATAAAAGTGTAACTGGACATACAAAGTAGCAGTGACAGTGTTATTCTCGATGAATAGTGTCGGGATACTTAATAAATACTGAATATCAAAATACGTAAATAGTGACTTTAAACTCAAGAAACGAAGTGTTACGGTGCTTCAGGTTACCCCCTTTGCATATTTCTACAATTTAAATGCAAAAGTGTTCAAAAAGTTAACAATCTTTATTATCAATATTTACTAAATCGAACTTCAACCACAAAAGATTCGTTTTTTATTCAAATGATATCCCGCACTACAACACCATCTAGCACAATTCACATGAACTAATTTTAGTTTGTGTTGCCACCGCTTCAATAGTGCTACCAGAGTAAGATATCATTAGTCTGTAATAAATATTGAAATAAGCGACATCTATTGTGGTAACAAAGACACACATCGATAACGAGCTATAGGATTGACAATTTCACTTTGTTAATTACAACACACCTGGTCCCGTGGTGTATGTGACGACTTAGCAACTCAATGAACGACGTGATCGTGCGTTCGAATCCAGCGACGTGCAAATATTTTTGAAGGACTTTCAAATTTATACTCATAAAATATAATCTACCATTATGAGTTTCTTAGAAAATGTAATGGATAATATTACGTTTCGGCGGCGTGCACGCACCCGATCAGAACCTAATAATGATAACAGTGACATTATCTCCCAAACATTGGAGTGTACTGCAAACAGTATGCCAGAAATGTCAGACGACGAGGATGAAACGCAAATAAACATGTTTAGAAATGAGATAGAAAATCTTAAATCTCAATTAAAAAGCGCACATCAAGAAATAGAAGTATTGTCTTTGGAAAATAGTAACTTGAAGCAAATAAATACAGATCTATTAAAGAAAAATGACATTTACAGAAAAATTGCTAATAGCCCAGTTAAGCAGAAAGTCCAAACTCCGAAAACGAATGCAACTCATCGCACAAAGACAAAACAGACACAAACTTCAGAAACTACAGAATACCATTGTACATCTCAAGTTAAAATCGCTACTAGTACCAATAGCACTCAAGACACCTCATCACCCAACGGTATTACCGAAAAAAAACATTCGTCGCCGCTGGTAAAACATAAAGTTTGTCTTCTGAGTAGTGAAACGTCTAATAGAATGTATACAATGAGCGAAAGAACTCATATCTGTAATTATAATATGTGTCACTATCGCACGCCTAAGTGTGGATTAAAGTATCTCTTGAACAATATTGACAAAAAAGTTCGAGACTTCACACACTCTGATTACTGTGTTATTCATATTGGCGAAGAGGATTTCAAAAAAACGCATAATTATATAGAACTAGTTACATCTACTCGCGAAAAATTACAGACATTAAGTCACACCAATTTTATAATATGTCTACCGACCTTTAAATATATGGATAACAGTAATATTATGTTTAACAGCCGTATAGATACTTTCAACAACTTAATTTACATGGACGTAGAGACATATAAATATGCGTACATATTGGACTCCAATCTCAACCTTCCATATACCTATGAAACTTATAATCATCGTTACGGGAGTTTAAATAACAAAGGCTTAAATATTGTAATATCCGATTTGGCAGACCTTATACTAAACCTAAACGCCTTGAATGCCACTTACTTAGAATTTGATTATTCCCAGAAAAACCAAGCAGAGTTGGTAAATGTTACACAGTCACAAAATGAAACTCAGTTTTTTCTATAGTAGTTACCTTAATATTCTTCATCAAAATATAGCCGGACTAATTAATAAATCTGACGATCTCACTGTATGCCTAGAGGAGTTAACTGAGAAGAAGATACAGATTGATGTAATCTGCATTACTGAACATTTTATAATGTCTGGTTATGAACAATATCTTTCAGTACCCAACTATGACCTAGCTGCATGTTACAGTAGAAGAGATACCAAGAGAGGTGGCACATGTATCTTAGTAAAAAAGGGACATCAGTGGAATGATATTCCTGATATCAATAAATTTTCAAAAATATGTATTTTCGAGTGTTGTGCAATTGAATTAGGACAGTTGGATACCATTGTGATATGTTTATATAGAGTACCAAATTCAAACAATTTGGCTTTATTTTTTGATCATTTAAATAAATTGTTACAATACATACAAAGGAAACACAAGCGAAATATTATAATATGCGGCGACTTTAATATTGACATTTTGAAACATAATAATATCACACTTGAATTTGAATGCATTTTACTTAATTTTAATCTAAAATTAGAAATAAAGCAGCCTACTAGACTAAAAAGTAAGACGTGTATAGACAATTTTGCACATAATCTAGATAAAAAATGCAAATCAGCCGTAATAGATTTTGCCTTGTCTGACCACACATGTCAAATATTAAGATGTCCTATCAAACGTATCTGTTTACTAGATCACTGGTATATAAAACGACGTGATTATAGTAATGACAACATGAAAAAGTTCAAAGACTGTTTACATAAAATTTCCTTTTCTGAAATCTATGAAACTAACGATCCCGATGTAGCGTATAACTTGTTCATAGAGACCTTTACATTGTTTTACGACCTTTGCTTTCCACTTAGAAAAGTTACAATAAAAACATACAAAAAGCCTCACTGGGTATCGCGTGGCATCAGTGCATGTAGTAGAAAAAAGAGGCAATTGTTGTGGCGTTACAGGTTCAAACCAAATGAGATTACTAAAAAAGAATTAAAAAATTACGCTACTAGATATAAGAAAATTATTAAACTTACACAGTGCGCGCAAAATACATACAAAATTAAAACATCCATAAACAAGTCGAAAACAGCCTGGGGAATTATAAATCAAGCTAAAGTAAATCTGCCAAAGAATTCTATCACAAATATTAAAATTGGAAATAAAACAGAAACGCATCCGCGACATATAGCAAAAGCATTCAATGATTTCTTCATTGATAAAATTAAGCCTATAGCCCGTGATGGCATTCCAGTAACATCTAATATTCCAATGTTAAATAATTCTATGTTTATGGCGCCAAGCACTTTCGATGACATACAAAATATAATTAAATCCCTCAAAAATACCAATAGCGTAGGACACGATGGTATTTCGACAAAAATCATTAAATATGTTTCCGACTCTATTAGTGTCCATATAAGTTATATTGTTAATTTGTGTATTACTACTGGTATTTTTCCACACCATCTCAAAACAGCTGTAGTTAAACCACTTTTCAAAAAAAATGATAGGGAAAACATGGAGTGCTATAGACCGATTGCGCTCATACCAATTTTTTCAAAAGTCTTTGAGAAATATATATACGAACAACTCTACAATTTCTTTGAAAAATATAACATTTTTACTGAGGAACAGAAGGGCTTCAGAAAAAATAAAACCATTAACATGGCTGTCTACGATTTGTTGAATAAAGTCATCACAAATGTTGACAGCAGAATACCCGTGTGTTCTGTATACTGCGACATGACCCAAGCCTTCGACTACGTAGACCATAAGATTATGCTTAAGAAGTTAGAAGCTTATGGAATTCGAGGAACCATACTTAAATTGATAGAATCATATTTAATAAATAGGAATCAATACGTGGAAATTTCAAAGATAGATCCAAAGAGTAAATCCGAATTGATATTTAGATCAAATAAACGCTTAATTAAGTATGGTGTACCACAGGGGAGCGTGCTAGGTCCCCCGTTATTTTTAATTTATATCAATGATTTACCAAAGGTAACCATTCATCATATGACACTATTTGCCGATGATAGCACAGTAACTATTAGTAACATTAACGAATTACAATTAGAAAATGAAATTAATAAAACTATTCAATCAATAATCACATGGCTAGATAATAATAATCTTAGAATAAATATTAATAAAACAAAGTTAATGTTGTTCAGTCAACGACCAAAGGCATCTAATATGATAATAGAACACGGTAGCCAAACTATTGAAAACGTAGGTACAGCAAAATTTTTAGGTTTAAATATAGACCAAAGGTTGGACTGGAAAGTACACACGGAGGAATTGAGCAAAAGAATAAGCAAAGCTGCTTATGCTCTTCATAAACTGTCTTCGATCTTAGGTACCGACGCTTTGCTCACTGCATATCATGGCATTGTTGGCTCAATCTTAAGATACGGGGTTATTTTTTGGGGCAACTCGTGTAATAGAGAACTAATCTTTAAGTTACAGAAAAGGTGTGTCAGAGCGATGTTTGGACTAATGTGTACTGATACGTGTAAGCCTTATTTCATCAAAAATAAAATATTGACCCTCCCGTCATTATACGTTTACGAGGTTGCGGTCTTTGTTAAAACGAACCCAAAGCTTTTCAAGAAGCTATCCGATACGAATACCCGAAGTCGACGGGATTATAGTAGATTATGTGGAAGAAAGTCCAATACAGCACTGATGCACAAAAGTGTGTTCTGCATGGCGCCAAATATCTTTAACCACATTCCGCCACACATTAAAGAATTAAATGTTAATTTATTTAAGAAAAAATTAAGGAATTTTCTAACTCAAAAAGCATATTATAGTATTTCCGAGTTTTTAACTGACAAAGTATTGATATAGTTTCATTTTTTGTGGTTTGTTTTTTGTTTTGTTCATTATTATTTTTATATTTTTTTTTTATATTTTTTTTTATAATTAATCTGACTTGTGTGAAATATTATGTAGATTTTTTTTTTTTTTTTTTCAATCCTAATTACTTTGACTTTTTAATGTTTGTTTTTATATGAATTTCTATGACGAGTTATTGACATTATTCTGTAGTATATTAATTATTATAATTTTATTGACTAAGTTTTAATTTGACATGTAATTGCATTGAATAATGATAAATTTATAACTATTTGATATCTTAATAATAAAAATAACTTATGTGTTTATATTTGTACGCCGTTAAGGCCAAACATGACTGTGCTATAATTTTATATAACAGCTTGCATGCCATGTGTGTGTATACTTGTGTTTTGAACAAATAAATTATCTTATCTTATCTTACCACATTGCTACAATGCGAATGCGACAAGATTGCTTTGAACGTAGCTGATTTGGGAGTAGGTGGCACATGCCTGAATGACTTGAGTACGGCTAGACATTAAAAAACTGGTCTAGTGCGTGTCGGACCACGAACAATGAAGGGTTTCGTAATTGGGATGAATTTATCCCAAGAACAAACTTAACATTGTAGTTGAAAAACATGTACTCCCATGCGGAATGTATGGGAGAACATGTTTTTCAATGGCGGGATTAATAAAAAGTCTCTGAGCTAAGCCGCGGACAGACGGACAGACAGACATGGCGAAACTATAAGCTTTAATACACCACCTAAACAGCTTATTTATCCCTGTATATTATATTTATTTTATCACCTAAAAGCTGACCCAAAACGGGGAGCATCTTTGAGGTTGAGTTGAAGGATGAATGTATGGTCCTTACAAAGGTTACTTCAATTGATTGTAAAATCATATGATTATGGAAGAAGGAGTATAAGAAGTTCATTTTGAAAACCACAATTCCTGGTATCAGCAGCATGGTGCTATCGGAAAGAATGTCTCGTATTTGATTTACGATACAAAATCGTGTAGCAGTTGAAAAAAACATAAAGCGAAGACCCAAGAACTCACCCTGATCCTTCCCCTCCTCCATATACTGGAAGTCCTTTAACGTATGTATCGCAAAGATATTCTCTTTGCACTGCATCGCGACCTTCTCACTGCCGGTCTTTATGAGGTACTCCATAAGGACCAGCGCTTTGTACACGTGACGCCAGTTCTTGCCGTGGTCGTTGAGCCGCTTCCAGATCATCTGCATGATCTCTGTAAAGGCCATCACGTTGTACGTGAGGTCGGCGATCTCCGCCATCAGCGTGCTGGACGGGCCCCATGGATCGTTTGATGTCGCCTCGCGCACTTTTACCTGGAAAGTAGAAATTGATTGTGATAAAGACAGGAACATTTATGGGATTATTAGTGGGAAGGCTAGACTTTAATTTAATTAATGAAATAGCAAATTGTGTAAATAGCAGAAAATGGGTCATCAACTTATTTATTTGGAAAAAAACATTCACAACATCACAAAGTTCACATCCAAGTTATTGCACAGTTATACCAATAAGAAATAATACACAATAATATCTAACAAAACAAGTATTACTAACAAATGACATTTAAATCAGAGTTCTACCGTTTAATCTGTGAAACAAATATTGTTCGGTCTATTTAACCAAGTGGCGTTATTCTGGCTGACAAATGTGTATATTGGACTGATATTTTATTATTTTATCAAGTATTTTAAACATTTCACTCTGAAGACAGAGTATCTGATAGTTCAGAAGTGGTCATCAGAACCACCACTGTGGTGGTGGCAGAATATCAGCGTCAGGTATATTTGCCTGGCACATGCTGAGCTGGACTCCAATTTGGTGCAACCTTGAAGCGCACACCGCACCTTTTTTATGTTTGTTAAAGTGTGTCATAGACAATAGTGTCATCACAATGTCTTGTTTTTTCTTTCTTTTATATTTGTTTGTATATTGGCACCTTGCAGTTTAGTAATTATTTAATCGTGCTTTTCTATGCTGTGCTGTTTTTTGTGTGCACTAAATAAATGATTTATCTATCTATCTATCATCATTTGGCGTTGTCCATTTTAGACAAAAACTTACCACAGTTGTAAGAAGGAATATAAGTTAACAGGCCATACCTGGGCATCGGAATAGTTGTGCGCGAGGTTTTTTATATTTCTCCTGAGCCCTGCCACGTTTACTTGCATTTCGTCCCGACCGCGGGGCATCTGAAACACAAACATTATTGTTAGATACATGATTACGAAGCATACAAATTTGCAAACAGAAAAAAGCACAAAACTTAAAAAGGCATAATGGTTTGCATATTAAGTATACGTGAATCCACCAGAGGTGAACATTCACGTTGTATAATGATATAAAGTGAATATCATTCCAGATCTAATGGAATATGCGCCATTTATTTACTAATAAAATGCGGGTATGTTTATAATGTAATGTATAATTTTTATTTATGTGGCTGCAACCCAAGTTTAGAGAAAATAAGTGTCATACTTAGGACTGTAGTTGTTTAATTGGTTATGATGATATTATTCTATTTTATTTATGAATATCAAGGCACTAAAACTTGTAGATTGTTGTGCACTTTTTAATGTTGATCTTATAAACAAAGACACTGTTTATCTGCAAATGTTGATAAGATTGAGAAGCGTTTATCGTGCACATATTTTTGGCACAGATAAAGTTGTTCGTAAACGATATTTCGTAAACAATAAACAACACATCAATAATGGTATCTCCATAATCTTTATTATTAACTCCTATTTCATAAAAACAAAAAGTCTTTATTTCCGTGTAATGTCAAAAACGCAATCAAACTACGTCATACTGGCTGGAAATTTAAAAGGAAGAAAAAATATATGTAGACTTAAAAATAGAACGGTGCGAGTGACGTACAGTTCATCAAGACTTTGTCATAAAAAAAAAACTGATATTGAGTTCGAGAGAATATAGTAACTATTGTTAACGGGCCGGCGGAGCATGCGTTTTTCATACAAACGTAATACCAAGATAATTTGTAAATCAAACATATTCTTAAGGTAGTGTGTATTTATTCCGATTGGATTACAGAATATCTATGCTTCCAAATATATATTTTTAATGGACACTGATTTAAATTCGAGATAAGAGAAAAATAAGTTTTCTATAGAAATTTTAAATTCCTCATATCTCGTCTTTATATCAGTGTCCATTCAAAATATATATTTCGAAGCCTAGATATTCTGTAATCCAATCGGAATAAATACACACTACCTTATGAATATGTTTGATTTCCACATTATTTTGGTATTACGTTTGTATGAACAACGCATGCTTCGCAGGCCCCTTAAGAAATAAGCTCCAATTTAATTCTCAAATGAATTGTTTCGTTAAAAATGATCATCTATCGAATGTAGAAATATAATGCAACCAACTATGTTCTACTATAATCGATACTAAAGCTGTTAAGTATCGATTATAAATTATAACAGAACATGGAATCCTATAGTAAAATAAGCTGTTATCAAGCTTGGTTACGTAGCAACGGTACCGGCTGCAAACGCACGCATTAGTATATAACGCAATGGTCTTTGGGTCCGCAGTAGTGCTTAATTACCATTAAATTACAATATAATATAATACTCTTTATTACAGTTACATTACACCATACAAATTACAGGTATAAATGTAGAAATCTTACATAGGTAGGTTTAAAAAAATATCGATTTTAACCTAATCTGGCCTGATCTTTTATTAATAAATTACTTCTTGGAGTGCTCTCCTTGGAAGTGATATTAATTATTTATTGCGATGTTTATTCACAATTAAGTATAAAAGCCTTGAACAGTTTGACAGCCTCTTTTTGAGATTACGATCTTTTGTACAAATTGAGAATAGTTGCATCATATAATTTTGTTCATATGTGAATATGATGAAACCCCATAGTTCTTAGTCAAAACATGACATATTGGATGACGTATTTTGCTCAGCTGACCTATGGAAACTTCTCTTAGCGAGCTGTTGATACTTTTATGAATATTTTCGTCCTTATTATCAACATAATAAAACACTTTATTTCCTATCATTGAGTATATTTATTCAACCGAGATAAAGGCCACAGACTTCCATATAAAGATCTGCATTTCGGATTTATTTACACGGTCAGCAGGAAAACTTCATATTATTGTTTTAATTCAAGGAAAACTGTTTGCTGTGCAGTGTTATGTTATAATGAGAAATAACCTGTGTGTTTCTGGAATGTTATGATGAGAAATAACCAATGTGTTTCTGAAATGCATATGTTTTGTAAACGAAAATAGTTATGTAGTCATTTAGTAACACCTTTTACATTAAATTGCAATTAGTGTTTTATGGCTATGTCCGGTTCAACAGCTGGTAGGTTTTTTGTTTCAGTCTGTATCAAACATCTTTAATGCATTCTTGTTTGCAAAACAGCTGTCCCTTCGACCCTCTTCTTATCGTGTCAATAATTAATTCAATATTCTAGTCTATCATTACTTTATTTATGTAAATATTTGTTATCAAAACCGGCCACACCTATGTCAAAGAGGTTTGTCCTCCTGAATTTCAAATGAAAAAGCATATCACCTCCAATCACAGTAAATGAACACGTTAAAATCTACATAACACATGTATGTATTCAGTAAATACACTCGGGGACAGCGACACGGCAGCCATCTAATTGACTTCCAACTATTTACGGGCGCGCACTAATTGGATATAAACCGGCGTGACACCGACTATTTCAAACAGAGACGCAGACGAACAAGTTATTTGATTTTCAGGCAAAAATATTCACCTACATTGCCGATATTGAATGCTTAGTTAAACTTTTTTCAATTTCTCTTTTTATATGCAGCGGGTAGGCAGAACCGCAGAAACTACGCCACTTGGTACGACCTTTACATACTCCTTTTGCCTCGTTTACGTTGCCTGTATACCAAACAGCTTGTCCGTCTGTACATAAAAACGTATATAAGTAAGTATGTTGTGTACCAGTCATACTTATGTGGCGTATGGATTCGTGATCGTACTTGAATGATCGGTAAGTGATTGTGCTAATGGATATTGCTAATAAAACGTCGTCTTTATCGTAATGAAACGTCTGCTATTACAGTTTGAACGTCCTGATAAACGGAAGTCAGAAGGTAATAAATGCTGGAAGACGTATAGTTGCTGATCGATGAAGGATTTTATTAGCATAGAAGGATGTTATACGAGCTTTTTACGGGACTCGTCAAAAGAAATAGAAGTTAGCATATCTGCTTGAAATGGTTTTCCAAAATGTCTCCGTTGATTTCGCAACAGCCTTTTACCAACTTAATTAAAACTTGCAAGAAGTGAATCAACAATAATTGCGAAAATAAATGTTATTAAACAAAGAACAACACTTTCATTCTTGCTAGTTATCGGTACTTAGTAGTGACAAGGGACATTATTCCCAAAGCGCATAAACTTGGCAGGAGATTGGTCCTTGTTCCCGTGCGCCATTGTTCCTGAGCGCCACAGGACCAACATTGGTCTTTATTCCATACAATGGCTGTTATTTCGGACGCTATTTTCGTAAACATGTGACGCTTTGGTACAATATATTTTTATCTGCGGCGATTGACCCGACGCACAAATACATTTTGGTTAATGTATGCTTTGAAGATTTGGTCTGAATTACCGCGATAATTTCATGATAAGTACATTAGTGTCCCAGCGATGTTCATATTATGCCTTGAAATAACGCGCATAAGGGAATAACGTCTTTTAGACTCACCTACTTAATAAAAATTCATTGACAGACAACGCATAGCCTAATCCGCTGGCTCCAGAAGCATGAAATTATGCGCAAGAGTTCCCTATATGGAAGGGAGCATTAAGGGAGAATCATCCCTTTTAAAGGGATTAAATAGGCGATGACAGTTTGTATGGAAGTTCGTAATTTTGGCTGATGCAAATCCCATCAGGAACATGAATATGTCATGTCATAGCAATATCTGCAGAGGACGTCTTTGGGCTGATTTAAAATATCCACCTCGTTACACAAAGGCGTTGTTTTAAATAGACTATTTTTGTCAATGACAGTGGTGTGACAATGTGTGATAATGACTATGATAAGAGATAATAAAGTATTAATTACCTTTGTTGATAACAGGGTAGTTAGATTGATATTTTGATTGACGAACTAAGAAGAGTTTATTGAGTTTGTCTTGCTGATCTACGCTGGGTTTCAACAGCACGGCTAATATTTAAAATGTCTACGTCATTCTGCCTAGCCTTTTCCCAACATATTGAAGCCGGGTTCCAGTCTATCTGGACGCAGCTGAATACCAGTATTTTACATGGAGCGCCTGCCTGTCTGACCTCCACAACCCAGCTACTGGGTAACACGATATCCCTTGATAAGACTGGTTGTCAGACTTTTGGGCTTGTGAGTAAGTGACCAACGGCTAAAGGCTCGTGCAGACCAGCGCGACGCGACTCGAACAATACAATTTCTAAGAAAACTTTACGGTATAACAATATCCGGTGTCGCGTCGCGCTTTCGCGTCGCGCCAGTCTGCACGAAGCTTTAATCGTGCTTTCCGAGGCACTCTATATGTAATGGATGGTGACCGCGCTAGCGTAGCTTAACCTTCGATCGAACCGTGCGTCTGTTATTGAATCAATTAACGACGAACTCTTTAAAATATTCACATAAAAAAATGCAATTGGAAAGGGGAATTTTCAAATGATTTATCTATGATTATTATCATAATTAAGTGTTACAAAGACACAAGATAATATAACTACAACACATAAGTGTATCAATTTTATTGTTACTTATTATTTGTTATCAAAACCTGTTGGTTTGCGACGTAAATCAACGAAGGCTTATCTGGTGATAACACTGTGAATCAGCTTTATTAGCACATAGATATTATTATGGTAGGTATGAGAGTTACGACGTTAGTCATCGTTCCGATAACTTTAGCGTGTATTCCACAGAGATGATTGTTTAATAAAAAAAATATTGGGAATTACCTATACCTACAACTGAAAGGTACTGAGGGAATGTTACATTTTTTATGTCCTACTTACTATACATATTAAGCTCGTGAGCTCGTGGCTAAGTAATAACTGCCGCACGGGTCGATCCATCAGGTTAAGCTACGCTTGCCAGGGTTGGTCTGTGGATGGGTGACCATCTTTACATACCGAGACTCCTCCGTGCCTCGGAAAGCACGTTAAGCCGTTAGTCGCGGCTGTCATTCGTGGTTCTTTGACAGTCGTTACGGGTCGTCAGAAGCCCGAAAGTCTGACAACCAGTCTTACCAAGGGGTATCGTATTACCCAGTTACTGGGTTGTGGAGGTCAGATAGGCAGTCGCTTCATGTAAAATACTGGTATTCAGCTGCATCCGGTTAGACTGGAAGCCGACCCCAATATAGTTGGGAAAAGGCTAGGCAGATTGACTTACTATACATATTAAACAGATTTTTCACTAAGGGCGTTCGCTCGTAAACCCATTAACTCATCAAAGAAGGTAAAGTTCCATCAAATTCTTCATGTAAAACAGACCTTAAAATAGGCCGGAGAGGCGACGTGATGAACAAACAAGATTATGTCGAACGTGATTAATTTACATTGTATCGACTTTCGCGTGTTTTCATACAAAACATGAACGTTTATGTTATTTCCATATTTCATTATTCAAGATCACATTTTCGTATTGTTTGGTAGAATTTTTAACTTGTTACCTCTTTCCATTCTCCTGATGCTGGTCACTCCAATCATTCACAATGTTAATCAATTCTTTTAAGATGATTTAAAACTTAAAGCATGCGGATGAAAAGACCAGGACCATGTAAAAGAATCACTAGCAGTCACGTAAAAAAACATGATGTTTTACATAAGTCCGAGCAACTATGGGATGTAAAATGAAACGGTGTCAAAGTCAAAATGAGGCGTATCCGGTTCATCATTTAAGTAGTCGGTGGCCAGGATAACTGAATGACGACATGTAAGTAACTGAAGAATTCGTGAATTGAATCAAACCAAGCGTGGCAAAAAATTTACCCGAGTGTCAGTTTTTAAAGTTGGCGTTACCATTTCAATATATTATGTTGGCACTTAAGTTGGCCTTATTTGTCCAATTCCAAATATTCACGTCATTTAGCCAATACGATAATTTTTTGGATAGCGAATTAACATGAATATTTATGTAGGTACAAATACCAAATAAGAAGCCCAAGAAAGTACAAGAGGTAGCGTCAAAACTTACAAAAACTCGTCCCCGTTTTCAGGAAAACTGTTCAATAAATCTGATGACAGATATCATGTCAGCTGTAAAAGCTCTCGCAGAAAGGCTTGATTCGACTCTGGTGGAACAATTTCTATGAAAAGAAAACTTCGTCGCGCCTGTAGCCTTGACGTTGATTGGTTGATCAAAAAACAGTAAAATGAAAAGTTATGTGATCAATCACATAACCTTTCATGAGATTTGTCAACAAAATAAATTGATTTCGCTTCCAGAATCAGGGGGCAACACGAGGGCGTAATGTGGCAAGCAAAAAAAAATCAAAAAATTTACTTTTATGTACTAAAACTTACTTTGATGTGCAATAGTGTTGTATTTTGTTTAAATTTACAAAAACAGCCAAGATTGCGTGGTTAGTCGCCTTTTCTGCCGACAATAAATACATAAAGATATACATACATTCTTTTTATGTTAGTACATGCATATACTGTTGATAAACAAGATTTGTAGCCAACAGTGTGCATTTTGACAGTGATTGTTATCAATGTTGCTTATTTCAAATTGCATTTTGATATTTAACTGTATCCTGAATGTATTGCTTGCTTAAAAATATAAATATGAATGAAGAAACTATTGTGCAAATAAAATTAAGCATACTTGATCTTTAGTCTTTACTGATCTTATTGTCCATTCACTTTGTTCAAAAACAATTAAATTGTTTATAACAATCAACACTGTCAACACACTGTTTTGAAATGTACTCATCAGAAAAATATTTTTATATGTAGTGTCATTTTATACATACATACAAACAAAATACATCAAGCTAAGTACTAATTTCTAAATAATTTTTCTAATTATTTCTAAAAAAATATGCATGCTTATAGAGAAAAAAAATATTTCAGTGCAATATCGTTTTATATACAATACACCCCTTACAGAATGTATTTATCAGAGCAATCATATAATGTTATTTCATTAATAGGGCTTTAGTTCAAAAATTATATTTTATCAAATAGACAAAAAATGCAAGACTCATATTAGAAGTACCCACCGTGGCTATGAGATCACTCTACAAAATGGTACTTCTTCAATCAATTTCAGATCCTATTCATCATAACATAAACATGATATTGCACTTTCACACTTATCGCACATTTAATTTATTAGTAAGCGAGTAAATAACACAAACTACGTTTCAACTTTCAATTTGCACTTCACATAGATCTAGTCTTTAACACTGAAAAATCACATTTAAAAACCCACTACGTTATGGTGTTTTAATTCTAACTACGCTATCATTTTTATTTCACTAGTTACTTTGATAGCTACACTACATCTACATCAAAGAGTAATACCGACACAGAGTAGGATATCAGAGGAGACGCGAGGTACGCGTCACGCGGCGCGCACGGCTCGGCATTGTCTAGGCGAGCAGTAATGGGCCCGTTAGTGTGCCCACACATGACTCAACATGTGAATAATTACGAGGAAAGGACGCACAGAGATGTTGTTCATATTTGTGTGACGAAATACTACGAACTACTTGCTAAAACATATGGAATTGTGTGAAGGGAAATATGTCACAAATGCCTATTAAGGTTAACATTTTTTTTTCCCTTTACACCTTTTTAAATGTTTAGTAAGTTGTATATAATAATTATTTCAGAATTAAAATATCAGCGTTAAATGTTAGCAACATGGAGTTTGTAACGACGACTAATTTATGTCAATTCTAAATTGTCCTAATTACAAACATTAAAACAAACAACAAATCGCTTGGCAAATACACAAAAACAAGCAATGCAATGCTAACTAATTCCAACTCAGATAGCAAACTCATGTCATGACTTATTTGTGTCATCGCACTTCGTCACCTTTAAGATTGAGATTAGATAGCAATGTCAACAGGCAGTCGTTATGTGCGTGTTGGCTCGTCTGCCGGGGCACTAACAAAGTGGGTAGGTTGAGTAACAAGGTGGGAGGAAGCACTACGCGCTGCTAAAACACGGCTATATGAAATGTTGTGTTGTATTGTATTGGGAAGACTGTGAAATTTATTCGTTTGCATGTACACTAATGAAAATATTATTATAATTTCAGGAGTTCTCTGAGTCATAATACCGGATATATTAGATTTGGATACCTACATAGACCAAATAAATCATAGAATTGTTTTGCAACTTGGGGTCAGCAATAATAAGCTGAGATGGTAGATTGCATATGCATCACGAGGAGTGTATTTATTACCATATCAATATTAAACTACGGGCTAGGCTATTGTCAATAATAAAATATTACACAGAAACTTCAACTGAGGATGCCAAGTCAGGCAAAGACTGGAGGGAAACAAAGGCTGGCTATGGGAACGAGAAATTTCCCAAACTACGCTTAAAAATTTGACACGGAAAGAAGGACCAGAAAAAAGGAGTTGCAAACTGGATGTTAAAGGCATTAAAAGGCCTTGTAATCTTGAAGCCTCTTATATTAATCTTAGCCTTATTTCAACAAAGCTGCTAACGTTTGATTACTATAGTTCATAAATAAAAGTCTCCTTACTTTCAGAAGTCTGTTTGTATGTACATAAAGACAATGAATGTTTACAGCTACACTTTCAGGGGCTGACGTCATTCGTTATCAGATAGTGGCTTCTAAGGAGTATTTTATTATTGCACGGAATGTTCTAGATGCAGGTTTCAATATTATGTAATTGAGTTAAAAGGCTTTGTCTGTAAAGTAGCATAGGCATCCCCGACTTCATTGGAATGGCGCAGTAACAGTTCTAGTCTAAAAAGCGATGATAAGGAGATTTGGATCATGTCAATTTGTCTGCTGATGTCACTTTTTGAAACTATTATTAGATTCCATTGTGAGTAGTCCCCAATAAGGGCAGATGTGATGTGTCTGAATACAATATTCATATTACGTTCATTATTTACCACTTCGTTTACTAGAGGATACTGAAATCCAAAGGTTAGATCGGTTTTCAAATTTCAGGCTTCTATCTGCCCTTTCTCGTATGTCAAACACTATACGTACATAGCATAGGTATGATTTCTTGAATTTTCAGGCTAGATTCTTTTTATTCAAAAATATTGTTTGTGTTTACATTATATTGGACACAATACAAGAAAACTTTGCCATCAAGCCGTACTAATGCTAAAGATTTAACAATAAGTAGAGTTTGGAGGGCGAAATAACAAATTACTTATTTACGGCTGCCCGTCGTAGTCTCCGCTCATCGCTACGTGCGGAGGCAATACGTTAATAACGTTAATACGGCTTATATTATCTGCCTAGCTATGCCAATATTGCCCAGATCATAGTGGTATGATATTGTTAATATTTGCAGACCTAGAACGGTTTAAAGGTTAGGAGACCCTTGTTCAGCAGCAATGATTACAACTAACACTGCGACTCCTAGGAATGTATTAGAATCAATTACCAATTTTGGTCTAAAGTCCTGCGATCTTGGGATATTTAGTGATTAAAGAAAGTATCTTCCAAAATATGTATAATTGCATAGCACATGTGTGAGCACTGTGACCATGTACCTTTTAATATAAAGCTACCATTTACTGGGAACGTCTTTCATTGACTTGATGTGCCCTGGCGGCTGAGAGTATGTCATGCTCACTCACTTGTCTCGCTGGTGGTGGCGTGTGTGTTAGATCGTTAAGTTACCTTCAAAATGGTTGAGCTAAACGGTGCTGATCCATGCGTCATGTTCGTGAACGGGCGCCGTCACTAGGGACTGGTCATCTCTTATATGCCTCGGCTTATTTTAATTTTTTGAATTCTTTGTATCTTTTTATTAGGGACGCTTTTTACGTGCACATCTTTCTACATTGTTCTCACATGTATAATTTCAACATGAATGATGTAACCAATATTTTGTAACAATATTCATGATTTAAAAGAGTGTCCATCGAGTTTCTTGCCCGTTCTCCATAGGAACCTACGCTTTGGAATGGGCAACTAGCTTCATGTTTCTGACTGGCTGACCCCTTGACAATTCAAAAGTGCCTGTAAATGGTTTAATTGAAATAAATGCTTTGATTTTGAGTTTATGATTTTTCCTCGGACCCCTGCTTAGATTTCCAAGATTTGAATGGGGATATGGTTAAAACTGCTTACATCACAGATTATAAGCATAAAGATATATCTCAACCTCATCGAAAACTCAAATTACGACCAAATATCTATACCAAATTATGAATAAAATTCGCTCTGCACGCTCCTAACTGTATTTTTGACAACACAGAATGTTCTTCTACTAGAACTCTTCGCTAACTCCTATGTTGATGGCAATAAGGTAGAGTTTTGTAAGTTTTTGGTCGTAAAAGATGTATGGATAGTAATGATAGTGCACGCCTGGCCGTGGACCGAGTCGTTCATTGAACTTATGATTTAGCCATGGTTCAGATTTGCATGTGTGATTTACAAAGAGTCACTGTTTCGATGCTGAGCTTTGAAAGGAGATCTGATGAGTTGTTTGTTGCGTGATCTATGATTTCATTTGGGTTTTTTTTTAATTTAATTCACAAAACTGATGTAAGTATACAATCTTACAAAGGTACATAAAAAAGAGTATATAAAACTAATCTTCTGATTGATATATACTAGTTGTGAATCGCGCATGACACATTTTAAATAAGACACGTGTATTTCATATCGTGCGTTAATTCTGCTACAGTTTTTGTCTATAAGATCAACTGACGGGACACATTTCGCTTCTGACTCTCTACTCAAACTCTCAATCTCTATAGAGAATGAGTTTTTCGTACCAGAAGCGAGTCAGAAATCGACAAAGGAACTAGTCTCACCATTGAAAATCAGTGCAATACCAGTTTCTTTAGCACAGAGGAAGCGAAGAAGGAAACGAATCACGTGCTGCGGTCATTAATTGACTTACAAATGCATTATTAATGGCAGTTTACAATCGCTTAATTTATGTTGAGACGAGCATCAGCGTGGCTTTAATTTTTCACGAAGTGGATTAGAGGAAGCCGTTATATCCTACATACAAGTGTCTAAACCTTGAACCAATCTCTTAAAATAAAAAATATTCCAATGCCTGAAATAAATCAGCTGATCCATACTACTACCTAGAAAATGCCCCGTAAGTAAAATTAACAGAATTGTATACGAGAATCCCATAAAATCTTTTACAGTTAGCTATTAAGATGCCAATATATTTGCATACGCTTAAATCCTATTTTAGACAAACTTAATAGACAAATATTATCCGAAAACTGTGACCGGAATGACAAGTTGAGACGTCAAAGTGACGTAGTTGTCTATGTAACGCTAGAGAAAAGTTCTAACACAATATAAGTAGATTGCAGAAGTGCAATCCATAAGCATTTCCGGACGCAAGGACAAAAGGGCCAATAAACTTCAACAGAGTCAAAAGGTGTGGTGGTTACTCCTTCCCTACCGCTATGCGTCAGTGAAATTGGCATTTCCAATTTATAAGTTCACCCACATACTTTTTAAATACAGGAGATACTGCCTATACCGAATAGACAGTTTTTTTAGCAAACTTGGTTAGATATTTGTCACTCTAGCAATAGGATGGCAATTTTGTCTTTTTTTCGCGATTTCATATCATCAAATTCTAATTCACCACCGACAGAGACCAAAGAGAAGTTCAAGGGACTTTATGGGCATACAGGGAGACAGAAATCGTAGGACCAGCAAAAGGGCAACAGTCAATACCCTTTTTAGCCATCCCGGAAATCCGCACGACCTCGGATGCACCATATAATACAAAACCACTGCTATCTCGAATCGCGATTTTTAATTCAGTGTCAATCTGTCAATGTATGCGTGACCTTGTTTACGCATGCGCAGTGGAACTTCTATGTTTATTTGTGTATTACAGGTGGAACTCCTGCGCTGGTCGAGGTCGCTGACCGCTGCATCCTATCGGCGCGGCGCGGGATTGTTTCCGACTTTGAATATGAATGTGTTGATTGATGTTATCTCAATTTACTGTTTTTGGGCTATCTAATAGGCTTTGTTTTGCTGTGAGATTGAGAGCAAATGTTGAAGATTTTTAACGATGGTAAAAAACATCGTTCACGGAGTCGTTTACCACGAAACGAATTGGTATTTTTTTATTCGTGCTGTACCGCTGCTGTCTGACAGATTGCACATATTCTGCAGTGGGTCTTCTTCACAGGCTCATAATAGTCATCATATTATAATGAAATATGCCGCTTCCAAATAAGCAGTAAAATCTTCAACTTGATTTACACACCCTGCGCGATGCGTTTATGGTTTCCTGTTCCTCTATTTTTTAAATTAGCCTAAGAGTAAAACCGAAAGTGACGCACCTAGTGTAAAAACCTTTAAAAATGTTGGGCAAACAATCCCAAAAAGTTTCGGCGCTAGAATGTTTACGTAAACATGTTTTGACGGTACTATTTTTAGTTTTGTTTAGTGCCGAGTAAGAAAGAAAACATTAGTTTGTTTGGCGTTTATCGTCCCACGCATGTAAAAATCAGCTGATCAGACTGGGCTGTTAGCCTGTAGAGTACAAGGCCAGAAAACAAATTGATATGATAACAACTATTTAGGCGTGTATTTGAAGATACTTTGAAAAAATGTAGAGGTTATAGCATGTTCCTCAATCTAAAGCTAAAAGGTACAATGATCGGGTGAGGCTTATTTCCAGCAGTAGAAGTCTTTCGGCTGAAATGATGATGAATAGGTACTACGCTTTACTTGAAAAAAAACCCAACTACACATGAAAGTAACACACAATTCACTAATTGCACTATCGCAGTATCTCCGATCGCTCTGACGTACCGTGTTACCGGCTTGTTTTATGGTGTCTGTGGCTTTCGTACTAACTCAACGCATTGTTTTCTTTCCAAGATTAACATCGTTAGAGTAGTTACATCAGCATTTACATATTTTTGTGGTTACATCACTGAGCTGAGGCTAAATTAATTCACTTTCACAATGTTGAACACTGTGAACTACTCGTTTAAACTAGATACAACGTGAAATCATTGCAGTCTAGACTGGCGACCTGACGATAGGTGCGCTAGAGATAGATACAATTTTGTTTCTAGTCTTGTAAGTGGGAATCACTAAGGTAGCCACGAAATTCATTTTTTTTATTGTTTTTTGCGTAATACGATTACGCATCATTAAAATCATCAATACAACTCTCTATGTTAGAATTGGCCTCAAATGTCATGTTTTCATGAAATAGTCATTCAATGTGGTAATAAGAGAGTCGTATGATGATTTTAATTAAGCTGAGGAACCGTACAACAAACTTTATTTAAGGCAAAATCTTAAATAAAGTTTGTTGTACGGTTCCTAAAACTTGGTCCTATGGACTTCGGCCAGCAGAACCAGGACCAGAAAAATATTCCCCAGGCTAGGACTAAATATGCCTTATTAGACGAAAGTGCAATTTCCAACAGTAGGCAGAGACAGAACTAATGATCGAATGATTCATGCAAAATGGTCTTTCAGTCCAAAAGAAGGAGGAACTTATTGAGGCTGTTTAATCTGGTAAGCCTTGATTGTGCCAAAAACAATAACTGAAAGAATCTATTACATACTAGATGTGATGTAAGATATGACGGTTACGGTCTTTTTTACCTAGTAGATATTTATATATAACAAGTTTTATGAGTAACGGACCGCGCTTGACCATGACTGTGTGCTTAGTTCAGACTTGAATCTCCCAACACGTAAATCTTGAGTCATATTTCTTTGAAAAATATATGAATCCTATCAATTACATAGCGGTGGAGAAGACGGATGAAAAGATTACTTTAGCTCTATTCGTTTTGAATTTGATCAATAGAAGCTAGGCACAAAACCAGTTCGTAAAAAAAAACCGGTCAAATGCGTGTCTGACTACGCACAATGAAGGATTTCATAGAACAAACTTAAAATTGTAGTTGAAAATGTAAGTTTTTACAAACGTTGTTGCGTACAAACTTACATTTTGAGACCATAGACTTTTTATAGGCTGTATAAAATAAAAAAAAATGGGCTCGGTAGTTTCCGAGATAACGGGGGGGAATCGTCATTTTCTTAAATATGTTCAATAGTATTTATTTTAAACTTATAAAAAAGAATAAAGATCCTCGCAACAAGTCCTTTTATTTGATATATGAAAGAAAGAAAGAATATTATTTATTTGGACACAGTTCGTGAAACACAATAACAAAATAATAATATGAAAATAATCTTAAAGCAATAATAGTAATAGTGTAAATGTGTGCCTCACGGCTGCGCCAAAAAGGTTCATTTCAGCATTAATGCCCGACAGATGCTGTCTGACGCTGGTTTTCTAATCTATCACATGGTACAGTTTGCAAAACTTTAAAAAAAAATACATATTTAAACCAAATTTCAACCTAATCGGTCCATTAGATTCGGAGCAAATTTGGCTGTAAAAGACAGACGGACAGACAGACAGACAGCCAGACAGACAGAGAGACACACGAGTGATCCTACAAGGGTTTCCGTTTTATCTTTTGAGGAAACTTCTTCTTTTTACGGAACCCTAAAAGTCTACAAAGTTGTTACGGTTCTGAAAAAATATTTACCTACTTCCAGATATTTATAGCTTCAAAACATTTAAGACTTATAGAACTTAAGTCCACTACACAAAAAGGACTTCCTAAAACGCCGCTACAACAGCAAACCCCATAAAAATACCATAAACTTACCAAAACACGAGTAGCATTAAAACTGGCTGAACATATGAGGCCCATTCTATGAAAGTTTAATGTTGATGAAGTTACACAGCCCACGCCGCCATGTTTTTGGCAGAATGTCGAACTACCCACTATTATTGTGAATCAGGTCGCATGGGGTTGGTCAGCGGCCAAGGGTGTCAAGATTAAAAGGGCATACAATGCGGGACAAGAGGCTTCGTCGTATAAGAAGGTAATATTAGATATATAAGAAGGTAATCTATACTAATATTATAAAGAGGAAAGATTTGATTGTTTGTTTGTATTGATAGGCTCCGAAACTACTGGACCGATTTGAAAAATTCTTTTACCATTAGAAAGCTTAGTTTTCAGGGAGTAACATAGGCTACTTTTTATCCCGGAAAAAATAACGGGTCTCGCGGGAAAGACCACGGGAGCGAAGCCGCGGGCAAAGTGCTATATTAGATAAATAGATAAGTGCATTATTTTTGAGATTAGGTCATAATACCTCTGCTACAAAACTGCAGTACTTAAAGATACTCCCATTTCACAAGTAATTGTATTGTTCTCTTCTTCCAGGACAAAGGTGAAAAGTCAAGAGTGCCTGTAATATCATTGACAACTATTCTTTTCAAATGCAACAGCAATGCTGCGTGGCAGCCGAGGATATAAATATTATAAGGATATGAGGAAACGGAAATGTAGAACGAATTACATCAAACCAAAACTAAGTCTGTTGATACGCTTACATCACCGACCAGCCAATGAAGCAATTTTTATAAGATATTCTCCTTTTTTTCGATTTAGACTGTTTCATTGCAAATAACGATTTCAATTCAACGTATTCTTAATTTGACGCTAGTAAACATAAATACCTGTTCGTTACAGTTTCGAAAGTATAAAAAATTCCAAGCGAATATCACACCGTTGACCTCTATACTCAGGTTATACTGTGCGAAAGTGCGCGATAGTATCAGTTAAAATCCTCAACTAACTCTCTCAAGGCAATGAAGACATCAATTCTGACTTAACCCCACATAATAATAGGTTTAACATCGAACCCCCTACGTCCACCAGTCTATAAATAGCCTCGATTGCCTGCAGATCGATACAGCACGTAAAAGCATACACAATCAGCAAAGCAAGGCTATGGTGTAGCTGTCGACCTTGGCCGGAACGTCTTGTGTCTACAACTTCTATGTTTTAATTTATTAAGTGTATTCGAACTGTTATGACAACACCAGACTAAGCATTAATAAAAAGTTTCATATCGAAAATGATGACATAGGTATCTCCAAAAAGCATAACGTCTAATTTTGATCTACTTAAGGCGATCTTGACACCTATCAAAGGACTGGAAAATATGACAAAAAACAGTTTAAAATAAAAAAAATAATTGACCTGCTCAGACACTAGGTCAGCTAGATGAAGCAAAAAAGTACTGCTAAGACACACGACCGGTTAAGTCTAAGGGGCACAGACCTTAGACCAGTCTAGCAGAAAGTGGCGGTAAAAACTTAGCGCCTTCAAAACTATACACACGATCAACTGAACTACGCTATCGTCTGGCAGAGGCAGTTGCACTATTGACAAAATCATAATGCTCTCTTAATTTGCTGTGAATTTTATGGCGCCACTTATTCTTCCCAGCTAAAACTAACATCGCACGCACTTCCTAGAGTAACTTATGACGTTGAATTAATTCCAAAGTTCTGAATAAACGATATGGAACGAACGATGCAATCAATTCTAGCTGTATTGAACGAGGTTTGCATAGACATGTTGCTAACCAGACGGCCTTGTGTGTCATGCATCCTATGGTATTGTATTGATGCTAATTGCGTGCGAGATATCACGCCGGAGTCCCTAACAGGGTCAGTAGAGACAGCTCTTATGTAATTAGGTTTCGGCCGATGTGGACATGAGCAAAGAAGATGGTACAGGAGTTTTTCAAGGATTTTGTGGGAGTCATAAGCAACAAAAATATATCATACATAAGCAGCAGCATTTATTGGGCCTAGAAAAAGGCATAGTTTGACAATATTTAGATTAAGTAAGTAACAGAGCACGTACAAACTTTCTTATTGGTTTAACACAACTATTAGAACTTTTTTTTTTAATTTATTAAGTGTATTCGAACTGTTATGACAACACCAGACTAAGCATTAATAAAAAGTTTCATATCGAAAATGATGACATAGGTATCTCCAAAAAGCATAACGTCTAATTTTGATCTACTTAAGGCGATCTTGACACCTATCAAAGGACTGGCCAATATGACAAAAAACAGTTTAAAATAAAAACAAGAATTGACCTGCTCAGACACTAGGTCAGCTAGATGAAGCAAAAAAGTACTGCTAAGACACACGACCGGTTAAGTCTAAGGGGCACAGACCTTAGACCAGTCTAGCAGATAGTGGCGGTAAAAACTTAGCGCCTTCAAAACTATACACACGATCAACTGAACTACGCTATCGTCTGGCAGAGGCAGTTGCACTATTGACAAAATCATAATGCTCTCTTAATTTGCTGTGAATTTTATGGCGCCACTTATTCTTCCCAGCTAAAACTAACATCGCACGCACTTCCTAGAGTAACTTATGACGTTGAATTAATTCCAAAGTTCTGAATAAACGATATGGAACGAACGATGCAATCAATTCTAGCTGTATTGAACGAGGTTTGCATAGACATGTTGCTAACCAGACGGCCTTGTGTGTCATGCATCCTATGGTATTGTATTGATGCTAATTGCGTGCGAGATATCACGCCGGAGTCCCTAACAGGGTCAGTAGAGACAGCTCTTATGTAATTAGGTTTCGGCCGATGTGGACATGAGCAAAGAAGATGGTACAGGAGTTTTTCAAGGATTTTGTGGGAGTCATAAGCAACAAAAATATATCATACATAAGCAGCAGCATTTATTGGGCCTAGAAAAAGGCATAGTTTGACAATATTTAGATTAAGTAAGTAACAGAGCACGTACAAACTTTCTTATTGGTTTAACACAACTATTAGAACTTTTTTTTTTAATTTATTAAGTGTATTCGAACTGTTATGACAACACCAGACTAAGCATTAATAAAAAGTTTCATATCGAAAATGATGACATAGGTATCTCCAAAAAGCATAACGTCTAATTTTGATCTACTTAAGGCGATCTTGACACCTATCAAAGGACTGGCCAATATGACAAAAAACAGTTTAAAATAAAAACAAGAATTGACCTGCTCAGACACTAGGTCAGCTAGATGAAGCAAAAAAGTACTGCTAAGACACACGACCGGTTAAGTCTAAGGGGCACAGACCTTAGACCAGTCTAGCAGATAGTGGCGGTAAAAACTTAGCGCCTTCAAAACTATACACACGATCAACTGAACTACGCTATCGTCTGGCAGAGGCAGTTGCACTATTGACAAAATCATAATGCTCTCTTAATTTGCTGTGAATTTTATGGCGCCACTTATTCTTCCCAGCTAAAACTAACATCGCACGCACTTCCTAGAGTAACTTATGACGTTGAATTAATTCCAAAGTTCTGAATAAACGATATGGAACGAACGATGCAATCAATTCTAGCTGTATTGAACGAGGTTTGCATAGACATGTTGCTAACCAGACGGCCTTGTGTGTCATGCATCCTATGGTATTGTATTGATGCTAATTGCGTGCGAGATATCACGCCGGAGTCCCTAACAGGGTCAGTAGAGACAGCTCTTATGTAATTAGGTTTCGGCCGATGTGGACATGAGCAAAGAAGATGGTACAGGAGTTTTTCAAGGATTTTGTGGGAGTCATAAGCAACAAAAATATATCATACATAAGCAGCAGCATTTATTGGGCCTAGAAAAAGGCATAGTTTGACAATATTTAGATTAAGTAAGTAACAGAGCACGTACAAACTTTCTTATTGGTTTAACACAACTATTAGAACTTTCCAATAATTACTACTACCGAAATATGCCCGTTATTTATAGAAATAGTTACATATCAGCAATTCGACATGGGAAATAACTTTACTTCGTCGTCGCATAGAAATTTATAGCCAATGCGTGGATTTGCTCATGATATTCGTGTTCGGTTTGAACCTCGCCTCGTGACGAATCAGAGGTATGTTTGAAGATACAATTGTTTGAAAACATATCACTGCATGCCACTGTCCACTTCGACAAAAACAATGTTTTCTACGAAACGTATTTCAGATATAATGCCATGGTTTTGGAAAGTCTGGAGAGAATAAATGAATGAACTTTCGTCCCGCGGAAATAAGGACCAACTATGGCAGACATTTATGGAAGTTATTAGGTAGAAGCCATGATATCTGGCTGTAGATTCACATAGAAGCTGAGTTCATGATTCATTATGAAGAGAGCACTAGGATTTTTATTATATAATATAATTTATTTATGTAATAACCACTACTTGCATTTCCCTCAAAAGTTCATGTAAGTACAAGTTCTTGAACGACTGACGTAAATTCTTTATCTATAATTTAGTTCATTAGCCAACACTATTAAGACGTCAAAACTGTGACTAATGCGAGGTATTTTAAGTTTTATCGAAGGAAGGGCGTTGATGACGCCTTTGACAAAAGGTGAATAACATAATTTATTTTGTCGATTTTACTAAGTAGGACGTGCTTCTATGGAATAGCGAAGTTTCTAAGTTAGAAATAAGAGAAAGTGTGTGTAGGCGGTGAACTAGAATCTGTCAAGACTGACTCGGTGTCTTATGGCACTGGTTCTAGAAAATGGATTGAGGAACCGACGATGTTCCAGAGAAAATCTGAGAACTACCCATGGACTGTTTTTTGGTCGAAATCTCAACAGTAGTGTCATGTCTTCACCTAGTATTTGGTAATTGTCTATAGGCAATTTGACTGGAATGTGTAGATATTGCGTCCAAAACAGTCAATACTTTGACTTAAAGCAGTTTTGTCTGTGAAAATTGCATAGGAGCTCGAAATTTAATTAATTACTCTATCTTTTCCAAAGTTTTCCCTCTCAAGATCACAAAGGAAACACCACAGATTTACAATATTTAAAGTGTGTGTCAACAAATACCTACCGTCTGGTCTGCTTATGATAATTCAGATAATACCTAAAGAACGTAGTGTCTGCTCTAATCAGGGGTCAACGTATTTGATAATATTTTATAAGTCCAAGTCACTAATTTTTATTCACTATCACTGTATGTTTATTGTTTTGTGAATGAGATTGTAAATAACGACTTCGTTCTAGTTCCTGCAAAAATACTGGGGGGTCATAGAATCATGTGTGATGTGTTTCATCGGTTAAAAGGAGACCACAACAGCTTTGAAGACATAAAAATTACAGATTAAATTTAGAAATTTTACATTGTTTATTTATTTATTTATTTAATTAAGGTTCACCAACAGTTGTTACAGATAATAAACAGATAGGAATACAATTAATTGTGTCTTAAATCTAACTGCACAACCAATTACAGGCAAACACCACATGCAAAATGCTCTTTGTAATTATAAATTTAATTTTAAAGACTTAATGTACTTAAATTCTAGATAATTATATTAAATACTAGTACTAATTTTGTCTGACAAACGTCGATATTGAGTCTGCGTGGACGTCAACCAGGTCGCTGCGTTCGTTTATGAGTTTGCACATGCGGGCTATAGGTGAATTAGAACCATACACTGTACGGCGAAGAGGTGGAGCTAAGGGTGTTATAGGTTTGCGAGGTGGTCTGCGGGGCACTCTGAAATTGAACCTACATACCAATTGTGGGCAGTCAATGGTGTTATTGAGCAGTTTATATGCGAATCTCAAATCCAAAAGCTCCCTTCGAGCTTCCAGGGTACTCATTTTGTAGCAGCCCAGTTTATCAAGGTAAGAGAGATATTTAAATTGCCTACCCTTTGAGTACCCTAGGAATTGGATAAACCTTTTTTTTTGTGTTGTGTGACACAATGGGCGGTCTTGTCTTTGGTGGTCTTTTGGTTGGTCTTTTGGTGGTTTTGTATGGACAAGTATATGATAAACTGTATGACAAAAATTCCTTAGTCCGTTCTGAAAACATTGTTGGCCTTTCTGGTTTTTCCGGGGTCTTCCAAGGTTAATGAACGGTGAGTGACTCTTATCAAAATGAAGATCCAGAAAAAAATGTTATCCAGAAACAAAAAATCCTCTATCACAACAAAATTCAGTCAAGAGATACAAATATTTAATTCACCTCAATGAAACCCAACCACGTGGTTAGTGCGGGGCACAGCTGACACACATTTGCGGAGCCGGTTTTAAACCTATACACATAAAATGTACTGTAACTTCAGAATCAACTCACATAGTTCACTATCAAGGACCGGGCGCCATTTGGAAACCACTTTAGACATATTATATTCACGTTCGATCACTACACTACCGGTCGTGGTTTAAGTTTGGACACGTATGGCCCTTGCCACGGACGAACAATGTTTTTTATCCCGGACAGATTGAGTTTATGGGGATTTTAATTGAGGATAAAAGTCACCTAATTGATTGTGATAAAATATGTAAAACAACAAAGTCAAAACCAAAGTAAACAACCAATTACAGGCACTTTTGAATTATCAAGGGATCGGTCAGTCAGAAAGATGAAGCTAGTTGCCCAATCCAAAGCGTAATAAGTTTTATGGAGAAGAACGGACAAGAAAAGCCACGGATGCTCTTTTAAATCAAAATATTGGTTACATCATTATTTTATGTTGTCAATTGTATACTTAGTCTGGCCATAAATACTGTTACAATTTTAAAAAAATGTTTACGGATGAGAAAATCTTTACAATTGAGCAACATTTTAACAAACAAAATGACCGTATTTATGTTCAAAGCTCTAAGGAAGCTTCCCAATTAGTCGAGAGAGTGCAACGTGGGCATTATCCGACGTCAGTGATGGATTGGTGGGGTGTTAGCTATGAAGGAGTGACAGAGCCATATTTTTGTGAAAAAGGTATCAAAACATCGGCACAAGTGTATCAAGATACCATTCTTGAGAAGGTAGTTAAGCCCCTTAACAACACCATATTCAATAACCAAGTATGGTCTTAGAGCATTAAACCAGAGTATGATCCTTCCAACAAGACTCGGCGCCGGGTCATAAAGCTCGGTCTACGCAGTCTTGGTTGGAAGTGAACATTTCGGACTTCATCAGAGCTGAAGACTGGCCGTCGTCTAGTCCCGATCTTAATCCGCTGGATTATTATTTATGGTCAGTTTTAGAGAGTACGGCTTGCTCTAAACGCCATGATAATTTGGAGTCCCTAAAACAATCCATACGATTGGCAGTGAAGAATTTTCCCATGGAAAGAGTGCGTGCTTCTATTGATAACTGGCCTCAACGTTTAAAGGACTGTATTACAGCCAAATGGAGACCACTTCGAATAAGCTTTTTATATTTTAAATTGTTTTATATTTATGTATTAAACTAACACACTGTAAAAGTAATAATATTATTTGCAATAAAAAAAAAAATCTTCGTGACAATATTTATGGCAAGACTAGGCATGTGAGAACGATGTAGAAAGACGTGAAAGTGAAAAGCGTCCGTAATAAAAATTAAAAAAAGACAATTAAAAAAATTAAAATTAAACCTATTCGTAACAACTGGCATCAACTGCCAAAAGTTTAGCAAAGAACGAGGTAAACCGTAAAAGTAAACTTTTGTTTCAACAGTTTGGGACCGAAATACGAAACAGAAAGTTATTGAAGTGCTCCAAACAGTGGATCATCATTATTTTATCGTAAGCTGTTCCAGCTAAGTTTAACATCTTTCAACCTAACTACGACGCAGCAAAGGGTGATTAAAAAAAAATGTTTAAGTAAGCAGACAGAATGTATTTGAGACCTTTGCCAGTTTGAAAACAGAACAAACGCGCGCCAAACATTACATCATGAAACAGTGCTTGAACTGCAGTAATTCTGAATACCCTCTAAAATACTACGAGACTATAAGGTGATAAACTAATTTGACATTCATATTCAGGAAACGACATTGCCCCAGCGACAAAGATCGACATTGACTGCAACCTTGTTTGTTACCAGGAGGAAACTGATGCCATATAAATTAACTGACATTTGCATGATCGGGGATGGATGCAAATATTTTACTATGTGCGTATGCGCAAGGAGGCGGGGTTAGGTTGAGCAGGATTTTTATCAAGCACGAATTTGCGCTGAAACTTGATTGCCGTAAAATCAGTAAGCACTGTAAGCAGGGCTGCAAAATGCGCGGGATTAGTCCGAAAGGGATACCGTGGCCCCCTGGCATTGCACAGGCAACAGAAGGAACACGGGTGGGTTTTAGTCAGTAAGAGTCTGACACGCCCTCCCGCTCCACCCAGAGCGGGAGACGTCATTTGATGATTTCCCACCCAAAAAAAAAAAAAAAAAAGGGCTGCAAAATGAACGGTGAAAAATTACTTTACTTGTATTCGTAAGGCCAATTGATAAATGAAAAGTAAATAAAACAATTATCTGGTCTGTCGTAATTATTAATGAATGAACTGTGGGAAGTATTTTAATGAGATGTCTTATCCAAAAAGTCATTTTATTTTTTCTCAGATCTCATAACTAAGACGTTATTCCGAATGTTATTTTCTTCTTAGGTTAATTTACGTGTACGGAATATTTTCATGTTTTTAACTGCTATGTTAGTTCTACCACGATAACATAGTAAACCGGTCCCTGATATGGTATCGTACCAAGTAGTCGCAAACGGCATGGCTACAGGAGGAAACGACCTTTATACCTGTTATGACGTTGATCATTGGACAATGTGCTAAACTTTTTATTGATTTTGTAAAGCCTTTAATATATTATCATGATGAAATCCCCATTTTTTTCCAGATCGAGTATAGTTATTGCCAATTTTAATTCCGATCATCTACTAACACATCTAGTGGAGACACTAAAGGCATTTCTGCCTTTTATTTATATGTACAGGGCTATCAATGAAATATATTAATATTTTGTGTTGTTGTTGTAAGTAGATATTTAATCATAATAAAAGTGGGTATTACCATATACTGATTATTGTAAAATACGATGAGTATCAGTGGGAATCCCATACCCAAACAGACAATACCGTTTAAGATTAAAGTTATCAATCAAAGAAATTTCCAGTATAAGCTGACCTCTCATTGTACGGAGATCAAGACTCTATTTCGCATATGAACTTAGATAACAGTTCACTTAAAATGAGATACAAAATGCTTACATATAAGTAATTACAATAATTATCATATTTGTCTCTGGGGTGTTGGTGACGTTATAGGGTACATGTTTGTTATGTTTTGTTTTACACAAGCTTTAACTCGCGAAATCTTGCAGTTTTTTTTTTCTTCATAGTATTTATGGTACCTCTTTAGGTCATGCTGCATCACTGCATGCATGCAGCTATCCGATTAACAAAAAATATTTGGCCCAGATCTTAAGGGGAGGCATGAAAATTGTTTCGCTGTAACAATTATAATAGATATGTTTACTATCACACTTTTTTTAAATCCTCCAGTAAATTATTGAACTGCTGTGTGCTTCCGCAAATAATATTGTTTTTTTGTTTCCTGTGCACTCATTAGTTGAAACTTGTTTTTACTTCTTCTGTTGTATGTTATTGTTCTTTTTTTAAATCTATACTAATATTATAAAGCTGAAGAGTTTGTTTGTTTGTTTGAACGCGCTAATCTCGGGAACTGCTGGTTGCAATTGAAAAATTCTTTTTGTTTTAGATAGTCCATTTATCGAGGAAGGTTATAGGCTATATAACATCACGCTACGACCAATAGGAGCGGAGCATAAATGAAAAATGTTACAAAAACGGGAAAAAATATTCCTTTTTGACAGCTTCCGTTGCGTGCGCTGCGTAAACGGTTTAAGTTACGAAAATATCATATATGACGGAATTGTTCCTCTTTAAAAGTTATAAAAAAAAGTCCGCGACGGGTTATGTCTATCTTTTAAGATTGACTCACTATAACCTTTTTTATCGTAATCAAATTTGTTCGAAATTAATGCATTATTTGCGAAGGAGTTTTATCAACATAATATTAATCCATAGCCAAATAAATATGTTATTAATCACAAGTATTTAAATGTAAACAAAATTGTCTTTGACATCACTTGATTTCAATGAACATCTTAGGAGATATAATAATTTTAAAAGAACTCCGCAACAAAATAAATAGATATGTGCGGGTTCACGTGCGCATGACGCGCAAGACGCGGCGGGTGAGGGGGAGGGAATGATGATAAAGGAGCGGCACATCAATGAAAAATGTTGCGAAAAAACTGGGAAAATTCATTACTTAAACCACTGTGACGCAGACGAAGTTGCGCGGGTCAGCTAGTGTAAAATATAAATAGAGTTTCCTTTGCCCTTTTTCAAAATTTTTGCAAGCTAGTATTATTATAAGAATATTGAAAAATGTATGGGGGAAAGAGAGGGCATGATAGGGTGTGACGGTTGAAAGCAGAAGGGAAGAAGGAAACGTGTTGCGCCAACCCCACGTAACATGGGACAAGGGCAGGAAGATGATGATGCGGTGATTGAAATATGTATTTAAACCATACTTATGTTATTAGCAAATTTGCTAAATAACTGGACCCCATTTCTGTCTCATGATAATGGTTCCTAGAAATAAAATAAATTAAAATGTGTATCTATCTGTTAACAATTAAATATTTATGGTAAGTTATAAATAAACAGGTAAAGGTCAACATAGCTTGAACAATGACGTCTAAAACAAATGACTATACAAATAAATTATCAGCAGCCATCTCATCGTGATAAACATAGGGATTTACAGCCTGTGTGCTGTTGAATCAGGGTTGCCTATTTATTTTATTTAGTGCAAATTCTAAGGTCAAATTAATTATCAGGCTCTGGAAGAAATTAGAAATGCAGGAGTACAGAGACACCTGGGAAAACTAGATGGGACTGCAAGTTCTAACTAGTCCCTATGGAAAGCCACACACAAGCTTAAAAGACCTCAAATGCACCAACCTCCAATCAGAAGGCTTGATGGTTATGGACTAACAGTGTTGCCGAAAACGCTGACGTTTTTGCTTACCACCCTGAAAGTGTATTTACGGAGAGTAAACCCCGACGAACGCTCAAGTAAACTGGACTATGTCAACGACACACTATCATCTGTTCACCAACTAGACCCACCACTGAGAAAATGTTCTCCCAGCGAAGTTAAATATCCATTAATAAATTGAGAAACAACAAGGCTCCTGGATACGACCTAATAACCGCGTCCGTTTTAAAGCAGTTACCGGAAGTCGCTATAAAATTTCTCACATACCTTTTTAGTGTAATACTCCAGCAACTTATGTACCCAAACAGTGGAAAAGGTCACGCAGATCATCATGATCATAAAGCCTGGCAAGTTTGAAAATGATGTCAAATCATATCGTCCTGTCAGCCTATTGCTTCGAATTTGTTGAAACGCTTTTTCTTAAGCGAGTTATGCCGATCCTGGTGGAAAGAAACCTTATTCCTGATCACCAATTTGGATTCAGGAAGAGCTACGGTACTATAGAACAGGTACATAGACTGGTGGAAAAAATCAACACCTTGTTTGAAAATAAGGAGTACTGCTCTGCAGTCTTTCTGGACATTTTGCAGGCTTTTGATCATGTATTAAACCAGGGTCTACTAACAAAAATTAACTCTCCCAACAAATTTCTACATGTTTCTGCGCTCCTTCCTCAGCAAGAGATTCTTCCTAGTGAAGCGGGGAGATGAGGTCTTTAATCTACGTGCGATTCAGGCCGGAGTACCTCGGGGCGGTATCCTGGGTCCCACCCTGTACCTGTTATTTATTGCCGATCTGCCACTAGATAGAAATGTCCTAACAGGCACTTTTGCCGATGATACGGCCATACTGGCTACTGATTTCTGTCCGAGAGAGGACTCAGCAAAACTGCAAAAGAGCCTTAAACTGATCTATGAATGGCTTAAAGATAGGAAGATGATGCCAACGAAACAAAGTCAGTCCAGGTGACTTTCACTACACACAAAGAAACATGCCCACCTATGACCTTAAATGTCATAGAAGTACCCCAAGCAGTGGTCACACGATACCTTGGAATATACCTTTACAGACGCCTTACTTGGAGACATCACATATTTACCAAACGAAAAGCCCTAGAGCAAAAACTCCGTAGCTTACACTGGTTGCTCAACAAAAAGTCCCAAATGTCTCTGGAAAGCAAACTACTACTATACAAATGCAATCTCAATCCTATCCGGTGAAGTCCAACATCGAAATCCTTCAAAGGATTCAATCGAAATACTGTGAAAGATAGTAAATGCTACCTGGTATGTCACAAACGAAAGAATTCACAAGGATTTAAAGAGATTTAAAGAAAAAAAAACTGTCAGAGGAAATCAAAGCTAATATAACTAGATACACCACCAGATTAAAAGTTCACCCAAATCAATTGGCAGTGAAACTAAATAAAACCTTCACAAGACTGAAAAGAAGGGCAGCCCAAGACATACTTACAACCAGTATGAATGAGCTGTAGTATGGATTGGATGAGGCAGTGGCTTCATACCGTGCAAGATCATGAACCATCATCTACCTATTGCTGAATGTCCCAGGACAGATTGCATTTATCTGTACCAGATTCATAAAAAATTACATAACATAACAAATAATGGTATTTACCCGCAACACAGAGACACTGCAATGGATAAAAGGACACAGTGGATCGCTAGGTAACGACGCAGCTGACGAACTAGCAAAGAGAGCATCCAGCAAGTGGACCTTCAACCAACTACTGGTGGAACTCGACACTGGGGCTGCAGGCAGTCCAGGGAAGCTATGCCATCCTTGGATAGCAAGCTAGAATAGCTAGCATCTTTGGACAGGAACGGCCTGCGCCTGATGGCGGGAACCATCGCGGGACACTACTCAGTAAACAAGCACTTCCACACAATAGGCATAACAGACAGTCCACTGTGCAGGGCATGCATGTAGGCTGAGGAAACCATTGTGCATGTGCTCTTTGAATGCACAGGCGTCACCCAGATTAGACCTGAAACCCTCGGGGCACCCAGATCTTTCACGGATGTTCTGAACAGACCAGCAGATTTACTCAACTTCTGTAGGGAGGTGGGCTGGTTGGAATAACCATCGACGGCCGCCATGGCCCACACACAATGGTCGACCTGACGGACTAAGTGTGGAAACCAAACCCCACAACATAGAACATTGATAATGTCATATTAATTAACTGTACCAGATACCTACATCAAAATAAGTTTCTACCATTGTTGTGTATTAAGTACTTTCAGAATAACATGATTTCTCAAGATAAGAGAAAATTATGATAAGGATAACATCATCTGATTATCATGTTACACCAGTAAAAGTTGTAAGTAATGGATCACCAAGTTCAATCTAAAATACGTTTATTTAGGGTTGATTATTCAATAGTCAGGTAACTTAAATAATGAGGAATGAGGAATAAATATATGCTGTTTGACAGTTTTTCTTTATAGAAAATTTGTGAAGCTGCCATATTTTATGCTTTTCACATAATTAGTAGATCTGCAAGATTACCTAGAATTGGTTGAAAATAGTTTATTTATTCAAATCAATTTATTTGTACGGTGTATGGAAACTTTGAAAGTTATTTATTCAATGATGGCTAGTCACACATTCTATACAACTAATTTGTTATCTTACAAAGTGTTTCTTTCAATAGGACTTATAAAGATTTTAATAGATAATATTCTGAAGTTTTTATTAAGTCTGAATGAGAGAAATTAAAAAAAGTTTGTTGTTTGTTTTAATTAATCAAATTATATTGGTTTCCTTTCCAGAATAGGTACTCAGTTGAGTAACATATTTTTCCTGAGAGAATACTTAAATTAAAATCAGCTGTTTGTCATAATACAAGAAAGTAAGTAAATAGTTGCTTTTTTGATTTTATGATAAGAACCTTTCAGGTTCATAAAAACTTTTTTTTAATTCAAGGATCACATTTTTTATTGCTAAAGATGGGTCGTCTTTAGCCGACCCTAGCTCTCTATAATTGATTCCAAATAAGTTTGGTAAATTAATGACTGACTTTAGAAATGAAAACTGTGCTAATTATATTAATTAGGGTTGCCAGTTAGATTGTTGTAAATATTTGTGGTTACAAATTTGTTAAACTAATGACTTGAGCAAATCATATCATCAAGCAGAAGTGGATTAAAACATAAATATAAAGTAAATAGCGGCTGGGACAAGGTTGTTAGCAAGGTCTCCAACCAGAAACAGTAAAAACTAAGGTTATATGAAGTAAAACATTAAAAAAACTTACACAATACTGAAAGAGGGGCTAGCAACTACACTAGACACTTACAATTATCACTTTTTTCGTACGAAACGTACGGTGTGCACACGAATAACGGAATCAACTGGAGACTACTTGATACTACTATCATGTGTAGATAATGTTTATCATATCAAAGGCAACGTTACCACGAAGAATATCCAACTTGCATACACGTGACGTCACAAAACAACCACCCAATTCGCAAATACACAACACAGACATCCGATAAAGTGGCTAATAGCGGCCTAAATACGATCACTACGCGGCGCGCTACGTCAGCCCAGGCGCGCTACAATTACTAACTACGGGCTAGTGGGCTACGGCTGATCCAGCGAGTGAAGGTCTAACTTGCAGTCACAGTCAGCATTCGCTACATAGAAAGTTAGTGACGGGCAAACATATCAAAAACTTACCAAATAACAAGGACTGACGTTGTAATGAATGTTTATCAGACAGAAGTCAGACTTATTTACGTAAATATATATCACACATTATACTGTTATCACGTTACACAACACGGTATCACACGATTTACTATAGAATTTTGTTAATTTTTCATCTAAACAAAACAGTTTTTGACGAATTGACAATTATAGTTTTTATTCGTGACAAAATCAACATGTCCTCCAACAGGTCATCCGGTCATAATTGTATTTGATTAATACGAAATTAACATAAATAAATCAACAAAAATTACCTTTAAAAGTTTTCCGTTTTTATTTGTAGCACAACATAAATCTTCAGTAGTATTATATTTATAGTTACAAACACATCATTGAAAGTTTCTCAATTAACAACTATAGAACGTAAACTATGTTTGTAATAGTATGTTTTTTTAGTTGATTAGTAACATGTAAATCTCACTACACTGGCGCTAGTAGCACTACTAGCGCCAGTAATAACAGACTTACAATTACAACACGCCGTGGGACGTTATGTCTGTGGTGGGTGGTGGGACGCAATCAAAGCGCAATCAGTATCAGTACACCTTCTATGACTGCTTCTATTTGGGTTCAGATTCAAGTAGAGAAAGTGTCGTGTTAGATACTTTGAGCGTGATATTATGATCATATGACCCAGTTTAGTTTATGTTGGTTTTTATTAATATCAATAACAGCCAGCCCATACCAATAAAGTCAAGAAGACTAGAGCATAGTTATTGCTGTGGTTAAAGTGTAGAAGTTATCTTCAAAGCCAGATAAAACATGATCTAGAAACCAAACTAAGACATAAGGCGGGGTTTAGATAAAGTAGGAAAGAATTCAATGATTTTTCATTTGTTAGTGGCAGCACCGTCCGTCTGTCGACGAGCCTGAGTGAACGGGGATGCCAGATGTTCGATAATTATCGTACATGTACGATAATTTCGACTCCAGTACGATGTACGATACAATAATATTATGTAATATCGTAAACAAAAGTACGATAATTTGCAACCCTCCTTCAAAGTGTGATAAAACGACTAATCAGCAAAAATATGTGACGAAAACCCGATTAAGAAACAAACTTGCAACGCAATGCGTAAAATATGGTAAAAACTCAATCAATAGAATGCCTTTATTTTTTTAAAGTCACTGAAAAAATTATGTTACATTTTAATTTCTTTTACATTTCACAACTTCCTAAAATCCGTATCGTATTTCTAGTTTTACAAACTAGCTACTCTGGCAGTTGTTGTTGTAATTGCTGTTAATTTTTGATCGCGCACGATAAATTTTCGAATATTGATACGATTCACTAGAACTGGTCTGGCAACCCTGTGAGAGCGCAGATAAAAAATTATTCCGAAAATCCGAAATCTGAAGGGACGAAATGAAACGGTCTTTCTTTCTGAGAATATTTTAAGTGTTTAAAAATAATTTAAAGGATTTCTATTATTTAAAACATGAATACCTCAAGTTTTACTACAGACCCTTCACATGGGAAAGCAGCAGACGCAGTAAAAACATTCGTAAGTAGAATTCTGAAATCATGTAGGTTATGTTTGTTCTTGAATTAGATTATAAACAAAAACTGTGGAGATTCTCACTGTTTAAGCTTCACGTTGTTGACCTCTTCTTTCGTCAGCCCATTTATATGGTTTCTATTGTGGTTAAAGTCTTCCCCAGTATTTAACCATTTTATACTCGGTACTGCTCATGTTCAAATATTAAAAAGTGGGAACTTATCGACAAATCAATATGTTACTGGTGGTCTAAACTCCTCCCCTAAGACGACCCAGCGATCTAAACATTTCATATGTTAAACATAAAATTTACTGCAGGTCTAACTAAATTAGTGTATCACAGTTTTAAAAAAAACATTTTTTACAGATCCTACCAGACAAATGCTTCGAAAAACATGTTGGATTTGCTTGGGGACGAGGAAACAAGTTTACGATATACCCTCGAAGTCAAACTGTGAACAAAACACCAACAAACACAGGAGATAACAAACTCCTTAACATCCGCCAAGATATTCTCCTCTTCACCCCAATTCTCAGGAAACTCGTTAACGAGTCCAATGGAACATATTTATCTCTACAAAAGGCTGCTGAAGCTGCAAAAATTTCAGACAACCAAGTTGAATTTCTCAAATTATCCCGCCAGTTCCGCTCAATCCTCAGAGTGTGCATTGAAAATCTTCAAGAAGCTGCCTCAAAAGAAGATAATGGCATTGAAAAGAACAGCTTACTATCCTACATAACAATATTCTACTCTATAGAATGTATTTGGCATTTAACTGAGATTCTATACATAGACAACGTTCCAGGAGACATAGTGTTACCATATTTGTTGGAATGGGTGCGGTTCCACTTTCCATGTCACGAGCAGACCGCTGCGGGACTGTTGGATGCTTGTGAGAGGGATTCAGAACTAAATGAAGACTATTGGGACACTGTAATAGGCATGGTGGTACAAGGTCGAGTGGATGTTGCTAGAGCACTGCTGAAACTTCATTCTGCTACGGACACTAATGAGTTTAAGTTGGTTGATAACTCTTTGAGGAGTATGCCAGTTTATAGTGTAAGTTATTGGTTATCTACTAACTTATTTTATGACCTATACCAATATGTTTTTTTAAAAGTCCATTTTATATTGTTTTTGTTCTTCTCAACAGAAAATAGAACTAGTCTCCATTTTAACATACTCATTCAAATTTATATGTGAGGAATTCTACTTATGTTTGTGATTGCAGGTGTATGGAGGCATATCCACAGGGGAGTTCACAATATCCTGGAAGCACTGGCAGGCTGAGTGCAGATCTAAACTCAGCAGTAGGGTGCTGGCTTCACAACCAAACCTGGAGCTTATCATGAGGGTAATACTTTTGTCTTTTTAATGATGCCACTTGTAAGACCTAGGATACTGTTATGAAAACAGTAAATAAAAAATTGTGTAAATAGACATAATTTGTATCATTAATGTGCCAGCTCAGATTATTTTTTAGTGCAAAGGATGAGTATGCAGAAACTAACACAACTCAATGCAATACATATTGAAACAGACATTCATGTTTTGTTGCAGTGATAAACTTTGCCATCTTTAAACATTCAACTGATCCCCAGATAATAATCGGCGACTACAGCGCCTTCGAGTCAATACGCAGCAAGTACTCGTCGTGGTTCGACATTCTGGGCGGTTGGGTGATGTTCACGGCGCCGTGGGCGCGGCGCCACGAGCTGGGCGCCGCGGCGGGCGCGTGCGCGGGCCTGGCGCCCGCCGGCCTGGCGCCGGCGCCGCGCTCGCGCCTCGACGACATGGTGCGCGCTCTACTGGAGGGGGACCTGCATCAGGTACACATCATGTGGTAAAACGAAAACACAGCATCTGTGTCTTGTTTAGGTATGATAGTCAATCAATTTGATTCAATGTGGAGTTTCTTTGCTGGCTCTTCTCCATAGGAAACAAATGGAACCATGCACCTAGCTTCTGGTGTTCCATAAGTGCGTTATGAAACACCAGAAGTTTATAGTTCTTCCACGTTTTTGGTATCTTTGATTTTGAATCTCTGAAATATTACATGCATGCTCGTACATGCACCAAGTTAATAGGACAGTCCTGAAATATCTGCAAATATTTTGGGTATGGTGATACTGAGGTGAATGTATACCTGATGAGTTGATCTGATGAGTCAGATGCTAGGATTCAGCTAAATTATTTGGCGAAATTATTGAATAGTTTAAATGTAGTTTTGACTATAATGTGTATTATTTCAGGTAATCCACGAAATACAACAGATATCTGACAACGGCTGGTTCGCGACACATCTCACAGATATACTGTTTCACTGTGGGAAACTTAATATTATGGATAAGCACCAGACCAAGTGAGTTATTACTCTATCCATACCAAAACTTTCACACACTTGGCCGGTTTTTTTCTTCTATTTATAACAGTTGGTAAAACTTTATTCACAAACAAGCACAATTTGCTTTATACAATCTAGCCTATTCTAAATAACTAATTGAAATATAACTTAAACTGTAACTAAAATGAAGAAATCATCCAGTAGCGTTTTTCTCATTCACTTTATGTTAATATGCATCCACATGTTCTTTTTAATAGTTAGTACTCGCACTGCAATAATGGAAATGAAAAAAAACAGCATAACCCCAAGGAAAAGGCATACAATCACAATTATAAGTGGATCTAGAAGATCCACTGCAAAATATATTTAAAAAGAAATATATTTTTGTAGGTTTCATAACAAGATTTCCTTACCTGTTTTCCAGCGTAACATCCCACCTCCGCGACAGTCTAATCCTAGAATACGGTTGTCTTCTAATGGAGCACAAATCCCTCTGGTCAGTTGGGCTCTCATACCTGGCCTCTTGTCCACCAGAAGGGTTAAGGAGAGCCGAGCTCATTCTAGAGAGGATGCCAGTCGAAACTGAGGCTAAAGCTATGAGGATCATTGCTGAAGCTAAGAAGCATGGGCTGATGGGTGTCGGTAAGTGTACATCATTACTTGACTATGATGGTATATGTACCAAGTTTTCCCCAAATTACTCAGTACCTCCGAAAACCATATAGTTTGTAAACGCATCGTTAATGGTCGCGATACTCGGCAGATAGGAACGACAATCAAAGAAGAATAATAGTAGATTGTTTGCCTAGTGCTACAACTATTTTTATGGCGAGTGTTTATTTGAATCCAGAGCGCAGCAGGGGAATCAGCTGATGATAAAATAAACAATAAAACTACCTGACAAATAATAAATAATGAAACAGGTAGGAAAAAACAGCAAAATACTTAATTATATTTAGAGACATATCAACTCAGGTGTAGAAAAAGCTCAGGAATTTAAAAACTTTATTGCTAATATTCCCCTTAAAACTACAAATTCTTTAAATTCCTCACTCGCGCTTTCTTAGACAGAATGTTAAGGCATGCCCTTTGGAGTTTAGGTTTCCGCATACAAACCCCCAGGCTGTTATAAAAGCTTTTAAAGATCTTAAAATTAAATCAACAGAAGATCTCTGGGGAATGTTTGTAAAAGTCTGTAGATCTATCATCGAAACCATTGCGCCTTATTAACCTTCCATATTTTTAACACCAGTGTAGACCAAGGAGTCTTTCCGGCTCTCATGAAAGACAGTAAAGTAGTTCCATTGTTCAAATCCGGTGATAGTAAAGAACCCAACAATTATAGGCCTGTGTCAATTCTACCAGTTCTCAGTAAGGTGTTGAAAAGTTGATGCTCAATCAAATGTTACGTCACTTTAATAAAAATTCCATCTTTCATGAACGATAGTACAGTTTCACCAAAGGGCGTTGTACGGACAGTTCCAGAGACCTGTGGACTGTATCACTGACGTCGGTGTCACCCTAATAAACATAACATCACGCCTTGTTTTCCCGAAGGGTTGGGCAGAGGTGTACCTGTAGTACACCCACACTTCGCCAGTTATGATTAAGTCCCATGTAATAGGGGGCGAGCCTATTGCCATCAATCGGGCACAAGTCCAGACTCCGGGCTGTTACTGAGAAATTCCAGAAATAAAACCCAGTGACAATTTGCCCGACCTGGGAATCGAACCCAGGACCTCATGTTCAGCAGTAACGCTTGCGACCACTAGACCAACGAGGCAGTCACTCTAATAAAGAACATGTTTAATGCCGAAGAAGCACTAGATGCCATTGGAATCTTTTGCGACCTCTCGAAGGCGTTCGATTGGTTTAGACCATGAGACACTTCTGCTGAAACTGGAGCACTATGGGATTAGGAATACAGCTCTTGATTTACTTAGATCATACCTGAAAGATAGAAAGGTTAAAGTTCAAGTCAACGGCACAAACTCATTAGGGTCTGAAATGGTAATGGGTGTTCCTCAAGGTTCGATATTGGGTCCATTCCTCTTTTTAGTTAACATTAATGATTTACCCCAATTACTTCAAAATCAACCGAAGATTGTGTTATTTGCAGATGACACATCATTGATCTTTAAAATCAACCGACGGTCACAAAATCTTGACGACGTGAATATCTTCAGGTCCAAGTAATTTCGTACTATATAAAAAAACAAATGCATTCGATTAAAATTACCTTATGTTAGAAGTAGCGAATGTGACATCATATTGAATGCAGAAAAACTGGAATTTATTAATCAAACAGTTTTCCTAGGAATCACGTTACACGAGAAATTACAATGGGGACCTCACATAACATCTCTTGCAGGGTAAGCCCGGCCGCTTATGCTGTTAGAAAGATAAGTAGCTTAACAGACGTAGAAACCGCGCGTTTGGTCTATTTTAGCTACTTCCACAGCATTATGTCGTATGTCATTTTACAGTGGGGTTATTACATAATACATTGAATCCATCTTTATTTTGCAAAAGCGAGCTGTCAGAGCCATTTATAACCTACGTCGCCGCGAATCTCCCAGGGAACTATTTAAAAGGATTAATATTATGACGATAGAAAAAAAATCTATATCTTTTTAATAAAATAAGAAATAAAGATAAAAAAGATAAAACCATTTTAAAGATTATCTAAAGTAATACATCTTTTATGGGGTACTGTGTTAAATGTTACAACAAAATACCTTGTGATATATTGCAATTATATGAAAGAAAATGTAAAACTCTTATTAAAAGTACACTTTGTAAACAAGCTTATTACAAATTAGAGGATTATATCCAAGATAAGAATGCTTGGAAACATGCTGGTCTTGCTCCATATGATAATCTAGAATCTAGACAAAATCAAACTGGTTGCTAATTTAATTGTACATTCTGTGATTACTTCCTCACACACTGATTTATTAACTGTACAATTTTAGGAAAATCGTTCTGTTTACAATGTTTGTAAATATGTGAGCACCACACACATCTATCACATAATTAATTTATCTGTTTTTGCTTCATTTTGAATTCTTTTTTCCTATTGGTGGTATAGTAATTTTATTCTAAGTGCATCGTCTTCACATATAATTATTGGGTCCTCACCTATGAAATTGGCGTTTGTTCCTCACAAATAGAGAACCTCGTCACTTCTATGATTTAAAATATTCATCAGTTGCTTGATATTATATCGAATAATGACCATCATAGACAACTACCAATAGTAAAAAAACGCAGAAATGTTAGCAGAAATGACCACTATTTGTTTTAAAACTTAACCAAAGCTTATTTTTGTCGCCTAATCTAAGTGGCATACGTTATCTTAGTTTTTAAACATTAGTGCATAATTTTTTTAAAACAGTAGTGTTCATGGTTGTTAAATAAATTAAGAAAATGTTAGTATGAAAAATTTTAAAAACTAAAAAACTTAAAACTTCTTTAAAATTCTCCATACAAAACGCTGATTTCATAGGGGACCTAATATATAGGTAACTAATGTACCTATACAAAATATTGTAAAACTACGGGCGACTAGAATCAATTTCAATTTTTTGTAAATTTTGACTTTCAAATGTGCCATTATATGAGGGCCTATTTGAAATAAATGATTTGACTAACTGACTTTGATTCTTCTTTTATTTTCATGATTTTAATGTGGGCTGAATAAAAGGGAGAGAAGTAAAGATTGTTCCAGTTTATTTATAATTCAACCCATAGATATCCAGAGATATGCCTTCATTGCGGAATAGTAAGGAATCCTAGTGCGGCCGCTTATCTCCCACCAAAATAATTACAACATTAACAAATAGTGTACTTACGACACACACTTAAAATTTGAACTCGCACACTAAGAAGAAAGCAGCTACACTATATCAATTTCTAATAGCACACATACATAGAATGGGCGGGGCTTTCACTTGTAAACACTTGCTATTTGCGAACATTCAATGCACACGCATGCAATTAGGGAGTCGAAAGCGATGGTCGATAATTTTTATCGATATTTATTTTAGCACATTCTTGTATTATTATAACTTTGTTTAATTTTCTTTATATAATTTATTTTGTTTTTATATACCTATCTGAAAATATGGGTTATTTTTACTAAAATAAAATGAGTTTTTTTTCTTTAAATATTGTGTTACCGGGTAAAGGGAACCCTCTCTGTTAAATATTATGCTATGCACGAGTAACTGTATTGAAATAACAATGTCTTTATTTGCTTCAAACAAAATTAAATTAATAACAAATTTAACTCTTATACTATACATGTAATACGAGAATATCCATTGAGTTCTGTAAAAAAAGATTCGACTGCAATAATACGCATGTCGATAAAATCAGCCGCACGCACTCGATTGCACCTCTCTAAATCCAAAACGTTCGTTCCGTTCGGAAAGATTCGGGCTAGTCGTATCGCTCCGGACGTAAGTTAGTAAATGATTTAAAAATTGATTTAAAATATTAAACAGCGACTTAAATGTTTACTTACCGGTGGTAGGACACGCCATTTGTCTTCAGGTTGATGGTACTGGACCTATTTTTACAAATTATTACTGCACAGCTCGGCATTTTCGTTTTTTACGCATCAATAGTACACTGTACGCAGTTGCAAAGCGACTGAATGAAGCGTATAGCCGCCGTTCGAACATAAGCCCAATTTAGCAATGTCGAGGCGCCACGTGCCACGCCTCCAAGGCATATCCCTCGATATCCGTGATTCAACCTAAAACTCTGTTATTCCCAGCGCAATCAGTATGCCGCTGCATGTGCGCGCGCCACCTGTCGGCGGCGCGCGCGGGCGGCGCGCTGGGCTGGGCGGTGCGCGCGCGCAGTGCCGCGGCCGCGTCGCGCGCCGCGCACGCCGCGCTCGCGCACTACGTGGCGCGCGCCGTGCTGCCGGCGCAGGACTTGTTGCTCACTGCTGGCTCGGCTATGATGCTGTCTGATACGCTGCTGTTTTTAGGTATTCTTTTCTTGATAACTTACATACTGAGCGACTGGACCTTTTATTTCATTGCAATACAACCGACGGTTAACCTATAATGTTCCCACTGCCTGGCTCGACACAGGCCTCCTGTCTGTGAGAGGGAGTAATCCACCACGCGGGTCCGGTGCAAGTTGATAGATGTCAAATGTTTTCGAATTTTTGGTCCTACGAGGGTCATTCAATAAATACTTGGCCTACAAAAAGTAAACGAAAATTTTGGAAAAGTGGCAATTTATTTTTCAACATAGTCTCCTTTTAGTTCGATACACTTAGCCCAGCGATGCTCCAACTTTTTTAACCCGTCCGAAAAATAGTTTTTGTCAAACTCTGCAAAATAGGCTTCCGTGGCGGCGATGACCTCCTCATTCGATCCATATCTATTCCCGGCGAGTGATTTTTTCAGATTAGGAAACAGAAAGAAGTCACAAGGGGCCAAATCTGGAGAATACGGTGGATGGGGCAGCAATTCGTAGCGTAATTCAACCAATTTGGCCATGGCAACGGCAGACGTGTGAACCGGTGCGTTGTCATGGTGAAACAGCACTTTTTTCTTCGCCAGATGGGGTCGTTTTTTCTTTAATTCGGCGTCGAATCGGCCCAATTAATCGGCATAATAAAGCCCTGTAATTGTTTTACCCTTCTCGAGGTAATCGATGTAGATCACACCTTGTGAATCCCAGAAAACGGTGGCCATAACTTTTCCGGCCGATTTTATAGTTTTCGCCTTCTTTGGAGCACGTTCCCCGGTCTGGATCCATTGTTTTGATTGATCCTTGGTCTCTGGTGTGTACCAGTGGATCCAGGTTTCATCGACGGTCACAAAACGACGCAAAAACTCCGCTGGATTCCGCTTAAACAGCGCCAAACACGTCTCCGATGTGGTCTCACGGTTGCGCTTGTTTTCTGGTGTGAGTAAACGCGGCACCCATCGCGCCGATAGCTTTCTCATGCCGAGTTCCTCGTGAAGAATATGATGCACTGTTCCTTCTGAAATGCCTACAGTCTCAGCTAGCTCCCGAACCTTCAATCGGCGATCTGCCAATACGAGATCATGGATTTTTTTAATGTTTTCCTCCGTAGCAGCTGTTTTCGGTGCACCTGGACGTGGTTCATCAAAAACCGACGTACTGCCACGTGCAAACTCGTTGAACCAATTCTTGACGGTGGCCATCGATGGAGAAGAGTCACCGTACACAGCATCCAAGCGCTCTTTGATTTCGATGCGCGTTTTCCCTTCCAAAAATAGGAATCCAATCACCGAACGATATTGCTCTTTTTCCATTTTTGTAAAACCGATCGACACGTTCGCTTCCATAAGTTGTCAAATTAAAACAAATGAAGGGATTGGAATGAAAATTTGAAAAAAGAATTAAAAAAGAATGTGCTACACTGTGGTAAAACTCTTTTGAAACTACAGCGCCCTCTGGCGATGAGGCTAGGTACTTATTGAATGCACCTCGTAGGACATACGGTTTCCTCAAAATGTTTTCGTTCACTGTTGAGAGCAGTGGTGATAATTTACACAAAGTAAAACGCCTGTCAGAGTTCGAATCTACGACCTACAAACTCGGTAAGTCGCAGCCGTTACCACTGAGCCACCACTGCTCCCCGTGCAACTGTTTTGTGCATTAGAGCAAATAAAAATAAAAAAAAGTCCAAAAAAGAACGAATCATGATATAAAGTATAAAGCATAAAATCTGGATACACCACAGTATGTCGGAAGTTATTTCTTGTATTTTAACATGCTGCTACTTTTTCAGGTAAATACTGTGATTTCCACAGGCTGTACAAAACAAGAGAATTCAAGAAAGCTGCTCAGCTATTAGTCTCATTGATAACATCGAAAATTGCGCCTGAATAGTGAGTATCTTTATTATCTCTTTATATAAATAGTTAAACACAACCTCATATAATACAATCCATAAAATGATTGCATTACAATCAACCATGAACTTTTTTCTAGCTTCTGGGAAACCCTTCTCCTGGACACACTACCTCTCCTCGAATCGGATGAGCCTGTCTTCACCTCAAACGCCACATACGAGATCATGCTGTGCCTAGAGCTCCGTTCCTCCACCCTGGACGGAGAGAAGGCTGACCTCCTTCGCCTGGCATTAGCCCGTAACCTCGCCAGAACTGCCTTGGCAGAAGGAGACGGAGTGGATGAAGCTCAATGATTGTTCATCAGCCATCGGTCTTGGAACTCAGTGCTTAGGCACCAGAATAGTCAAATTGTTTGGGATATGTGATCAAGTTGGACTAATGTGAGGCAAGTGATTTTTTCTGTGGTGAGGTATATTGGTTAGTTTTTATAAGACTTGTGAAAGTTACTGTTTGTTTGAAACATTCAACCAAATATTAGGATGACCAGATAATGTGATATCTGACTGACCAGTACCATTATCGCGATCTCTTTCTAAATCAAAAATAACGTATTTAAATAAGACTGAGAATCAGCACTTTTTTAATGTCAAAATTACTTAGGAAAGTCCTCCATAGGCCCGCCCTTCACCACTTCCCCGCTGGGGTGTTTTAGCTGGGAAGAAGTGGCGCAACAACCTCCCCAGTAAGACATTCATTCTCTTGAATTGACAGCTAAATTTGAGCATAATATTTGGGGGCCTAATACATCATAGGAACTAAAAATAATGATCAATGATTGATAAACAATTATAACGATTGATCATAGGTAATAGGTAATACGGGCTGGTTTCCGCAACTCCACGTCAAAGCGCGTATTTTGCGTACAGGTGGGAAAAATCGGTTATTCAATCCACCCCAGCTCCTCAAAGAATGCCAGCAATGCTTTGGAAACGATTGATCATGCCTCAGATACAAATCCATTTGATTGATTAGAGATTGTACTGGAGAAAATGGTACTGCTAACTGTTATTTTTATGAAATAAAAAATGTTAGTTGCTAAGTGAAATTTAAATAATAATTGTGTTCAGGATCCTGTTTACCCTGAAGAAAAATGTTGTGACCTGTAATGATATGTATGAGCTTTTATAAAGTTGCTTGAATATTTTACATGGTTTTATATGTAATTGTAAATTGTATGACTGTTGGTCATGGATTTTCCTAGGGTAGGCAGGAAATGAAGTATTGAAGGAGAGCATCCTGAACATTTGCATTTTGCTGTACCTAATATTGATGATATAATAACTGGACCCTATAATATAAAACTACAATTACAATTTTAAATTTGTAAGTCTTACAAGTGCATGTACCACAAACATCTAAGCCACACAATTGTAACGGCATAATCTTACAAATATGTAATAATAATAAATGTAGTGACAAGTAGACTTGGTAAAGTTTTGTGGTATAGGGCCCAGGTCTTAGGTAAATTATTTCCTTTTTTTTTTTAAAGGACCTTCACTACAATTTTACTTTGAGAGATGAATGAAGGAATCTCTAACGTAAACACTAATTATAATTGAGGAGGTTTAACTATTCTCCTCATGAACTCTTTTATCAATGTAACATATTCACTAATTCACTGCCTACGGTTCCCGAGTAATATCAGTCTAAGAAAATTAAGTATTATTGTAATAGAATCAGAACTAGCTTGACAGGGAAGAATGGTAGTAGAAATCTTGTTGCGCCAACCTCAAGTAATATGAATCAGAACTAGAAGAAATAGCCTAGTATGCCAACTGACAGCAAGTGATAGGATGATAAATGTGACAATCATAACATCACTCCTGTCATCCCCAAAGGGTTAGGGGTTGGAATAGCAGAACATAACTGGCGAAATGTGGGTTAAATAATAGGGTGACAATGACAATTCATTGCACCTATTTATCATGTCCGTGCTACGTCTTGTCTTGCACGGGCTGCCTCTTTCAAATAATGTCGGCCTATACGCCTAGCCAAAAATTAAACCTCATGCAATCAAAAGCTTAAAATGTCAAGAAAATTACTACATTAATTATACAAATGGAAGTAACAATGTTGTTATTCGTAGTTAAATATTAAACCAATTTTTTTTTCTTAAGATACCATTTAGAACTTTCGATTTGTAAATAGCAAGAATTTTGCAAGTTTAGTCCACTTGATAATGTAGACAGTATGTAAGGGGCCGTCCATAAATCACGTGAGGCTCGAACGGGGGCTGGGGGTCCGGAAAAAATCACGAAATATCACAGGGGAGTGAGATATCAGTATCATGTGTATTTATCTTTTCGTTTAACGCGCATTTCTAAACCGAAAAGTGGCCCCTCAAATAAAATATTTTTCTTTCTATTTTTTAAGATACTTTGCATCAAAAAATACATTTGACTTTGGGTAGGGGGAGGGGTTAGCCTAAAGTAAAACCTCACCTGCAGTGCTATTCTGTAACCATCTCACCGTGAAAACTTAGGTGAAGTGAGTTGTCATTCCAACAGGGTGAGATGACACTGAGAGCTCACTCCACGCTCACTTCACGTGTTTTCACGGTGAAGTGGTTACGGGAATCAACATGCTGGTATCACCAGGGCGGAGGGGGTTGGTTAAATGATAAATGATTTTATTTCTGCAAGTAGGTTTGTACAAACACTTTTACACGTCAATCATATTTTAAAAACTAGATGAGGTCGGCGTTTCCTATCTGACTACTCTGAGAAGAAAGGCCGAAACAAACTCAGAGGTCACAGTCTCTTTTAAAGTCCAGACATAATCTTGGTCAGATCATGTGAAGACGATGTAGATTGATGTCTGAAATGGTCTTTTGAGGAAATAACCATTCAGATTGAGAAGACCTGTCCAGTCAGTGCACGCATTTGTCAGTTATCGTGCAGCTCAACTCAGAATTTAAGGAGCTCAACGATTCGACGAACAATACCAAAGAAAGGACGTTTGGGTAGGCCACATAAATTACTCAAACTGCCAGATTAACATAACAAAAAGTAAAATATAGCTAAATATATGACCCACATAGTCCTCACATCATAATAATAATATTATACTTCACAAAGTAAATATTCATGTCATTTTGTATATAATTTAAAGTTGAAAAACAAACAAAATTCAAAATAAAAAAAAAAATAAAAAAATATATATATATAATAAATTGGAGCAGCTCAATCCCAAGCCTTTTTGTCCTCAATGAAATCTTTAACGGTATAAAACGCTTTCTGGCACAACTTACGTTTAATGAATGATTTGAATTTATTAAGGCTTAGGTCTTGTACGCGGCTTGGAAGTTTATTATAAAAGCGTATACATTGACATCTGAACGAGCCACCTATTTTCTTGAGCCTTGTTGTAGGTACAACAAATTTGTGTTTGTTCCTAGTATTTATGTTATGGATATCACTGTATTTTTTAAACAAGTTTAAATTTTTATGGACATATAAGAGATTTTCAAAAATATACTGAGAAGGCACAGTCATTACATTAATCTCCTTAAATTTCTCTCTGAGAGAGTGTCTCGGACTTAATTTATAAATTGATCGAACAGCTCTTTTCTGCAAAACAAAGATAGTCTGAATGTCGGCGGCATTTCCCCACAATAGAATACCATACGACATTACACTATGAAAATAGCTAAAGTACACTAAACGGGCTGTCTCTATGTCTGTTAAATTACGAATTTTTCTAACTGCATACGCTGCGGAGCTTAGCTTTTTTGACAATTTATCTATATGTGGGCCCCACTGAAGCTTAGCATCCAAAGTTAAGCCCAAGAATACTGTGCTATCTTCAGGATTCAATTCTTCGCCCTTTATCAACACATTAGTTTTCACCTGCCTAACGTGAGGCAGTGTAAATTTAATGCATTACTTAATGCATTTGGTTAAAAGTTGTTAAAAACCTCACATGATTTATGGACGACCCCTAAAGTATGTGTTATCTTAATTTTTTGTATTCATTTTAAACTAATAATAAAAACAATAATTATTTTCTCAAACATGATTTTTATTTCTTATATCCTATATTTTGGTAATGTTACACTGAGTATTCATAATACTTTTCTATCTTAAAATGAAAAACTAACAATGAGATTACTACAAGTATTGGCTTAGTTATTGAAGAACCTCGTAGTTCTAGTAAGAATTTGATGTTATAGATATGTATGAGCTAATTTATACCTATGTTAACTAGTTAAAAAATTGTGATGCTAACATTGCTAACCAAGCTACAAAATTAGCTTGGCATGCAGTTTCTTGATTGTGTTTCTAGAAACTTAGTAATGGATACTTGGAAACATACACTACCAGCTCTGTTATAATGCTACATTGTAATGATTCTGGAATCGGATGTTTAGCTATTAGTGTTTCAGATGCATTATTACTTACTAAGTAACTATGGTATGGAATAGGAGATGCCTATGTCCAGCAGTGGACTTGCTGTAACTATTTTGTGCATAAAATGGTTTGGTCCATAACTAGAGAATATGCAGTTTTATCAAATAGAATCTAAAATAGGTTAATCATTTAAAATTACCTCAAGTTTAACTTCAACATCAAAAGGAAGATAAATGCAATTGAAATATTCCCTAATCTAAACTTATCCTATAAATCACACATTGATCACAAGAAGTATTAATACTTTAAAACATATACTACCTACTATATATCCTAGTCATAAAACAAATCACGAAAATATTTAAAAAAACAACAAATGAGTACAAATAATGAAGACAATCACAATAATAAATTAATCTTAAGTTGACTTCCTATTCACATAAAAAGCTTCCATCGACTCCTGCTCCTCGATTTTATAATTCAAAATCTTGTCAAACCCTTCATAGTGGAAGCTCCCAAAAAACTTTTTGCCTTGCAGCATGTATGGAAACCACAGTTTATCATCAAGCCACATGTCATCAAAAGGTACACCGTCATTCTTGAACCATTTTGGTATCATTTCTTCAGTTTCTTTCGGAGTTCCCTCGAAAATATTTGTGGAGAATACGCGAACGTCCATCAGCATCGGCTGCCCTTTAAAGGTGAATTCTAGATGTGCGATATTCTTCAAATCACCAGGTCTAACACTTAGACAACATTCTTCTTTTAATTCCCTAGCTGCAGCTACTAGTATTGTTTCATTGGGTTCCACTTTCCCGCCGAAACCATTCCATTTGTTTACACCAAATCCACGTTTTTTGAGACCCAATAATACTTGATCTTCTTTTTGTATGAAGACAAGAGTGAATAACTTTTTCACCAGCATGGCTGGAACAAGAAATTAGACTGGTTTTATCACATATATCTCTTTATTTCAATTAATACACGACCGTTCGCAGTGTTCACGTTTCAACAACAAAACAAGAACGGGGCCGGCTGGCTGGCTGGCTGACTGATTGATTGTCAATGTCAATTGTCAATCATTCAGCACTGTCATTCCGTCACGTGATTGTCAACGCGTTTAGTTTTTCATTGTTTTCATACATCATCTTTTTCGCCGCTAATGCAAACAAGGTTTTAAAATGTTTAGTAATAAAATAAATAACTGACAAAATTTACCTTTTTTTAATTATACAAAAAGTAAAAATACGGTTTGGCTATTTAACTCTCTGAAACATTGCAGACGTGTGGCTACTGCTATTCAGATCATTGGATCCACTTTAATTAAAATAAATCAAGTGGTTTCATCTCAAAGGATCTCACAAAGGATCTGCGCCGTAAACTAAGTAAGTTTCCAAACTAAAGTTATTAGAAATTAGATAGTTAGAAACCTTCAAGGGGAAGCTTACGCATCTTAATACGCTGTTTTACCACGGTGGTGAACTTTAAACTAAGTTTCTGATTTAATTTATTCGGCCGTAAGAAATATTGCGTATTCGTTTTCTTTGTAGATATTTCGTATAGATTAATTTATAGTCGGGAAACTAAAGACTTCTACAAAGTTTATATCGTGTTTTACAGCAAAGGTAGTGTTGTTGGCAAGAGCGTAGTAAACAGGGATGTATTGTACGTCCATCAGTCCATATAAATCATTAGGATCACAGTAGATGATAGAAGTACGTAGGTAGGTAGTACCTACCTAGTTTTTACTATGAATACTTTTTGGTAAGAGATACAAAAACGACATAAATAATTATCATAGCATTTTTGTTTCAATCATAAATTCATAATTTATCTATAATTGAACAAAGTAATAATTGTTTAAAGCGAACAACATTATTAAAAAAAAAACAGCCAAGTGCGAGTAGGACTCGCGCACAAAGGGTTCCGTACCATTATATCTATAAAATCGGCAAAAAAATCATGTCTCTCGTATGGGCGCCCCCCTTAAATATTTATTTTATTCCGTTTTTAGTATTTGTTGTTATAACGGCAACAGAAATACATCATCTATGAAAATTTCAACTGTCTAACTATCACGGTTCATGAGATACAGACTGGTGACAGACGTACGGATGGACAGCGAAGTCTTAGTAATAGGGTCCCGTTTTTACCCTTTGGGTACGGAACCCTAAAAAGAAATAGAAAATTTATAATATAAAAGTTGCGCGACCAACCAATACGTGTTGCGATCTCATGAGGGTAGATCGTGTTCTGCGCCGCACTACGTGATGATTTATGCATTTGCTATGTATATACCTACTTAGCGATGCATTGTTAGTGCTGGGCACACGGGTGTAAGGCGATAATGATACAAGGCGGTGCCATGCAACGGAGATCTGATAAATCAAAATGATACAAATGTGGACACGGCCTTACATATTGTTGAGGGCATATCGATCATATTCTTAGGCCATTTAACTTAAATGGTCTAAGGTCATATCGCAGTTTTTAAGTTTATCTGCTGTTGTGAGACCCAAGGGGGGGAAATTATTTCGTCATCAGAGAAAAAACCACTCTCATAAGAATTTTCGGGAAACTTTTTTGTTTCAAAGTAGAACTTTCTTCGATTTCTCGAAAGGAAAGGATTTGTTCTTTTTTTGTGAAATGTCAATATACAACGAAACAGCCAAAATTCAACCGCCAACAAAAATAGATTACACGATGACGAAGTCCATTCTTACGGCGAAGCCTAATTCTATACCTACAGCGAAAAACAATCCTCATCACATGTTAAATAATATCCATTCCATTCATAGCTCATGCCTCGTGACTCGTGGAGTCGTGGCTCGTGCCTCATGTATGGACGCTCTAACAGCTGAAACATGTGCTCAGTATCAAGTTCAAGATTCCTGAGTTACGAGCACCTGCACAACATCGAGCACATATCGAACCCTGATTTATGCATTACACATACCTACACGAGACTACGCGTAACTGGTGCAAGCAATTCTTGTTTCTAGCAACTTTAGTTTTTATTTGAAAATTTTCTCTGTGATGTATCATAAGGATAATTTCGAAGATGATTTCATGGGACATTACAACTATTTTATAAACTTTGTTTTTCCCATACAAAAGATGAAAGGTAGAAGTTTTAGAAAATAAGTTGTTATTATTAACCCATATATGCCCATTGATTCGAAAACGAAACAAGAAGTAGTACTTTCATAAAAGCATCGTAAATCGTTTGTTATGACAGTAAAATGTAAAAAAACGCCATCTACCGCAAGGCTATGTAAGTAGTTTCTATTTGCAACAAAGATTTTTGAGCAGCGTTGACATTTGATTCAAATAGTAACCAGTGCAATTTGTGTGGTGTTTTACGTCGCGCAAGAATCATGTCGTCTGCCAGAAATAAGTAAGTAACTGTTTAATTGAGTAAAGCTTTGTACTTATCAAAGGTTTTTAGTAAATTTGGGTAAATTATAAACTTATTCGTGTATTTAGAATGAGTAAATAATAATTTATAAATACCTATACTGTCTTTATAACTTTCGTATTTCGAAAACGATACGTCGGGCAAATATACAGGTGAGACTTGTACTAAATCTGTTTTTTTTGTTTTAGGCGGAGCACACAGTTAACTACCAATGAAATCGTTGATATAATCCATGATTTAGCTTCGGATGATGAAGTGACAGCAGCTGATGTATACATCGATCCTCCAGGTAATGGAATTGTGTCAGATTCTGACTCGGGGGACGAAACAAATGTAAGTTTTGAAAATTTCTCGCGTCGTCAACTTTTGGCACCTGCTGAACTGACACTAATAGGAACAAATATCAGTGATGGCAGCGAGTCTGAAGAAGAAGTTTTCCACCCAAGCACGTCATACCAGCCACAATCTTTATCAACCCGTAAGCGGGGCCGGCCATCTCGATCTATAGGTAATCCTCCGCTTTTACCTCCACCGCCAACTCTACCGCCTAAGGCAGCCCGAAAATGGTTGAAACGAGACTTACCCCAACATCATGATGAGTGGATCGCACCATTCCCAAGATCAATAATTACTTTATCTGATGCTTCAGAACCAGTCGATTTCTTTGAATTGTTTTTTAGCCACGAAGTTATTATGCACATTGTCCGTCACTCTGTTATTTATGCAGTACAAAAAGGAAACCCAGGGTTTACCCGACACTGCGCAATGCGTGCGTTACTGCGCGACGCCGGTACACTAGGCACCGCAGGCTCCGTATTCGACCTCCGGATACGGAAGCCATTCAGGCGGAGCTGTACGAGGGGTACAGAGCGGCGAAGACCGCCCTCCAAGCGGAAATCCTGCGGGCCAGGGCACTGGCCCGCGAGGAGTCGCTGGAGACTCTGAACAGAGACCCGTGGGGACGCCCATATAAAATGGTGCGGGAGAAACTCCGCCCATGGGCTCCCCCGCTGACGCAGAGTCTCCGGCCGCAGCTTGTGGGGGACGTGGTGAGCGCTCTGTTCCCTTCGAGAGGGGAACACGCCTCCCCGCCCATGGCTCCGCCTACTGCGGTGCCTGATGCGGACCACACCGCCGACGACGACGACGATGCTCCGGAGGTGACCGAGGTAGAGATGAGGGTGGCGGTACGTAGGCTGAATGCCAGAAATACCGCCCCAGGACCCGACGGCTTACCTGGGAAAGCCTGGGTCCTGGCCTCAGAGGCTCTCGGGCCTCGACTAAGGGGGCTCTTAAGCGCATGTATGGAGAGGGGCCAGTTCCCACTTCGTTGGAAGACGGGGAAACTGGTCCTCATCAAGAAGCCGGGGCGCCCTGCGGACTCTCCGTCCGCTTACCGGCCCATCGTGCTGCTCGACGAGGTGGGCAAGCTCTTTGAAAGAGTAATTGCAGACCGCCTTGTCGGGCGGCTGGTGCGGGTGGGGCCGGATTTGGCGGAGAGCCAGTTTGGTTTCCGCAGGGGGCGCTCCACGGTGGGTGCCATCATGCGCGTGCGAGCCCTCACGACAGGGGATGCGGTGGCTCGGGGTGGGGTCGTCTTGGCGGTGTCTCTAGACATCGCCAACGCCTTCAATACCCTGCCCTGGAGTTGCATCAGGGAGGCACTCCGGTATCACCGGATGCCGACCTACCTCTGTCGTGTGGTCGAGGCCTATTTGACGGACAGGGCCATCATCTACCCCGGTCACCAGGGAGAGTGGAACCGGCGAGAGATGTCGTGCGGTGTCCCACAGGGATCGGTCCTGGGGCCGCATCTGTGGGACATCGGATACGACTGGGTGCTGCGCGCAGACCTTCCCAATGGCGTCAGCGTCGTTTGTTACGCTGACGACACGTTGGTCCTGGCGCAGGGGAGGTCGCACCAGGCGGCGGCCGAACTAGCGACACACGGGGTTGCGACAATCGTGGCCAGAATCCGGCAGTTGGGACTCGAGGTGGCCTTGCACAAGTCCGAGGCCATGTGTTTTCATGGTCCTCGGAACGCGCCACCGTCGGGTTCCCAAATAACGGTAGGAGGGGTTCACATCGGCGTCGAGTCGACGATGAAGTACCTGGGACTCGTCCTCGACAGTCGGTGGAACTTCGTGGAGCATTTCCGACGTTTGGCTCCCAGACTGGAGCGGGCCGGGGCTGCCTTGAAGCGGCTTCTGCCCAATCTAGGGGGTCCAAACGCCTCCTGCCGGAGGCTATACGCGGGGATCGTGCGGTCCATGGCCCTGTACGGGGCACCGGTGTGGGCGCGTTCGTTGAGGCGGCGGCCTGCCCGCCGGTTGAACGCGTCCCAGAGGGTCATGGCCACCCGGCTGGTCCGGGGATACCGCACGGTCTCCGGTGAGGCGGCGAGCCTCCTTGCCGGATTGCCGCCATGGGATCTGGAGGCAAAAGTCCTCGCGCATATCTGGGAGTGGCGCGAGGAGGCGAAACGCCGGGGCTTGACTCCGATGCCGCGAGAAATCGCGGCACAGCGGACAGAGCTCCGACGGGATCTCATGGCGTCATGGAGAGTGCGATTGTCGCAACCCAGTGCTGGGCACGCCACTATTGCGGCGATAAGTCCCCTCTTTGAGGAGTGGCTGGAGAGGCGCCACGGCGTCCTCACCTTCCGCCTGACGCAGGTCCTCACCGGACACGGCTGTTTCGGGAGGTACCTGTTTCGGATAAGGCGGGAGGAAACGCCCGGGTGTCATCACTGCGTGGATCGCCCGGAGGACACGGTGGAGCATACGGTGGAGGTATGCCCGGCTTGGGCAGAGCACCGCCGTGTCCTCGTGGAGGCGATCGGTGGCGGGGATCTCTCGCGTCCGGCCCTGGTCCAGGCCATGGTACGGAGCGAGAGAGCATGGGAGGCCGTCACCTCCTTCTGCGAAGCAGTAATGCTCGCGAAGGAGGAGGCGGAGCGCGTGAGGGAGAGGCAAATTTCGCGCCCTCACGCCCCTAGCCGCCGCAGGAGGAGACGCCCTGGGCGTCGGGAATCGATTGCCGATTCCCGGCCACCGTAGGCGCGGGCTTGCGGACGGTGAGCAATGGGTAGCTCGCCGTCCGGTAAGGACCAGGCCCGGGTCGACGGCGCGTTGTGTTCCACGCGCGCCTCAAAGAGATGTCAGCAAGTGAAGGGGTCCGATGAGACCATTGCCTGCCGGGGTTGCGGGATTAGTCCGAAAGGGATACCGTGGCCCCCTGGCATTGCACAGGCAACAGAAGGAACACGGGTGGGTTTTAGTCAGTAAGAGTCTGACACGCCCTCCCGCTCCACCCAGAGCGGGAGACGTCATTTGATGATTTCCCACCCAAAAAAAAAAAAAAAAAAAAAAAAAGGGTTTACCCTCTCTGATAGTGACATATATTGTTTCATTGGCATTTTGATATTGACTGGATATTCTCCACTGCCACGACGTCGGATGTATTGGGAAAGTAACGAAGATACACACAATATCTTGGTGGCGAAATCCATGCGGAGAAACCGATTCGAAGAAATTCTTCGACATTTCCATGTGGCCGATAACACCAACCTTTGCCCTAATGACAAAATGGCTAAAGTCCGCCCTCTTTTTGATTTACTGAATAAGAAGTTCCTGCAATATGCTGTAATGGAAAAAGACATCAGCATAGACGAATCTATGATACCTTACTATGGTAGACACGGTTGTAAGCAGCATATCAGGGGAAAGCCTATTAGATTTGGCTTCAAGACGTGGATTGCGGCCTTACGCTTAGGATATTGCTTATACGCCGACCCGTATCAAGGCCGTTATGAAACATATAGTACTGGCTTGGGACAATATGTTGTGCAAAAACTAATGACTGAGATTCAGAATGTCTACGAAGAAACAAGATTCTCAGTTTTCATCGCCAACTTCTTCACAGGATTACCGTTGATAACAACAATGAAAGAAAAAAAAATATTAGTGACGGGTACAGTTCGTGGTAATCGTACTGAGAAGTGTCCTTTGAAAGACGACAAGTTATGCAAGAAGGAACAGCGAGGTTACCATGATAGTCGGCTCGATGTAAACAGCGGCATTTGTGCAGTACGCTGGAACGATAACAGTGTAGTGACTCTGTTATCCAGTGAATACGGCGTGGAGCCTATACGAACTGCAAGGAGATACTCAGCTGCGCAAAAACAAAGAGTAAATGTGCCACAACCCAACGTTGTATACCAATACAATCGTTTTATGGGAGGGGTTGATCGGTTGGATGCAAATATAGGTACCTATCGAATAGCAATGAGGGGCAAAAAGTGGTATATTCCCTTACTTTTCTGGTTGATAGACGTTGCGGTCAACAATGCTACCCTGCTAGCTCGCAATTACTCTAACGATATAGATACGCTCGAGTTTCGACGTAGCATTGCCCGAACCTTACTTCAAAAGTATGGCAATGATAAGCAGCGTCCGGGACCTAGCAAACGGGTATCTACGAATGTACCTACATCAATACGAAAGCATAACGCCGAGCACATGATCGGCAGGGCACCTAGTCGGCTGCGATGTGCCTATTTCAAAAGCCTAACAGTCACTTTTTGTCAAAAATGTGAAGTCAATTTACATTCTAAATGTTTCTCTGCATTTCATTCTTAATTTTTTACTATAACTTCGTGTGAATATCAAATTGATAATAAATAAACTCATTATAACATATTTGTTTTAATTACCTATAACGAATGTAGGATATTTGCCCATTGTTTCGTTTTCGAACACCTCTAAAATACCTACTAAACAAAAATATTTTTTACTAAAACTAGTCAATACTAATACAGGGGTTTACCAACATAAACATATCTGAAAATAACCGAAATCGAAATCCTAAAATAGTTCTGGGCATATATGGGTTAAGATTGCTTCACTATTGCATTGGGTTGTACCCGTAATAATAGTTGAAAGTGATTACATAAATAAATAATAAACAGATATAACTAGTGAAATGTGGGTGTAAGTCTTATTTACGATGGAAGGTACACCTCTGCCTAACCTTTCCGGTAAAACAAGCGTGATGTTATCTAGGTATTAATTTATTTATATAAGGAACAACAAATAGTAGCACACTAAGAAATAGTCATATTATCTTAAATATTAAATTTTAAAAATTATGCTACTTACTACGTTCTCCACAGATTACAATTTACAGTATTTAAAACTAGCTAGTAACACAGATACGAGTACAATACCTATACGACAGTCATTGTCCTAGAAGTCATATCTGGATTTTTAAACTTATAACAGAAAAAAAAGTAAAGGAAAAGTAAATTTGCGTGCGTACATTATTAAACATTACGTTATAATACCAAATATAGATATTATTATAATAGTTATTTGTTATACAAGAGTGCAAAGTTGCTTTTTAACCGCGTGTTCAATTTTGATGACCGAGCAAGCGAAGGATTCTAAAATTGAATCACGAGCGCAGCGAGTGATTCAAAATTAGAATCCTGAGCGTTAGCGAGGGAATCAAAAGAGCACGAGGTGAAAAATCTTTGCACTCGAGTGCAACACGTAACTTTTCATTCCACCTCAGCGAGGAAATGACTAAATGCAAAAAAAAAAACGTTTACAATCACAAGATAGGTACACTTTTATTTCAGTTTAGGTATTAATTACTACATTATGACAGGTAAGTATTACAGAATAATCTTTAAATTATAACAAAATAATACTAAGGTATAATTAAGAAAATTTTAAAGTAACGTTGCTACAGTTATTTAAATTGAGTGTAATATTTTTGTTTGGTACTGTAATATTGGTGTTAGTCACTTGTGTACTGTTTTTCGGTAAACTATCTGTCATACTTAATAGTTGTACCGATTCATCGGATTCCCTTGGCGTGAATGTTGGAGAGAGAGGGAGATGGTTAGGTGTTTCATAACGGCTTATTTTTGATGTAGAAGGGCCAGTACAAGGATCCGATTGAGGCTCTTTCAGTGTAATGGCTCCTACGATGCCTTCACATATTTTAGACTTATTTTGGATGGAATCCTCTATGTATCCCTCTACAACTGCATTGGACTTCCAGCCTCCGTGGCGCTTAAGGGACAGCAGATCAGCTCCGGAATCAGCCAAAAGTGTGGCTGAAGTTCGTCGGAAACAATGACCCGTGTACAACAGGGGTTCTGGAAGTTCAAGAAATGTTGCTATTTCTCGTGGGATACTGCCAATTTTATTAGTACCCATAGGCTGTCTAACACACTTTCCATTGCGATACTGTAGAAAAAATCGATTGATTGGAGTGTTAGGCGGGCGTAAGGCTTGATATTTCTCAACAATCGTTACGTATTCCTTGCGAATGACGAAGTTGCGGTCTCTTTTTGTCTTTGTATTAGGTAAATTAATTAATAGTAAGTCATCTGAATGTTTCTCAATGTTTTTGACATTAAGTTGTGTTAGTTCATTAGTTCGACATGCTCCGTTTATTCCAATAATAAGAACAACCTGTAACGTAAAGAGTATTGTAGTAGATAAATGAATAAAATTGATATGAACGCATAATTATGCCTATCAACATCTACTAAGTATACTATTTAATTGAGATTAATATACTTAAGTAGATACTGAATGTGCAACTGACTTACTTTTGCCGCCAAATATACGGAATCGGGTGCTTCGTTAAGAAACTTTTCAATATCAGATACTGTGAAAACCTTCGATTTTTTTGGTTGATGACCAGATGAGGCTCTTTTTAAAAATGCCACTAATTTAGGATAGGTATCGATATGTTTGTCTTTTTTCATCTTTATTGTTGCTTTTAGCATCGAATACGTACTCCATAGAGTGCTTGCTTTCTTGTTCTCGGATAATTCTATAAAATATGCCAGCAAAACGTTTTCTGAGAAAGTTTTGGCTCCTTTTGCTAGTCGCCACGTGTTGAACATATCGTACTGTTTTAAATACTTCTCGCGTGATTGTTGAGGGAGAAAGCTCATTTGCGCATTATTAACAGTTTCAGTCAATTCTGTTGGCGTCAAGCAAACTTCCTCGTCGCTAGAATCACTCATTTTAGTTTTTTCACTTGTTTTCAAGTTTCTTGTTTTTAATATACCTAAGGTTTAACAATGACGTGAAAAAATGCCGCGTAAAGAACCGCGTACAAAGCAAATTGAAAAAAGAACACCAAGAAGGTTCCGAGTCTGAGTTTTTAACAAATTAAAAAAAAGTTGTATGATATATTCGGCACCATAGAGGTAGCAGTAAATAGGTTTAATGTTTTTTTTAATTCACAAACTTAGTGCACACGATGTTCTAAATTCAATTTACTTTATCCTCTAGAGAATAAAAACGGCTTTTCCACTCAGATACTGAAGATTAAAAATACTCTTTCCGAGATGGTGGGATGAAAATTACTTTGCTGATCCTTTAGGGTTGCTTGGAGGTATGTAAGTCTAGTCAACAACGGGACCAGTTTATGGTTTAGTGCAGGCTGGTAATAGGGAAGTTACCGCAGTAGTTAGGGTTATCACAGTATAATAGAGTAACAATATTATGTCTCAGTTCCATTAATAAAGTAAAAACCACTTCGAAAATTATTAACAATAAAACGGGTAAATCGGTGCAAGATAAACAATTTTAGATTATGGTCGACAATAAATTAGTTGATGATGATGATGATGATGGGACTCCCTTTTCCGCACTTAGACTCTCATTTGGTCCGTTGTGCGTGGGGATACTGGCTAACAGAGCCAGCCTAGCTTCGCCCAAAAGCACAGAAGCCTCCTGGGGGCTTCACAGGCTTCGCGGAGCGACCTCACTGTTCCGAGGATTTCTTCCCGTTGAGAAGCCACAGCCTCGCACTCCAGGATAACGTGGGCGGCTGATTCCTCGGCGTCAAGGCAGCCCCTGCAAAGGGGGCTATCTGTGGCGCCTATGTTGAAAAGATGTTTGTTGAGCGGGTTATGGCCCGTAATTGTTCCTATAATTATTCTAAGGTTATTTCTACCCAGGTTGAGAAGTTTTTTGGTTAATCGCGGGTCTACAATTGGTAAAGCCAATTTTGACTGTCTACAGTCTGTTGCCCGTGACCATCTGTTGTTATGGAGTTCGGTCGATCTTTGGCGAATCCATGCACGAAATTGTGAGAAAGGCAGAGGGAGAAGTGGATACGGGCCTAGCACTTCCATATCAGAGCCTCTCTTCGCAAGTTCATCAGCGGCATCATTGCCTAAGGATCCACTATGCCCTTTGATCCACTGGAGGGTAATGCGATTAAACTTCGATAAACTCTCCAGAGCTAAATGGCACTCATAAATTAGTTTATTGTTAGTTTGTTTGTTTTCTAAAGCTTTGAGCACAGATAGGCTGTCGGATAGGAATTTAATACCGTAGTCCCGGATGCCTAAGCGCTTTACTGCTGTTGCGGCTTGTGTTAAGGCGACACATTCACATTGGAATATCGAACTGTGTGTGCCTAGTGGTATGTGAATGTTAAGGTTGAGGTCAAGGGAGTGTACGCCAGCACCTGAACCGTTTTGTGTTTTTGAGCCGTCTGTGTAGATGCGCACTTCATGGGCTCCTGACTGATCCTTTTCCTCCTGAACTGTTTGTATAGTATAGTTTTTTTTTGAACAAGGGTTGGTTTGGTGTTCTATCACACGGGGCAGCGATGAGAGGTTGGTACTCAATCGCCCGGTCCAGGATATTAGCGTGTGGACTGGTGTGGTTTTTGCCCCATATGCCCAGATGCATTAGCCTGATGGCAGCTAGCGCCGCCTCCTGCTGTATGTACAGGTCAAGGGGAGTTAATTGAAGGGCTATCTCCAAGGCTGCAGTTGGGGTGGTTCTCATGCAGCCAGTGGTAGCCGTACAGGCCAGTCGTTGGAAGCGTTGAAGTCTGGTAATGGTGGTCGAGAGTTCAGTCCTCGTCCACCAAACCAGAGCGCCATAAGCCAACATTGGCCTGATTACCGCTTTGTATAACCACAGAGTTATCTTCGGAGAAAGCCCCCATGTTTTCCCTAACATTCTTTTACATTGGTAGAGTGCGATTGTGCTTTTATTAAGTTTGTAGTCAAGGTGCTTGTTCCAGAGCAGTTTGCTATCAAGGATCACCCCCAAGTACTTGACGTCGTCTTTAAGTGTTAGTTCTGTGTTGAAAAGTTTTGGAAGCCTATGGGGTCCCAAAGTTCTCTTGTTGGTAAACATTATTAGTTCTGTCTTCGAGGGGTTAACCGATAGCTCGTGCTTCGTGCACCAGCTCTCTATTATTTTGAAAGCCCTTCTCATGAGATCACATAAGATGCCCTCAAATTTCCCCGAGATCAGAATTGCTATATCGTCCGCGTATCCCACCGAGTACAGACTGCTGGCGTTGAGCTCTGTAATGAGCTCATTTGCGACTAAATTCCACAGCAGTGGTGACAGCACCCCACCCTGTGGGCAGCCTCTACTCACGATACCTCTCGTGGTGGTGTTCACGGTAAATTGAATGGCACGGTATTTTAACATGTTATTGATCCATTCTATGAGTGTACGCTCAACACCGTGCCTGGCAAGTGCATGCACGATGCTGACGAAGTTTGTTTTGTCGAAAGCACCTTCTATATCAATGAAGGCGCCTAGGGTTAGGTTTTGGCTTTAAGAGCATTTCCAATGCGTGAGACTACGCTGTGGAGTGCTGATTCGGTTGATTTGCCTGCACAGTAGGCGTGTTGATTCGGATGTAAAGGTCTTTGTACCGAAATTTGGGATCTAATCCTCCTATCCCCCAGCCTCTCCAGTGTCTTCAAGAAGAACGAGGAGAGGCTTATAGGTCTAAAGGATTTGGGCTGGGTGTAGTCGCCCCTACCTGGTTTCGGTATAAAGATTATTTTTACTTCCCGCCATTTCAAGGGGATATAGCGGTGGGCCAGGCAGGCTCGAAACACCTTGACCAGGTATTCAGCCAGTACAACTTGGCTCCACCTAAGCAGAGCCGGGAAAATACCGTCCAGTCCTGCTGCCTTGAAAGGTAGGAAGGTGTTGATTGCCCACGTTATTTTGTCTTTGTCGATTACATCCAACGCCACTTCCCAATCTAGGCTGCTCGTGACCCTCTCCATATGTGGTTCCCAGCTTTGCTGGGTGGCAATCTGGCATCCTGGGAAGTGGGTGGTTAGGAGTAATTCGCTTGTCTCGGCGTCGTTTGTTGTGTAGGTGTTATCTGTTTTTTTCAGGCATCCTATTGAGTGGTCCGTCTCTTGAGCGAGACAAGTTTTGACCCTCGTTGCCTGGTTGTAACTTTCAATGTTAGTGCAGAAACGCCTCCAGCTATTCTTTCCTCTGAGGCGTATCAGTTTTTTATAGGTTTTGCGAGCTGTTGTATAGCGGTCCCAATCTAGTGGCGACCGTGTGTTCCTGGCTCTGTTGAACAGTCTTCTCAACCTGTGTCGGTGTCTCGTCAATAAATTAGTTACTAAAGCAGCTGACGTAGCTGAGGCGTTTGAGTTTTTTGACAACATACTCGTACCTATAACTACGACTCGCTCCTTAAATTCGTCCCCATCTAAAGCTGAAAACCTTTTGCTTAGTAGTGTGTCTAAAAGTAGTCGCTTATTTAGCTTCGAACATGTAACGCCTCGTGATGTAGTTAATGTTTTTAACACAGTCAAGTTTAAAAACACTGGTGATTATTGGGAAATCTCCATTAAACTTTTAAGTTATATAATAGACATCGTAGCCCCCTATCTAGCTGTTACTTTAAATAAATGTGTTGATTTAGGAACTTTTCCTGACCTCATGAAGTAGTAAAGTCATACCATTATTTAAATCAGGTAATAAAAACACGTTGGTAACTTCAGGCCAATTTCTATCTTACCAGCATTCAGCAAAATATTTGAAAAGTTAATACTCAAGCAGTTGCTAAGACAGTCATTTTAATTTAAATAGCCTCCTTCATAATGAACAATATGGCTTTACAAAGGGTCGTCCGACTACAGATGTGGGTGTTGCTCTGTGAAACACATATTTAACGTATGGGAGAATTCTCAAAATGCTATTGGAGATTTCTGTGACCTTTAATCCATCCAAAGGTTGTCTGTAATAGATCGCTTAAGCGATAAGACCGCCTATTTTGTCACCCTATGTAAAATTTCTAAATTTGTGTTTGCAATTTTTATAGTGTACAATAAAGAGTATTCTATCTATCTATCTCCAAAGCTTTTGATTTCGTGCACCATGACACGCTTTTGCGTAAACTGCGTCACTACGGTGTGCTAAACGAAGCTCTCAACGTTTTAAATTCATATTTACATAATAGGTCGCGATGTGTAGATGTTGATGATGTGAAATCTTCCGGGCTACAAGTTCAGTTAGGTGTTCCTCAAGGCTCAATACTGGGTCCATTCTTGTTCTTAGTGTATATCAATGGCTTACCATTATATTTAAAGGGTATCTGTGAAATTGTACTGTTTGCAGATGACACTTATCTTATTTTTAAAGAAGACAGGAATAGACAACATTTTGACGATGTAAGCAGTGCACTCTCAATTGTTACGGATTGGTTTACGACAAATGTGTAAAGCGGTGCCCTTCCAAATGTTAGAAATCTAGGTCCCAAAATCGTCTTAGATAAAGAGGTGCTTGAAACTGTAAACTACAGTTTTTCTGGGCATAACAGTAGATGCCAAACTTCAGTGGGGCCAACATTTATCTAGCCTAGCGGGAAGGCTCAGTTCGGCCGCCTACGCCGTACGTACGGCGGCAAAGCTGCTGATATTCAAAATATATTTGTCCTCCAAAAACGAACTGTTCGAGCAATTTACCAGGTGGGTGCCAGAGTTTCTCTGAGAGATTTTTTCAAAGATATTGGTATCCTCACAGTTGCATCACAATTCATCTTCGCCAACATCCTATATATTAGGCAAAATATACACAAAAAACAGTGATATTGACAATGTTAACACTAGAAACTAGGACAAACTACGAGCTCCCTTTCACCGGCTTCATAAGGTTCATAACTCACTTGTTGGGCTTGGTATAACCTTTTACAACAAGCTACCCTCTTCTTTGCTAGATTTGCCTTTTAAGGCGTTTAAAACTAAAGTAAAATCCAACCTTTGTTCAAAGGCATACAATTCTATCAACGACTACTTAAATGATAAGAATGATAAACCCAATGTTAATCACAGCGACCAACTGGTCGCTGTGATTAACTTAAGACAATGTTTAAATGTTCTTTTTCCAGAATTAGCTTACCTACTGGCAGGTTAGGTATATGAGTTTATATAATTGTTTATAATTTTACTTTTAAGTCAATATATTTTGATTTTATTTTAATTTATTGTTGACATGACATGATAATAATCATAAAAAAAACATTGTAATGAGTAGTCATTACAATATTTTTTATGAGTTGTATTGTAATATGTGGTTAGCTAGCGACCTCGAAAATTATTTATTTTACCTCGATGGTCCTAGTTTATCAATTATAACTTCTAGTTACAGTCTGTATGAAAGCGGGCACACCATTTATGCCTGGAGGCATTTTTTTTTCTTTTTTTATATTGTTTACGTTCAGTTATTTTTATTTCTGCCTGAATTATAGTACTCGATGTTTTTGGTTGGTATATTGGCATGTGCTAGCTGTCATATGGCTATTAATTTATAATTTATATGTTTTGCGTAATGTAAATTATCTTGCATACTACTCGTATTCTAAAGAATCATTTTTTCTTACTGTACAAACAGCTGTGCTGCTGGGGAGTTTGTTGCGCCACTTCTTCTTCCCAGCTAAAGCAGTAGGAAGTGGTGAAGGGTGGGTGTTTTGGGGGACTGTCTTATGTAATTTTGACGTTCGAAAAGTGCTGATTCTCAGCCTAGCCTGAATAAATGACTTGAATTTTTTATATAAGTACATTGAGATTTCGAAGTGCGCTTTCTATGAAGACATAATTACAGTTACTTATTTATACTGTGTTATTATTACATCACTATTAGGTAAGGTATGTCACTATTGCCACAAACCTGTGGCAGTCAAATTGCAAGCTTTAGATTATTTTGTGTTTTTTTTAACTTTATCTCGAAAGTCAAAGGCATCGCAATCTCTTCAAATTGACGGTTGAGACGCTATAAAAAACCAAAATATTTATATACCTACTGCTTCAAGGCCAGCAATATTGTTCCATGCGTGAAACAAAACACGCACTTAGCCCCAGTTCGCACGGGCGTTTTTTTATCGCGACGATATTTAATGGTGCTCTGGATTTTCAACTCTCGGTTGAGCATTGAGAACCCAACAGAGCGCATCCTGGCATGTCAAAAAACACTTTTTGATTTTCAACTCTCGGCAAGCAGTGTAAAGTAAAAAATTGCTCATGCCTCCCTCCGGCTTACATGGAGTGATGACTATTTTGAAAAGCTCCAGGGATACAGTAAGTTAAGTGAATTTTTATTACTAAATGCAAGTGCTGGTTAAATTAGCTCAGACGCAGAACGTCTTGGAAATGAAGTACCTAAACATTTTGAACCTTATTTATTATTCACTGGAAAGTAACGAAAACCCTCTAGAAATCAAGAAACACTTATTACATTCTTTTTAAAGGAACATGTCGCGGGCTGGTACGTAACTCTACCGCATGCGATTAGCAAACCTATCGGGCAGGAACGGTCCAATTTGTGCTGACGTCACAAGTCAAGATAGCCAATAATTATAGCCATGCTGCGGGCTAATTGTACGATATCGTAATAATACCTTCATGCCCTATTGGATTTAATGGAGACAGGTACATAGAGTGGCGATCATTCGAGTAATTTCTTAATTAATACACAGCAAATATCGCCTGCTTTGATGCTCTTAGTAGAGGGCAACAAAGGGGCTCTATAACATAGGTCTGAATTTAATAGACAATTATAAGAAAAATACTCTCACCGAGCGGGGGGGCCTGTTTCCCAGCAGTGTGGGAACATTATAAGCGGATTATGTATAAGAAAGATAAAACCTAGTTATTTCATAATTAATTTATTATTGTATTTTGTTACACTAATAACATGCCACTCTACACACTGTAAAGTAACTGACTCAGAACTTAATTTACGTTAAAAATACTATCTCAAATGGCGCCCAACATGGGCCCACTAATTTCAGTTCTATATAGTCCCAATCGTTCAATCCCGCAATGTGTGATCAAAGAGATAGCAATCAGTGCTCGAGCTATCAGAAAAGTAACGTTTCGTCCTGGGGCTAATTGCTTAATATCCAGCCAATCGTGAGATTGATCTGGAATTCAAAACAAAGCCGTACCCTGTCGATTACCCATCCGCAATAACGTGTAAGCTCTTCCTATGAGTTTCCAAATACTGAAATACCTCGATTTGTTTATTTTCTATCCTCACCTAATAGAAACGGTCGAGTGTTGTTTTCTACACTAATATTAAAAAGAGAAAAGATTTGTTTGTAATGACTAATATCAAAAACTACTGGATCGATTCAAAACTACTGAACTGATTTAAAAAAATCATTCAATGGTAGTAGTAGATAAGCTAGTTTGCCTCAATATTTCTTTGAGAAATCAAGGCAATGAAAGAAAAGAAAGAAAAATAGGTGTATTTGTCACAGAAACACAATGTGAACAATGTCAATGCAGGTACTCTACGTACAATGTTAATCATTATAACCTAGGTATACCTAGTAATAATATCTCCATACAATCTACATATTCTCTGAATACTGACGTTATAGCCATTAAGGGAAGGGAACCAAGACAAGATGGTCGTTGGACCATTCCGGAACCACATAGCTGATCACAATTGTTATTAAGGAGAGCAATCAACGCATATTGGGTATATTGTTACCTACCGATCCGTTCATAATGTATATTGTTTGCTTGTTTTATTATTTGTGTAAGCAGTAGGTATTCAATAATTTATTATTAACGTCAAGCTGGACTCAAATTCGCCAGATTAACGTCTGTATCACTATATACCATAATTATGTAGCTTGTTCCAAAACTAGCTAATAAAAGTGTAAACGCACCCTGTTTAGGTTTTTTATGTAATCATTTGTTATACGGAATTTGTATTTAAAAGCTTTAAACTTTATGTCTCTACACTTTTTTTAACAATTATTGTTTGAATAAAATTATTAAATTGTAGGTACTTATTTAAAAAATTTCGGGTATAATTTGTAGTTAATTAGCATTACAAATTCGCATCAACAGTACGTTTCCTGATTTATTTGTTTACATTTTTATCTGACAGTTTTGGAACATACCTACCATAAAATTATAAAAGAATATTAGTAATCTTTAAAAGGTTAACGGATCATTATTTAGCATATAATTACTTTAATAATATTGACACAATTTGTTACGAGTAAGAGATTATCTATATGTAATAAAGTAAATGCATATCGTATACGTTAAATATACCTATTATTATTTTATGTAATTAGTTGGTTTAACCGACGTGTCCTAAGATAACACGGTATTTTTAGATAACAGAATTATCGGAATGTTATGTTAAATGACTCGTCTTCACTTGTTATTTTTATTTATTTATTTATATATAATTTATTGTACACTACAAAAATACATAACAAAAAAAAACCGACCTAACCAAAGCAAATAATATTTTCTTCAAGAGTTAATAAAAAATCAGGGCGATGCAGGACCCAAATAACCATCGTTCTATAACTTAGAACATTAAGTTAAATGGTCTAAGTTTTAAAATCCCCCAATTCAGACACACTATTGAAGAAAAACCATCATGATTGCTCTACAGTGATAATGGTAAGTGGTTACGGATTTGCTACCCAAAATGCACACCCTGTTCTACTTCCTGCTAAAACTTCAGGAAGCGGCTAAGCTCGGGCTTTCGATGTTCAAAAAGTGCTGATTCTCTGGCCAATATGAATGAATGATTTTTGATTTCGTACAAAAATTAGACAAAGTGAATTTTGAACCTACAACATTTTGCTGTCTGCTGAACTTATAGAAACGTTAAATGGATGGATATTGAGTCCGCCCATCGCCATGACTCCGTCATTTTACCTTCAGACTTCTGAGGTACACCCTGTCGGTACATAAACCCACAGAAAGTAAACGTAGGCATTCACTTGTTAAGTAGAATAACAAATTAAGGTAAAAGCCAGCAAATATTAGTTTCCAGCAGATATGTGGATTAAAAGTGGGTAAAGTGGCAGTATGGAGTGAGGCGTCGTCGGGCTGGCACGTGCACGGGTCTACTTTTTCCTAACTATTTTCTATATGTCTGTATGGAGAGGGAAAAAACGGGGAGTGTAAAGTTTTCTCGGGATATTGGTGACACGTGTATTTGTTGGTAAGTATGTACGTACGAATGTCGTGATGGCCCAGTGGTTTTAAACCCTCGCCTCTCATGCACGAGGTTGTGGGTTCAAATTCGGGCAAGTACCAATGTGACTTTTTCAATTCATATGTACTTTTTAAATTTATCTTGGACATTACTGACATCGTGAAGGAAAACATCGTGAGGAAACCTGGAATATAGTCTATATAAGTCTGAAATCGCCAACCCGTCTTGAGCAAGCGTGGTGATCAGTGCCTAGCCTTCTCTGTATGAGAAGAGGCCTTTGCCCTGCAGTGTGACAATAATAGGCTGGTATTATTATTATGTAGGTACACTACGTCATAGTTAACTTAGAGCGTCATTTTATTTATAAGAATACACTTTATTGTACACCAGAAAAAAATACATGACAAAACATAAATTAAACACAACAAAAAATTTAATAGGTGACCCAATAAATTACATTGTGGTCCCTTAAATAGACCGTCGGAAGCAATTTGACATTAATATCCGGATTTTACATCCACAAAAACAAGGATATTATTTCCAAGTCCCTTTATCAACATTTTTTATAACAACAAAAAATATAAATGAGTTGTCCAATGTTTTACGAATTACGAAAGAACGTGTTATGCTTGAATTCGTCATTCCAATCCAATCCAATAAAAAACAAAATGCCAAAATTGAAATTGATTTTGTGCCTAAATTTTTAGGCTATTGGTACCAATAGCCTAAAAATTTCAAGTCCGTGCCCCATTATTACATGCAACACAAACAAACATACAAATTACAGAAGTCTGCAACTAATCATATTTATAAGGATTTGGGAAAACACTGCTATCGATACATAAGCGATTGATAATGATATTTTCATATGAAGATTGATAGTCAGTCGGTCGGCAACTGTCATAGAATACGTTTCTCATCTGATTTAATTATTTTATTTATTTTGTTGGGCTTCAAAATGTAAGTACTTTTATTTTTTTTGATATTTCAAGGGACTGGGGTCCCGGACCGTGGCCGAAGCCAACTAGGAGAGGCCCGTTAGACGTTTTAAATGAAATGAGGCACCAACCTAAGATTGTCCTTACTCGCACCATGCAAGTGCTCCCAAGGACAACCCTCGGTTGGTGTAGGACTATTGCAAGATATGGTGTTTTTTTTATTAATTCCATTCTATTTTATTTCCTTTATTTTACATTATTACACATAAATTATATTTTTAAATATTAGAATAAAAGAAAATATAAAAACATTTAAAAATATAAAAAATAGTAGCCCACCGGTATCGGGAGCAGGGTCCAAGCTACCGGCGGTCAGGGCTCCAGAGAGAGGAACCTCCTAACAATGCGAGCCGTGTCCAGGAGTACCGCTTTCTGGATCAAGCCCTTAATCCAGCTGCCCAACGAGAGCCTCCTTAGGTGTTGGTCGAGGCTCTTAGCAATTAAGCCATTGGCTGATATGACTATCGGCACAATGATCGCTGAGTCCACATCCCACATGTCGACAACCTCGCGAGCCAAGTCAAGATACTTAATTTGTTTATCTTTCTCGGCTTTCACGAGGTTCCCGTCATGCGGGACCGTTATGTCAATGATCATTGCGCGCCGCTCTCCTCGATCCACCACCACTATATCAGGTCTATTAGCAACAATGGTCCTGTCAGTGATGATGGATCGATCCCAGTACAATGTGATATTTCCATTTTCGAGAACTGGGTCGGGCACATACCTGTAGTACGGTACTTCCGATTCCACAAGGCAGTATTTCAGAGCAAGTTGCTGATGGATAATCCTGGCTACAAGGTTGTGTCTATGCAAGTACTCTTCGTTAGCTAGACGAGAACACCCGGAGATAATGTGTCGGATTGATTCTCCCGGACGGTGGCATGCCCGACAGATGTCAACCGTGCCGTCCTTCACAATGAATCTCCGGTAATTGTTCGTCATCATAACTTCGTCCATAATTGCACAGACAAAACCTTCGGTTTCCCCAAAGAGGTCACCAAAACGCAGCCAGGCTACGGACGCTAATAAATCTACATCGGGTCCATGTAGGGCCCGGAAGTAGCGTCCGTGAAGCTCCTTACTCTGCCATACCTCCTTGCGATCGTTAGTGTCAAGTACTACAGGCCTGCGCCAGTTCTCTTTAGCCAACGAGAGCGGGGTAAGGCCCTTGTCCACCGCGACCACATCTCGAAGCATCCCCCCGTCGGCTTCTAGGAAATATTCCCTGAGACTGCATATCTCGCGATTGTGGAGGGTCTTAGCGTTTAAAAAGCCTCGACCTCCACACTTTCGCGGGATATACAGTCTCATTACCGATGACCGTGGATGATGCATTCGATATGCAGTCAGCAGCGTACGGACCCTCCTATCCAGGGCGTCGAGTTCGGTCTGAGTCCATTTGAGTACGCCGAAAGAGTACATCAAAACCGGCATGACCCAACCGTTGAAGGCGCGCACCTTGTTTCCGCCTGATAGAAGACTATTAAATACTTTCTTCAGGCGGCCAAAGAAGCGCTCCTTCAACGATTGCTTCATGTCAGTAACATTGATGCCCAACGCTTCCGACATACCCAAATACTTATAGGTTTCGGATGCGGAGAGGGCTCTAAGGTTTATGGAATCCGAGAGTTGGTTTCCAACGGATTCCACAATCTCCCCTCGCTTTACATGCATGACCGCACATTTGTCCACACCAAATTCCATCCTGATGGCTCTACTGAAAGTTTCAGTTACTTTCAGTAGCTCCATCAGTTGCAAGTTGTTGGGGGCAAAGAGTTTTAGATCATCCATGTAGAGGAGGTGAGATATAACCTGACCACCTCTCCTCAGCCGATAGCCTAAGCCTGAATACTCCAGCAGTGTGCTGAGAGGATTCAGGGCTAAGCAGAACCAAAGTGGACTTAAACTATCGCCCTGAAATATGCCTCGCTCGATTCTTATCGGTTCGCTATTCCTCTGGATATTTCGACATCCTGGATAGCGAAGGACCGTCCTCCATTGCCCCATACACGACATAAGGAAGGTGCGCAGAGTTGCATCTACTTTATACAACTCCAGCACCCTCATGAGCCATGTATGTGGCACCGAGTCATAGGCCTTCTTATAATCTATCCAACATGTCGACAGATCCTTTCGGGAACGACGAACCTGTTGGCTAATGGCCATATCAATGAGGAGTAGCTCCTTAGTACCACGGGATCCGTTCCTACATCCATTTTGAGAGGCAGACATGATAGAGTTAGTGTCTATATGTTTGTTAATTTTAGCTCTCAAACAATTTATTTTTATTATTATCGTCTTTATTTTACATTATTAATATTATTGTGGTCTTTAGATAATTATCTTCTAAGTTGTACGAGTATTGTACTGTTGTACATGGCTCTTATGGCTCGGAGGATTGAGAAAAATGCCTTGAGGAAAATTTTGAGTACTAATGTAGCTGGCTATAAATTTAGGGGAAGACCAAAAAAAAACGATGGATGGACGGTCTTAAAGATGAAAAAGATAGAAAAGGGGTGACTACTGAGATTACGACTAATAGAGAAGTGTGGAAGAAGAAGGCATGTCGCGCCGACCTCAATTATATTGGGATAAGGGCAGGAGAGTGATATGTTGTAGGTACCTGGCTCTACCAATGTGATATGTTGTAGGTACCTGGCTCTACCAATGTGATATGTTGTAGGTACATGGCTGTACCAATGTAATGTTGTAGGTACACGACTCTACCAATGTGATATGTTGTAGGTACATGGCTGTACCAATGTAATGTTGTAGGTACATGACTCTACCAATATGATATGTTGTAGGTACATGACTCTACCAATGATATGTTGTAGGTACATGGCTCTACCAATGACTGCAGCAATTAACGGTCAAAGGAGAAATTGACATTACCACCATTGACATTACCATTGACATTACCTCATTTGATAGACGATGTTCTGCTTTGCTTCTAGATACAATATCTACACCGAATGTTTACCTATTGCTGTACTTTATTCATTTTTTGATGATTATAGGTACTATATATTATAACAAATAACCTTTTACAATCTATTTGCATGCATAGCGTACAATGTTCCATTCGATCTTTATATAAATCAGTAACCGATAAGCCAGCTTTCAATTAATGTTATTCGACAACTCTAACCATTTAGTATCGGTCGTACAAGATGTAGAAAGCGGCCAAGTGCGAGTCGGACTCACACACAAAAGGGCTCCGTAGCTCTGTACCACCGTACAATATTTGACAAAACATATTTAAAAAAAAAACACCTTTCATTTTTAACTTTATATTATTTTTTATTATATTTTGTTGTATAGTGGCCATTGTAGTATACACTATGTGTAAATTTCAAGTGTCCACCTACATGGCCACCGGCAGGGGTGTGCAAGGGAGGGGGGAACTAAAGAAATACTGATTACATCCGTAAGACGTCCTCGTAACATAAGGTCCAGTTGAAAACCAGCTTCAGACACTAGTTGTCTGACATTTATGCTGAACTGGCCCTTTTTGGCGCAGCCGTGAGGCACACAATACTATTTTAAGTTATTTTTTATTTATTTTTTTCTGTTTTTTTTTTGTTTTTTGTGTGAATATTGTGTGCAAATTACAAATACCTGAGTCAAATTAATTTATTTTCTTTCTTTCTTTCAAATATCTGAAAACGCTATACACTATAATAGATAACATACCTATTCGAGACGAAATCCTAAAATGTTCGAGCTTGCTTCGCTCGCTCTTGCATCCAACTCTTTGTATAGGTCGACACAGTTAATCCTATTTCTGTATGAATGGATAAAATAAAACCTATCCCATTCGAGGCGAGATGGAAAAATCTCTTATTTTTTAAGCTTTTCTGCATAAGTTACTCTTTGTATGAATGGTCAAACGATAGCCTAACATATCCGAAATGAACCACAAAAATAAAATGATCGAGCTCGTTTCGTGGAGCTGAAGATGCACCCCCCTGAAAATAAACGGAACCCTAACAAAAAGCTGTTCCCTAAATTCGGTCGAATTAGGCAAACATTTCAACAAACAACAGCTGTTTTTGTCGCGCTTTCTCCGTTGGTTCCATCGTAAAAGTTGTTCATAATGCCAAGTAGAAATACTTCTTTTAGGGTCCAACACCATTTTAATTCACCTTGTATAATTTTATTACTATCATCATAAAGCATCAAGAGTACCTAATAGACAGGCAACGCTACTACTTATACTATTTACTCGTGTTTTTGCCTGTTTAATTATTTTTTAAGTCCACATCATCTTTTTAATCCTTCTTGGGTATTCCAAGGTAAATGATGTCATGGGTATTTACAACGATAAGCAGGAGGTGTGCGATATATCTATCAATGAATTAGATACGCTATCATTTATAGTGATTTATTTCTAATCTTTCGTTTGTGTGTCTATATCAAATTTTGGTCGCTTAAGTGATGGGTTTTACCAAGCTGCATTAACACTAAGCACAAATGGAATATATTATGACAATATTTAAAGGTAGGCAGGATGTAAAGACCAACTCGTTTGATTTTCAAAAGCAGAGACGCTTCTCCCTTATTGTATATTTTCTTTCTCCTTTTCATACTTATACTCATTTATTTGCTCAAAATGTAGGTATTTACAATATGGTGGTTACAATATGAAGAATCCTTGTACATTCTACCATTTTGGCATGCAAACATTGATGCAGTTCATCATCAAACATTGAACATTTAAACATTGGATACTCAGCTAAAATTTATCAGCTAGAAAATCCGATACGGAGTAATAACATTTACCTAATAGAAGGATAGTTAATTTCTTTTTGAAAATTGTTACTGGTTCCTCTTTTATGGAATTAGGAATGTGGTTAAAAATAGCCGGTGCCATACCAAAAACACTTTTCCTCAACAAAGCAGTCCAGTTTATAACATCATTCATCAATTTATTTGGGGTCGGCGCAATAATAGGTCTTTACCTATGTTATTGGAGATTCTATAACCAGCATTTTCAGATTTAACTATCTGAGGATTGGCGCGCAATTCGAAATTCAAATGAATTTTATTCGAAAGACGTGTTAATTTAATTTCAAATTCAGTCATTTATTTTTGATAGTTTTTTGTTTTTCTGACATTTTGGTAGTTTTTGGCGCCATGAATAAACTAAAAATTCGCACAATTTTCTAATATGAGTTCCTACGTGGAAATACCGCTGCGCAAACAACACGAAACATTAACGACGTGTACGGGCCTAACACTGCTTGCATAAACTCGGTCCATTATTGGTTCAATCGTTTTAAATCTGGAAATTTTGAGTTGAAGAACGAGCCTCGCGGTCGGCCGGTAACCATTGTCGACAACGACGAATTGAAGGCGATAGTGGAAGCGGATCCAACTCAATCTACGGCTGAGCTTGCTGCGGACCTTGGAGTAAGTGTCAAAACAACATTAAAGCACTTGCGTCAAATCGGAAAGATAAAAAAGCAAGATAAGTGGGTGCCACACGAACTAAGCGACCCAACAGCGAGATTTACGCGTCGAAGCATAGCACTACTGAATCGGCATAGAAACGAGGTAATTCTTAATCGAATTGTAACCTGCGATGAAAAGTGGATCCTGTACGACAACCGTAAGCGTAAATAAAGATTACTCATAAGTGCGCCAAAAAAAAGATTACTCATAGGAAGATGATGGTGACTGTCTGGTGGACCAGTGCCGGACTTGTACATCACAGCTTCTTACCGAATGACACAACAGTGACGGCAGATGCCTATTACCAAGAATTGCAAACAATGGAGAAGCTCGTAATTCAACAACCAAGACTAGTCAATCGCTCTTCCCCATTGCTTCTCCACGACAACGCGCGAGCTCACACTTTACGACAGCAAAGCAAAGCTACAAGAGTTACAGCTGGAAGCTCTCCGTCACCCATCGTACTCACCGGACCTTGCCCCAACTGATCAAAATGACAAAATTATATAGATAATTATATAGATAATTTGGGCCAGTACTTTGATTAGCTGAAATTAAAAAGAAAACATTTTTTTTATATTTTAGAATTATCATACAAATCTCCAATTTCATAGGTAAAGACCTAATATTTCTTCTTAAATATTTTCTATCAGTCGTCATCTCTGTAGTCACCCCCTTTCTAGCCATTTCATCCTTCACACAGGCCATCCATAGTTTCTTTGGTCTGCCCCTACTCTTACTACTCCTACTCTTGTCTATCCATACTCATATTCAAAACTTTCCTCACCGCATCACCCTTATCATGACAACCGATTTCCAAATAACTTTTGATTAAAATGGACCGGTGCCTCTTTCAGACTTGTTCACAATGTTTCACTTTCAGATGAACTCATCTACAAGTAAATCTACCACGTGTAGATTTACTTGAGGAATAGTTCATCTGAAAGTGTAACATTTCTGTACAAGAAGGGGTTCTGAAGGGTTTGAAGCATAAGTTTGAAAGGTGTTTGTGTGTGTGTGCTGTAATCAAGCAGAAATTTGACTTTAACTTTTCTAAAGCCCCCAGTACACGTTGGGCGAACCCGTCGCTCGTTCAGCGTATACTGGACCTTTTTGTGTGATTTGCCGTTTGATTTCCGTGTATTTGCCGGCAGGCCGAGCGCGTTCGGCCAACGGGCTCGCCCACCGTGTACTCCCCAGTGCACTATCCTTTCTCCCTAGTACACTACACTTTACGATGTTTTTGGTTGACGGACACAAAAAAATAATACCTAAATCCTGATTTACACGGTGTGACTTGTAGCTGGTGGCATACCATTAGTTCATGCACCGTCTAAACTGTTAATACAATTCAAGTCATTTGTTGCTCTAATTTTATGTGCCACAGTTTGTATGCCACAGGCAACATCGTGTGATGGGACTTTATTCTTTTCATGTGGACGTGCCCTACATAATTAGAAGACTTATGTTACTTTAGGGCTAATTCTCTAACTCTTAATTAAAGTTTAATTGTTTTGCTTCCCACTTAGTTCAAAGCCTACAGAGTCTCTTTGAAGTAAAACACTTTAAATATTCATCGGTACCATTTCCTAGTGGCCGGCAAACGATTTGAACTTCGTAGTTATCAACTCTCTCGATACATTGCTATGGTCTTGGGGCATTATTAGGAAAGTTGGCCAGAGGTATTTTCAATGATGTTCTGAATTCTTCGTTGGAGTGTTAACAGAGAATGTTTCTGTGTTTTTATGTATGGATGGGCCTTATAGTTTTGTATGAACAGGTTGTTCCATTGTTTCGTAGTGTCTTGCTGAGTTTAGCCTAACATGGCTAGTAACGATAAGAGCCGTAGCCTGTTAATTGGGTAACTTATCGCGGGTGTGTTGCTATATAGGTTTTTGTTGTATCCTCACTTTCTATTACAATCCTAAGGATTTTCAAAGATGTTCCGAATCCATGGATTCATATGTTTGAAAAATTCGTCTGTTCGATAACGAAAATAACGCAATGAATGATGTTGAATTTTCAGAATGAATGGCATGGCTATTGTAATTGTGTTACCCCGCTGCACATGCTTAACATTTTGGACATTTTGACTTCCAATAATTGTTTTACAACTGTTTCAGAAATTATGAAGTGTCTGCCTGTGGGGTGCCAGGCTTACAGCCAGGGTTCAGCTGGAACTGTCTTCACGAAGCTGGTGACGCAATTCCTTGCAACCCAGTGCCTTATCACCGAGCCATGGCCTATGGACTACTCTTACGGACTTACAAGTGAGTGAAGTACTACTAGTAGAAGAGGACTATTAATTTCTGGATTTGTTTCAAATCAAGTGAAAAGTCATTTATTCAAACTAGGCTGAGAACTAGCCCTTTTCGAACGTCAACATTGCATAATAGTGGATTGCCTGGAGCGTTAAAAACATGAAAACCTCGGATTTACTTTACCTACAGAGAATGAAAAACAAAAATACAAAATGGAATGATTAGCTAACTAATAATAATATAAAAAGTATGTCTATTCAAAAATTTTAATCTTTATGAGAAAGAAAGATTTTATCTTTTTTTTTTCTTTTTTTATTAACGTTGCCCCACACTGGGAAATAATTTCTCCTATATTGTGGATGCGTTTACAAACATTTAAACTCACATACACGAACAGCCAGACCCGAAAAAACTACTCGTCAACAACTACGTCATACAAAAATTAAAATTATAATACATACTAGGCTGTAGAATATTATTGTACCTATATTAAAATTAAGTAAACCTATCTATTTATATAAAGATATTAATCGGGAAAAAGAAGTTAGTAAGGGAAAATTAAATAAAAAAGAAAAATAATAATATTTCTTTTTGTTAATTTCAACAATTTACATCTTTTTCTTCGACTTCATTTATTTGAATGATCCTATCGTCCTCAATTATTAAGATAGAGAAATGAAAATGGTATCAAAAGATATGTTACTGAAAGGGCTACAATACAGCCATTTTTTATGTTAAAAAGAACGCCATTTTTATCCGTTTCTTTTGGGATTTTTTCAAAATATATTACTTAAACTTCTCAAAAACGAAAAGAGATATCGAAAAATAAAAAAAATAACTGGAAAATTTAAACGGTTTTACAATGATACCATTCTGGTTTCGATAGGAGGGTAGGTAAGATGTTTACCCCTTTCGGAGACACCTTTTTGGAGATATGTTTTTTTTAACATAAAAAAACGGTATTGTTGTCCTTTCTTAACGTATCGTTTGATATCATTTTCTAAACATTGCAATATAAAAATAAAATCCTATTTCGATCTTAAAAATTCATTCAATGTTACAAAAACCCCGAGGCGCTCCACTGATAACATAGTCCCCCAAAAGACCCGTCCTTCGTTTCCTGCGTTTTTAACCGCACATCAGTTGCAATCATAAGACATTGACAGCACCTTTATGTCTACTAGTGTTACTAGTGATGTGCGGTTGGATGTACAAGAAAAAATACTTATATTTCAAGAAGAAATGACTCTTGAATTAGAGAGTGTCCATAGGTGAAGATAATTTGCATTTTTAGTAGGTAGCCCCGCTTCCATCACTCGTGTCAACCAAACTAATAAATCTTTTTAACAACATCTAAGAAAAGAAACGTATATAAAGGTACTTAAAAAGTGCTGAAAACATACGTAATTACTTCTTCCTGCTACATAACTGGTGTAAAAAAACACTTAACGAAGCTATTTTTGTAGTGAACCATACCTGGAAACCGGAGAGATGGGTGGGGTTACAGAGATTTTGAAAACTCAAACTCAAAGCATTTGTTTCAAATAAACCAATTACAGGCACTTTTGAATTGTCAAGGGGTCGATCAGTCAGAAAGATGAAGCTAGTCGCCCATTCCAAACGTAGTAGGTACCTATGGAGAAGAACGGGCAAAAAACTCCACGGACACTCTTTTAAATCAAAATATTATTTACATTATTCATGTTGAACTTATACATGTGAGAAAAATGTAGAAAGATGTGCACGTTAAAAACGTCAGTAATTAAAAGATTACAAAATAAAACTATTCAAAAATTAAAATACGTAAATTAAAATAAGCCGTGGAAGCTAAGAGATGACCAGTCCTTACTGACGGCGACCGTTCACGAACATGACGCATGGATCAGCACCATGACAACGGTTATGTGATGTTTTTTTTACACCCTGTTATTATTATATAATGAATCTACTTTTTTCACTAGGTGGTGACCGGTTTGACTTCATCATTGTCGGCGGCGGCACGGCAGGATCCTTGTTAGCAAGTAGGCTGTCAGAGGTTCCAGAGTGGAAGGTGCTGCTGATAGAAGCTGGAGGTGATCCTCCTATGGAGAGCATTGTGAGTAGCCTGTATACACTATTTCACTAACGATGACGCCCTAAAGATGAGGGTAGAAACGACTTGCAAATGGATTCATAAAAGCAAACTCAACTTCATTTACCTGTCTTGAAATGTCGTGTTGTGGTCGCCTAATCAAATCAAATTATAAAAACATTATCCTGAGCAATATTTTAAATTACTTCCAGATTCCTAACTACTCGGGTTCCACGCACAGGACTCGAAACGCATTCCAATATTACACCGAACATGATGAGAATTCCAACAGAGGCAGTATCGACGAACGATCCTACTGGCCACGAGGCAAGGTCCTTGGAGGAACCGGTTCCATCAACGGTCATCTCCATATGCGAGGCAGTGCTGGAGACTATGAGCCTTGGCATCTCAAAGAAAACGATGGCTGGGATTGGCCTACATTGAAAGAATACTTCAAAAAGAGCGAGAAAATGGTAGACCCGTTCATTCTGAACAACCCAGAACTAAGAAAGGAACATGGAACAGACGGAGAGTTTGTTGTTGATCAACTGAACTTCACCCATGCAGGCATATCTGAGAAACTGACCGACGCTTACAAAGAATTGGGAATAAAATACCTAGATGACTTAAATGGTCCTACGCAGTTGGGTGTTGGAAAACTCAGAGGTGGAATCCACAAGGGCCGCAGAGTAAGCACTACTACAGCTTTCCTGAATCCTGTTAGGGAACGCAAAAACTTGAAAGTCATGAAGTACGCTTTCGTTAACCAATTAGAAATTGATGAAAATAACAAAACAGTTATTGGAGTCAGACTTTCGCTTTTATACGGTGACGTAGAATCATATTTTGCATCAAAAGAGGTCATAGTAAGTGCTGGAGCAGTGAACACTCCTAAACTGCTAATGTTATCAGGGATTGGGCCGCAAGCACATCTTAAAGAGAAGGATATTAAAGTAATCAGTGACTTAGATGTTGGAAAGAATCTCCAAGACCATGTACGTATACCTATTCCAGTGACAGTAGACACAGGAGCTAAAAGGAGGGGAGAGGAATTTTGGCAGAAAGCTGCCGCAGAATACTTAGTAGATCAGACAGGACCTCACACTACAAACTATGATCAGCCTAATGTAAATGCTTTCCTATCAGTCTCAGGTGAAAAATCTCTACCCGACGTACAAATAGATCACAACTACTTTTTACCAAATACTTCATATATATATTCCGTTTGTACAGATTCCTGGTCATTTAAAGACAGCATTTGTAAGCAATTTGCAGAGTTTAATAAAGAGAAAGAATTATTTATATTCTTCGTCGCCCTCTGCCGGCCACACTCGAGAGGATATATTGAGCTTCGCGGAAATAATGCCATGGAACACCCTAAGATCTTCACAAAGTATTTTAATGACAAACGGGACATGGATACTTTTGTAAAAAGTGTTAAGAAAGTAACGGAGATCGTCAACACTCCCACGTTTAAAGACATGAAAGCTGAAATTAAAAGGATTAATTTTGAAGGCTGCGATGACTTTGAGTTTGAAAGTGAAAACTATTGGGAATGTATGGCTAGAACTGTAACATTCCATGTGTACCACCCTGTAGGCACAGCTAAGATGGGGAAAGTAAAAGATTCTAAGGCAGTAGTCGATGATAGACTAAGAGTGTATGGAGTCAAGAACCTGAGGGTAGTAGACGCTAGTGTGATGCCCACGATACCTAGTGTAAACACTAACGCAGCAACTATGATGATTGCTGAAAGGGCAGCAGACTTTATCAAAGAAGATTATCTAAAAGTAGATAGTAAAAAAGACGAACTGTAGATTTAGTTTAATTTGTTGGGTTCCAGTTAATAATAATAATAATAGCTTAGTGCTATGCTAGTCAATCCCAAGTCATGCTAATGAACGGTTTGTATCATCAGTTGACAAAAGCTAAATATTTGTACAAATATATAATATACTTTTATTTAAGGAAAATATCCTCTATGTTTATTTTATTCAAACGCCTTGTATAACAAATCCTATGAAGCTAATATTATTATCAATATTTACACAAGCAAATATTTCTGCTTAACTTTTCTTTATCAGTTTTGCTCTGTCATCACCGTGAGTCAAAGATATTTCAGAAGATGTTTCAGATGTCTGACTTTCGTCTTCTCGCAGATTGACCTGACTACCGAGATCCATCACTCTGTATCTCTTCTTCTGTTTTATTTCTCGATCGATTCTCTGACAGATGTCCACTATACTCTCCCTCATCTCTATCGGGAGGTCCCGAACCATTACTTCTTTTAACAAATTGTCCGTTACGCTTCTGTTTACATGTGAACTATTATGCCGTGGCTGTCCATCCATAGTATTACTTGATCTCCAATGCATTAAAGCATATTTTAATTGTCCTGTTGACCATTTCACGTAGCACCACACCGTGGTCTGAAGACAGCAGACGAGCGATAGCACTAAGCCACTTATAGCGATTATGTAGGCTAAAATCGAGAGTATAGCATTTACACAACATGTTTCGTAGTCCGACGTGTCTCCATTGAGCACACACAGCTTTCCATATAACATATCCTTAAGCATTTTCACATTTTCGGATATAGTTGAGCAGTTTGATTTTAAAATAATCTTAAAATCATAGAAAGCTGATTGTATTGACTCAGTAACAACGCCTAAGCCAGTGTTAATTGCGTAAATGTCACCAATACTAATAGGTGCGTCGAGGTCTCTACAAATATTACTTATAGGTACGTATACAATGTCTGGGAGCTTCTTCATAACATCTGTCGCACATATTGGTGCAATCACGCACTTACTACGGTTACCATAATAATACGGTCTTCGTCCAGAATATTTTAAGTCACAATTAACTGGTTCGCATTCACGCAGAGAATCCTCATCTAGAGAGTCACAGCTGCTATGTTTTAGACGAGCGTATGCCTTAAGATACTGCGTTTCCTTTTTATTTGCTAATTGTGTATCGAAAGGTATACTAATAGACACTTGTCTGGGCCATCTTTTGTTGCTACATTTGAATTCGATGATAAAATCGCAGTAACCAACTTGGTCGTATTGATATAAAGTAGGATACACATGAATGAATGTTTCTCTGTTTTTAGGCTTAATTAGTTCCACGTTGTCGCCATGAATAGTATCTAAACTACAGACTTTGTGTTCTTCGTCAGCTAAACAACACATTTTTGGCCTCGAAGTTACTCTGCATGTGCCCAAATGATGACTATTTTCAATGTCAATAAAAAATTGTATTCCTACTGAGCCTCGTTCTAAGGGAATTATACCTTGGTCTAACACTGTAATATAGGCTAGAATTTCATGTACTATGGCTGCAAATATAACTAGATAGATGTACGCAAAAGAATACACATACATTTCTCGTCAGACATTTTACTTTGACAAGTGTTGACATGATAAAATATCAAAGACTGAGAAAAAAAGGGGCATTGCAGGCTAAAGGAGGTAATTTTTCTAAAAAGGGATTACCTCCATAAGATGTATCATCCATCTTATTGACCGTTATGACTTATGACTTGACTTTAGATTCTAGAACTGTTCATAGTAGTAATCATTGGAAGATTTTTGATGCTTATTTCATCATCATTAGCATCATTTCAGCCGAAAGACGTCAACTGCTGGTCATAGGCCCCAAGCACCGCCATTTTGATCGGTTCTGTGCTCTTGTGTGTCTCTTTTTTAACCAACTTTTTCTTTAAGCTCCCCGAAACGATCAATTACAATTGTCAATGTTTACGTGATACTCAAAATGATCGTCTAAGTCTACCCTTGAAACCTTTTCTAATACCAAAGAAGTTCCGCAATACTAACTACAAAGTTACTACACGAATTCAACAATATCAAACAATTACCTGAATCCAAAACCACAGCGAGATTCGCGGTAAAAGCCAGTAAACACGTAAGCCTCGCAAGTTCCCAGAGAATACAGTTTAGAGGAGCGTTTGATCTGTCTGAATACAAATTGATATGCGAGTACCCCGGTACCGACCTCAAGTCAGCCCCAGGGAGTCGGGGTGGCGTGAACCGTAAATTACGGAATTTTGTCCCACCCAGGGATTCAAAACCGTGTATTTAAAATTACGTTTTGATTTTAAATGGAATCTTTTGTGTATTGTGGCGTGTTTGCTGTGCTCGTATATTTTGTGAAGCTGACACGGGTTCTGTGCTTTATTTTGTTAAGACATGCCGTGATGTGGTAGGCGTTGAAATATGTTTGACTGGTCCTAGGGGGGGCCGAAAACGTAAGTACCTACAAAAAAATAGCATACGAGAGCATAAAAGTACCAACATTGATAACAGGTGGCTTGTTGACACAGTGTGGCGTGCTTTGGGGTCGTGTTTACACATGGATTACACGAGAGGAGTTGAAATGTCCTAGAGCTTTTGGCTCAACTATTGAAAAATACGAGTAACAGTCGGTAGAAACAAGCTAGGTGTGCGTTATTTTTCCATTTACATTGTTGGCTTTTTACTAAGCCTAGCCAAAGGTCCTGTGTCAAAAAAAAAAATGTTTTAATTACCATCAACGTTTTGTTTTTTTTTTGTCAAAAGATATTAATATTAGGCAGTGTATAGAGTGCCGTTAGCGGCACTCTATCCCTATCGATAAAGTGCCGTTAACGGCATACTAGTGGCACTGCCTCGGCCCGGCTAAAGTGCCGTCAGATTTCCATTGTCATTTTCACTGTCACTGAGTCACTGTCACTTGTTATTTTGTTTGATTGTTGAGGTAAGGTCGCTGTAGAACACCACATTTCCAAAACATTACATTCTCTTGTGCCTAAACTGACCCTGGCACTCGCCGGCCGCTCCCACGGCACCGCTCGCTACGCTCGGTCGGCTCGAGTGGTGGTCACAGTTCTAACCTAACCTAACCTATCTAAACTTTCAGCCATTTTAATTTGCTACTTAATTTTTCATAAATTCAGCCAATATAGTGACTTCTGTTAATATAATATATATATATTTTTTACTATAAAAATTATAAATTATCTAAAACAAGTACGATCAGCTAATACAAAGGGCGGCGAGCTAACCTCAACAATCAAACAACATAACAAGTGACAGTGACAATGACAATGCAATGCTTACGGCCCTTTAACCAGGCCGAGGCAGTGCTACTAGTATGCCGTAAATTGCGGCACTTTATCCGATACGGATAAAGTGCCACCAGCGGCACTCTATACACTTCCTTAATATTAACGAAACTTTATGTATTGATATGACCACAGTAAACTACGAAGTCAACCATTCTCATAAATACAACAAATACAAAACTAAATGCAATCAAGATAGTTCGAACGCGTACGTCCTCCTCGGAATCTCGCGCGCAAATGAGATTCCTGCGACCGTGGCGCCGGCGGAGGCCACCGCAAATCTGATTTCCCGCGTTCCCGCCCGATAATTATAGGAAATTGGCGGGAGCGCAGCAGACCGGCTTCCAGTACCGCATGTAATTATGAGAGATTAAATTTCATTAACACGAGAGTATATGAGGGGTTAGATAATGCAGCTTCATGTGTGTGTGTGTAAAGTAAAAGGATAACTATTGCAAATTATTTCCACGTTGCTTGTCCCGATGCTTTCTACGAACTATGCACGTGTCTCGGGTTCATGGAATCGATTCTATTACACGTGCATGTCCACGTATTTTATAGGTAAAAGAGTAAAATTATAGAATGTTTACGCTTTCTATAGAAAAATGACCGCCCAGTTTTCCTTGTTCGAAATAATTAATATTGAAAGCACTTAGGATTAACTATAGCACAGCGCGGACTTTTAATTTTTTCAATGGAATGGCTTAGTCATTCTATTGAAAAAATAAAAACTCCGCGTCGATTAAAGACCATCAAATTTTCCGATGAAATTCTGAAAGTGAAAACAAAGTCTTTAAATTCGGTAATACTCCTTAGTAGCAATAATTTAAAATGGAGGAGAATTAAAACTTTTTAATTACGAATTCAGTGGTGCTTTGAACAACACTTTTCTTATTAAAGAGAATACTTGACTTTGTGCTAAACGGGATAACAAATGCCTCTTTGTTTACTTTTGAGAAGGAAGTATTTATTACAGTCCATAAAATAAATTGAAGTTTTGGACGGAATGGGATGATTATGAAATATTTTTTTAACTGATATCGTTAGAATCGTTTTGTGATGTTACGGCTTGCCATTTTCGAGTGCAAGATACTGTGGTGTAATTACTATTGCCATTGTACTATTATTCTCTTTATGTATAGTACTCTTTGGTCACATCACAGCTGTCATACCATCTGCAATTTTTATGCAATAAAACCATATATCTTAAATGGTTTTCTTAATTGTCGAGAGCCTTCTCTCGTATCAATTTATTGCATAAAATAAAACGCAGTGAAAAGAAGGCCATGTCTTCTGTTGCCCGTCTGCTCAGGCCTGAAAAGTTCGATGTGGATCCGGGGACTCCAACCGCCGACCTAAAATATCGGCATTGGAAGGAAACGTTTATAAACTACATTTCAGAAGAAACGGAGGAGGTCAAGATTCCAGATGGAACAAAGCTAAAAATTCTTTTCAATAATGTGTCTCCTAATGTTTACTCATTCATCAGAGAAACAAAAGAATATTCTGACGCTATACGCCTCTTAGATAAAATTTACCTGAAATCGAAGAACGAAATCCATGCTCGGTATATGCTGTCTTCAACCAAACAAAAGCCTGAAGAAACAGTGGCAGACTATATACGCACGTTACAACAACTAGCGTTTGAGTGCTCTTTCAAATCTGTTACTGCTGAAGAATATCGAAATGAATATGTCCGTGACGCTTTCATTGCGGGCTTATGTTCACAAAAAATTCGTCAAAGGCTACTTGAAAATTTAGAAATAAGTTTGGAGGAAGCGTGCAATCAGGCCATGTCGCTTGAAATGGCTGAAAAGAATTCTAATGAGTTTCAAACTGCAAAGGTACTCTACCAAATAGAAAACACAGATGAAGCGAGAAATAGTTCCAATCTAGGCGCGGCTCCATCACGTAGACGCTGCTTCTTCTGTGGGGGAAATGTTCATCAAAGAATAAAATGCCCGGCTTTTCAAGCAACTTGTCAAAACTGCGGAAAGAAAGGCCATTTCGCCAAAGTATGCAGAAGTGGAAATGCCACAGATAAGCCAGCTAGCAGCGCTGTAGGACAACCAAAGGAGCCAGAACTATTAGCAATTTCAGCAGCATCTCCAGCTAGTTTACGTAAGACTACAGTTTCAATCACTGTCAATAACCATAAAGCTGATGCCTTGATTGACAGTGGTAGTTCTACAAGCTTTATTGACAAGAACTTTGCTCTATCGCTAAACTTGAAACGCCATCCATGGAAAGAAACGGTAACACTAGCTTCAAATAAACGGACTTCACTAGTAGATGGATTTTACCATGCAACAATCAAGCTAAATGAGCACATCTACAAGGAGAAGCCTCTTTACGCCTTGGAAGACCTTTGTGCTGATGTGATAATTGGCCATGACATTTTAAGCGACCATTCATCAGTAGAAATCGAATTCGGAGGCACAGCAAAGCCCCTCAGGATATGTAACGCCATGGAAGCTATGGTGCCTCCTGTATCACTTTTCAGTAATCTTTCAAATAATATTAAACCCATTGCTATAAAGTCAAGAAAATATTCTGAAACTGACAATCAATTTATAAAAGATGAAATCGATAAACTCTTAAAAAGTCGGGTTATCGAACCCAGTAACTCGCCATGGCGAGCTCAAGTCTTGGTCACTGGAGGCACAACGCACCGCAAACGTCTCGTCATTGATTACTCGTTAACGATCAACAAATTTACTGAACTGGATGCGTACCCTTTACCAAACATAGAAGCGATTGTATCGAAGGTTGCACAACACAACTTTTTCAGCCAAATTGATTTAAAAAGTGCTTATCATCAAGTATCTATCTTGCCGACTGAGAAAAAGTATACAGCTTTTGAAGCTTGCGGTAATTTATACCAATTTACACGTATACCATTTGGAGTCACAAACGGGGTTGCTGCATTCCAAAGGACACTTCATTATATTATCAATAAAGAAAAACTGACAGGTACTTATTCGTATTTGGATGACGTCACAATTTGTGGCAAAACAGCAGCGGAACATGATCAGAATTTGTCTCGATTCAGAGAGGTTGTGGAAAAATACAAGCTCACTCTTAATGAGGAAAAGTGTGCATACAGGCAAGAAACTATAAAATTATTGGGTTACAAAATTGAAAAGAATATCATTCGACCAGATGATGACCGCCTTAGTCCTCTATTGAACTTGCCCATTCCAACTGACTCGCGATCACTCAAAAGGACACTAGGTATGTTCGCCCATTACTCAAAATGGATTCAAAATTTCTCTGAAAAGATCAGCCCCCTGACTAAAGTTTCTGAATTTCCCCTCAAAAAGGACGCAATCGATTCCTATCAAAAACTTAAAGCAGATATAATGGAATCAGCCTTAACCGCTATCGATCAAAACGAGATATTCACCGTTGAAACTGATGCTTCGGAACACTCTATTGCAGCTTCCCTGTCTCAAAACGGCCGCCCAGTAGCTTTTTTCTCACGCTCCCTCAACATTTCTGAACGCCGACATTCCTCAATAGAAAAAGAAGCAAGCGCTATTGTTGAATCCCTAAGAAAATGGCGGCACTACCTCATTGGTAGACATTTCTTATTAATAACTGACCAACGATCTGTCTCTTTCATGTTCAACCAATCCCATAACAGCAAGATCAAAAATGAAAAGATAGAGAGGTGGCGGCTTGAACTATCAAATTATAAATATGATATTATCTACCGTCCGGGTAAAGATAATATTACAGCTGATACCCTCTCCCGTGTGTGCTTAAATATGACAATGGATAGACTGAATGAGTTACACAATATCTTGGGACATCCCGGTATCATACGAATGTTTCACTGGGTACGGTCTAAAAATCTGCCTTACTCTCTAGACAATGTCAAGAAGATGACATCTGAGTGTCGTATTTGCGCAGAAATAAAACCTAGGTTTGTTAAAAAGCAGGGAACACTCATAAAAGCAACCACTCCATTCGAAAGACTCAACATTGATTTTAAAGGACCTCTACCTACCAACACTCAAAATCGCTACATCTTGTCAATTATAGATGAATATTCAAGATTCCCATTTGCCTACCCATGCAAAGATGTGAGTGCCGTCACAGTTATTAAATGTTTGAAGGACTTATTCCATACTTATGGAGTTCCACAATATATCCATTCAGATCGTGGAGCAGCCTTTATGTCTAACGAATTACGGAACTATTTGTTAACAAATGGAATTGCATGTAGTCGAACCACGCCATATAATCCACAAGGAAATGGTCAAGTAGAGCGCCTAAACGGTACTTTATGGAAAACAATGAAGCTATGCTTGAGAACTAAAAACCTTGAAACAGCTAGCTGGGAGGAAGTCTTACCATACGCCCTCCATTCAATTCGTTCATTGCTGTGCACGGCCACTAACGCCACACCCCATGAATTTTTTTTTAGACATGCACGACGGACGTCAAATGGGGAATCGATGCCAACATGGCTCTTGGAACAAGGACCTGTATTGATGCGTAAAAATCATAGAACATCAAAATACGATTCCGAGGTTGAAGAAGTGGAGCTTTTGGAAGCTAATCCATCATATTCTCACGTAAGATTACCGGATGGCCGTGAAACTACCATTTCAAACAGACAGCTAGCACCTCTTCCGCTGCCTTCTCAAGTGAGTGATCAATCTGAATCCGAAGATCAATATGAGGATGCCGAGGATGAAGCGGAGATACCTGCCGCTCAGGTTCAAGAATTACCAACAGCTGAAAACTCTCAGCTACACGAGACTACAGCAACCCGGCGCTCTACAAGAGAGAAGCGAGCTCCAGCTCGTCTTCAGGACTACGTTCTCTGACGCGGGGGTGAATGTGGTGTAATTACTATTGCCATTGTACTATTATTCTCTTTATGTATAGTACTCTTTGGTCACATCACAGCTGTCATACCATCTGCAATTTTTATGCAATAAAACCATATATCTTAAATGGTTTTCTTAATTGTCGAGAGCCTTCTCTCGTATCAGATACTTAATATCTTGCACTCGAAAATTAAGCAAAATAAAATCGTTTCGTAGGGCACTCCTCGATTAGATACGGCGATGCCTATTACTTTCTTGGTCCTGTCCCACCGCCGACGAGGAAGCGACTAGCTATCAACGATTTTATAGCTCAAGAAACGTACAACAGATTATAGGCCCCGTGTAAGTAAAACAGATATAAGTACTCATATTAATAGTTGATCGCTGACTGTGCACACCAACGTCGAATACTCGTTTTTTGCAGCGACAAGACAAAGTTCTCTCAGATCACTTCTCGTCTCCGCTGCGCCACGTCACCAGCTTGCGAGGTACAGCTCACATCTCCGGTTTGTACCGCTGCCCAGCTAAATCGCAGCGAGGCATAGTTCACATCTCCACTTCGATCGCGCCATACAAATAAGTATGATACATCTCTGCTCAGTGGATACCACAGAGGCCCTAGTGTTAGTTTCTTTCAACCATCTCTACTTTACGCCTCGACCGCGTTCGGCGCTCCGATTGGCCCTTCACTGACCTTCACTGTTGAAGGGCCAATCGGAGCGCCAAACGGGGTCGATGCGTAAAGTCGAGATGGTTAAAATAAACTCACACTAGAGCCTCTAAAGCTGAGTTGATACGAAATGTGTGAATAATATAATAATAACGTAAATCTATTGGTTGTTTAAAACACATCTGCTCTCTTCTCGTCTCGTCTCCACTTTGGTATACGTAGTATCTCTAAGTAGTCTGTGACTTTGGTGGGGTCCGGGCCGTCATCGTTAGTCCAAAATAGCGGCAATGAAAAGAGTTTGCATTTGATTTCAATTGATTGGCTACTTCGCTACCCACTTTAACACTTTCGACTCCACCCATTTTCATAGATCTCATACGCCATGCCTCCCGGAGGGTTCACTTCCAATATGTATGATGGTACATATTGGAAGTGAAGCCTCCGGAGGATTACCGGCATTACGTTTGCACTAAAGTTAGCCATCGCGGACGGTCGGTCGAACGGCATTAGGTTTAAAACCGTGTTATAAAACAGTGTAAAACGAAGGAAAATTGTGTTTCATTTTGTAACCATGAACAACAAATAAAAAAAAAAGGATTTTAAAACCAACGCTTACCTACACTAATAAATATTGTTAAAATATAGGGACATCAGATTTTTTTTTCGTTGTTTATAATGCTGTATTAGCTAATAAAAACCTTCATTTAAAATGAACCCTCCGCGAGGGCTCCTGGAATCCCAATGCGACAAGGCAAACCGTCCAGGAGAGCTCCCGGCATTGAACGTGTTAAAAACATAAACAACCACAATCAAACACAATGTCAAAATAAATGTCTTCAATTACTTTCCAATTTTAATTCAATTTGGCTTCGCTTTGGACGATAAAAAAACAGATTAGACATGCTACAATTACCGAAAACAAAACGGGATCCTAAAGAAACTGAGCACTCGTGCAAGTAAGTTATTAATCACGAGGTATTCTTCTGAACTAGGGGCCTAAAACGGCCAAATTAAGCAATTCTGCTAAAAGCGACTCATTTCCTGAATTCTCAGCAATCCTCATTAGCAATTCCTCTAATTATCGTAAAATGATGACACTTAATAGCTAAAACATATCATATCTGAATAATTGGTGTAAATATTGCCGCAGGAAAAAAATAAAGACAATAATTTTACCGGTTAATTTTTCGTTACAGTTTTTATTCATCAAATTATTTTTTTATTTCTACAGTTTAAATGTTATTTGATTATAATACACTTAAAAGATAACTGTTAAAAATACCGAAGATAGAGTCTGGCTAACGAAAGTAGGCCTTGGAATTATTTGCGAACTTTTTATATAGCAACTCTGTATGAACGTCAACGTCAATTTGACAAGGTTGTCGTTCGGTATCTCTGGTGTCAAATTGTATGCGTTTGTGTAAATTGTGATTCTAATTACGGTTTAAAATGAACAAATCTATCAAAAGTGGTGTACGAAAGATGTTGTTTTGCATGATTGGCAAGTTCAACGTAAAACAACAACAGCTTGATGCCGCGTTTAAACAAAAACAAGATTGTCTACGTGTGGTGTTGAATTTCATAGGTTAGTAGACAATATTATTTTGATACTTTGAACACCTACCTATCCAGTCGTCTTAATAAAATTTTGATTTATAATTTACGTATCCTTACAAATAAGTTACTTTCGCTTTTTCGTATTGAATAAAACTAATTATATTCATTCGTACATCGCATCAGTCAACGTATTCATTTTAATAACATCACCTATGTTTTACGTATATACTCATAATGAATTTTTGCTGTATTTTTGTTGGTAATTTATTATTTATTATATGCTTTATTGTACATACAAAACGATATATAACAGAGGGAAAAAAAAAATTAAAATACATACAATGGTAATTTTAAAACGATTAACTTTCTTTAACAGAGAATCTGCAAGATGTCGAAGGAGTTGATGAAATAGTAAGAACTATTGAAAATCTCACTGAATTAGAGCAGAAAGATAGGATAATAACCCAGAATCAGTACTTAGAAGAAATAACTTCAATGACTGGTAAGTTTTTACTATACACTGGTGTTTTGAAATTATGCTGAAAAAAACCTTTGCATTTACGTAAACCAAGAATTAATTACATATTTTGTATATCTTCTTTGCAGAAGTGAGTGTCAGAACACTAAAGAGAGTAAAAAGGGAAGGTGCAGTAAATGAAGGTGTCTGGAGTACCCCGGGGAAGAAACGCCCACGGAAACCTACTGTGTCTAACCTAGATAACTTTGACATAGATGCTATGCGTAACAAGATAAACGAATTTTATATTGTTAAAAAACAAGTTCCTACACTGAGGACACTGTTGGTGGAGTTAAAAGAAAGTATTGATTTTAACGGATGCAGAGAAACTCTGCGCCGCTTGTTATTAGCCAATGGCTATGAATTTAAAAATAATAAAAATGAGCGTTCTGTATTAATAGAACGCTATGACATATCTGCTTGGAGACATAGATTTTTAAGAACTATAGCAGGAAAACGTGCAGAAGGCAAGCCAATCATTTATTTAGATGAGACTTATGTCCATAGAAACTACAAGCCTAAGAAGTCATGGCAAGGTCCTTCAACTAGTGGTGCAATTGAAAATGTTTCGACCGGGAAAAGGTACATTATAGTTCATGCTGGATCAGAGAAAGGCCCCGTACCAAACTCTTTGTTAGTGTTTAGTACTAAATCAAAAAATGCTGATTATCACCATGACATGAATGCTGAAAATTTTAATAAATGGCTTAAAGAAAAACTTATACCAAATTTGGAAGAACCAAGTGTAATCATAATGGATAATGCTAGTTACCATTCGGTAATTATAAATAAGGTTCCGAACACACAAACACGTAAAAGTAATATAAGAGAGTGGCTTCGTGATAATGGAATTCAATATGAGGACTACCACACGAAAGCAGAGCTGTTGTGTATTGTAAAACGAAATACGCCTAATCCAATATATGAAGCTGATGAAATTTTAAATCAATGTGGTCATGAGGTGTTGAGACTTCCACCCTACCATTGTGATTTAAATGCGATCGAGCTTGTGTGGAGTTTGGCAAAACGTAAAGTGGCTAGCAAAAATATTGCAGTTACTACAGCTGCATTAGAAGAAATAATTAAAGATTCATTTGAAAACGTAAGTTCACAGGATTGGAAGAAAATTACTGATCATGTAATACATGTTGAAAATAAATATAAAGAACGTGATAAAATAACAGAAGAAAATTTAGAAAGTTTTATTATAAATGTTGGAGACAGCGATACTAGTGACAGTGATGAATCTTTTGGCATTGAAGTGTTAGAATCTGATTTTGATTACGATGAATAAAACTAAGTTATTATGTATGGAATATTATCGTATTTTATTTGTCTATTTATTTTCGGATTCCGCTCATATTTACCTCATATACTAACACCTATACCAGATCAATAAATCCTTAAAATCCCGTTACAAACCTGATACATATCAAAAATTAATACATGTGTAGATAAATTCTGTTTCTTTATTTCCCTAACATAATGTTCTTATACTGTCTATATATTATAGGGTTTTTCATTAAGAGCGCTCGAACTTTGAAATGAAATAAAACAACCTGTTTAAGTGATATTACTACAATTTTTATAACATTTTAAAGAATATTCAATGACATTATGTGTGGAAAATAATATCAGCCAAATGGCCACTGCGACTCCGCTGTAGATGGCGTATTCTGGTGGACTAATCTTGGAGGACGTCTTCGCATAAATGGTCAATTTCACGAAGAACGCGAGTTATGTTGGCCTTTAGGGCAACAATTGACTGTGGTTTATCTGCGTACACTAAAGATTTCATGTAACCCCACAGAAAGTAATCGAGCGGTGTTAACTCACACGATGAACGCCATAAATTGAACACAACGCACAGAACGTAGGCGAATAGACAACTGGTTTTGATAATAAATTTTACACAATTTCTACGCGTTGTTGAAGCGTGTAGCGTTCCATGGTGAAATGTCACGACAAAATATATATTCATGCCAAATTTGGTAGCAATCGCATTACCGAAATGGCCGCTATGCGCTGCTAAAGTTCGAGCGTCCTTATTGAAAAACTATATATATATTTTTAATAATGAATTACCAAGTATCAAAGTAGGTTATTCCAATTTTCATAGTATAATTTTAGTGTTGTCATGCATGTATTTTTTAAATTTGCCGCCAATATTCTGGGGCCAACTTTCGTTAGCCAGACTCTAAGCCCTGAAAAGGGAAATTAAAAACAATAAAAACTTTATTGACTGGCAATCCGTACAAAGGAGTTTTTAGTTTATCCATTGTACCTACTTGTGCAATTTTTCGTATGATTCAAGGACGCGTCACCGATGACGCGCGCGTTCCTTCAAGTACCGGCGCACGAACGCCGACGACGCACAGACTGGTAAAACGACCAAAAACTTGGCCAAAAATATTTTGTTTCTTAAATAATTTTGAAGATATTTGGAGAAGGAGAAAAATAAAAAATGTAATTAAATAGGAATTTTCTATATTGTAGTAACCAAGAATAAAATATACGTTGAAATACAGTGAAACTATGACTTCTTCAATTCTAGATTTACAAAAACAAACAATAAAAAAAAAAATGTAACTAAAAATGTAGGTTCAAAAAACATCATTTATCATCACTTATTGTCTCATCTTCAGGTATAAAAAAGCTGCTGCTTCTCTAGTGAAAGCCTGTTTATTTTTATTCCTCTTTTTCTCACTTTGTCGGCAACTTATGAAAGGGTCAGATGTCAGAAGAAGCCGGTTCAGCACATCTTCATTGCAGGCTTTTCTAGAAAACTTCCTAGAGAAGCTTTCCCTATATAGTCGGAAGTGCTTGTTGCGGGCCTCCGCAGCCTCTTCTGACAATTAGTCTAGTCATAGATATGACACAATGTAGAGAGTCTGAAACAATCAAAATAATTGTTAGAAAATCGCGGGTAAAGAGACAGTTTTCAGAGTTAAAATTATATTTTATGTGAATATATGTGAATGTTTTTGCTACCTAGTATAATTGCACATATTATCCTCTAATTTATTGAAATATTACTATGATGCAGTTGCGATGAGTTGCACTTAATTAAAAACACGAATTTATCAAAAATTTAAGGAAAAATTCAATATTTTTAGGCATGTTAATATACTGCAAAGTAGGTCATGAATAAGCTCTCATAATAAATAAAACGGATCATAGAATGTAGTACATACCTTGATTGATAGAATCCATAGCACTTTTCAACCGACTTCAAAAAGGAGGAGGTTCTCAATTCGGTTGTATGTTTTTTTTTTTTTTTGTATGTTTGTTACGCGATTACTCCGCCAATTATGAATTGATTTTGATGATTCTTTTTTCGTTTGGTAGGGCATACGTCAGAAATGGTCTCATATAAATTTGGCCAAGATCTGATGAGGGGTTTTTGAGTTAGCTTCAATAATACGTATTTTTCCCATCTAGGTTATGTGGATGATATTCTAATAGTCACTGTAATTTACATAGCAGGTAATGGGTATTCAAATTTTTATGGGGGTTTTGTGTAGGTACCACAACTAAAAAGTGAAAAATAAAAACGTTTTCACAAAAAGTAAAACCGACTTCCAAAAAAAACACTACAAAGTGAAAAATAACTTTGATTTCGGAAGTCGGTGGCAAAAAAACGAAAAAAAACCCCAAAGACACCGACTATCAATCAAAATCTCTTTACGCGTTGAACCATTTGGAAATCTGTAATTTAAAATTATTTGAATCCTAATTCGCCATCGCATATTTGAATTTTTATAAATCTCCTCCTATCCATTTTTACCAGAAGCAAGCTTCCGGTTAAAATGGTGCAAGCTGAGCGAAGCTACTACCGTCATTGCTGACGGTAGTAGCTTTGCTCAGTTTGCGTGAATAAATGAAAACAGCATTTCAAAATATTTTATGAATTCGATTTTCATATCATTTCTAAGCTTCCTCTTAAATTTTTGTACTCTTTTTGTTTCACTCTTATGTTGAATATAAAACATATACGTAAAAAATTCAAAATTACTTACTAGGTTCCTAAGACAAAAATAAAAAATGACGTCCGTACAAGGTTACTTCACGCGCTGCCGACAGCGCGCAACATGGCCGCTATTGTGTATTTCGGTAGTAAAATTACCACTATAAAAATATGTTTGTTTAATAATTTAATTGCAACAAAAGTAATGTAAGATTACTTACCGATGATACGATATCCCATGTTCCTTTTTAACCTTAGTATCATAATTTTTGCAGCCTTTTACTACGCAACTGGGCATTTTAATGACAATAGGTACTGTACCGACTAACTCATCCGCGTGCGGACCGCGTTCGACTGAGTCGCGCTGGCCCTAAACTAATATTTTAGGGCCAGCGCACTGGCGCCATTTCATCGCGCGTTTAGCCTGGTCTTTACTATATTTATGTCTATGCTTTCTACACTGAAAGTGGGAGCTCTGTCGGTGTTCACCCCAGTAGGACACCTCCGTTGCGAAACCGCTGTATTTAAATTCAATAGACTCGCGTCATTTTCCGCTAATCTCATCTGATTCGAGTAGTTCCGCTACTCGAATCTGATGAGATTAGCGGAAAATGTTGACGCGAGTCTATTGAATTGAACTACTGCGGTTTCGATGCTACGGTTTCGCGGCGGAGGTATGCTACCGGCGTCAAAATTCAAAATTCATTTATTCAAACTAGGCTGAGAATCAGCAGTTTTCGAACGTCAAAGTTACATAAGACAGTCCCACAAAACGCCTACCATACACCACTTCCTGGTGCTTTAGCTGGGAAGAAGAAGTGGCGCAACATCCTCCCCAGCAGCACAGCTGTCTTCAGTTAGAAAAAAATGATTCTATATAATAGTATGCAAGATAATTTACATTACGCAAAACATAATTTAAATTATAAATTAATAGCCATATGACAGCTAGCACACGCCAATATACCAACCAAAAATATCGAGAACTGTACTCAAACATAAATAAAAAAAAAAAAAACTAAACGTAAACAATATCTAAATAAAAGCTTCCAGTCATAAAGGGCGTGCCCGCTTACATATAGCTGTAACTGAAAGTTATAAATGATAAGCCAGGACCATCGAGGTAAAATAAATAAACAGTTAATTCCTAATAACAATAACAAAACCATGATCAGCAAGACGACCAGTCACCATAAGCAGCATAGACTACTATTACATAGACACAAGCAGCACCCGTTCACGAGCATAATGCAAAGATCAGCCACTACCCCCCCCCTCGCCATATTTGAGGGAAGGAGGCAACCCGACCCCCGACGCTACCGCAAGCAGTGACATCTAAGGGAGCATGACGAACTTGCTGCCGGTTGTTCAGGCAAAAAATAATATGATCAATTTTCGAGGTCGCTAGCTAACCACATATTGCAATACAACTCATGAAAATCATTCAAATGAGTAGATTATGACAACTACAAAAAAAAATTGACTTTAAAGTCAAATAAAATAAACAATTATATAAACTTATATAACCTGTCAATAGCGCTGTGGAAATAACTAAAATAGACTAACCGAGCTGTATCAACGTCAGTGTATTGTCTTACTTTCCTGACGGCGTAGGCGGCCGAACTGAGCCTTCCCGCTAGGCTCGATATATGTTGGCCCCACCGAAGTTTGGCATCTACTGTTATGCCCAGAAAAACTGCAGAGTTTACAGTTTCAAGCACCTCTTTATCTAAGACGATGTTGGGACCTAGATTTCTAACATTAGTAAGGGACAACTTTACACATTTCGTTTTCTTGGCTTTGAGAACTAGGTTATTTGTCGTAAACCAGTCCGTAACAATTGAGAGTGCACTGTTTACATCGTCAAAATCTTGTCTATTTCTGTCTACTTTAAAAATAAGAGAAAATTACAATTTCGCAGATACTGGGCTAAATCTGCCATTATTGCAGTATTTCTTTAAAAAAAACCGAAATATGATTTGCAAGATGTTGCTCTTGATTGACGAGAGAGAGAGATATCGAGGTCTTGATTTGTTGGCTGATATTTTACATTTAACTTCAATAAAGCAATTCATAATTTGTGGACCATTTTACGAATCTCCATACAAAACTCAAATAGATGAATTGGGTCATATGAATTGCTAGCAGATAATATTATGAATTTTCAGTTTGTGACCATTTTACGATTTTTATTATTTCATATTTCATGTATTCTGCCAAAGCGGCCGTTTTAGGCCCTCTGAACTGAGTAGTCAGATATTTATGCATACTACAATCCTAATATAATATTAAATATAATAGTATTATAAATAACTGCCTCGCTGGTCTAGTGGTCTCAATCGCTACTGCTGAGCATGAGGTCCTGGGTTCGATTCCCGGGTCGGGCAAAGTGTTATTGGGTTTTTCTATCTGGAATTTCTCAGTAGCAGCCCGGAGTCTGGATTTGTGCCCGGTAGATGGCAATAGGCTCGCCCCCTATTTCATGGGACTTAATCATAACTGGCGAAATGTGGGTGTACCTACTACAGGCACACCTCTGCCCAACCCTTCGGGGAAACAAGGCGTGATGTTATGATGTTATGTTACTATTATAAATGTGAAAGTTTGTATGTTTGTGTGTTTGTTACTCAATCACGCAAAAACGATAGAACGGATTTGGATGAAATTTGGCACACAGATAGTTTATAACCTGGATTAACACATAGGGTACTTGTGTCTCGGTAGTACATTCCCGTGGGATAATTTCCGAACTCCACGCGGGTGAAAGCTAGAATATAATCTAACGCAAAACATTTATTTATTGATTAATTTATAGTTAATTAACACGGCACATGTCCAATTACATTAATTAACATAGAATTGAGAAAAAAAAATGTACAATACAATTCCATTCAATACGTGGATAAAATGATTAATAATTATTTGATTAAATAGTTGAATTAATTAAACACGTCACAAACTAATATACAGGGTGTTTGGCGCATGGACCGACACAATTTTTTCAGGAATTTGGGAGGTCATTAGCTAGGTTCTACCCATACACCCTTTGTCCCAAAAGTTTTTTTTATAATTAATTTAGAAGTTGTAAAATTTCATTCATTAAATTAAAAAATTAACTTTGGAAGCCTGTAAGGAATTTTCTTGAAACCAGTTGTATAAAACAAAGATGTTTTTAGATTTAAAAGACTTTGGAGAATGCAACAAAATTTGTTTTGTGCCACTACACCCACAAACAAAAAAGTTATTTCAAATTAAAGGACACATTTTGGGAATTTTTTTCATTTAAAAAAAATAATCATATGTAACCAACCGTGACATTTGGGACAAAGGGTGTATGGGTAGAACCTAGCTAATGACCTCCCAAATCCCTGAAAAAATTGTGTCGGTCCATGCGCCAAACACCCTGTATAACAGTGGACACCTTCGCATATTGTCTCTCACAGAACTACAGACAAGCACGCATTATCTTCTTCCATTCATCAGCAAACACATCACATTCAGGGTCGGCAGTCAGGAGGGCGTTTAGCATCCTTAGGGTTCGACATACTGGGGATTCGGCTCTAGCTACAGATCTAGATAGCGGTGGCGCGAACAGATTGTGACGGCGGCTTTGACGGTGCCCAAGGTATTTGTCAGGCACAAACAGACGGCAGAAAAGTCCGTGGAGCATGTCCGATATTTTCGCGTTCAAAGAGATGTCACATCTTTTCGCAGCCGATGCGGTATCCTATATATTGGCGTCACTTGTCTCGACAGCAAGGAATATATATTATCTACTTTCAGATAGTTTTAGTATTTTTTCGATGTCACAGATTTGTACGGTACTTGTATACTATGTCTTCCACGGATCATTATATATGAATATTTGCTGCAATGTCTTCATGAAATCAGATATTGATGCCGAACTGTCCAGAGTAATATATTTATGCTCGTGACTGTACATACATAATACATCAATCAATGGTGTTCATCATGGTATAATAACATACTTCGCCAGGTATTCTCTTCCCGTGACAGCTAGGTCACGTGATTGGCCTAAGAATACGTCATCAGTTGCGATGCGGCTCTCAAACTTTTTTTAGTGGGGAAAAAGATAAAAAATATAAAAATAATACAACGGGTACTCAATTTTTAACATTTTTAATAAATTAAGTATAATAGTAATTAATCGGTCTATACGTGTATACTGTATATATACTGACGAAAGAGTTCAAAATTACGCTATTATTATGTATCCGCAGGGACTCGAAAAACACTGATTAATATTGTAGATGAGCCCAAAAAGCCTTGAAGCCAGAGCCGTTAAGCCATATTTATTTGAAAAAAAAAAAGCAAGTCATGTCAACATCACTTGAAAAAAAAATACATCTGACTTGGCTCATGGCTGTATGGGCTAAGATCTCTTTGCCTGTCCTTAGTTAGGACTTAAAAAACAAACAATAAAAATCACTACAATACAAATGTTGTAAAACAAAGTCAGCCGCCGCGCCTGTCTGTCTGTCTGAACGTGATGAAATGGACCAACTGCATTTAGTTCACGACGAAAACCTAAACGCAATTAACTCGAAATAAGTCAAAAACTAGTTATGTTATATTCGGGCGTACAGCCGGATTGGCACAACTATGCCCTATATGGAATTTACAACGCGTAGATAAATGAAATAATATGTAGTAAGGTACATACCATTTCTTATTGTTGTTTTCGGTCTACAAAATTGAAGCCACGCATTTGCTAGCATCTCTTCTTTGGGAAAAGAAAAAAACCTTATTACACCGCCTTTTTTAATTCTGTTTTTACAGTTTAGTATGGAACAATCGATATCCGTGGGAACAATTTAACCATTTTTCTTGTGTATCTTTCACAGTTTACACTTTTCCTTTTCACAGTAACCAATGTTTGGGAACCACAGTATTTTGCTCACCGAGCGAAACAACGCTATACGTATGAGCGACACGACGATAGCGATGAAATGGCGAGCTGTCAGTATGACACTTGTCAATTGTATGTGTGGCCACTGTGTGTGATTGAATTACCCGAGAAAATGCATTTTTAACTTAACAAAGCAATTATGAACTAATAATTCAATATGTTCATTTATTTAAAACTAAATAGATGAATCACACGAGTTACTAAATAGTTTAGCTAGTTAGTAATTTATTTTATTTTCATTAACTAAATGAGAAAGTCCCTAAATTTACTGAAAAGGACAATCAATGGCAACACTTATCGTGACGTAATCTTAGGCCATCGTCGGAAGAGAATACCTGGTGTTATTATACCATGGTGTTCATGTTGTTAAAAGCTGACACATGCAGTATTATCAAAATATGATTATAAACGAGTAAGGGCGAATTTCACCAATCAGCACATCTAAACGAGATGAGCTGTCAGGTTCATTAGTCCACAACAATGATGACACTGACAGATCTTGAACGCGGTTTAGATGTGCTGATCGTTAGGCTTTGTCAACTACCTCTCTTTATTCTGAAAGTGGGCAACGTCGCAAATACATATCAAATATTTCGCTGCTTTGATTAATTTGGCAATATTTCTGTATGTAAATCAGAAATGTGGCTAGCTAGCGAACTAGAATATTAATAATGAATTGCAATTATAACATTAGTACTACTACTTTAACCGCTTTAGGTGTAAAAAAGGCATTTGGAAAGTTTCCAAATACTTTTTTACATCTAAAACTAAATATTCGGTGTTACGAAATTAATTATTGCATTTCTTAATCAATATTTTAGCTCACTAGTTAGCCACATTTCATATTTCCATACAGTAATATTCAACAAATTAATCAAAACAGGTAAATTATTTGACAGTTATTTGCCACGTTGCCAACATTTAAGATAAGCGCTCTTAATATTGCAATACAATCATTGCTTCGTCAAAGGTTCAAAACACTATGCACATTGCACTCCAGTTTTTGAACTTTGAATCTTATTAGATAATGGAGAAGTTATGCCCTTAGTGATTAAATTGAACAGTCAGGTTGATGATATCAATGTGAGGAGTGAACAGCTGATTAGAAACAGCTCTCATTCACATATTATATAAAGTTAAATAAAGTCATCATCAGCATCATCATTACTGGCAGCCAAGTTCTACCCACTGCTGAGAATAGGCCTCCTCCTTTTTTGTGCCATGTTTTCCTGGTCTGCGCGAGTCTCATCCAGGTCTTCCCCAGAATCGTCTGTAGGTAGTCCATCCACCTACCTGGCTTTCGGTCTGAAATAAAGTGATCATATTACATTGGAAGCACTTAACCAATTCATAATAATAGCCTCAATGAAATCCAAAACTAATTGATTCCCGCTCTTATTAATACCATATTTTTTTGGGTCTTGTCTCCCATTAATCAATATGTCAATAAATCGATCTGCAGATGCCGTCCAGTATGCAAGAGTCGGAGACGCGAATGGAAAGGGGAGATCCAGAACACGTCAGCGGAACTGCTTCTCGAGAGGAAACCACTCCCTATCTGCTTTAGAAGATGGCCGACGGTAAAGATAAGAGAAGATAAGATATTTATTTGTTAAATAATAGTTTTATTAGAAAAAACCTTCAGTGTAGTATTGGTAATGAAATCTGTTGCCAAAAATGGGAAGTGGTTATAGCTTCCTAAAGCTAGATACCTACCTGTAACATCAAATACATGAATACTAGCGACCCTAGTACTTAATTACGACTTGACAAAACATCGAGATTTATATTTAATATGAAAGTATTATCTACATAAACCTTCAGATTTTTTTTTTTAAATTATTGTGAAACCGCATCAAACTTCATTGGGTAATTTAGAATAACTAATTGCACACGAAGATAAACATGAAAAGCTTCTTTTTTATACTACTTATAGATGATAGCCTATTTCAAAACGTAGTTTCCTATACCTACAGAATACTTATGGGATTCTGATTTCAAAAGTTCCTTAATTTGTTCCAGAAAATATACCCCAACGGCCCGTGCCCTCTGTTCGGCAGAACGCGCCGCATTACCGTTAAAGAACGCTACAAGATACACAAACCCGGAGTGGTCAGGATCTGCCAGGCCACCATCGACGACACCGTGGACACCCTTTACCTGCGGTACGCGCTCATGGCTGAGGATATAGGTAAGAAAACAAGGACATTTTAATTACGATAGATGGGACAAAGCGAACTACATCAAAATCTACTCGGTATCACCACACAGACGGTATCTCAACAGACTACAGGTCGCACCTCGCTCAGTTTAGTTCTATGTCTCGTGTCATCCACATTCGCTCCACATGGCAGCTTGCATTGAGTGAAAAGAAAATATACCGAATTATATATTTCGATTCGGCATATTTTGAACTATAAATTTACTACAGTTATCACTGAGTCCGTATTATGTACACAATCTGTATGTAGGTACGGATCAGTCTTAAAATACAGAATCAGTAAAAACAAGTAAATTATAATATATTTTACCCTTTCTGTCACCTGTCACCCGCACCATGCTACACCGCGTGAACTATAGTAAAACCTACATTGTGGTACTGGAAACCTCGTAGTGATAAAATTACTGGACTTAAATAAGTACGGTTTATTTAGTTAGTATTCAAACTATCTGACGGTTGGTAATCAAAGGTTGGCGTCGGTAAGAGTGTATCGTGTCAAACTTGGCTATTATGAAATTTTTTGAATGCTAGGTGGTGTCACTTACACCTGGGGTCATAGTTTTTATATGAGATTTTTCTTCTGTTAGCCTCTCTATAATAGGACATAACTCTCCTGCCCCTATCCCAACCTATTAGTGGTCGGTACAACATGTCTGTTTCTTCCATACTTCTCTATTAGTCGTCATCTTGGTAATTACCTTCTCTCTTCCAGCCATATCATCTTTCACACAGTCCATCCATCGTTTCTTTGGTCTTCCCTACTCTTATCTATCTTAGCCATCTATATTCATACTCAAAACTTTCCTCGTATCTACCTTCTCCATTCTCTCTCTAGGTACTATATTAAATGTCTTTCTAAGAAAAGGAAGTTTTGTTGGTGTTTCACTCTCCATTGTGTTCTTGACATATTTTGTATGAAAAATCAATTGGAAAAATCAAGAATGTTGAACTATTTACTATACGCCCTGTATAGCTCCATCCTTTTCACACTCTGAAGTAATATTTAAAAAATACTGGTATAAGAGGCGTTGGTAGTTCCCCAGATTTTTGATAACCTGTGTAGAAATGCATTTAACCAATTTTTGTCGGATACATTTACAACGTGTTCCTTTTGATGTCTCATAACATAACCCGTTGGTCTCGTGGTTGCAAGCGCGACCGCTGAGCGTGGGGTCCCGGGTTCGATTCCAAAGTGTTATTGGGTTTTTCCATTAGGAATTTCTTAGTAACAGCCCGGAGTTTGGAAGTTGGCGGTGTGCCCCGTGCCTCGGAAAGCACGTTAAGCCGTTGGTCCTGCGCCTGATCTCTCTCCGGTCATGTCGGATTGCCGTCCCACCGGACTATGAGAGTGAGGAAAGAGAGAGTGCACCTGTGTCTGCGCACACACTTGTGCACTATAATATCTCCCGCGCCGAAGGCTAGTCTCCGTTGAAATTGGCCGCCGTGGCCGAAATACGGTCTGGACGACTAAATACATAACTCTAAGGTTATATGCCATGTAAAAATAATACAATAAATCGTAGAACAAGTGTTCCAAAAATTCATATTTCTCTAGTGTTAGTTAGAGACTCTCGATGTGTTTTTTTAAGTTTCATTGATAAGTTCGAGTGTCGCATTTTCATTCATATTTTTAAAGCTAAGAAAATGCGACTTTGTTATTTTTTTTTTCACGTTTGTCTGTTTTACATTTATTTTCTTACTTTTTTTCTTTTACATAAATAATCGTAACTGTCGAATTATTTTGTATGAAAAAAAATTTACATGGTCTCATTAATACCCTAGAGTTATGGGATATCAAAAGTAACACCTTGTATATGAATGTGTGTTGAAGAAGTCTTGAGGAATAATAAATAATATTCGACTCACGGTTATGTGTTTGTATATTGATTTCTCCAGTCCAGAATCCCAGTAGCACAGTACGAGTATAAGGTACACAGTTACACACAATATTATTTTAAAGATGCACTGGATTAGTTATTATAATAAATATATCATACAGTCTCGACTGCACTCACAACGCGCGGTTTCCGTTCCGTGATGGCCCAGTGGCCATCACGATAACTCATAACCACTGGGTTTTAATAACTCGCCTCTCATGCACGAGGATGTGGGTTCAAATCCGGGAAAGTACCAATGAGACATTTTCAATCCATATGTACGAGTTTATCTTGAACATCGATAAGGGAAAAACATCGTGAGGAAACTTGTACGCGTAAATACAAAGGCGGATGCATCACAGACAGTAGCTGCTCTGTAACGCAACCGCGTTCGTATGAATAAAGTATTACAAACACGATTACACCACATAAATTTTAAAGCTGTCTGCAATGTGATCGGCTTTGAAAGGCATTGCTTTAACAAAAACTACTGCAATTCGTCTTAGAAGTACGTACTCGCTCTGTCTACACTACTGGTATCAAACTTGCTTGCAACTTGATCTCAATGCTTGCGACGTAACGCATCTTGCGCTATGCTATAAAGCCTGCCTAGCTGCGAGAAATTTGGAAGTAGCGCTCGCTCGGCTCGCGCGCGGTTGGCCACAATTCTAACCTTACCTGACCCATCCCATCCAGTTCACAATTTTTGACAGTTTATAATCTAACGGAAGTAATAATATGGGTGTCTGCGTTGTATCCACCTTTTTATTGCCTTATACAAACAAATGCAACTGCTGTGTTGCAGCTGGGTTCGGACGGACTATTACTGCTTTAAGCCATTCGCAAGATAATGCAGCACAGACTATGGGTGTCTGTATTGCATTCGCCTTTGTATTTACGCAACCTGGACTTATCTTTAATTTAATAAATAAAAGATAAGTCCAGATCGGGCAAAGTGTAAATGGGTTTTCCATTAGGAATTTCTCAGTAGCAGCTTGGAGTCTGAATTTGTGCCTAGTTGATGGCAATAGGCTCGCCCCCTATTACATGGGACTTAAAAATAACTGGCGAAATATGGGTGTACTACTCGCATAGGTACCTCTGCCTAACCTGTGTTTTTCTGTTATGTTTCAGGAGCCTGGGACGCCGTGCACGCTTGCTGCGCGTTCTGCGAGTGCGGCGCGTGCTGTCCGTGCGGCATCCGCGACTATGTGCTGCACGACGCAGAGCGCGCGGCGCGGCGGCGGTGCGACATGCGCAGCTTCGACACGCGCGTCAAGACCGACCATCAGATCATGCGCATAATGTATGACAAGATGTGATGACATGGACCGATTAAGCTGGAAGGGAACGTTGCGTAAAGGTTGCCGGCGAAATTGAAATTTCCATACGGTTTTTGATTGTATGTTGTTCAAAATATGATTCGCGACCGTAACAAATATTATTAGTAGCTATTTACAGAATGATAATCAATGAAAATCATCAATATAAGTTAGAATTGGCCTCAATGTCATGATATAGTAATTCAATAGGGTAATTTGAACTTTGAGTATTGATGATTTTATGATAATAATTCTTTAAGTACATAATATTTGGTAAGGTTAAGATTTATATTTTGATAATTCAAAAAATTTGAATTTCATGGGCTACTTTAGCGAACCTCACTTAAGCCCACTATCCCCAAGGAAGGTCCCCTGAACTATGCAGACAGGTTGTTCTTACATCTCGTTCCAAAAGGTCCAACTCACAACGGAATCGGTTAATGTGCCGTTATGCCCTGATGCTATTAAAAATCTTTCCATACTAGAAAGGGAAGCGAAAGCGAAGGACTGTAAACTATTTGCCATTGCGAATGGGCCACGGTCTACCAAAACTTATGCTTCACAGAAGGCGCTGGCTATATCGATCACTCGCGTCGTTGCTCTAGATTTTCCAGTAAGCGATTTGGATATTCGTTATTCTTCAGACCTAGGCGGTGTATCAAGTTTTCCGCTAAGTTGCCAATTTAATTATCTTTATCTGATATTTAAGGTGGCAAGTTGTAGTCTAGGCTAGGCTACAACTTCAAGGCATTTTGTTTAATAAAAGGACTCTCTTCAAGTAGTAAGACCTATACAAAATAATAATTATACTATACCTATTTTGTAAATTTATAGCGAACTGTATACAAATAAGTAACAATAAAATTTCTAGTAACTGTTTCGTGTTTTTTGATCTCGCTTCTAATCTTTGAAATGTTAATTGTTGATTAATTCACACGCTAGAGTAGGTAATATTAAAGTTGATGTTAAGTCCGATGTAGGTCATAAATAGGAGGCGCGCCTATTTGCGCGAAGGGACACTTGCGCGAACCCACTTGCGCGAAAAGACATTTCCGCGAACGGACACTTGCGCGAACCCACTTGCGCGAAAAGACATTTCCGCGAACGGACACTTGCGCGAACCCACTTGCGCGAAAAGACATTTCCGCGAATGGATTTTGGCGCGAAGGGACTTTTGCGCAAATAGACTTACGCGCGAAAGACACAGATCTGCGCGAATCCACTTACGCGAAACGACAGTTGAGCGAAAAAGTTGCGGTAGTGAGATTTCTTCATAAAATCACGCCTCTAATCTTGTCGTCTTTCAAAAGATTGGGCAGGGATGTGCGGGTCACATTTTGCAAGCTGAATTAAAACCACTTTATCTTGTCCTCCGGAGTTGAAATTGTAAATATTGGTTCATTTTCAAAGATATGTAAATTTTTTTTGACGCATTACCTGATTCTCCACCCAGGATTGGCTCCAGACGAGGGAACTCCTCAACGGTCAACAGTACAGGCACTAAATTTTATATACATATGTAATTACGATAGTCCGTTCTAAAGTCTAGCATGATCTAGCTGCTGGACATAGGATTGTCTCCAAACGAGAGAACTCCTCAACTGTAAACTGTACTGCTTACCGTTGAGGACTTCCCTCGTTTGACATTAAATTATATATACGCATTTTATTATCATGAAGCAGAGTGAACCTTTGAGCACCAATATCCTACTACGATATCCATCTTTATACTGCTACATATCCTATTATATTTTGGGAATCTTGTTATTGGTGGCAGCTTACTGTTTTACAGCCTCTGCGGCGACTGCGTCGCCAGCTCCACACACCGTTACAGAAAGTGTTGTGATTAAGTGTACTGAAATTAGGGAAAAAGGGCAATCTAGTAGTAAATCAGTGAAAAGATCCTAAGAGATTAGCTCTATCTAGTGAGTGCTTACAAAAAAGGGAATATAGAGGTTCTTCACCGATCTTTCGCGTGTTTTCTCTTCCTGATTTACACTGTTGCGAGTCTGTTTAATTTGTAATGCTACTTTCATCTCAACTTTTAACATAACTAACCCTACATAACTATTTTAGTATTATTTGAACATTGTTTTCACCTTGTTAATATTAATTTCATTAGCCATTTAACTATACGTACTTACTAACCCAATCTTTTTCTCCCTCGAGAGCATGTTCAGGTCAATCACCGAACAATAATAACATGTCAGCGTACCCGTCATGAATATTTTATGTATTACGTATAAGATTATCTCGCCAGAAATATCACCAATCAATAATCCCTTCTAAAGTCCACCATGACCTGGATTCGTGTCTGTACTTTTGAGCGTTGAGGAGTTCCCTCGTCTGGAGCCAATCCTGGGTGCAGCAGCCAGGTTATGCTCCTCCTGGCTGGCAACGGACTATCATTATTAAATGCATATATATATATATATATATATGAATATATATGTAACATTTCATGTATGTACTGTTGACCGCTGAGGAGTTTCCTCATCTAGAGCCAATCCTGGGTACAGTAGCCAGGTTACGATGTACTTAAGAATAATAATGAAATGCGTAAATAAAATTTCGTGTCTGTACTGCTAACCGTTGAGTTCCCTCGTCTGGAGCCAATCCTGAGTGCATGAGCCAGATCATGCTAGACTTTAAGACGGACTACTATAATTCAATGCGTGTATAAAATATCGTGTCTATACTGTTGATCGTTGAGGAGTTCCCTCGTCTGAGGTCAATCCTGGGTGCAGAATCAGGTCCTGCGTCATAAAAAAATACATTTTCATCGAAACTGAAAAAAGGTGTAAAATTGCAACTCCGTTGGACAAGACGGAAGTGGTTTTAATTCAGCTTGCAAGATTTGACCCACACACCCCTGCCCAACCCTTTAAAAGAATAAGTTCTGCATCTTTCTCAAATGTTTAACTTCAACATGAATGATGTAACCAATATTTTGTAACCATATTTTGATTTAACCATTTATGCTTCTCCGATGCAAAATTGATTGTCCCCTTTTACTATCCAAGTATCAGTTTCGGGACCCTGCTAGAATCCAAATTAAAATAAAAATTCAAAATATTTTATCTCACATAAACCTACATGGGCACTTATGAAACGTCAGAAGCTAGGTGCACGGTTCCAATTGGTCGTTTCCTATGGAGAAGAGCCGGCAAGAAACTCCACGGTTACTCTTTTAAAAATAATTGGTTTTTACAAAATTTTCAAATAACAGTGTTATTAAGTATGGGAGGACAGTGCAGGTATTTCAAAAAGTACCAGGTACTTAACAAAATAATTATGGTCAACAAATGTACAGTCCACTAAGCCTACAGCGTTCTCACATTCACAAAATAGAAAATAATCTATAATAATTATAGATGAATAAATTATTAAAAATAAAAACAATTCTGAATAATTATCATGTTCACAAAAGCCACTTATAAACTCCCTCGTGCTCCTATTACTCCTTTATACCCTCCACTCCGCAGAACAATACTCGGTGCTAACTCTGTCGTTCCTCGTTTTTGCAAATTGTTAAATGGCTCTAGCGATCATGTTGACGTGCGTTTTGACTCTTATGCCAAGTTTCATAGAACAACTACTAGTAATGTTTAATTTTAACTTTGTTTTGTTCTATTAAATTTGACTTTTGCTGCATATATTAGTTTTAAATTCCATCACGTAATTTTATTTTATTTTAATTTAAACTTGCTAATTCTAGTTATCATATATTAGCTTCACAGTTTAATGCTTGTAGCACACTTAATATTTTAATGGGGTATGCGGTGCTAACCTGTAAGAAATCGTTCCACTAACAAAATCAATCTGCCTAGCCTTTTCCCAACTATATTGGGGTCGGCTTCCAGTCTAACCGGATGCAGCTGAATACCAGTATTTTACATGGAGCGACTGCCTATCTGACCTCCACAACCCAGTAAATGGGTAATACGGTACCCCTTGGCAAGACTGGTTGTCAGATTTTCGGTCTTCTGACGACCCGTAACGACTATCAAAGATCCACGAATGACAGCCGGGACCAACGGCTTAACGTGCTTTCCGAGGCACGGAGGAGTCTCGGTATGTAAAGATGGTCACCCATCCACAGACCAACCCCGGCAAGCGTAGCTTAACCGGATGGATAGACCTGTGCGGCAGTTATTACTTAGCCACGAGCTCCTCAAATCGTTCCACTAACCTCAAATTATATTAGATATTACTTCAACTATTTACCAGTGTAAACAATTGTTGGTTGGTCAATAAAGGAAAAAAAATAATATATATAATTTAAAAGAGTGTCCGTAGAGTTTCTTGCCCGTTCTTCTCAATTAGTTAAGAAGTTTAGATAAATGTTTTGAGTTTGAGTTTTGAGTTTGACAGGCGTGATGTTATGAAGAAATCTAACTACCGCAAATTTGTCGCGCAAGTGGATTCGCTCAAGTGTCTTTCGCGCAAGTGGATTCGAGCAAGTGTCCTTCGCGCAACTATCTGCCGCGCAAGTGTCTTTCGCGCATATGTCAATTCGCGCAAAAGTCCATTCGCGGAAATGTCTTTTCGCACAAGTGTCCCAGATCCAACTAATACCAGTCAAAAATCTAAACTTCGGGCTGCTGCTGAGAAATTATTTTTGTTTATCATAAAGTAAATAAAAACTTTTTCACAAAAAATAAAACCGACTTCCAAGAAAAACACTACAAAGTGACAAATAACTTTGATTTCGGAAGTCGGTGTCTTGGGTTTTTAATTTTAGTTTTTTTTGCCACCGACTTCCGAAATCAAAGTTATTTGTCACTTTGTAGTGTTTTTCTTGGAAGTCGGTTTTATTTTTTGTGAAAAAGTTTTTATTTTTCACTTTTTAGTTGTGGTACCTACACAAAACCCCCACAAAAAAATGAATACCAAGTAAATTACAGTGACAGGAACTATTAGAAAATCATCCACATATGCTAGGTGGGAAAAAATATGTATTATTGAAGCTAACTCAAAAACCCTTCTTCAGATCTTGACCAAATTTATATGGGACCACTTCTGAAGTATGCCCTACCAAACAAAAAAAGAATCATCAAAATCAATTCATAATTGGCGGAGTAATCGCGTAACAAACATACAAAAAAAAAAAAAACATACTGTCGAATTGAGAACCTCCTCCTTTTTTTGAAGTCGGTTAAAAATAACCGGCCACGTGCGTGTCGGACGCACCACGAAGGGTTCCGAAGTTGAGATGATTTTTTCCTAAAAACAAACTTCAACTTCAAGGGATCGTAAACCTACGTATTTGATAACAATTTCAACTTGATCCCTCCTCGCGTTCCTGAGAAAAACGGTCTGGACAGACTTATAGACAGACAGACTGACTGACGGATAACGAAGTGATTCTATAAGGGTTCCCTTTGGGTTTTTCCTTTTGAGGTACGAAACCCTAAAAAAAAACAACTGAGGAGCAAAAAACAATATAATAAAAATAACATAAAAAGTAAAAATAAAATAAAGAAAGGTACTTAATATTTTAAGTCCAGTACAATTATTTTTGACTGCGCCGGTTTATAAAGCATCTTTCGTAAGACCTGGAAAATAAAAATGACATCAGCAATATTCGTTGAAGAAAAATAAACAGAAAGAGAGAAAGAAAAAGAAGGAAAATAAATCTATTTGACGACGGAACACAAAAATAACTTAGTTAATGAAGTAAACACGATCTTGCTAGATAATAAGTTTTTCATTTATTACATATAAATGAAAAACTGTGTAAATCAAACCATTATTAGGAGGTTACCTCAAAATAATATACAACAGTATTGTGTGTCTCACGACTGCGCCAAATAGGCCCAGTTCAGCATAAACTATTACAACTGATTTTGAAACAGATAGAAGCCTACAGGGGAGCCCTTGCCCAGCTGTGGGACAAGATAGGATGAATAAATAAAATATATGCATACAGTACAGCAGCCGTTAATATATAATCGAGTTTATCAAAATAATACGTTTTGCAGAGCGTCGCATCTTTCGCTCACACCTGTGTGTATCTCGATACTGGATCTGTGTGTCGCAAAATATTTTACACCTCCTATCCTCTGTGCCCCAAAACATGCAGTCAAAGTGGCCTCTGCACTGCCACCGACAGCTCCATGGAAGTGGCCAAGTTTTGGGCCAACAAGATCTGAATAACTGTGATGTCGTGCCAGCGACACGAAAAAGAAGATGAAGACAGTATCTGTGTGAACCAGGCCAGGCGGGCTCCCCGCCAGTGCTGTTCGAGTAAGTGAAGAAAAGCTGTGCAAGCGCCATTCATACTGCGAGCTTATTTGCAGATTAGCTCACGTAGCTTTGCAATAAGAGTTAAAATATCTGGATCCACAACGCGGTTACAATATGTTAGCTTGAAAAAAAAATCCGCTTGCTCCTGAAAAACCTTGCTTTATATAACTTATTTCCAGTTATTGATAATAAAGCAATAGTGTTGGTGAATGTTCCCGTGAAAGAGTAAGAATGTATTTTGTAGTCAATAGTCAAATAAAAGGTAAGTAAAGTCGGCCGCAAGTCAGTGGTAACAACACCATTATAAGCTGGCCTTTTATCCATTGCAACTCCGCACTACGCTTGGCCAGCTCAAGGTCACAGTGTTACCAACGACGACGTGCAGTCGGCTGTACGTACTGTCATTTACCTTTATTGTTCATGTTTCTGACCATGTGTATAGCTGGCAAATTACTGTTTCTTTGTTCTATGACTATTTCTGGATGTACACGATCTTTTGAGAAATCAATTAACTGTCGCTCCGATGGTTGTCTTGGTGACTAGAAATATATATGTATAAAAATTAGCAATTAACGACGTCCCCAGTTAGGCGGACCGACCTCGACGACCTTAAAATGTGTCTGGGACTGGATTTGGAGGACGGAGGACAGGATGTCGCGCAGCTTGGGAGAGGCCTGTGTGCAGCAGGGGACTGCGGTAGGCTGAGTTGATTGATTGATTGGACGTTTTAAAATTTTCGTGTGTTATTGTTTACGGATAAAGCAGTTGTTTGTTTCTGTCATCTACAGTCGAACTTGAACGTACGAGTAGTCACTATTCACGAGTCAGCTCATAAGATAGGTCATACCGCGTGATGAAATCATCACTGAGGGATTCGTGCGGGTCCAACAATAGTCGGGAATTTCGAAACAAATAATTAATAAGAAAAGAGAGAGTGCGACAGTTTTCTTATGAAGATACAAAATCATCCTGGTCCTATATCATGCGGTAGGTATACTCACTGAATACACCATCATGCCTTCAAGCTCGTTACGGTTCTTAGCAAATTTCCAGAACCGTGGGCAGCTCGCCTGTTCCTCTGGCATGTCTTCCCTACTAGGAGTGAAGTCAATGACCAGGTGCTGCGCCTCCATCGGTTCGCCACTACACCGGCCTGGGTCTACCTCGGCAAGTCTTCGATTCAATGCACTGGCCTGATTAATACGTGAAGTTTTTAGGAATAACGTTTCAGCTTTAGTTTGCGCTACAATAGAGGTTAACGCAATATTAAGTTAAAGTCTATGGCCGACAGAAACTAGTTCAAGACTCGAGGATTAGTCATTTGATTAGTTGAAATTTGTTAAGTAATGCTTAAGCTTTGAGTGAGGTTCTGAATACGGGCCCATGTATATCTTAGGCCTTACACTAGGCTTACGTAATGTTTTTCATTATAATTAAAAATCTTTTATGGAAAGCTTAATTTTAACTTTGCATCGGAATAAGACTTTATGGTGTTCAAAGAAAAACCAACAATTTTGAATACAATAGATAGTTCAATTACCTTAAAAATCTGTACAGATAGCTCGGACGCAGTACTGGACAGAGGCATCGCTTCAGTGCACTGGCAGCAGATCATGGACAACACGAAGATAATCACGTCCGAAACCACCTGGACATACCTCCAGAGCCTCACGAACCTCTGGATCAGAGGGTGGAACGCGTAGCAGCTCACCGTGAACATATAGACTGCATTTGGAAGCGGCCAGGGATCAAGCAGTTAGTGAGAAGATTTGGAGGACCCTGGTTGGAACGGGGTGAAACAAGAAGGCAATTTTTTTTAAATAAAAGCTGCTTCATAGGATAGTAAGTGACGTTGACAATCACAGACTACAAAGAGATAATCATAGAGGCGAGATACTATGTGTTAAAGTTGACTTACAGTCCTACCAACTTGTCTGTGAACTGAAAGAGGACGGAACCGTCGATTCAGTGTTGCTAATTAATATAAGGTGCCCAAAATTGAGTAAGTTTTCAAGAAGGAAATTTCAAATTAGACATAATCGATTAATAAGAATTACAGTTTTTACAAATTAAAAACAATGATACCTGCATGTCGATTCCCGTAACCACTTCACCGTGAAAACATGTGAAGTGAGCGTGGAGTGAGCTGTCAGTGTCATCTCACCCTGTTGGAATGACAACTCACTTCACCTAAGTTTTCACGGTGAGATGGTTACAGAATAGCACTGCAGATTTATAATTAAAAAATAATAAAATAAATAAAAAGAATTTGATAATTTACAGTTACGTAGGTACGCTAACAGTTTAGTCTCTCAGCAATAAACAATGGCTTTATCTAAAAAGCAATCCAAATATGTGGAAATTCAGCAGATAAAATGTTCCACGGGGGGGATACAACTTTCATTTAATGTGAAGTTAAGTAGGTACCTACCCTGCAAGAGGTACTTGGATGTCTAGCATTTAGTTATGACCGTACCTAGCCCCTAATACCAGAACTGACTAATTATAATTAGCAGTGGTACCCAGTGGTAGTGTAGTGTAATAAAAAAAAAAACAAATTGCTTTACAATAATTTATTGAAAACCAGGTTTACAGTAATTCTGATCTTTAGATGAACCTGCATACACAACTTCGTCCTGGTTGTGAGGCCATACTCCGCTTATATCCGTACAACTATCATCATTATCACTATCGCTTTCAGTTTCACTGTCACTTACCACTTCTTTAATAAAAGGTTTATCTAAATACAAATTATGTTTTAAGTATTCTCCTTCTAATCTGCGAACGTGTTAACAATGCAGTGCCCACTCATGAACTGTAATAGCGTCAAAACCTTCTCTAACTATGCGGAGAATTTCAGCATTTTTGTGCTCAATATTTACATCAGCAACTTTTATTTTCATTGTGCTCCATATGAGTTCAATGTTCAATTAAGGTGGTAAATATAATCATTTGTGTCTATTGTCTTCTAAATTTTTTTCAATCTCATATACAAGAGTTCAGGCTTGTTTCTCTTAATTTTTTCTAAAAGCTGAGGTTTAGTCAAATTCTCTCCGTAGTCAATTTTATTTTGGGTCTACCATAATTGCATATCTTTTTTTAAGGAATTCGTATTTGTGACTTTATTCACACAAATACGGTGATAAGGAGCATTATCCATCACTATTATGGATGGCTCTCGTAAAGGCACAAGTTTTTCAATAACCCACTTTTTAAAGTTGGTACTATTCATCTCGTCATGATAATCACCACTTTTTGTGATTGATTTAAACACAAGTAGTGCATTTAAAAAAAATCCAGTATCTCCTCCCGCATGAACAATAATATATCTTTGCCCTTTCGATACAGGCTCCAATACTCCGTCTTCACCCTCTCCTGGCCAACATTTACCCGATGTATGCGAAGAGTGAATATAGGTCTAATCTAAATAAATTAAGGGCCGGGGCTGGGGAGCTTTATTATTTTTATCCACTGCATGCAAGTACTTAGCTCGCCAAGCTGATATTTCATTACGCTCCATATGAACCTTCCGATTGGATTGAGATTTTTTAAAACGAAATCCCACCTTGTGAAGCAGCTTTTGCAGACTCTCTCGCTGTCCTGTGTAATTTATTTCTGTCTTTAAGACCTCTAGAAGCTTTTTAACAGTACGGACCTCTTTTTTAGCAGAATAAAATTCATGTACTTTCCTCCGTTTATCTCCCATGTCAAAATCATCAACATGCACAAATCCACTTATACGTTTTATCTCCTTGCCTGGTGCCGAATTTTTGTACCAGTTTCTTCAGCTGCGTGCCCTTCCTTAACTATTTTTGAAATTATTCCTTGACTCACACCTGAAATATAAGATGATAAAATAAACGTTAGTAGAATTTTGAAATCTGGCAGGTTAGTTGGCTCACTCACTTAGCAGGTTACCTAATAGATGTACGTTACCGTTACGCTAACCTGCAGCAAGAATAGAAACGAATATTTCGTGGACTTCAATAATTAGTTAAGTATCGGGTAATTTATGACAAGAAAGTTGACAACACTAACCTGTCGCTGCGGAAATTCGTTTGTATATTTGATTAAATGGAATAATCGGAGATCCCGCCCGAGCTTCTTCTTCAAAAAAGGTTTTAACCTTTAGAATAATGTATCGAGCATCACTTTTAATAGCTTTCGGCATATTTAAATTTATAAATTCAGCAATATCACGACAAAACAACCAGAGAACCCGAATGTAGTAGACACTGACAATCGAATGACATTTCAACATGACGGCCGTAGTTCCAATTTTCGCCATTTCACAGATAAGTTGGTAGGACTGTACGTTGACAATGAAAGTTGATGAAGACAGAAAAGTGGATAGAAATCAGTGGAAATCACAGAGAGAGAAATAAAAGAAAAAGTTTAAGCTATGGAAGGGTTTGCTCAAAACGGAAGTTTCGTTTAGTTAGACTCAATAATTTCATAGGAGCCGATTTCGGGATCCCAATGTGAATTATTTAATAAGGAAGTGTATAGTGTCGCTAGTGTACGCGTATCGGATAAAGTGTCAGAATTTGCGGCATACTAATGGCACTGGCTCGGTCCGGCTAAAGTGCCGTAAGCATTGCATTGTCATTGTCACTGTCACTTGTTATTTTGTTTGATCGTTGAGGTTAGCTGGCCGTCATTTGTATTGATTGATCGTATTTGTTTTAGATAATTATATCAAAAGTAGTGCGAATTTACAAAAAATGAAGTAGCAAATGAAAATGGCTGAAAGGTAGGTTAGGTTAGAACTGTGACCACGCAACGCACGAGCCAAGCGAGTGAAGCGAGCGGTGCCACAGCAGCAGTACAAGAGATTGTAATGTTTTGGAAATGTGGTGTTTTACAGCGAACTAACCTCAACAATCCAACAAAATAACAAGTGACAGTGACTCACGTGACAGTGACAATAAAATAAAATTCTTACGGCACTTTAGCCGGGCCCAGGCAGCGCCACTATTACAGACAGCGCCGGGTGGCAATCAAATTTCTATCACTCTTTAAATAAAACTCTTTTTCTTAAAGCACTTAAAAAATATATAATTAGTGAAAATACAACGTAAGACATAAGTAAATAAATAATACTTTAAAAAAACATACCAATACAATTTGAGAGTATTTATAAAAGTAATTAAAGTTTCAAGGTAATTGACTATATAGGTCTCGGTAACATTTGTCTTCGAATGATGCAATGGTGCAGGGGAGGAGCATGACCAGGCGGCTCCATGGACCTGAGGAGTAGGGAAAAACATTCAAATTCATAAACAAATCATTTATTTCAATTAAGCACATAAACATTGACAATTGATTCTAGTTGCCTCTTCTAAAAGGTACTACTTTTCGTATTGAGAAGGGACAAGAAGCCATAATTACTCTTATAAAGGCGGATAAAGAAATTGTACGGCATGCGCAGCGCACGGCGCTCATTGCATGCTTCGCAATGTGTGGAGGTTCATATTCGTGGTGAGGTAATATAAACTTATATCGAGGCGTGCGTTGCGAGGCTTGCACGGCGCATGCCTCGTGTTAGGTTTCAATTTATTAATACATAATTATTGGATATTGTACTGGCAACACCGAAAGATTCAATATGTCAAAATGGCGGAACAAAGGCCTTCTGGGTCGGGCGCTCACGAGCGTACGACGACGTGCTAGGGGCTATGTCGGTTGAAGATCTACTGTAAATTAAGGTAACGTATCAGTTTTATTTAAGGGAAAGTAGGAGATGTGATGGTATGGGGTAGAATATTGAATTTCATGTTGGCGAAGAAATATAAATGAATAACAAAATATCTTGGTGTTTCATATAATTTTCCTTATCCCTGAAATATTGTAATAAAGTAGTTTTATTAGACAGTTTTGGAGTATGATATTGGGGTAAGGACTTTAAGATCCATTTGGGGATTAGTAACTATTTATAGGTTAGATAATTATATTCGGTATTAAATTAGTTATTTTATTTTATTTTTATTTCTTCAGGATAACAACAATCTTTCGATTTTATCGATCTTTTACAAAAAAAAAAAATACCGTTCAATACACATACTACCTCTGTTACACTCCTCTGGATAAAGTTTCCCTAATTAAAGATCTGGGTGTACTCTTTGACTCTTAAGCTACACTTTGATGCGCACTTTAAGATCGTCAGCATATAGGAGGAAACCACAAATTTTAAAACATGTGTTTATGTCATTTATGAATAGCATATAATGTAGTGGGCCCAGTATTGACCCCTGCGGAACACCAGATGTCACGCTGATCACATCTGAACCGAATTCATTGACCAATACCTTCTGAGTTCTATTTTTTACATATGACGTAAACCAACGAAGCAAATTCCCATGGATACCATTATATTCAATTTTTTGTAAAAGCATTGTATGGTCCACCTTGTCAAAAGCCTTGCAGAAATCCGTATATATTGCGTCAACTTGCAGTTGATTTTCCATATTTTCAAATAAAAAGTTAGAATACAAAACCAGGTTACTAACTGTAGAGCGATTTTGAACATAACCATGTAGTTATGTTAAAGCAAGGGTAGTTGTTTATTACACTCGCAATGTCTGTATACGCCTTAAAATGTTTTAAAATATTTTATCTACGCCCATGCTATATATCCTCTATAAAAGTTTCTGAAACAGTTAGCTTATTGCCAACATTAAAACACCCACTGTCATAATAGCATCCAAACGGGAGTTATAATGTTGTACTGAATTTCATTATGCATCTCCTTTTCAAAAAAAGAACATTGTCATGCCAGCGCGTTTCACTACCATAGCGCCATAATAAAAATAAAAAAAAACTTATTGGTTATTCGAATTAACGTCATAAACCCCGCCATTTGTGTTTAATATTAATATTGCATTTTTTTAAGTACCTTGTTTCGTTTTTTTTCCCGTTTCTTTTGTTTGTTTGTCCTATACATAGTTTGTTTGTAGGTATTATATATTGAGCAATTAAACTTTCCATGAATTTACATAGAGTTCTTACAACACTGCACATCACCCTATGGTTTCAGAACGTTTTTTAGAGGATTCATAACATGGGTGTAGATAAAGTCTTGTATTCAACTGTACATAATTAGGTATTAAAACACTCATGTCATACTATTATCGTGTGATAAACCCACATTCGTGTTTTAATACCTCTTATTATACAACAGTTGCATAAATAACTATTGTTTCATCATATACTGCAGCTTATAAATAAATAATCATTTATTTCAGACTTATCTTGCGATTACCTCCATATTTGTTAGTAGAATTGCGAGCTTACAAAATAGTGTACATAATTATATAATGTACATCATCATCTGCCTAGCCTTTTCCCACTACGTTGGGGTCAGCTTCCAGTCTAACCGGATGCAGCTGAATACCAGTATTTTATATGGAACGACTGCCTATCTGACGTGATACGATACCCCTTGGCTGGTTGTCAGACTTTTGGGCTTCTGACGACCCTTAACGACTGTCAAAGATCCATGAATAGCTGCCGGGACCAACGGCTTAACGTGCTTTCCGAGGCACGGAGGAGTCTCGGTACGTAAAGATGGTCACCCATCCACAGACCAACCCCGGCAAGCGTAGCTTAACCTGACGGATCGACCCGTGCGGCAATTATTACTTAGCCACGAGCTCCTCCAATAATATATTATATAATGTACATAAATATATTATATTTATTAATTCAATAAGTACCCGAAAACTACAACTGCATACACAATATTAGTTTTAAACAATCTCTATTTAATTATAGATGCGGCTGAGACTTGGGTCTCCTTTGTAAGAGACCCACCACGCGGGCCCAGTGCAGATTGTTGATGTCACATATATTTGAATTTTAGGTTCAAGGACATGCAGGTTACCTCGCCACGTATTCCGTAAACCGTTAAGAGAGCAATGATGATGAAATAAATTGTAGTGAAGTGCATGCAACATCAATGGAGTTGTTGGGTAAAACCTAAATCGCTTGGGTTTTTGTTCGACCCAACAACTCCATTGATGTATCTTACTTGGGGTGTTTAGCGTCCCACTCGTTCATCTTCCTGCTTAGTATCCTGATTGGAGACAGCTCATCATTGGAGACAGTCGAAGCCTTTTTTTTATTACGACACCTCGGATTCAAACAAGGTGTGCACTTGCAAACTGAAATAAAACCAATTTTTTTATCGACTTCCAAAATGGAGGAGGTTCTGTGTTCGTCATATTGTATGTTTTTTTTTAAGTGTTTTATTTCGATATGTTCATCAATTGTGGATCGATTATGAAAATTCTTTCATTTCATTCATTTCATTTTAGCTTCACTAATACGTATTTTTCACATTTAGGCCCGTATTACAGAAGCTCACTCAAGACAAGCTAAACCTCAAACTCAAGCATTTATTTCAATTAAACCATTTACAGGCACTTTTGAATTGTTAAGAAGTCGGTCAGTCAGAAATATGAAGTTAGTTGCCCATTCCAAAGCGTAGTAGGTACATATGGAGAAGAAATGGTAGCTCTTTAGTACATAGTACTCACACCTGTGCTATACAATTATATAATACAAAAGAGATTGAGTTTATGCAATACAAAGATGTTCTTACAATCTTCAGCAGCTCCAAGATAACATAACATAACATCACGCCTTGTTTCCCCGGAGGGTTGGGCAGAGGTGTACCTGTAGTAGGTACACCCACATTTCGCCAGTTATGTTTATGTCCCATGTACTATCGAAGAACTTCATATCTAAGCAGTTTGAAAACAAAATCCTGTGAACACGATGACCACATCTGTTACCGCCCCAGTTCTATAGCGGCCGAGCACTGCAAGCAGAAATAGTCCTTACGGTGTATAGATATGAACTTCTTCGATGGTACGAGTAATTGAGGGCGAGCCTATTGCCATCAATCGGGCACAAATCCAGACTCCGGGCTGCTACTAAGAAATTCCAGATAGAAAAACCCAATAACACTTTGCCCAACCCGGGAATCGAACCCAGAACCTTATGCTCAGCAGTAGCTCAGCTCCAACAGTATTTTTAAAATGTTAATCAATTAGTTGTGGTTGTGGAGCAGGACTAGCCGCAGCAGTAGCATCCTATGATGCTTCTCGTTTGGGTTACTGGACTATACCTTCATGGAATTACTATTGAATGTTTAGAAAACACGTGCCATATTAAGGGCCCGATCACACGGAACACAACCACACCACAGTCACTACCACAACACAACGACAACACGTGGACGGCGGCAAATTTGTATGAAAATTAATATTTTAATCACTCGGACGACATTTTGATCGTTAGAAGCAACCGTGTGGGTGATACCGACCACATCAAGGTCTCGTCGCAGCCACAACGTAACCACCAGCGAGACCGCGCACTAGTGGCCGGCCACACAAACACATCAATCTGTCTGTCTGCAAACACTAATCTAAGTACAAATCTGTGCCCTAAGTAGTACGTCTGCTACGTCGTAGCAGATGTAGTGACACGCCTGCTACGCCTGCTACGTTAGTCCAGCGGTAAGTGCTACGCTTGAACTATAATGCGCCAATTCTTTTAATCTGAACTTGAAGAATGAAAAAGAAAACCAGTATTTTACCATGCTTTCTCTTTTCCGTCTTCTTTGGTTGTGTTGAGACCTCGCTATGTTTGTACTCACGTGAGCCCAGCGAGCACGTAGTCTGCGGCAATTTGGCCTCAAATGTAGTGTCTATCATATCTGATGAAAATAATGAGAGTATATTGAACACACACACATATTTCAAGAGCAATTCTTAATAATATAATATTGAATTAAATGGATAAATTTTACTTTTCTCTTCGGTAAGCCCTAGCATCTGAACGGCTTGTTTGTCGGCGGCTTTCACAACAGTGGTGAGTTTTATTTCAGAATTGGTCGAATCCGTAACAATTTCGGTCTTGGAATCACTATTGTACAGGTTCTTTACCTGTCAAGATTGGAAACCAGCGTGTAAGAGTTATGTGCACATGGGCATTAAATATTTTACAACGTGTTACGGAAACGGTATATCTGTCTAAAAGAGGTGAAGATTACATCAAGTATAGAATCTCTAATGCAAAGTTTCAGCTCAAAATAATTTGTTGGTTTCGTAAGTTTATTGGATTCTAATCAAAACAAACGTGTCAGTCGTGCCCCTATGTTATATCGAGAGAATCAAAAGAGCTGGCAAAGCCGAGAAGCGCGAGCGGTTGGTAACATGTAAATGTAGAATTTAAAAACCCTTGTCGTTTAAAGTAGTTTGTTATCGTCCAAAGAAGCCGTGCACTTGATAGTGTATACAGGGTGGAAGAGACATCGACGCGAAAACTGATACCATGGACTCAGTACATGATTCTGAACCCCCCTCCGTTGAAATTTTTCGTCGGTTATTATTTTTTAAATCAGCTGTTCCATACATTTTGACCGCGTGGGGATTTAACTTTTCTATGAAATAGCTGTTTTTTTTCAGTTCAGGTTCAGAATCATCTACTGAATCTATGGTATCAGTTTTCGCGTCGATGTCCCTTCCACCCTGTATACCCTTTCCGTTACACGTTGCTTGTATAACGGGACTTCTGGTAGACTTCCAAGTGTTTAACAGCAGGCAGGTGACGATGAGGACTCAGAAGTTTTATTAAAACTTACCGGCTTCACTTTCAGATTCTGTATCTCCGGACTATCGTTGATAAACTGCCAGAAGGAACAGACTTTTTTCTGGACAAAGTTGTTGTCGTATTCATTCGGAGTGAAGTCAATGACCACGTGCTGGGCCAACAAAGGTTCGCCACAGGACCCTTCCCTGAAGCTGCTCAGTGTCTCCAGAGGCTTCGGGTTACTGGTCCCACCGGACGACGGGTTGCGAGTAGTATTACTGCTCTGGTACAAACGAGAACTAGTATCATCGGTAAACATTTAAAAAACTGTAAAGGGAAATTCAGTTTAAAAGTCAATTTGATTATGACAGTTACAAAGAATTACTTGTTTGATTTTGTAATGGTTTTGTAGCTGCCAGTGTCAGCTTGTCAAAAAAATGTATGTACAGTGCGTTCATTCTAACTTGTCCCGTGACGCGATTGGTAGTAATGTTCTGTCAGTCGCCATTTTGAACTCTATTCGTATTGAAACTAATCTTGATAAGCAATGGTTCAAACATGACGGCCAGGGACAAGTTATAGTGAACGGTCTGTATGTATTCTCCTGTATTCCATTTCCCAGAATCAAAGATTCCATTATTGCTATTACTCTGGCTGAGCTATCTCCAATGAGTAGAATAAGTATATAAAGCTAAGCGTCCACAGGTCGGTATCGTACGCATCGGACGCATCGCATTACTTTTTCATACTGCGTCCACTGTATCGGCAGCGATCGGATTGCTGATGCAAGTACCAGCAATCGGATTCCCAATGCCAGTTTCATTCGGATTTTCTTAGTGATCGTACGTGTGCTTGTGAGAATGGAGGAAAGCGAAGAAGAACAATTTGTCGTTATTGCTTGTTTGTTAGCAGAAGAGGAAGAAAAAGCAAAAATATCTCAAAAAAGAAAACAATGTCTGGATACACGACATATTCAAGAAGAGATCGGAACATGGAGAATATCGCGCACTATTTCCTGATCTGTTAAATGATGACATCAAGTTTTTTCCAATATTTTCGTATGTCTCAAGCTAAATTCAATTTTCTTGTTGAAATCCTGAAACCACATAAATTACTAAGACAGAATACAACATACAGGGAGGCTAAAGGACCAGAAGAAAGGCTTGCTGTGTGTTTAAGGTAGATATTTATTGTTTATTGAATTAAACATCAGATGCGTAGTTCTGATTAAAACGTAAATATTGACAGTGCTTCAAGCTGTGATTCGTTGTTGACACTTCTAGGCGATAGATTTGACCGTTGAGGTACTAGGAAAGAAAGTTCTTGGGAGAATTTAGGACGTTTTATTTACGAAGCTGCTTGGCCGCTTTTGGTCTTACGTAAATTCAAAGCCTTTCTACGATTTTCTCTGATTGTAGTCCATCGCTCCTTACATCCTGTAGCAATAAAAAAGTATTATTTTTTATTTCAGGTACTTAGAGCCACTGGGAACTCTTTTCGGTCACTGTCGTTTTCCTTCAGAATCGACGAACGTACAGTGCGAATAATTGTGTATTCAACATGCCAAGCCACTATTATACTATATATTCAAGTCCTACAGTCCATAGCGATGCCAAAACCTTCTGAAGATACGTCGATTCAATAAGAAAAAGGTTTTTATCATATCTATTCAAAAATCTCTAATTTATTCTCCGTAAACAGGGACTGAAATAGCTTTTTAATCTCTAGTCACTAAACGTGATTTGAATTTGGAATGTGGATATTGTTAGTAAAAGTTTCAATCACCAAAGAGAACCACCATCACAAACATTGTATGAACAAGTAACAGGCTGGCAAGAGAGAGAAAAACTGTGAATTTGGTCAAAATGTAAATCAAAGGTGGCGGCTCTGAAAATTTTCAAATTTATCATCATGGGTATCGTTCTCATGATTTTTTAGGGTGCTAAAGCCGATAGTGAGGTCAAAATAAATATCCAAGATGGTGGCTGCGAAAAAATTCAAATTTTTCGTCATGGGTGTTGTTTTCATAGTTTTCGAGGGTGCTAAAGCCGATATTAAAGTTGAATGTAACTCCAAGATGGCAGCTGGGAAAATTTTAAAATTTGTCGGCATGGATATTAATGCGGCCATACTCTCGCGACGATGCCCAAGGAAATGAAGAGAAAAAAGTGTTTAATTATCGGCTCAGTCGTGCGAGAAATACAATAGAAAATACGTTCGGAGTGTTAGCAAAAAAGTTTAGTATTTTCGAACATAGATTGCCTATGCACGAACAACACATTGTAACTATTGTAATGGCTACATGCTGTTTGCACAACTTTCTAAGAAATTACACATGCCACTGGACAAAAAATGATTTGAACACTTCTATTCTGGAAATGGCAGAACTGCAAAATCTAAGGAATATAGGTGGTAACTCACGCACAGATGCTTTAGCAGCCCGGGATAGCTTCCAAACTTACTTTAACTCAGCAGCAGGATTGATACAATGACAATTGAGGAGAGTTCGAGCTGGAACGCGAGTGAACGCGTATAAAAATATACAAACTTACCATTTTGATTTAATCTGTTTCCAATTTGCTCCCAGACATTATCCCATCTTAGTTGGTTTTAATAATTAGGGTGTTTTAAATTATATATCTCGTCATATTCTTGCACAATTGCAATAAGTTGTGCCGCCTCCATGCTCCAAAAAGTAAAAACAACGTGTATGGACAGACGTCATAATGCAAATGGCGGACGATGCGGAGGAGACGCGGAACGAGCGCACGCATCGCAAAAGTTGCCTCTCAAAGCATCGGTGTCGGTATTGCCGATGTGCACAGAGTACTTTTTTACCGATGTGCGAGCCGTACAGTGCGGATCAGTGGACGCACTTGTGTCACTTTCTATAAAAAGAATACAACGATCCGTTAAATGCGATGCGTCCGATACGTACGATACGGACCTGTGGCAGCTTAGCTTAAGGAGACTATCTCCCGTGTGTCTCATTCAGCCGCATCAGTGGTCTCAATCTTGTAATATTTAATATTTTATTGATTTCATTTTAACCGACACAGCGTTTGTAATAATAATTTTCTCTGCATTAGGTAGGTACATTTTTGTTTATATAGTCCACTCTCATTACATTTTGCTCCAACATGAACTACCGTCGTGAGCAGCTTTACGAGTATATACACCTTCAGATGTCGTGGCCATTTTGCGCGAATCAGATGACTTTTGTTTTACATATTGTTTTATTATAATTATTGCCGGCCTGGCCTAATATTTGTGCCCCGAAAGACTATCTTCGTAGGAGCAGAATTGATCCATACCTAGCCGTAGTGACGTAGTCCAAATGAAAATTATTTTTTAAATAATCATAAGATTTATTTATAAAAATATTTAGACAATATCATTAAAGTAAATGCTATCTAAGACTAAACACGTGTACAGTTAAATAAAATGACGTACAATTAGTTTTTTAAAGATAATTCAAATATAATGTTAAAATAAATAATTAGAGATGCTTATGAGTCGAACACCTGTCTCTGTATGATGCAGTGCTGTAGTGCCGGTGGGTGACCTGGTGGTTCCATGGACCTGGGGAATTGAAAAGATTTATTTAAATTGAAATCAACGTTGCATAGCAGCGGGGGACGTTACACAATTGTACAGAGTATTACTGCCTCGTTGGCCTTATACTAGTAGTCACACACACGACTACAGAGCGTTGGACCATATATTCGATTCCCGAGTCGGGCTCTGCTCTTGGTTGAGCATTACGAAATTCTTAGTGGCAGCCCGAAATCTGGATTTGTGCCAGCGATTGATAAATTATTGTATTTCTGTAAGTAGTTTTGTACAAACACTTTTACATGTTAATCATATTTTGAAAATTAGATGGGGTTGGCGTTTCCTATGTGACTACTCTGAGAAGAAAAGCAGAGACAAACTCAGAGGTCTCCTCAGATTAATGGCAGAAGCTCGCCGTGTCCATGTATAGGGAACAAAACATTGCCGAAATCAAGGTGTGTGGCTATGCACCTCTCCCTATCTGGAAATACTGGCAAGATGACTGGCTCATTCCTAAATGTTGGTAAACCAAAGTTGTTAAACGACGAAATGTTGAGAAAAGTTTTCCGCGTTAATTAGTAACGCAGTCGTGACTAAACGACACAAAGGCTTAGACAAATGTCCGCCATATTTAATTGTCTGTTACGTCACACGGCCTAAAACAGTCTGGATGGTCTGGATCAAGAGTAATCCAAACATGACTTCATTAGTTGAAATCGGCTCAGGAGTGTACCTAAACACGTACATACACTTATTTGACTACGCTGTAGTCTAGTAAGAATAACCCCTTACTTCGGATGCTTTTCGTCCCATTCCTGTAATTGCGTACATAATTGATTCGTTTTCGTGAGGGGAGGGGGTCCTGGTGCCTTTTTAACAGGGCACGGCTTGCAAATCTTTGTACATTTACAGATTATGGGGACACCTGGAAAGATGAAAGGCATATTTGTACTCATCATCATAATTTCAGCCGAAATACTGCTGGATAGGCCTCCTGAAACTACCGCCACTTTCAATGGTTCTGTGATTGTCCCATCCAGGGGATTCTTGCTGCCTTAACAAGGTCAGCAGTCCACCTTGTGAAGGTATATTTTAATATTTGAAAATAATAGTTTGAATAGTACATTACAACTGTTCGCCACCGCGCCTACAACCGCCACCGTCTAGGTCTGAACGACGCAACAAGGTGAACGTCTGGTCGGCACCGGCCGCAAAGTACGCACGGCACGCAACGGATTTTGGTTTGCTTTGTACGAATGAACTCAATAGCACTGCGTCCACTATCGGTACTGCGCGCACCAAGCGCTCGGTTCATTTCTTCATACAAAGCAAACCAAATTCGTTGCGTACCGTGCGTGCGTTGCGGTAACTTTTAATCGGTAGTATAAATTTTTCCGTAGACTTGGGCCATCTAATATCTCAGACTAATTTTATTACGCATACATAAATAACAACGATTTTACCTATGATGAAAAGAGTATGCTTAGATGGTTTGGTCATGTTGAGTGGGTGAATGGAAGGCGACTAACAAAACGTATTAACAAGGTAGATGTGAGTGGAAACGCCGGGACGACGCCCGAGGAGGGACCTTACTGGTGATGTTCTTCAGAGAGGTCAGGTGCATAGTACTCGCAACGGGCGTGCGTGTATGACCAGATGTATGAACAAATGAGGCAAAAGGAGTATGAGTATCGTAGCAAGTGACGTTCTGCCTACCCCCATGGGAAGAAGGTATGAGCTGATGTATGTATGTATGTGTTTACCTACCTATATGAAACCACATTGGCTGTGGGCTTAATAAACAGGGTTATGGACTTAATTATTATTAGTATCTGCAAAAGAATTAAGGTAAAATGTTACAACTTACGATGTCCTCTCTTCTTTTGCCGAATGGCCTCGTTTTCCTTGTACTCTCGAGAGCACAAGGAACAGTAAGATTGACGCATCCTACCTTCAAATGCCCGGGATATCAGCTCTGAAAACATGAAAATTTAAACAAGCTCGATCAGTCATCTGCCTAGCCATTTCCCAACTATTTTTATGTCAGGGTTGGCTTCCAGTCTTACCGGATGCAGCTCACATGAAGCGACTCAAAAGAGAAAACAAGAATTATACAATGCATACATGCAGGCACCCAAGATACAGGGTTGCCTAGTTAGGGTGTAAAATAATATTTTTTGCGTAGGTAATGAAGGTATCCTTTTTGGAAAAACGATATGTCCTATTTAAGAGAACCGGGTGATCAGTACATCAGACAGACACCTTTCTCTATTTAAGTTCGTGTATTATACCAGTGGTTGTCATAACATGTCGAGATAAATTAAGATTTTTGATTACGATTTATGCTACTTCATTTCAACATTGAATAAGTCAGAACCTGCTTATGTATTTTTTTTATTGTCATACCTTTTTCTTCGACTACCTCTAGCATGGAACAGGCTGTCCTGGCCATGCTTACAACATTCTCTTCCAAGACTTCTGGGACTTTAGAATTTGCTGACCGCTTTGTAGTGTCGCTTCTTTCCTGATGAAAAAAATTTGAAGGCAGAATTTGGATTTGTGCCAATTTGGTTGATGGCAGTAGGCTCGCCCCCTAATACATAGGACTTAGCATATCTTGCGAAATGCGGGTGTAAGTAGAGGCACTATAGCTACCTCTGCCTAAGCCTTAGGGGATTACAGGGTGATGTTATGTTATGTGAAGTAATTAAGCTTGTTTCTTCGCATAATTAAAAGCCCTACACGCGCGCGTTTTTATCGCGCGATAATAACGCAAGCGTTACTGCGATAATGCGTCCCGATTCCTTGAACACAGCTGCGTTTTAGTCATCCGATATTTCTACCGTCTGTGTGCAACCTACACTACAGGCCGCACGCAGGTATGTGTAAGATCGCATGCGTCCTAATACAAAATAATGTAAGAACATATCGGAATATCGCATGACGGAGGAACGCTAGCGTTCTACTTCTATTGCGTCGTTATTGTGTAACTTCATGGCCGTCCAAATACAAAATGTAACAAAACTGAAAACAGATCGCAATAACGCTTACGTTATTATCGCGCAATAAAAACGCGCCTGTGAGGCTTAGTACCACAACAAACACATTAGCCCCAAAATAGAAATCTACTTTACTTAAGACACAAATAATGAAATCCTTTTGATTCCTAATGTGAGAATCATTGAAAGCTTTGTTCATGTGCTGTGTGTTGTAGGTGTCTGCCTAGTTGTGCGATACTCCCCAGCAGCTTACCTAACGCTCTAACAATGGCAACGCTTTTCATTTTGACAAATCAACAATATTCATTGCGTCATTTTCGTTGACGAGCTGACGAGTTTTCTAAACATACAAAGCAATGGGTAATGAATTTCCTTCAAGATCCGAAGGATATTGGTATTGTGATTGTATGTGTGTTACACAATGGGGATGCAGGTGTATGCTGGCTTAACCCTGAAATTAAACTACTTATGCCCGTTTTTACTTAGGCGACACCTAAATGTACCTCATGCTTAAACATTATTGCACGTTGGATTTTCAACTCTCGGCACTGAGCCTACCGTTGAAATCTAGCAGTGCGCTTTTATTTAGGCATTACATTGAGGTGTTGTTAGCGTAAACTGGCAACGGGCATTACATATTAATCTAAAACCATTCCAATATTTACTGTGGCTATGACTACACAGAAGCTGGTGGAGTAGGGGCTCCGGCCTAACGGTACGCCTTTCAAAAGTTCCAGGGACCCATGGTGACATTTATTTAAGCTATTTATATAAAATCAATTGCGCACGTATGAAAGATCAATGAAACTTGAGAACGGCTCGACCAATTCTTTTTTGTTGTGTTTGTAGTTGTCTGGACAAGTATTTTTTTTTGGGAAATCCTCTGAAAAAATCGCATAATTGGATGGTATTTTTTTTATGAAAATCTGAATAAAAAGAAACCACTGGAGATAGAGACAGAAATCCACCAGGCGACGCCGTGTACGAACACCTAGTCAATTATAAAAATAAATAACTGCTGTTTTAAGATCAACTAGACCGTCAGGGTACCTAAAGACGTTCTATGAGCTAGACATACCGGCTTCACCATCAAATTCTTAATCTCAGGCGTGTTGTTGATGAATTTCCAAAAATCGCAGATCTTTTTCTGTGAAATTTCGTTATCTATCTCCGCATCAGGAGTGAAGTCTAGGAGGATACGCTGTGCTATCTTTGGCTCTCCACAAGCTCCATCACCAAAGTCACTGAACACTTCTTTGGCCTTGGGAGGCCCAGGGTCCGCGGTTTTCTCATTATGCGAAGATAACTCTATATTACAGCTATTGAGAGACTTGATTAATGACATCTAGAAGTTAAAACTAATTTCTTATCGAGTTTTTAAGTTTCTTAATCAATATCGTCAATATCTTAGACTATAAAATTCTTTAGACGAAAATTGTAACAATTGCAATGCTCTGATTGACGTTGAGTTTATGAATACTATTCGGTTTTCTGACAAATGATTTTCGATAAGATAATTTTCTGCCAGTGCGAAATGAGAGGAAGGATCTACTTCTTTAATCCTCTTTAACTTGGAACATTATTATGTATTAAATTTTTAACTATATGCTTAGTGGCAGCAGCGATGTTGTGAATGACAGTGGTAGTGCTTGTCAACCTTCGACATCACTGCAGAGCACCCTGGTGAGATGTCCGCTGTGTACCCAGGCATGGTTTTTTAAAGGTAAGCGGGGTCTGAATGTGCATACTGGAAAGGTGCACAGACCACCAAATGCAGGGTGCATTTGGTGGTCTGTCACCTCCCAGACCCTCTCTCAACAGCTACACTAACTACACCAGCTACATCAACTTTTGACCCGTTTTGGAATACCCTTTCAAAATTCAAAAACTCTATTCCTGTTCTGAAGCGAGTTCCCCGTGGCGCTAGACATCTAGTAGCACAACACCTAGCCAGTTGCGTTCGTCTTGCCGCCCGAGAGAACTCGCAAAGTGCTTGGGAACAGCTGCTCACCTTCCCTTACAGAATTCTCCATGTACAGAAGAATTTGGCAAAAAAGACTTTAATTGCACAAATGAAAGAAAACTGTAATATTTCGGCTCTTAATTTAGATTCAAAATTACCGATACAAAGATATAACTCCTCAAGAGGTATATCCCATCTAGTAGAATCTAAGTTAGGAGAAGGTGACATAAGCGGAGCAGCCAGGATTCTTTTTAGTAGTGATGTGGTGGCAACATGTTCTCCAGACACACTCGCAGCTCTGGAGAGCAAACACCCTGCCCCAGTGGATGGTCTTTCTTTTCCCGACCCCCCTGATCTGGATAATTTTTCCCTCACCATCACAGGTCGAGAGTTGGTCCCAGCCGTCTCCTCCTTCCGGAGCGGCTCCACTGGCGGCCTCGACGGCCTAAGTCCTCAGCACCTTAAGGACCTTATTTGTTCAAGCGCCGGGACAGCTGGTGAGTTGCTCTTGAAGGAGCTTATGGCTTTGATTAACCTCATGCTCTCTGGCAAGGTGAACGAGTCCGTCATAGACATTCTTTACGGGGCCAATCTATGCGCCGTGCGTAAGAGGGATGGCGGCATTCGTCTCATTGCCGTGGCCACTACTTACCGTCGTATGGAAGCCAAGATTTGTTGTAAATTTTATAGTGAGGCTGTTTCGGAAAAATTTCAGCCCCTCCAGCTAGGTTACGGCTCCAAAGGGGGCTGTGAGGCTGCCGTACACGCCTTGTCGACCTACCTAAATTCTGATAAAGGAGACGTCATCCTGAAGGTTGACATAAAGAATGCCTTCAATTCTGTTAATAGGGACGCCTTGCTGGCAGAAACTAAAAAAGAAATAAAATCTATATATCCTCAAATCTATAGTTTCCTTTGCAATGTTACAGACACCCCTCTAAATTACTGTTTCGAGACAACCTTCTGGAATCTGCTGTTGGTTGTCAACAAGGTGACCCCCTCAGGCCAGTGATTTTCAGTTTAGCCATTCACCCAATTATTCGTCAGCTAAATTCCAAATTTAACTTTTGGTACCTCGATGATGGAACCTTGGGAAGCAATGTAGATACTGTTATAAATGACCTTAAATTCCTTACAAATGAACTACTTTCCATTGGCCTTGAACTCAAACTTTCGAAATGTGAACTATATTTAGCGGACAGTACTGACAGACATCACACACTTTCCAAATTTAACGCTGTAGCCCCAGAAATTAAAATCATTGAAAAAAGCTCTCTCCGTCTGCTTGGGTCACCTATCTTCGAGGATTCCTTTCCCGTTTTTATTGAGGAAAAAATTAAAAAATTTAATGACGTTTCGGAAAGATTGCTCCAAATTAACATGCATTCGGCCATAACCTTAATTCGATACTGCTGTTTCGGCCCTAAATTAATATATTTCCTTCGCGCTTCTCATTTATGGAAACACACTCATCTTTTAGACAAAATGGACAAAATTATCCGGCATACATTAACTTCAATCTTAAATGTGGCCATGGACGACCGAGCTTGGGCACAAGCTACTCTTCCTATCCGTATGGGAGGCCTCGGCGTTCGCAAAATTTCCAGTATTAGTTTACCGGCTTTCATATCCTCGGTCCATGGTACTGAGAAATTAATCAGGAAAATCCTAACCCCCATACTGATTAATTTTGATGTGCCATGCCTCACCTATGTATGTCTGGAGACTCGTTTGCCCGAATTCAGATCCACCTGACAACTCATTTTCCCAGAGACGGTGGGATGAGCCGCTCTGCAGAGTAGTACAGAACCATTTACTTGACACGTCTGCTACTGCTGCGGAGCGTGCGCGCCTGTTGGCTGTGGGTAAATGGGAGTCGGGCTTGTGACTTCATGCACTACCGTCATCTAACTTAGGCACTTTGTTCGACGACACTAATTTCCGCATCGCTGCTTCCCTGCGACTAGGAGCTCCTTGTTGTTCTCCTCATCGCTGTCACTGTGGCGAAGTTGTCAACAGCCTCGGACACCACGGCTTGTCTTGCAGCCGAAGTGCGGATCGCTTAGCGCGGCACGCGAACATTAATGATATTATCCGACGAGCTCTTGTCACCGTCGGCGTTCCAGCTGTGTTAGAACCTAATGGTTTGGCACGCGATGATGGCAAGAGACCGGACGGCATGTCTTTATTTCCATGGAAGGTGGGTAGGCCTTCGTGTGTCGATACTCTTGCACCATCCCATCTTCCTGGCTCAGCGTGCTGTGCTGGCGCTGCCGCTGCGGCTGCAGAAAACCTCAAGCGGCGAAAGTACAATAACCTTATAGGCAACTATATTTTCGAGCCGTTTGGGGTTGAAACCCTAGGGCCGTGGGGTCCGAGTGCTCATGGTCTATTCACTGAAATCTCTAAACGACTGGTTGACACTTCCCGTGACCCAAGGTCTGGTTTTTACCTTGGTTAGAGGCTAAGCATTGCCATACAACGTGGCAATGCGGCCAGTCTCTTGGGCACACTGCCAGTCGACAGCGATGCGGATGAATTTTTTGACGCTATATTTTAGTTTGTATTATAACATATTAGTTTTAATTTTTTATATTTATTAAACATAGCTGTGGCGTAATAATAAATAGTTTGTTTGTATCGAAATGAAATGTAATGATGTTTATTTCTTAGATATTTTAAGACACTTTTACAATTTTCCTAGCTGACTGATCTCCGAAAAGAAATGCCGAAGCAATGTCAGAGGTCATGCAGGTCTCTTTTAAAGTCCAAAAATTATATTATTAAGATTTTGAGTGAGTTTAACAAAGCAGGATCATGTCTGGAAGAGCCTTTTGAACAAAGAGTTTTTGCAGCTTTGAGTTGACCTGTCCCGACAGACGGCACGCATGCATTAGTCATCGTGTACCTGGTTGAGCTACTAAGCACACAGGACATGCGTAAACAGCTTGCTAGCTTGTGCTAGCGAGCTGTTTTAGAGAGCTCAATGATCCGTCACACGACGCTACTAGATCTGCAGGACATTTGCGTTGGCCATATAAAAATACTAATGTATTCAATCTAGCCTACATGGTACTCACATTCACAGTCAGTTTTTTCTGTTAAAGCATTAAGGACGCTGTTGGGGCTGGCACGTACCCTGCGCATGATGGAGGCGCATTGTTTACGCATGATGGCGTAAAAGCTATCTATTCTCACCTCTGCGAACACGCCTGAAGCACTGCAGTAGCGTGGCAACCCCATCGACACCCTGAAAGCATTATTGTATTGTTCGCGCAGAGCGCTCACTGTATGCTCTCTGCGTGTAGTTGACCCACAGACCGTATGTACGAGGGTGAATCAAAAAGTTCTTAGAATTGCATTAAACCTTTTTGGGAGAAGTTCGATATTCAAATTAAAGAGTGTCAATCTCAATCACACAATATTTATGCAAACTGTCACTAGTTTTTGTCAGTTCGTTCGCACGTAATAAATTGTTTTGTGCAACAAGTTGCTATAAACCCAAAATGATGGATACAAGTGAGTTACGTGCGGTGATAAAATATCTCAGTTTGAAAAAATGTATACGAAGGATTTTTTTTCGGACATTCAGCAGACATTAGGGGATGATGCCGTACCCTATTCAACGGTTGCGTACTGGGTGGCTGAATTTAAAAGAGGTAGATCAAGCTGTAAAGATGACCCGCGTTCTGGGCGGCCTTCAACCTATATAACTATAAAATATATAGCTGAGATCCTAAAGATATCATTTGGTAGCGTTCAATCCATTTTAATTGATTCACTGGGGTTCAAAAAAGTGTCGGCAAGATGGAAGCCACGAATGTTAACCGACGAAAATAACAAGCGACGTTTGGAAATTTCTAAGCGTAATGTTCCAGCGTGATTCAGATAATTTTTGCCGTCGCCTTGTCACCATGGATGAAACGTGGGTCCACCATTTTGATCCTGAAACTAAGAGACAAAGCATGTTTTGGAAACGACCATCCTCTCCATCCATTAAGAAATTTCGAGTTGCTCCTACCGCTGGCAAAGTTATGGCCTCAGTTTTCTGGGATAGTGAAGGAATACTTTTTATTGATTACATGCCAAAAGGCCAGACGATTACTGAACCCTATTATGCAAATTTAATCCCGAAAGTGAGTGAAGCGATTAAAGAAAAACGTCGTGGAAAACTATCGTTGGGCGTGTTGTTTCTTCAAGATAACTTCCGATCGATAAGCTCCTGCTTATCGATCGGAAGTTGCGCTCAACGCAATCCGCTGTGCTGGCTTCAATCTTCTTGACCACCCACCATATTCTCCGGACTTAGCCCCAAGTAATTTTCACTTATTCCCAAAATTAAAAGAAGACATTCGCGGAACAAAATTTTACGATAATGACGCGGTTATTTCTGCCGTAGAGGAGTTTTTCGAGAGTCAAGAAAAAAAATTTTTTTTCACAAGGAATAAGGAAGTTAGAAACGCGTTATTCTAAATGCATTGCATTGGAGGGAGATTATGTAGAAAAATAAAATATTTTGTTTACATCTTTGCATTTTTTAATATTGATTCCAAGATTTTTTGATTCACCCTCGTAGATATAAAACGACTGACCGTACGCTGTAAACAGTGTTGCCTCGGAAACCCATGGCAGTGGCCCAGATACTTGAAACTAGTGACTTGCTTTAAGGAAGTTCCGCAAAGTTTCAACTGAGGTACAATTTGGTGTGTTTTTTATCAACTGTATACCTATATTACCGTTTAGATCTGGGGGCACGCCAGTGCCCCCGCCAAGTCAAGCAAAAACAAGCGGCACCGCCGTACCTTTTCCTTTTCTCGAAGCAGTTCAGGCCATTTTCGACCCCCTATAACTTCATTGTGGATAAAACTAGAAGAATTTTTAGTAACCAAGCAGGCATTGTATAAACACGGTATATTTAAAATTTTATTCAATTTGAACCAGTAGTTTAAGAATTATAACTAATCAAAGTTTTTTAATTTTGTCACTCACTGACTGACCGATGATCAAAACTTCTAGCAGACATAGAAGCTTCAAATTTAGAATACAATTAGTGTTTAGTGTATAAATCAAGGAAAAATTAAAATATTTTGCAATTTCGGTGCAGTTTTCAAAATACATCAACTGGTAATAAGGGTACCTAGATATAATTGTTTTCTAAGGTAACTTGTAATAAAATGGTCAAAACTTGTAAAATGGTCAACGGAATGAAAAAGCAAGAATGGGACATAGAAACATAATGGGTTAAGTAATTTATTAATTTAAAAAATCTTTGAGTGCGGCATTGAGTGCCATACATTAGTTCAATTAATCCTCTGTTAAAATGCTGTACCGTACTGTCAAATACATGCGAGTAGGCGGCCGGCAATCTAAGTATGAAAATCCATTTAATTCGTGTTTAGCGGCCGAATAAATTAATATGATAACTCATATCTGTCGTGTAATTTAAAAAGGCCGGCCTGCAAATAGAGCTGTAAAAAAATGAACATATTGGTGCGTGAAAAATGATCATTGTTCGTCATTGAGTCAGGAATTTATAATTCATTTACTTAGTTTGAATTACCGCGCATTATTTGAGAAACTACTTACTATACAAGCCTTGTCCGCAACCAGGCATTGATGGACTCACGTATGTTCACGTATGTACGTATGTACTCAGTTCAAAAGACAGGTGCATACGACCTAATTAGACGAAGTCACATACATTGCCGGCTATACACAGTTTTGGAATCCGACCGAGTTGTACTAATCCGTTCATGTATGCAAAATCAATATTATAAGAATCTCGAACCTATGCGACGACGTGACTTGAGTACATTGCAGCTATAATTTTAAGAACATCTAAACAACCGATTACAAATTGAAAGATTTTCGACTCAAAGAACCGTAGCGCAAGGTTCGTTCTAACTTGTGTTCTGAGTTGGCTTAGAAATAGGTCTTCAGTGAATGGCAAGGGTTAATAGTGTTTAAAATATGCACGGCCCATCTTGGAGACTGCATACTGCGTCCGGGGTCTTAGAATTCAGAATACTGGATAAAGATCCTAGAACGGATTTTATATTTTAGTGACAAAAACTCAACAACAAGGTGTGAATATAACACAAATCAAAACAAAAGATGAGATTTCCAAAATAATAGATTATTTGGATAATGAAACCAGCTGTATAATAAATTGATGGAATAACAACAAAATCTGTAAAATGCATAGAATCTAATTTTAACGAACCGTTGCTTTGACAGTGACGTGTTTCCGGACAGTTTTAAAATAGCTAAATTACCCCTATATACAAGTCTGGAACTAGGACTGATCCCCGACACTACTGACCAATTTCAGTGTTACCTGTTATGTCCAAAACATTTGAAAAAGTTTTATACACACGCTTATCTAAATATCTAATCAATACAAACTTTCTTTACTCGCACCTTATGCGTTCATCTATACTCGAATACACTTTCAGCTACTCTTGATATAATATCAAAATAAAATATAATATAGACAAAACAATTGTTTCTAGGTGTTTTTATTGACCTAAAAAGCATTTGATACTGTTAGCCATTTTATCCATTACTTCTACAGCCTACAAAATGTTTGAGTCTTATCTTACTAATCGACAACAGATCGTCAAACTTGATAAATTTGCAAGTGACCAGTGCGTAGTACCTCAGGGATCGGTCCTGGGTCCATTGCTTTTCCTCATATTTACTAACGACATTAGTATCGCTGGACTGACTGAACACATATGTATGCAGACGTCACATGTCTTTTTTATTTTGTCGATTCCATCACTGATTTTATCTCAGAAGCATAGAAAGATCTTAATGTTTTGAATATATGGATTAGTCAAAACCTTCTGGCTAGCAATGTTAGTAAAACTGTTTACATCGTTTAAATTTTCTTTCATTTAATTGCAATATATGGACAAGGTATTTTATTGTAACATTTAACACAGTAAAGTACACACATCAAAAAAAGTTTGTGATCACTAGCTGATATTTAAAAAGTTTAACTTTATCAAGAAAAAGTGTTTACGTTATATCTTTTTTAAAATAGAAATACAGTTTGAAATTAAAAAATTAAACTTATTTTTTTTTTAATAACAAAGATTGAGTAGTTCAATCCTAATGTAATTGTAACAGATATTTGATGGAAAGAAAAAGATCGTTCAACCAAACTTATACAACAACTTAACGCTGCATGCCTGCTTGCATGCTGCATGCCTGCATGCATGTTGCATGCCTGCTTGCATGCTGCATATCTGCTTGCACTTATGTGTTTATTTGTCTTGCTATTCAGTTTTACAAGGCGTTTTTATTGCGGAATTGTGTTAATCGGTATTTTAATAATCGGTGTAATGATTAAATATCATCTGATGCATTTCTTAAAAGAAATGTTTGTAAAACTAGTGTTTATAAAAAAATACATTTGCGGTATAAGTGGTTTTCGAAATAAATAGTATACGAAACGTTGGTTGTAAAATGAAAATTGTCACTGGGGTTTTGAAACTTTAGTGAACGTTTCAGGATCACGCAATCCGGCCACAATCCACCTATGGCAACATACGATCTTTTTGCGGATGAATGGAAGAAGATTTTATTGATATGTCAGAAGTACTGTGGGAGGGATTCATGAAAGTGTTGTTTTTTTTTTTTTTTTTTTTTATTTATATTTTAATGAACTTAATTTTTTATATGTCTGTCTGCGTTTAATTATTGTAATTGGTCTTTAACCATTTCAAGTGAATAAATAAATAAATCTCGGATGATAAGTATATATAGACCTATGTGGAATTGTTTTCCAAGTCCACGGCTTCCTATCTGTCTTTCATAACGATCGGTTCAGTAGTTTAGGCGTTATAAGCTAACAGGCAGACAGGGTTACTTTCAAATAATATCATAGTCTAACTGGTGTAAAAATACCCATAACGATGTCGAGAGTCACCTTCTTTTTGCTGTTATTATGATATTTTTTTGTACTGGACCATACCTGGGAACCTTCTGGTTACGGAGATAGTATAGTATGATTTTACTTTTAGAGTTATAATTTAATATTATTGTCTAACATTTTTACCTAGTTTTAAGTCATGAACTTGTTGTATGCATTTTATAACTTTTAGTTATTTATACAAATTTTCAGTATCAGAACTTGTGATGCAGGTAATATGCAAATATTGTGCATGTCTGTTATTGACGTAAGCATTACTCCTAGTCCACCGAAGTGCTACATGTCCTTGTTTGTTACGTTGTTGCCTTGCTATTTAAATAAATAAATAGTATGGATAAGACCGCCATTTTGACTTCAAGAAACTGCAATAAAAATATACTCACATCTATCTACGTGAAAATGCAGTCTTATCCAGCCGCAAAAAGTCCAAGACTTCCGTCAATAGAGAGTGATGCAAAGGTTGAGGGTCGGAAGCGAGACTCTTGATAACTGGCAAACTAGGGCGCCATGACACTACCTACGAGTCTATACGATTTGTCTGTAGCTTCATCCGCGTGGAGTTTAGAAATTATACCACGGGACAGTACTACTGGGATAGAAAGTATCCTATGACCTAACCCAGGTCATGGTGTATCCGTGTGCTTTTCATCGAAATTCGTTCAGCTGTTAAATAAGTAAAAGGTAACAGATATACAGAGTTCATTTCATATATATAATATTAGTATGGATTCACACTTGACGGATCGGAGCGCATCGGTGCGTGAAGAACCGCAACGGAAAGGACGTGCGAGCATGTCGCAGAAGTCGACGACATCGGCCGTGCTATGCCAGAGCGTTTAGTAATTATAAAAAGCCCATAACGTTCCCACTGAGCTGTTGGTACTCAGGCCTCTTCTCTGTCAGAGAGAGTGGGCCGTTAGCCACCACCCGGGCCCAGTTCAGGTTGATAGATGTCACAAATGTTATCAAATTTATGGTTGTAGAACATGCTGTTGTGTTCCCTCGTGATGTTTATAGCAAGATTTTCCGTGCCATGCAGAAAGACGTATTTAATTACGATGCGCCGCCGAGCATCTCGCAAAAAATCCGTGCCACAGCATAAAATATTTGCAGTTGACCAACTGAACTAATTTTTCTTAAGTTCCGTCTAAGAGTATTCGATTCGAAAGGGTCCCGGATAGTAAGCGGGTGCGAAAAGAAAACTCAGTCATTTTCCTATTTGTTTATCTAAAATCAATCTAGTTATTAGTGCCGCTGATGCTTATTGCCATAACTCTTCAATGGCTAGTGGTGAAACTTCAAACCGTATTGAATCAGGAGACTTCTCACAGACGAACATAGCTCTGGTACTAGGATTGCCGTCATCCAAAGTGCCGGCTCTGAGTAGAGTACCATGGTCTTGATTGCTTCCATTATTATCAGGCTGGCCTGGGGTCCAATCATGGAACACGTCTTCTATTCTTTCACCTGAAATATGTAACGAATCTAATTAGTATCTTTATTTGAATAGCCTGGATTATCCCACTACTGTGCAATGGCCTGCCTACTCTTCTCCTCCTATACTATCTGATGCCGTATTTTTAAAGTCATCATTGTCCCGTTGTTAAAAAGGAATAGCGCTATACGGGCTGTATAGCTCTATCTTTCTCTTGCTCTGGAACAATGATGGCTCTATCACGTCATAACACGACCTCTGTATTGCTTCATTGTTATCCACACCTTTGTATTTACTCCGTGATCCACACTCACATTGCGTTATGTCGAGATATAACCCAATCAAATGGTTTCGCCAACTTCCTCCTTACTATTGTACAAATCTACACATAACATACATACCTACATTAACTTACGCCTTCTTTCCAAGGGGGTAGGCAGAAACTACAGAATGCCAATTGCCACGATCCTTACATACTCCTTTTGCTTCGTTTACGTTCATAGTCAAACACGCACGCTGGTTGCGAGTGTTACACACAGCCCGTGACATTCAAGAACCGTTTTGAAACTGGCGGCGGTAATGCATTCTCTCTTACTCACACATTTAATACAATAATGATGTAGGAGTGAGAAGATATAAAACACCACCATTTTCAAAACGTTTGAATAATGAGTACACGATGCTAGTTTCTTGCCAGTAGCGCCAGTGGCATACAATAAAATTGATGTAATGAATAACTTCAACATAAGGTACGATACAGGCAATTATATCGCACCGCGTTTAAGGGCGATTCAGGCCTCCACAGAACAATAATAGGCAAAAACATCGATCAAGAATATTCATGATGTTTGTTTTCATATAAAAATAGTCTTTTACCGTGAATAGTAGTCCAAGTGCGGTCGTCGCCCCAGGCTAGTAGACCTAGGTGGAATTGTTCCCACTTGTTAACTTCTCCAGATCGAACAGGAAACATGTCCTTGACGATGCGCGCCTCTTCTCTGTCGTTCAGGATGACCAGGTGACCCCCCTCAGATGCACATATCCTGTACGCGCTGGACCAAGTCTGTTTCTCCTGATGGACCTTGTAACAGCTGCCTGTAAGTTGATTGTGGTGATATTCTGAAATACATAATTATGTATTAAAAAAATGTGAAAACTTATATTTGACTCAATCAACTCAGCCTACCGCAGTCCAGTGCTGGACACAGGCCTCTCCCAGGCTGCGCCACAACACCCTGTCCTCCGCCCGCCGTATCCAGTCTGTCCCAGCCACCTGTTTAAGGTTGTTGGTCCATAGCATTGGTCTAAATTATATTTATTTCTGTAAAGTACTTATGTTATGTTTTAGAACTAGATGAGGTCAGTGTCTTTCTACCTGACAACTCAAAAAAAAAAAAAAACCTACTAAACGAGCAATGTTTCGAGAATCGATAGTGAAAAATCGATCTACCTAGGTCTCATAACTAGGAAAATTCGTTTTCTCCGTATTTTCACCCGAGAAGAGCTCGATCGTCCAAAGTTTAGAACAAGATGGCTACCCTTAGGATAATGACATGGCAGCATCGAATTACTAAGTACCGTACCTACTATAATGGCAGCATGGAATTTGTATGAACTTTCACGGCTGTGCACGGTTCCAATTGGTCGTTTCCTATGGAGAAGAGCCGGCAAGAAACTCCACGGTTACTATTTTTAAAATAATTGGCTTTTACAATGTTTTCAGATTAATTACCGTGTTAATAGGTACCTATGGTAGGACAATGTATTAGGCCAACTTACAAAATAGAAAATGGTCTACAAGTATATTAGGCCTACTCTAAGAAGAAACACAGAGACAAACTCAGAGGCCACAGTCTCTCATTACGGTTGGATCATGTTTGTTTGATACCAATGAATACCTTGCCTTTCTGATATCTATCGGCATTGACAGCGGCAGCGTTATTACTGACTCTTTACCATTATCAAAGGTGCCACATTCGTTCGTCATCATTAGACTGTCGAGTTTCCTGTAACATATGTAGGGTAGTGGGTACTCGCATGACGAGTAGTATATTTCATTCGCGATTCCGCCGGTGGACATAGTGAGGCACTCTGCTTTATCGTGTTTGCGACCACTATCACCCCATTTTATGTCCATATCGGACAGCAGCACTCCTGGAACATACACGACAAAACATTTAGGTACTATGAAAAATAATCACAGTCTTGATACGTGTACGGCCGGTTGAGTAGGTTTGAAAATTTTATACGTAAGGGGGAATTTCACCGTGCGTAGCGTGTTTGTGGGTCGTGGTGTTTTCAACGGGTGAATTCCTTCTTTTTTAATTATTAATAATTAAATAGTAAGATATCTATAAGACAATTTCACAAATGTTTACCTACAACGTCAATATCATTCAGACGCCAAATGATTAGGTACTCTACAGCCACGGTGCGCTAGTGTAAATATGACATTTCGGAGCTTGAGAAAAATCAGCCAAGTGCGTGACGGACCACGCATAATGAAGGGTTCCGTAGTTGGGATGAATTTATCCCAAGAACAAACTTAACATTATAGTTGAAAAACATGATAACCTATACGGAATGTATGGTAGAACATGTTCTTCCAACTGCAAATTTAAGTTGGTCGATTATTACTCGTTAACTTGTGGAGCCTACTTAGCTGTCATAGTTTTTCTTTTAATTTCGTTATAATTATGTACTACGGCCGTGAATTTTTTCACATATCCAAAACCAATCATTTAGTTGGAGGGATACTTGTCTTCAACAAAAATTTGCAAAAAGCTTAATATTTCGCAAACGGATCCCTGAATTCAAAAGTGGTTTTTACATAGGTACTCACAATATTTTAAACGACCTTTCCAACGACATCCCACACACCATAAATGGTATAGGTGAAAAAAAACATGCCCATTTTACGTGTACGGCGGTACTTACCTACACTAAAAAAAAACACCACTTTGTCGGCGTGATTAATATACATATATACCCATGCCAAAATACAGCTTTCTAGTACTAACCGTTTTTGAGTTAAGCCGCGGACAGACAGACATGGCGAAACTACAAGGGTTCCTTGTTGAATACGGAACCCAAAAAAACTGTCACACAGGTACATAATATTATATAGTGACCATGGAATTAATATGTATTGACAGAGGTGACGATCTACAATGACAAACTTTCAAAGCCCGGTGTGCCATATTATGTTCGGGTGTACCCCAACAGTAATATTGGACAAACCCATGCATACTTGTATATATAACTTGCTGCACCCCGCGGTTTAAGTGCGCGGTTATAAGTTTCGGTCCCGTGGGAATATCGGGATAAAAAGTATCCTATGTGTTAATCCAGGTTATAAACTATCTGTGTGAGAAATTTATCCAAATCCGTTTAGTAGTTTTAGCGTGAAGAAGAGACAAACATACACACTCACAAACTTTCGCCTTTATGGGTCAGCGCTGGGTGTCTGACGCCCAGCAAATGCTGAGATGGTAACCCTTTCGGATTCGGAAAATTGCAGTACAATTTTATTGTTGTTTGTTGTTCTTTTTTTTTTAAATGTGTTTGTTGCTGTTGTGTTGTGTCTGTGTCGAATAAATGTTTTGTATTGTATTGTTATAATATAAGTGTGATAAAATAGTAATGAAGTCAAAACCAGTAATTGTTACGAGGTTTGGGAACAAGTCTGATTCCGAAAATATTGTTTTTTGAATTTTTGTCCGTTGTCTGTCTGTATGTTCCGGATTGGTGCAAACACGGCTGAACGGATTTATACATAATAATAACCTGGATTATCACATTTTATTTATTCTTAATTTGGGTAGTACGCCCGCATGGATGTCGGAACATATTAAATGTTAATAATAAATAACATTTAACAACCTCGGGACCGCCGTGGAATATGTTCCGACATCCGACGCCGCGGGCAAAAACTAGTCTACAATTGGAAAGTATTTAGTAAAAGTTGGACTAACCTTCAACAGACACGAAATCACCATTAGAGAACAAATCATGGATTCCCAGATAAATGCGATTGCTCATCATATCAGATTGTGTCACCAGAGTGTGAAGAGCATCAGCAAGCTGTTTGTCTATTGGAGACGCCAACACCGCGCCTGTAACATGGCACATTGAGATCTGCCGGTCTATTCTGTACAATTCTCCCCGTGGAAACATAGGTGAGTTGAATGATAGCTCACCTATGTTTTCACGGTGAGAAAGCAAAACTGATCGGCTGTACATTGAAAGAAAGAAAAAATAAAATTTGACGCAGGTTAAGGCACACAATATTCACACAAAAACAAAAAAAAACAAAAAACAGAAAGAAAAAACTTAAAATGGTATTGTTGCATTGCACAATATGATCTCGCGCTGGCAGATCGATACCGTGTGGTGGGTGTAGTGAATGGAAGCCAGAGGGCTCAGGGCGAGTTTTAATACCCATTCAATCGCGTTAACGTAAACTTGGACTGAAACTGAAGCAGGGCGCTATCTATCTATTGACAATATTGGGAATCACAATTACTCCATACAAATTGACGAACCTAAGTGAACGTTAACGCGATTGAATGAGTATAAAAACTCGCACTAGGCCTTACTGAACTAGGCCCCACTAATTACGATGGATCGACGACGACTGTTTTGATTCGACATCGATAAAGCTGCCTGCCAGGCGAGTCCATGTCAGTTGGTTAGCGTTGATCAGCCACAATCAGTTAAAAAAAAACACCTATTGTCGTAGATTTGGTTTCACGTTTTTTGCACATTATTTATCTCCTACATAATACCTACAATACAAAACTAACAATACTACTATAATAACTTGAATCCTCATTCGATATTGGTTGATCTTTCATATCTGAGGTCATTAGCATCGTGTTTGTGTAGGTAGGCGATAGTAATTTTGTTGTTTATTTGCACGAACCGTCTTCCGATAACATAGCGGGGACTCCCACAAGCCTATCTGCAAGAAAATAAAAGACTATCGCTTTCCTATAGATCTGCCTAGCCATTTCCCAACTATGTTGTGGTCGGCTTCCCGTCTAACCTTACCGGAAGCAACTGAATACCAGTATTTTACATGGAGTGACTACCTATCTGACCTCCACAACCCAGTAACTTGATAATACGGTACCCCTTGGTAAGACTGGTTGTCACTGGGGTTCTGAGTGTTCTGACTACTCGACCAACGGCTTAACGAGCTTTTCGTGGCACAGTGGGTCTTAAGTATGTAATTAAATGGTGAAAGTTCCCGTAAACCCGCGATATCATTTCCAAACAGTCTGATAATAAAAGGAACAGTGAAACTTACCTTCATAGTGACATCTCAGAAAAGCTTCCTGCCACGTAGCGGGGATTTTGTGCAGTTTGAGCCAGCCACCCGCGTCATAGTTGAACAAGTAATCAGGCTTGCATCGTACAACGTCTGGATGACAAGGATATTAGCGAACGTAGGGATTAATAATTATCCGTCAGTAATTGTAAATATCTTCTATACATATTTTATACTCCCGAAGCAGATGTCAAGGCACGCCAGTGATCACTACTAGTTTAGACGCTGGACTAGTTTGACATTGCCTGACTAGCCGCAATTAAATTCACGAAGTGGGACAGCATTTACATAATAATAATAATACCAGCTGTACGAGCATCGTCACATAATTTTAGTTGTTAAGAAAACATGCTTATTTACTTTAAGATTTACACATTACTTAGCGTTTCTTATTTTATTAATTATGTAAATTCTCATACATGCGTAGTCAATGTTATTGAGGTTACTATCTTATTATTCAGTGTGAACAATAAATGAGTAATATGGACACAGTACAGTGATTTTATTCCCTGTCAAACATCCCGGTTACCGCAACAATCTACTTCACCAACTACATACAACAATTCTACTGTACGGGCTAGCGGCTCTTACATTTTGGTCCTTCGAGCCGGATTCATCGCAACTGGAACCACAGTCCTTCAATCCTTCTCAGGTACGGAGTATTTCTATTCACGGTAGCGAATCGGTTTGACTGGTCTTCCACAAGCGGATTGCCTCAGTCAGATTGAGAAGGCGCTCATATCGTATTAGAGATACTTCCTGACCCTGCGATCACAGCAGGCAACATCAACAGAGCGTGATCCGGAAGCTATTGAAGTCAACAGGAATTAGTGTCCCACAAATACAATGGATCCTAAACAACAAGCACCCACCAAGCGAAAAGGCATCAGGAAAATCGATGTCAACTTCGGAAAGGATGGTCCTGATCGAAAAACAACATCTTACATCAAGATAAGATTGGACAATCTCAAGGCTCACTGGAATGAGTTTGAGATGAACCACAGGATCCTAGAAGGCGCTAAAAACCAGACGAACAAATACTACGCCACACAGGCATATGACAGAGTCAAAGGGGAGTACTTAACAATACTACAGAAATTACAAACCTGGCCCTCTTATACTGCTGGCGACAAGGATTGAACACACATCAAAGTGAAACAAGCAAAACTGTTAGAGTCCCCTCCATATCGGACGAGCTCAAAACCCAACAAGCGACAAATTTTAGAGCTTTCACACGCTTTACCCGCAATTTAGTTACTACTGACGTAACTGAAAAATGGGACATCGAGGATAAACTCAAGACCCTCGAATCCCGATGGAAGGTGATTGTTGAGGTACAATGGAAACTCGATAACATTCTCTTCGGCAGTGATGTCAACTATGAGGTTGAGTTCTCAAAGTACAAAGCAGCGTGCCAGTCAACAAAGCGAGATCTTAATCGCATGTTTTCTCGCCTTACGGCAACACGACAGTGCCCCGAAGATAATGGTTGAGCTGAATGGTGCTGATCCATGCATCATGTTCGTGAACGGGCGCCGTCAGTTGGGACTGGTCATCTCTTAGCTGCCATGGCTTATTTTTATTTTTATTTATTTTAAGTTTTAGAATGATTCTTTATTTTTTTCATTTTATTACGGACGCTTTTACGAACGTGCACGTCTTTCTACATTGTTCTCACATGCATAATTTCAAAATGAATGATGTAACCAATATTTTGTATCATTTTTTTTTTAAAGAGTGTCCGTGTAGTTTCTTGCCCGTTCTTCTCCATAGGTACCTACTACGCTTTGGAATGGGCAACTAGCTTCATATTTGACCGACCCCTTGACAGTTCAAAAGTACCTGTAAATGGTTTAGTTGAAATAAATGCTTTGAGTTTGAGTTTGAGATAGAGATACCGGTGTTCACGGGTGCTCACAGTGGTCAACATTCCACGAATTGTACACTGCTGCCATACAAAACAACCCCACCTTCTCCAACGGCCAAAAGATGCAGCATTTGAAGGGAAAGCTAAAGGGGGAGGCTGAGCGCTTATTATTATTTATTGTTTCAGTTATCATGAACAGTTTATAAAAAAAAAACCTTAACTTAAGATCTATGCCCCGCAAAACCGTTTTCGGTTTGTATCAAAACGGTACAAAACAATACCTTCGGTGAAGTCAAAGTCAAAATCAAATAATTTATTTCAATTAGGCACAAAAAAGGCACTTTTGAACGCCAAAATTTACAAAAAAAATATTTTCGTATGGAGAAGAATGGGCAAGAAACTCCACCGTTACTCTTTTAAAATGTTTTCACAATATCTTGTATACACTAATTATATGTGAAGACGATGTACCTAGAATAAGATTACTATACCACGATAGGTAAAACTAATGAAAAATTAAGGAATGACAGGTAAATTAATAATATGTGATAGCTGCATGGTGCTCACATATTTATAATACAAACATCGTAAAATTATACGATATTCCTAACATTTTAACAAGTTATACTAATAATAAGTCAGTGTGTGAGTTTAAATAATCACAGAATATAAAATCAATGTTATAAAAAATAACCGGTTAGATTTTGTCTAGATTCTAAATTGTCCTATGGAGCAGGACAAGCTTGTTTCCAAGCATTTTTATCTTGGATATAAACCTCTAATTTGTAATATGCTTATTTAAGAAGATATTGTTCACATGCAAAACTACTCGTACAAGAAAGTACGACCTACAAGCAAACTTCTAAAGTGCTCAGTTTTAGACAAACAAGGCATTGTACGAGTTGGCGGAAGGCTAGAACATTTAACCAACTCCCAAAAACATCCGATGATTATAAAGACATAAAGCATAAACTTATTCATATAAATACATATATATACATCGATATGCTTATATCAAATGCACCATCATGATCTACAGCTGGAGGCTTATGGGAAGCTGCAGTAAAAAGCATGAAACATCATCTCAAACGGGTTTTTGACGACACTACTAGTACAAATTGAAGCCTGCCTAAACTCTAGGCCACTTGTTGCCCTAACAAACGACCCCGATGATATGGCATTCTTAACACCAGGACATTTTTTAGGCGGCGGTCCTGTGTTAGCACCACCTATGACTTCAGAATTTGATAACTCGACATTAACCATAAGGTGGCGCCTAACATGGGTGATATTGTCCTTATAAAAGAAGAGCATATACCCCCTGCTAAATGGTTACTGGGACGCGTCATAGACACAAATCCAGAACCAAGTCAAATATTATGAAGCGGCTGGTAACAAAATTGACCCGGCTACCCATTGATACAGAACACTATACAGAGGACAAGTCCACCGAAGAGCCTGACAACATACAAACAGAGGCGATTTCAACCGCACCACCGCAGCAACGTCGACAGAGATCTGCAAAAGCAAAGAAGGGTATCTTCACAGCCAGCTTGAGCACGAAGCTGTTCTTTATGCTAATGTGTGTGACACCGTCCGTACAGCAATTGGTGAACGTCACATCTCTCGACCCATCCCGTCTTGTATACTTCGACAAAACCACAAATATACAGATAATACAAGACGAATGGAGATTGGTTATTTATTATAAGATGTCGACATACTGGAAAAGTGTGTCCACCAATCAATCTGCCTAGCCTTTTCCCAACTATATTGGGGTCGGCTTCCAGTCTAACCGGATGCAGCTGAATACCAGTATTTTAAATGGAGCGACTAGCAAGCTAGTTAGCTTTCATGGAGTGAAAGTGTGTCCACCGTGGAACAATATAATGTCAAGCAATTAAAAGCACTAGATCAGCGAAATACAGCTTACTTTGCTATATCGACACAATTTGAACACGAATTGAACGACCTAAGGCATTACCAAGACGTCTTAGAATATGAATTAAAGCAAGTTATACCTATCAGCAACATAAACGGAAGTTCAATGGTCAGCATAATACCGACTACTAAATACATGGCCGTGAACTTGAGAAAGGACATGATAATACCATTACACGAACAACATTTTTTATCATGCATACAAACCAACGTGAATCAGCTATTATGCAATTCCGACCTACTTATATATGAAATAAAAATAGCAACTCATATTTGCGAAGCTGACATAATAAACAACGAGTAGGATCCAGTTGCCGGACAAAGGTATCAAGTTGCACGAATGAATGGATCAAGCTACACAGCAAGGACGCTTGGTTGTTTAGGTGTTGCGAGGTTTCCTGTTTAAGTTTTTGTTGTTGGCAGGATGTACGAGCATCGTCACATAACTTTAGTTTTTAAGAAAACATGCTTATTTTAACCATTACACATTACTTAGCGTTTATTATTTTGTTAATTATGTAAATTCTCATACATGCGTAATCGATGTTATTGAGGTTACTATCTTATTATTCAGTGTGAACAATAAACTCACTCCGGTAATACGGACACAGTACAGTGATGTTATTCCCTGTCAAACAGCCCGGTTACCGCAACTATCTACTTCACCAACTACATACAACGATTCTACTGTACGGGCTAGCGGCTCGTTCACCAGTCTATTATTGCCCCACTGCAGGGCAAAAGTCGCTTCTCATACAGAGAAGTTACGAGCATTGATCAGCACGGTTGTTCAAGACGGGTTGGCGATTTCAGACTTATGTAGGTATATTGACTATAAGTCCAGATTTCCTCACGATGTTTTTCAACTTAACGCGACCTGTGGGTGTACCTACTACAGGTACTCCCCTGTCCAACCCTTCGGGGAAACAAGGCTTGAATTTCCACATTCACAATTAAGCCACTAACAAAAAGGCTTAATCTATTTCAATAATTACTAAAAACTTACCCGTCACTATCAACAAGTAGGATAAAGCCAAATATATGTTTATCATGTTTTTGTGCTGTATCATCGCACTGCCGCAGTAGGAATGTCTTAAAATGAAGTTAGCTGTACTCTACGTGCAACTTACGTGAAGTTAGCAGGCTGTCTAAGTGTGACCTTAGAGTAGCTCTAAGACACACTCGTACCACAACCCACTAAATACCGTATTTGACGCTGTAATCTTTATTTTATTTTTGCGGTGAAAACAACTTTAGGCGCGTCGAGCGTTTTTTGGTAGGGGATAAACTTATGGATTTGCATCACTGACATGCGGGCGCCGTCGTCTATAGAGGCTATCGTCTATAGAAGCGCATCTAGCGCCGTGAGCGTTAAAGATAAAGATAAAAATATATTTATTGCATAACTGTGTAGGCTCAACAGTCTAGCCATGTCGGATATGAAATAGGCAAATAAATTTCAAATAAATTAATAGATAACAAACAAATTACAAATAAATTATATAGGTACGAGCATTATTTTTTCTCAAAAAACTCATGCAGATTATTAAATACATTATCAATTAATAGCTTTTTTAATTTTGTTTCAAACATATTTCCATTTAATTGCTTAATAGGTGACTGTAACTGGAAAGTACCTATGTAACTGTTAATCATGTATACAAATACATGAATAACAGTTACATAGGTACTTTTATAATAAATCATATTATTAATAACAGGTAAATTAATAATAAAAATGAAAAATATATTAATTATGAAAATAATAAAGTCAATAATGTCATATTTATATTGCTTGCGAATGTTTCTCTTATATCAGTTTTGAAATTAAAATATTACATATTATTTTTAAGAAATAAACATAATTCGAGTATATAAATGCCAGTCAGTATTATGAAACCTTCCGTTCTGAAAACTTCTCTTAATGATTCTGTGCTGTGCATGTTATTTATTGTCCTAAGACATTTTTGTACTTTCATTGTATACCTCAATAAAAGTGGCCTGAATTCTATTATTTAAATAATTCTCAATTAATTTTAGTGCTTATACCTCTAATTCCTATTTCTAATTTATCAAACAAAATATCATATTTGACACAGTTAAATGCTTTTGACATATGAATGAAAAGAGCAGCGCATTTGTTTATTTATTGATCTTTTCCCAAATTGTATTAAACAATTTATATATTACCAAAGATGAAGTTTTATTATTTTGGAATCCAAATTGGTTAGTTAGCATTTAAAATATTATTTACATCCAAAAACTTTGTAATTCTACCATACAGGGCGTCCCACGAGTATGCCACATGGAGGGAAAGAAGACATTATTTGAATTTAAAAAACAATTTAAACTGCATTCATAGATATTTAAATAATTACATGGCTGAACCGGAAAACGAACCCGTTACATGAGAAAATTAATCAACCTGTAGCTTTATCATACCGATCGAAAAGCCTCATCTTATGGATTATTTTTTGCTAAATAACATAGTGTCACAAATAAAAGGAAGACCATGAATTTTAACATTTGATGTTAAATTTTGTTCAGAAAAATACGTAAGGATAAGGACATACAACTGAAATTATCATAAGTACCTATTACTAATAAATGTAGCCACTTGAGAAGTACGCATCATTTCCCTATTATAATTTAAGTGCATGATAAAATGATACGTAATTAGTAGGTACCTGGTTGTATACAACAAATCGAGCCGTATCCTGAGCCGAAAGACGCCTAAATTATTTTGTCCATCGCAATGCGGCTGGCTGATTACGAGTATAAAAAAATAATTCAAAAATGTGTTCAATTTTCAAACTTTTATTCTTTTGTTTATGTGATTTTCATTGTAGGATTTTTGCATTGTATTCTGAATTATTCACATAACTATGGCGTATCAAACTAATTTTTATTTAATGGAAGCATACTTTACGGCGGCGTTTCACTTGCACTATTGTGACTCATATCCTTACGACCGGAACGCGATACATCGACGACGTTCGATGTTAGATATTATTGGTCGAATGCACGCCAAGTAGGTGCGCAATTTGCACCTGAGTGACAATTTGCTACGTGCATTCAGAACGGAGTGAAGTCTACCAAGAGCGAAAGCGGCTCACGAGCGAGCCGGCATTATGTGCTCTGAGAATGAGAGTTTCTGATCTAGGACCACACCTAGATCGGCTTGTCAAACATGGTGATTGGTCGTGGTTTTGAGTTTGTGTCTCGGTTTCTTGAAGAGAACCGCTTGACTCTTATCGGGATTGACTTCGATTCTCCACTTTCTGAACCAGGCGCCGAGCTTGTCGACTGCGGTTTGGAGAGTGAGAGCTATCGCGTCAGGGCTGTGATGGACTGAGGGTATCGGACAGACCTTTAAATACTACTGAACGGGTTACCCACTGAATACACAGTAGGTAACCCGAATCACATGAACTTTGCATATTTCATAGAAATAAATAATTATTTATAAACAATTATGTTTTCCTTTCGCGATTTTGATTTTGTCAAATTATCAGTCGTCCCACGTACATTCCCGATCCGATTCTGATCCTATTATTTGGGGAAACCGATTGCAATAAGTAGAATGAACATCTTAATTGTTTAATTAGGTTTTTATTAAATACATTAGACCCTACCAATACCCTATACCTTAACAATAGTATTATAATATACATCTAACACTTATTGGATAGTCAGAAGTGTACCAATGAAATGAAACAATTAATACTCAATATCAAATCTAATATATATTCCTCCTTCAAAAAAGATGTTACGATTGATTTATTCAAATCCTCACTTTTTACACCGGTCGGTTTAAATATTCGTCACGAGCCACTTCCAATATGGCCGACCGCAGTAAAGTCAGTTTTTTTTATGGCTAAGGTCATGATACCATTCTGCCCGTGTACGGCTAATTAAATTATTTTAAATATTTTTAGACGAAATAAATAGCAAAAGCTTACAGTCGGCCATTCTGAAATAACAGAGTCCTCTCGTTACGTTTTGTTTACGACTCATATAATTATTATTTATTTATTCATGTTCTAAAACTATGAAACAGTAGTAAAAAATAAAATGTGTATTCAAAGTAATGTACAACAAGAAAATCTAATGCCCAAAACTTTTCTTGACTGACCATCAGATAATGCAGATATAAGCAGATAATCAGTAAAATTTCCAGTAAGTGCATAGGAATGTATCAAAACTATATAACATAAAGAAAAGGCAATTAATAACTAAATACATATTTTACTACTTATCATCAATAGGGAAACATTTTATATAAAATTCAATAATTTTACTAACTAGTTTAATTTTTAATAAATATCATTTGTTCGGCCATCTTATACAGTAATTGTTCCATCAATTAATACAAAAAAAAAAAACGATTAAAAAAAATAGATCTTATTTTTAAATATATCATTAATCTATGTCCATACAAATTTAATAACTAAGAAAGCGCTCAAATCCTTGGCCTACGGCCTCCTTGCGCAATTCCATAAAATCTAACACACTCATAATTGTCAAACGACTCCATTGTGTGTACATTTTTCCATATCACTTTTCAAATCTGGATTGGCCAGGATTCCATAGCACAGGGTATCCTAGTTTGGATTCCTGACTCCCACAAGTCCTAGTACCTCCAATATTTGTAACACCTCTATACTGTATTTGTACTTTGTGGGAGAAAAAAAAATATATAAAAAATATAAAAAAAAAAAAAATCTAACACACTCCTAATTGTCAAACGACTCCATTGTGTGTAGATTTTTCCATATCAATTTTCAAATCTAACACACTCATAATTGTCAAACGACTCCATTGTGTGACGATTTTTCCATATCAATTTTTAATTTTTATCAAAATCAGTCAATATAAATTTCACAATAAAGTTTAAAACATAAATAATCCAATTCCAATTCAAATCCATTTTCAAATTAAACTAAAAATTATTATTATATATATATATATATATATTTTTAATTCTTTTGTCGCTCATTGTTCCAGTACTATCCACATCCATACCTACTGACATTCCCAACAGCTCTATTTCCATAGTATCAGTACCTTCAATAGTTTCTTTTACATCTACATCCTCCGTTGAACTTTCCTCATTGGAATCAGCTAAGCTTTCTTGAGTAAAGGTCAAGCAAGGTATCTTTTCTAACGCAATTACTGCCTCATACTTTTTATTCTGTTTTCGGGTTAGGGGTGTATTTTGAACAACATACCTGTCTCTATCTAGTACTTTGATAATCCTGTATGGACCTTGTAATTTTGCGCGTAACTTTCTCGACTGTCCGCTATTACTACCTACTTCTCTTTCAATTCTTACTAAGTCACCTATTAGATATTTCTTACCAACCTTCCTATTCTTGTCGACGTGTAAGCCGTCTACAATTTGCGCTCTTATGTCCAAGTTTCTTACAAATGCTACACGTCAATAAGGGTTTGTTACACTTGAAGGAGGGGTGACCTACCTCATTACAATTGAAACATTTTATATTGCTACTCAGTTTATAATATTATAACTATTGCTATCAGGGCGCCTTGTTGTAAGCGGCTGACGAAATACTCTGTCTCTTACATCCTCTAACTTAATAGATTTAAAATAAGATAGTAATTCTTCAGGTTGAGAGTAGTTCGCAGCCTGAGCTCCTAGTTGCATACCCCTGTCTTCTAATCCATATATAAGACAATCCACAGCCCGCTTACCGGTTATATCGCATCGGTTCAGCAAGTTAATTTTGTGATAAAAATAAGTTTCTAACGATTCATTATATCTAACCTTCCGATCCAACATTTCATGCAAAAGTTGAGCATAATTCTGAACTGTGGGAAATGTTTGTGTTAGTTTAACCTTCCACTCCAACCAACTATAACTTAAGGAGGTTAAACCTTGGTACCACACCTTTGCTACTCAAGTCAATTTAGGCAACGCATAATGAATTTGTTGTGTTTCAGACCATTTATACAAAGCTGCACATTCTTCCACTTTCGTAATCCATAAATCGATATTTTGTTCCTTATTAGCATGATCAAATTCTGGTACTGCGTTTGTTGACATACTAAAGTGGTTTTGAGCCTGGGGCGCAGACGAGGGCAGTGATTTGATTAACTCCATTACATCATGAATACTAAAACTATGATCATCTACAGTTTTGTTTTTAGGGGTCTTATTCATAATAGTTACATCAGTGTTAACATTCAAATTACTACCCATGCTGCTAGTACGTGATGGCCGACTTACGGTTTCCCAACGTCTTCGATTCGTCCTGTGGTGACGGGCGTCCCGTCTCACCTCGCTACTGCTGTGCTGTGCTGCCGTCGTCGCCGTCTCGCTCTCCGCGAATGTGCAGATCGGGAACGCGAGCGCGACTGCGAAGATCGCGTTCTTTTTCTCACACGCCGCGACTCAGACCGACGCTGCTTCCGACGCTCAAGGCTCTTATAAGAACCCGCACATCTCCGTGGCGTACTACGGCCTCTTGAACCTGCGCCTGTCCGCACAGGACGCGGGCGCCGCGTACTAGAACGGCTTCTCCTGTGATGCCTGCGCAAACGCCCCGCGCGGCTGCAGCTGCGGCTGCACGACGGCACCGGCGTAGCTTCATCCCGTGTGTGAGAAGCCTCTCGATCAAAAGCTTTACGCATTCTCACTTCATCACGGAGTCTCGACATATTATTTAGGTCTGTAATCATATTTTTATCGACATTTTAATCACTTTTTGATGAGAACATACATAGCTGTTTAAAATCCTAAACACAGATAAACAAACAATAAAAATAAAATTCAACCATGGTAATCATCCTTACTGAATTCAATTGTGTGAAGACAGCAAGATAAAACAACTTATTTTACTCCTTACAATCAAACTATACATATGCTAAATATATGTATATCTTATTAAATAGGCTCATTTACGTAACGGGAAAAAAACATAATAGGTGAAGTACAAATTTACATAGATAAAATCACTACTTCTTTCCATGGGGGTAGGCAGAGATTACAACGACTTATTATATTATATATATTTTGTTTTTTGTTTTTAGGTTCCTTTACGTAATCTCGGCGACTCACAATGCCTTTACAAATAAACTAACTCCTCTTTATGTATTTAATAACGCGGTCAAGCGTAAGCATACACCAAAATTACAGTATTTTTAAATAAAATTAAAAAAACACATACCCAAGAAATACAACTTACCGAGTTTATGCCTCTTACTTTACCTGTCTTTACAAACGGCCTATGTGGACGTGATTAGAATATTGAGTAATATTCGTGTCAGATCCCACTTCTGAACTATTGGATAGTCAGAAGTGTACCAATGAAATGAAACAATTAATACTCAATATCAAATCTAATATATATTCCTCCTTCAAAAAAGATGTTACGATTGATTTATTCAAATCCTCACTTTTTACACCGGTCGGTTTAAATATTCGTCACGAGCCACTTCCAATATGGCCGACCGCAGTAAAGTCAGTTTTTTTATGGCAAAGGTCATGATACCATTCTGCCCGTGTACGGCTAATTAAATTATTTTAAATATTTTTAGACGGAATAAATAGCAAAAGCTTACACACTGATATATATAAATTATGTACAAGTATACAGAGGCAAAACAAATAATATTAAAAAATAAAGAAAAAGCTCTTTGGGCATCAAAAAAATTAGACAGCATTGCCACGTTGGATGGCAATTCTGCCAGCCATAACACGCTAATATTATAAAGGCGAAAGTTTGTGAGTGTGTATGTTTGTCTCTTCTTCACGCTAAAACTACTGAACGGATTTAGATAAAATTTAGCACACAGATAGCTTATAACCTGGATTAACACATAGGATACTTTTTATCCCGATATTCCCACGGAATCGAAACTTATGCGGGTGAAACCGCGGGGCGCAGCTAGTTTAAAATATGGCTGGCAGTGCTTGAACTTATAAATATTTGAACTTAAAATATTATTACTATTTCCTTTGAACTCAAAATGAGTAGTGCCGGTTCGCATGGACATGCTTATAGCGCGGCGATTTTTTTTCGTACACTGGATTTTCAACTCTCGTTGTTGAGCCGAGCGTTGAGAATCCAATGCCCATTCTTGTCCCAGCGCGTTGATAAAACGCACTGTTGGATTTTGAACTCGCGGCGCTAAGCAAAGCGTTGAAAATCCAGTGCACGAGAAAAAATCACCGCGATCTTATGTGCGAACGTGGGTTTATGTTGTAGAGGAGCACCTGGGGGTTTTGACCTCGGACTTTTGCAACAGTGAATGAATTGTTAAGATCGAGGTGGGGTTTTGTTTTTAGGGTTCCATACAACGAACCCTTATAGTTTCGCCATGTGCGTCTGTCTGTCCGCGGCGTAGCTCAGAGCTTAGAACTAGAAAGCTGTAATTTGGCAATAACTTGTGTTCCGTATAACTAATGTAAGAAGCGTGCTTAATATTCATGGTCATTTGCTTTCCTTTTCCAACCACGATTCTCATAAGGTCCCAACATTGGTGACCCTGACGTGATCTTAGAGACGTGGTTGTTGATAAGATAAGATATGGACAGTGCGTTATAGTGAACTAACAATAAGCAGATAGTTACATTGCGAGGTATCAACGGGTAATGCCAGACCTTATCTTACAGACAAGTTTAGGAAAATAGTATACGAAAACATTCATAGTGTCAGTAATCATTAAAAAAAAAAAACGCGTTCCTTCTGTTGCCTGTGCAATGCCAAGGGGCCACGGTATCCCTTTCGGACTTTCCCGCAACCCCGGCCGGCAATGGTCCCATTGGACCCCTTCACTCGCTGACATCTCTTTGAGGCGCGCGTGGAACACAACGCGCCGTCGACCCGGGCTTGGTCCTTACCGGACGGCGAGCTACCCATTGCTCACCGTCCACAAGCCCGCGCCTACGGTGGCCGGGAATCCACGATCGATTCCCGACGCCCAGGGCGTCTCCTCCTGCGGCGGCTAGGGGCATGAGGGCGTGAATTTTGCCTCTCCCTCACGCGTTCCGCCTCCTCCTTCGCGAGCATTACTGCTTTGCAGAAGGAGGTGACGGCCTCCCATGCCCTCTCGCTCCGTACCATGACCTGGACCAGGGCCGGACGCGAGAGATCCTCGCCACCGAACGCCTCCACGAGGACACGGTGGTGACAGACCTCCACCGTATGCTCCACCGTGTCCTCCGGGCGATCCACGCAGTGATGACACCCGGGCGTTTCCTCCCGCCTGATACCGAACAGGAACCTCCCGAAACAGCCGTGTCCGGTGAGGACCTGCATCAGGAGGAAGGTGAGGACGCCGTGGCGCCTCTCTAGCCACTCCTCAAAGAGGAGACTTATCGCCGCAATAGTGGCGTGCCCAAATGTCAGTCATCCTGGGGTACGTACTACGCGTACAAAGACTACAAAACCACATTCTCTATGCAGGTACGCGTAAGATGATAGCTCAGAGGTATTTTTGGACAGAAATTAATAAAGAAATTAACGAATGGACAAGAGCATGTATTCAGTGCCAAAAGTAAAAGTTACTTTGCAATTGCAAATTTGACTAGTTTTCCGCCATGTAGCAGGTTCGAACACATACACACATATATATAGTAGGTCCATTGCACGCGTCACAGCACGGACATCGTTATTGCATAACTATTATAGATCGTTTTATGCGTTGGCCTGAAGCAATACCAGTTTCAGACATTACAGCTGATACGGTCTCCAGAGTTATTTACGAGCATTGGATATGCAGGTTTGGTTGTCTAAGTAGGATAGCGACCGACCAGAAGGCCCACCACGTTGCGACCCTCGTCAAGAGCGATGTTTTATTAGAAACCGAACCATTTTTGAAGAAGCTGATAACTGGTGATGAAAAGTTGATCACGTACGATAAGAACGTGCGAAAAAGGTCGTGGTCAAAGGCCGGTCAGGCTTCACAGACTGTGGCGAAACCCAGGTTAACTCGCAACAAGGTGATGCTGTGTGTGTGTGGTGGTATTAGAAGGGCATTATTCATTATGAGCTGTTACCACCAGGCAGGACCATCGATTCTGAACTCTACTGCGAACAACTGATAAGATTAAAGCAAGAAGTTGAGAGAAAGCGGCCGGAATTAATCAACAGAAGGGGTGTGGTTTTTCTTCATGATTACGCTAGACCTCACACATCTTTAGCCACTCAGCAAAAATTAAGAGAGTTTGGCTGGGAGGTGTTAATGCATCCGCCGTATAGTCCTGACCTTGCACCTTCAGATTTCCACCTGTTTCGGTCTCTTCAGAATTCCTTAGGCAGTGTCAGGTTAACATCACGAGAGGACTGCCAAAACCACTTGTCGCGGTATTTTGATCAAAATTCCCAAAATTTCTATAGCAATGGGATCATGTCCCTACCTACAAGATGGCAAAAAGTTATCGAACAAAATAGTACCTACATACTTTAGTTAAATGTAAATAAACTATATTAAAAAATGTATTGAATTTTCTTAAAAAATGCGAAGCAACTTTTTCCCCAACCTATTACAAAACTTCCGTCACATTTTACTGCCAACTGATTGATTAATAAAGAAATAAAATAATTCACTGACAAAAATAATGAAAACATTAAACATTACATGTCAGATCAGATCAATTAATGTCAAATAAAAATAAAGTAAAACAATGAATTAAATTAACAAAAATTAATTTGATGTCAGAAGCAAACAAACAAACTTTTGAATTGTCAAGAGGTCGGTCAGTCAGAGAGATGAAGCAAGTTGCCCATTCCAAAGCGTAGTAGGCTCCTATGGAGCAGAACGGGCAAGGAACTCCATGGACACTCTTTTAAATCAGAATATTGTTATTAAATATTGGTTACACCATTCATGTTGAAATTATACATGTGAGAACAATGTAGAAAAACGTGCACGTTAAAAGCGTCCATAATAAAAATAATTAAATAAATTAAAATAAGCCATTGCAGCTAGGAGATAAACAGTCCCCACTGACGGCGCCCGTCCACGAACATGACGCATGAGCGTGTGTATACCTAGTCTTGCCATAAATATTGTTACGAAGATTTTTATTTTTTTTAATTGCAAATAATATTTATTACTTTTACAGTGTGTTAGTTTAATATATAAATATAAAACAATTTAAAATATAAAAAGCTTATTCGAAGTGGTTTCCATTGGCTGCAATACAGTCCTTTAAACGTTGAGGCCAGTTATCAATAGAAGCACGCACTCTTTCCATGGGAAAATTCTTCACTGCTAATCGTATGGATTGTTTTAGGGACTCCAAATTATCATGGCGTTTAGAGCAAGCCGTACTCTCTAAAACTGACCATAAATCATAATCCAGCGAATTAAGATCGGGACTAGACGACGGCCAGTCTTCAGCTCTGATGAAGTCCGAAACGTTCACTTCCAACCAAAACTGCGTGGACCGAGCTTTATGACCTGGTGCCGAGTTTTGTTGAAAGGACCATACTTGGTTATTGAATATGGTGTTGTTAAGGGGCTTAACTACCTTCTCAAGAATGGTATCTTGATACACTTGTGCCGATGTTTTGATACCTTTTTCACAAAAATATGGCTCTGTCACTCCTTCATAGCTAACATCCCACCAAACCATCACTGTAGTCAGATAATGCCCACGTTGCACTCTGTCGACTAATTGGGAAGCTTCCTTAGATCTTTGAGCATAAATACGGTCATTTTTTTTGTTAAAATGTTGCTCAATTGTAAAGATTTTCTCATCCGTAAACAAAATTTTTCTGCGACCTCCCTTTGCGTACCGCTTCAGTAGTTGTTTCGATTTTACCACCCTATTCTTTTTAAAATTATCAGTAAAAAAATGACCAGTGCGTCTCTTATAGGCTGCAAGTCCTAAGTCATCTTTTAAAATACGCGACATGGTTCTGGGTGCTATCTTCATCTCCCGAGATAAAATCTTTTGCTTTCGGACAGGATTTCTTCGAATTATTTCCCATACTGCTTTGACCACCTTTTTCGTACGAACGCTACGTGGACGGCTAGAGTCTGGCTAACGAAAGTTGGCCCCAGAATATTGGCGGCAAATTTAAAAAATACATGCATGACAACACTAAAATTATACTATGAAAATTGGAATAACCTACTTTGATACTTGGTAATTAATTATTAAAAATATCATATATATAGTTTTTCAATAAGGACGCTCGAACTTTAGCAGCGCATAGCGGCCATTTCGGTAATGCAATTGCTACCAAATTTGGCATGAATATATATTTTGTCGTGACATTTCACCATGGAACGCTACACGCTTCAACAACGCGTAGAAATTGTGTAAAATTTATTATCAAAACCAGTTGTCTATTCGCCTACGTTCTGTGCGTTGTATTCAATTTATGGCGTTCATCGTGTGAGTTAACACCGCTCGATTACTTTCTGTGGGGTTACATGAAATCTTTAGTGTACGCAGATAAACCACAGTCAATTGTTGCCCTAAAGGCCAACATAACTCGCGTTCTTCGTGAAATTGACCATTTATGCGAAGACGTCCTCCAAGATTAGTCCACCAGAATACGCCATCTACAGCGGAGTCACAGTGGCCATTTGGCTGATATTATTTTCCACACATAATGTCATTGAATATTCTTTAAAATGTTATAAAAATTGTAGTAATATCACTTAAACAGGTTGTTTTATTTCATTTCAAAGTTCGAGCGCTCTTAATGAAAAACCCTATATATAGACAGTATAAGAACATTATGTTAGGGAAATAAAGAAACTGAATTTATCTACACATGTATTAATTTTTGATATGTATTAGGTTTGTAACGGGATTTTAAGGATTTATTGATCTGGTATAGGTGTTAGTATATGAGGTAAATATGAGCGGAATCCGAAAATAAATAGACAAATAAAATACGATAATATTCCATACATAATAACTTAGTTTTATTCATCGTAATCAAAATCAGATTCTAACACTTCAATGCCAAAAGATTCATCACTGTCACTAGTATCGCTGTCTCCAACATTTATAATAAAACTTTCTAAATTTTCTTCTGTTATTTTATCACGTTCTTTATATTTATTTTCAACATTTATTACATGATCAGTAATTTTCTTCCAATCCTGTGAACTTACGTTTTCAAATGAATCTTAAATTATTTCTTCTAATGCAGCTGTAGTAACTGCAATATTTTTGCTAGCCACTTTACGTTTTGCCAAACTCTACACAAGCTCGATCACATTTAAATCACAATGGTAGGGTGGAAGTCTCAACACCTCATGACCACATTGATTTAAAATTTCATCAGCTTCATATATTGGATTAGGCGTATTTCGTTTTACAATACACAACAGCTCTGCTTTCGTGTGGTAGTCCTCATATTGAATTCCATTATCACGAAGCCACTCTCTTATATTACTTTTACGTGTTTGTGTGTTCGGAACCTTATTTATATTCGTTCGGAACCTTATTATTTATTGAATAAGGAGAAGCTAGAATTTGTAGATAAAACTGTTTTCCTGGGGATCACGCTCGATTCAAGGCTGCAATGGGGTCCTCATTTAACATCTCTTGCAGGACGGCTAAGTTCAGCAGCATATGCTGTCAGAAAAATCCGTCAATTTACTGATGTAGATACCGAGAGGCTAGTCTATTTCAGTTATTTTCATAGTATCATGTCTTACGGTATTTTACTTTGGGGACGGGCTGCAGATATCGACTCTATTTTATTCTGCAGAAAAGAGCCATTAGAGCAATATATTGCCTCCGTAGGCGCGATTCTCTAAGGGAACTGTTTAAAAATATTAACATCATGACGGTACCTTGTCAATATATTTATGAAAACATCATGTACGTCAGGAAAAATCTTAATCTTTTCAGTAAAAGAGGTGAAAGACACAATTATTGTACTAGAAATAGGGACCAATTAGTTCAACCGGGTTTCAGACTGGCTAAAGTAGACTCATTTTTCATGGGGTACTGTTTAAAATGTTACAATAAAATACCTTCCCATATACTACAACTAAATGAAACGAAATTTAAATCTTGTATAAAACGCACACTATGCTGCCAAGCATATTATAAGCTTGGGGATTATATCGCTGACAAAAATGCTTGGCTTAACGCTGGTCCAGCTCCACAAGGGCGCATAAACTAATTGATTAGCATTCAAAAATATTGTTGGAATTGCTGAAGATTGCAAAAACTATCTTTGAATTGTATAGCTTCAATCTCTTTTTTTTTTATTGTATAATTGCATAGCACATGTGTGAGCACTGTGACCATGTACCTTCTATAAAGCTGCCATTTGCTGGGTACGTTTTTCATTGACTCGATATGCCCTGGCGGCTAAGAGTATGTCATGCTCACTCAAATGTCTCGCTGGTGGTGGCGTGTGTGTTGGATCGTCGAGTTCCCTTCAAAATGGTTGAGCTAAACGGTGCTGATCCATGCGTCATGTTCGTGAACGGGCGCCATCAGTAGGGACTGGTCATCTCTTATCTGCCACGGCTTATTTTAATTTTTGAATTGTTTTTTTATTTTTATTTTTTATTACGGACGCTTTTTACGTACACGTCTTTCTACATTGTTCTCACATGTATAATTTCAACATGAATGATGTAAACAATATTTTGTAAGAATACAATTTTTTTAAAAGAGTGTCCGTGGAGTTTCTTGCCCGTTCTTCTCCATAGGAACCTACGCTTTGGAATGGGCAACTAGCTTCATATTTCTGACTGACTGACTCCTTGACAATTCAAAAGTGCCTGTAAATGGTTTAATTGAAATAAATGCTTTGAGTTTGAGTTTGAGTTTGAGTTTATAATTACCGAATGGTAACTAGCATTATCCATTATGATTACACTTGGTTCTTCCAAATTTGGTATAAGTTTTTCTTTAAGCCATTTATTAAAATTTTCAGCATTCATGTCATGGTGATAATCAGCATTTTTTGATTTATACTAAACACTAACAAAGAGCTTGGTACGGGGCCTTTCTCTGATCCAGCATGAACTATAATGTACCTTTTCCCGGTCGAAACATTTTCAATTGCACCACTAGTTGAAGGACCTTGCCATGACTTCTTAGGCTTGTAGTTTCTATGGACATAAGTCTCATCTAAATAAATGATTGGCTTGCCTTCTGCACGTTTTCCTGCTATAGTTCTTAAAAATCTATGTCTCCAAGCAGATATGTCATAGCGTTCTATTAATACAGAACGCTCATTTTTATTATTTTTAAATTCATAGCCATTGGCTAATAACAAGCGGCGCAGAGTTTCTCTGCATCCGTTAAAATCAATACTTTCTTTTAACTCCACCAACAGTGTCCTCAGTGTAGGAACTTGTTTTTTAACAATATAAAATTCGTTTATCTTGTTACGCATAGCATCTATGTCAAAGTTATCTAGGTTAGACACAGTAGGTTTCCGTGGGCGTTTCTTCCCCGGGGTACTCCAGACACCTTCATTTACTGCACCTTCCCTTTTTACTCTCTTTAGTGTTCTGACACTCACTTCTGCAAAGAAGATATACAAAATATGTAATTAATTCTTGGTTTACGTAAATGCAAAGGATTTTTTCGGCATAATTTCAAAACTTAAAGTAAAAACTTACCAGTCATTGAAGTAATTTCTTCTAAGTACTGATTCTGGGTTATTATCCTATCTTTCTGCTCTAATTCAGTGAGATTTTCAATAGTTCTTACTATTTCATCAACTCCTTCGAAATCTTGCAGATTCTCTGTTAAAGAAAGTTAATCGTTTTAAAATTACCATTGTATGTATTTTAATTGTTTTTTTTTCCTCTGTTATATGTCGTTTTGTATGTACAATAAAGCATATAATAAATAATAAATTACCAACAAAAATACAGCAAAAATTCATTATGAGTATATACGTAAAACATAGGTGATGTTATTAAAATGAATACGTTGACTGATGCGATGTACGAATGAATATAATTAGTTTTATTCAATACGAAAAAGCGAAAGTAACTTATTTGTAAGGATACGTAAATTATAAATCAAAATTTTATCAAGACGACTGGATAGGTAGGTGTTCAAAGTATCAAAATAATATTGTCTACTAACCTATGAAATTCAACACCACACGTAGACAATCTTGTTTTTGTTTAAACGCGGCATCACGCTGTTGTTGTTTTTCGTTGAACTTGCCAATCATGCAAAACAACATCTTTCGTACACCACTTTTGATAGATTTGTTCATTTTAAACCGTAATTAGAATCACAATTTACACAAACGCATACAATTTGACACCAGAGATACCGAACGACAACCTTGTCAAATTGACGTTGACGTTCATACACAGTTGCTATATAAAAAGTTCGCAAATAATTCCAAGGCCTACTTTCGTTAGCCAGACTCTAGATCTTTTTCGGTCACAAACAGAGGAGGTCTCATTGTACCTATTAATAGCCCGGTACACAAACATTTGACTAATACCAAGCGTATGGCGAGTTTTAAAAATTGCATTTGGCTCCATACCAACTTTGTGTAATGCAATCACAGCGATTCGGTTCTCTTTATCACCCCACTCCATTTTAATATCGCAAAATGTTGTACAATGTATTGGCGCCAAAATTAGAAAACTCAATGAACAATCGTATAAAAATAACAGATTCCAAATTCAAATGTAATATCTTTCTTATTTTTAATTATAACAGTATTTATGGCCAGACTAAGTAGTGATCGGCATTGCCCTTATGATATTGTGTATTTGTCTATGTGGAAGAAATGGTATACAAATACTAAGAAATGAACTGACATCGTTATGGCCTGCGGGACTGCAGTCCAGCGGCCCAGCAGTCGACCTTACCGCAAGGTTCATATACCTAATAGCTATCAGTAGTAGGGTTGCCAGATGGACGGGAAATCCGGGAATGTCCCGGAATTTTGCATCTTGTCCCGTGTCCAGTAATAAAACTTTACAGTCCCGGATTCCGAACACTTATAACTTTTTTCTCCTTTTGCGAAAGAACATTTAATTTTAGCCTGCTGAATAGTTTATGGACTAGAGAGCGAAACAGAATGTCCGTGCATTTGATTGATCAAGTCCGAACTGCAGACTTGTAACAATATTAACGTGTCTTGTTTATGTTAGTAATTTTATTAGTTTTGCAAATTAAGAAATTATCCTTTGACGGAGATAAAATCCATTGATAAATATTTAAGAGTTTTATAAGCTAACTCGTGTTGATTTCCTACCAAAATTGACCTAATCAACAAGCAGGTGCTCAATTTGGTTGTTTTAATATTATATTAGAAAAATACATAATATTATTTAGGTAGGTAGGTAATTTTTACTTGAAATAAGACATAATATATTTGAAAATAACTTAGATTTTTCTTTTCCGTTTAAAAACAACAACAAGTAAAAACATTATTGAGGCTTAATTAAATACCTATTTTTTTGCATATATTTTACTACGGCTTGGCTCCGCTACCCTAGAATTGTCCCGGAAATGATAAGCCTTTATCTGGAACCCTAATCAGTAGTAGTAAAGGAAAATACGGCACAGTGATTACAGTCAAATAGTTGCAGTAGAGACAAGCAATGTGTCTCGAAACTAAGTGGATAAAAATCATTTTCAACCGACTTCAAAAATGAGGAGGTTCTCAATTCGATTGTATGTTTTTTTTTCTTTTGTATGTTTGTTACGCGTTTACTCCGCCAATTATGAATTGATTTTGATGATTCTTTTTATGTTTGGTTGGGCGTACTTCAGAAGCGGTGCCATTGGTCAAGATCTAATGAGGGGTTTTTGAGTTAGCTTCAATAATACGTATTTTTCCCACCTAGTATATGTGGACGATGTTCTAATAGTTCCTGTCACTGTAATTTACATAGCAGTGGTATTCAAATTTTTGTGTGTTTGTGTAGGTACCATAGCTAAAAAGTGAAAAATAAAAACTTTTTTACAATAAAATAAAACCGACTTCCAAAAAAAACACTACAAAGTGAAAAATAACTTTGATTTCGGAAGTCGGTGGCAAAAAACGAAAACACAAAACCGAAAACTGACTTCCGAAATCAAAGTTATTTTTCACTTTGTAGTACTTTTTTTTGGAAGTCGGTTTTATTTTTTTGTAAAAAAGTTTCTTTTCAATCCTTGTAACTTTGTGATTTAAACGAATTTGAGCCTGGGACCAAACATTGAAATATAAACTTTGGCATATACACTATATTACATTACCGATGTTCTAGTTCATGTAATGCTTTTAGATTACAATTCTCGGTAATGTAATATAGGTAATATTAGTGCAACAACAATGTATGTATTCACACGTAAGCAAGACGACCGCCAACGATATGATAAACATACTGTTTCATGTTGTTAATCGTTCATGTAGGTAAACGTAACTGAACTGTATTGTGTTGGCGATAGCCGCGCTCTCTTTATAAGAGTGACATCACCGGAGCGGCATAGTGACCCACGGCGAGACGAGGTGCGTGCGTTGCTGTATCCCGAGCCGAACGTAAACATCGATAAGACAGTGTCAATTCAGCATGGGAGCATTAACAAGAGCAGCGTTGTGACCATTGTTATATTAAGAAGACTATAAATGGGGACTTGTTCTAAGACCTTTGTAAGAGGAAGTCGTTTCATGTACTTTGTTGTTTGAAGTTAATGAAGAACTAGCAAAGGTAAACGGCCACGAAATGATAATTGACGTAACTGGTTCTCAACCAATTCAATGTAGACCCTTTAGGTCTTCTCACGCAGACAGAAAGATAATTCGCGAAATGATGGATGAGCTTCTGTAGAACAATATTATACGTGTTAACTTTATATTTGCATAGATCACTAACTATGAACTGAAACAACTTTATATTAAGTATATACAAAGTTAGTAATACAACAATATATCTATTAAATTCAAACAACAGAGTACATGAAACGACTGCCTCTTACAAAGGTCTTAGAACAAGTCCCCTTATAGTCTTAATATAACAATGGTCACAACGTGGGTCACCAGTCACCATGCCGCTCCATTGATGTCACTCTTAACTTCATAAAGAGAGCGCGGCTATCGCCAACACGGCCGTCCTACCAGGTGCTTGTCCCATCAGGTACCTCACGAGTTCAGATAAAGAGCTGAAACACAAATTACTAATCGTTTAGCAGTTTTCCAGCTGCACATACATTGGTGCATCGAATATTCTGGATTATAACTGTCATCTTTCGTTACACATTATTTTATCAGTGTACCTCAATAATAATAAATCATGTGCGCTTAAAGCGACATTGTATTGAAAATCGAATTTGACCACTTTCACTCAAAGGGCCTGGTAGCCTCACTTAAGCGTGCCAAGTTCGTCTTATTGTCATTTACACTCAAAGGGCCTATAGCCTCACTTAAGCGTACCAAGTTTGTCCCAGAACCACTTGCACTCAAAGGGCCTTTAGCCTCACTTAAGCGTACCAAGTTCGTCCCAGAACCACTTGCACTCAAAGGGCCACAGACTCACTTAAGCGTACCAAGCTCGTCCCAGAACCACTTGCACTCAAAGGGCCTTTAGCCTCACTTAAGCGTACCAAGTTCGTCCCAGAACCACTTGCACTCAAAGGGCCTATAACCTCACTTAAGCGTACCAAGTTCGTCCCAGAACCACTTGCACTCAAAGGGTCATAGCCTCACTTAAGCGTACCAAGTTCGTCCCAGAACCACTTGCACTCAAAGGGCCTTTAGCCTCACTTAAGCGTACCAAGTTCGTTCTTTGAACCAACCACTCGGTTTTTTTTTTACATGCAACATTTATAATTACAAAAAGCATTTTATCTTGACTCGCACATACGCCTACGACAAATTTCGAATTACCATCATCGCCAACACTGTAGAAATGGTTTAAGTTAGAACGATGTTTAATTCATTTCATATTAAAACATCATATTTATACATACATAACATCACGCCTACAATCCCCAAAGGGCTAGGCAGAAGTGCACCCATAGTACACCCACATTTCGCCAGTAATCATGGATATGTATTCATGTTCTCAGCAGCGGTTACGCCCCTATACTTCTTAGTGCTCCTTACACTGCCTTTTACATCCTTCACCTCGTATCTATTATTCCCCGATACCTTCTACACTTGAAATGGTCCTTTGTAAACAGGTGACAACTTTCCGAAATTCCGACTTTGCCTGTCATTTTTCTGACTTAGGAATAGTTTCGGAATGTCTTAGGAATAGTTTCTATTACACAAGAAGACTTCGTTGTTCGAACCGCCATTATGAACACAAATTTTGTAAAAGCATCTACGATTACCAATATATATTTATTTTTAGCTTTAGTGTTAACAAAAGGTCCTAAATGGTCTATATGAAGGGTGTGAAAATGCTGTGCGTACTTTCGCAATAACTAGCCTTCCTTTGAATCGCATTTATTCTTAAAGGACAATGACAAGAATCGGCTCGAATCATGTAGCGTCCGACAGACTTTTAATATTTATGATAATTTATAATATAAAATAGTAAGAATTATAGATTATAAATAAAATCTGTAGAAGTACACCGTTTAAAAGTCATTTTAAATAGTTATTCAATTTTTCAACACGTTTCCTATCTGCAAGTTCAATTAGAAATGTTGCCAATACCAAAATAAAATAATATCGATAAGAAATTGCACTTGCAAATCGATTGCATTAATATAATTATGAAACTAGGTAAGTGAATTTATTACATATATAAGTCGTAACTCGTAATTCTTAATATAATAAATAGTATTTAATATATTTTATAACAATTTAAAATAAATTAATTCGATTTTCGATACAATTTAGAATATTAATTATTATAGTGCTGGCAACACTTGATCTTGTTTTTGTAATTGTCATTGATGATTGTCAAAAAGTTTTACTACTTCTCCTGCGCGTTTTATCACGAGCGTCGAAGTGATTACGTGTTTTTGAGTTTTGTGTTGTATATTGCTGTGTTTCTGGACTCCGATTTTTCTACCACTTACGACTACCTTGGCTGTTGAAACTGAACCTGAACCTGTATTACTCGCTGACTCGGCTCGCCCAACCGAATATCTGAACCTGCCTACTTGTTGACCTGGCTTTTCTCACACGGACGGACCTTTAGTCTACTAACCATGATTCGCTGCATTAATGGTGGAGTAAATGCCTTTCGAATGCGACGATACTCGTTAGAAACTGAGACTGAAGAGATTCTGATGAATAATAAATCGTTAAAAAGTATGCATGTGTTTTTTTTCCATACCTACATCCTAAAATAATGTAAGTATGTTATAATTATGTATATTTACTATGAAAAAATATATTATGCGAAGATAATATTCTCCTGTATCGTGGGTGCGTTTACAAACATTTAAACTCACATACACAAACAGCCAGACCCGGAACAACTACTTGTAGGTCATACAAATATTTGTTCCGTGTGGGAATCGAACCCGCGACACGCAGCGCAGCAGTCAATCGCTTAACCACTGCGCCAACCATGCCGTCAATTTAATAGTTTATTTGTTGTTATCGTTAAAATTAGAAGTATTAAATGAACAACTTTAAAGAACTATAACTTTTTTTGGTGTACTTCTTATAGAAAACTAAATATACTATTAAATTCTATAATTATTTTCCTTTGTAATGATATATAGTTCATCTTTGTCGGTTATGGCCGAGTCTTGAAGGACAACTTGGCATTCTCCTTTGCAATTTATGCAGTTTTAAATATATTTCCATATGATGTCGAATTCTAGGAAACTAATATTGATGGCTCACTCGTTCTACTATTTTATCAACAGAGAAATGCCCGAAGTCGTCATGGTTACATTAAATTTTTTGTCAAATACATTTTTTTGGATCCACCCACCGGTGACCTCTGGTTGTTCTTCTGTAAATTTTGCCACGGAGGACAACATATTTTTAAAATTTTAAACATCTTTATTACCTTCAGCCACTCCTGATTCTATAATTGCTCGAATACGTTGCAATTAGGCATCTTGTAGTTGTACCGTAAGGAACCAATCCGCTTCCGTTAGATTTTTCTCCGGACTGCATTGTAACGACTCAAGGCACCCGTGTTGGACTCGCGTACCTTCTTGGTGAACGATATCAAACGAGAATTCTTCTGTGGGCAAAACCCAACGCCCAATTAGAGGAATAATTTTTGAAGTGAAAACTTCTTTAGCGGCTTTTTTGTACCTACCGTACGGATTTGCAATCGGTCACTATTTTAAAAGATGATCCAATTAGGTAAAGTCGGAACTTCTGAAGCGAACTAACAATCTTCAATAACTCCAGTTCAAACGAGTGGTACTTTTTTCGAATAGCTTCCAGTTTGGGCTGATTTGGCATCACACAATCCTGCTTGGTTTTGTATCCCAGAAATTCGATTTGGTTTTTGAAACAAATGACACTCTCGAACCTTAAATTTCCCAACACATTGATCATCATTTATTTGTTGGAAGCAGGATGGTGCGTTAGCCAGTACAAACGGAAGTCTTAAAAATTCGTGATGCCCATCTTAAGCTGCAGTAATAAAGGCAGTCTTTTCTCTAGATTGCGTTTGCATTAACATTTGATAATATCCAGTTTTTAAATCTAAACTGGTAAATCATTTATTGCCCCAAAGCCTATCTACAATATCCACAATAGGCGGCATTGGAAATTTGTCTATAATTGTTATCTTATTTTTCATTCGAAAATCAATGCAGTTTTTTTTTTAGTTCTTCTTAATGACAAGTACTCGAAGGAGCTCGTGGCTAAGTAATAACTGCCGCACGGGTCGATCCATCAGGTTAAGCTAGGCTTGCCGGGGTTGGTCTGGATAGGTGACCATCTTTACATACCGAGACTCCTCCGTGCCTCGGAAAGCACGTTAAGCCGTTGGTCCCGCGGCTGTCATTCGTGGATCTTTGACAGTCGTTACGGGTCGTCAGAAGCCCGAAAGTCTGACAACCAGTCTTACCAAGGGGTATCGTATTACCCAGTTACTGGGTTGTGGAGGTCAGATAGGCAGTCGCTTCATGTAAAATACTGGTATTCTGCTGCATCCGGTTAGACTGGAAGCCGACCTCAATATAGTTGGGAAAAGGCTAGGCAGATTGATTTTTATTAATGACAAGTAGCGCAGGGCTCGCGTATGGTGATTTGCTTTCACGTATAATATTGTTCTACAGAAGCTCATCCATCATTTCGCAAATCATCTTTCTGTCTGCGTGAGAAGACCTAAAGGGTCTGCATTGAGTTGGTTGAGAACCAGTTACGTTAATTATCATTTCGTGGTCGTTTACCTTTGCTAATTCTGTGATATTTGACGCCACATATTTTAGACAAACTGTTGTTAATTTTGACGGGGATCGCTATCGAACTCAAAATTACTAATTGTGTTACAAAACTATGTAAATGATTGTATTCGCATTTTCAAATTTTAATTTGTCACATAATAAGTACCTACCTATCACAGATCAGACCGCTCCATCACGTTTCTTCCCATCAATATTTCACAATCTGCCACGTTGTTGATTACATAAAAATCAACCCGAGTTACGAATCGACTTTCAGGTCAGCTGTTATTTTGTGAGTTAAAAATTTAGAACTTTCTTTTGAGAAACCTTGTACCAAAACTGGAACTGACAGCGCAATGTTATCCATTGAATATCTTTCAACAAACTATATAGAAATCCATTAACAACTACTTCCCATATCAATGAATGCTTCTTGATGCAGATTATTAATACATATTATTTTCAGAAAATATTAGGGGTTGAAATACATTTTGTTTCTTGTTTATCTGGTTTAACCGCGTTCTTTCTATGGTCGGTTCTAAATGACCTCACTTGCCACAATAAGTAATCACATACTATTGCATCACACTTACTTGGTTTATGGTTACCGCCGCACAGATAACATTGATCTGCCTCCGACCCTGTGCCTGGGCCACGTCTTGAATAATGCTAGCAGAAGCGGCTCGACCTAATACGTTCACTGAGGGCACAGTCGCTGATATCGTGGTCGCCGACATCTGATTCTGACTGATCAGTTTCATCTGGCCATCGCGTGTGTTTGCGCCTATATGTTTCGCGCTTTTTGATGTATACGTTCGACCATGTAGGAAACTACCTAAACTGTCGCATGTCACAAAATTATTCGCTTCAATCGATGCGCCTATACACTGTCTAATATATTTCCGACAATAATAGAAATAATATCTTGTCCCGAAAATTCCAAAGATAAGCGATGTATACTATATTTTTGTTCAAAATAAAACTCGTAAAGAGACAGATTTTCTAACGGCCTTTTATTAATAATATATTTTAAATGGTCGTACATATTCCAGCGGATTTGAAAACTGGAAGCCTACTTACGTGTCCAGTCCTTCCATTTCCACGTAGGCCATTGCCTATCTGATCGTAACAGTGAGTCATACCACACTTTTGCGGAGCCGTTTATTTTATTGAATAAATTAAAACTAAAATATGTTAAGAACAGGTGCAAGTAATCATGGTATGGAATTACAATGTTAGGTAGCGACCCGCCCGATCTAGATACATACATATGAAATGACATGACACACATACCTACACACTAATACATATATACATATGATATGGATGCATATCGATGATAACTGGCGAAATGTGGGTGTACTTTGGGTGCACTTATGCCTAGCTCTTCGGGGATTGCAGGCGTGATGTTATGTATGTATAAATATGATGTATGAGTATGAAATGAATTAAACATACGTTCTAACTAAAACCATTTCTACCGTGTTGGCGATGAAGATAATTTGAAATGTGTCGTAGGCGTATGTGCGAGTCAAGATAAAATGCTTTATCTATCTATATAGTTATATAAAAGCTAAAGCTCACTCACTCACTCATTCATCACGAAATATCGAAAACCGGTTGACGTATAAAGATGAAATTTGGCAGGGAGGTAGTTTATACTTAGTAGACTTCCGCTAAGAACGGATTTTTGGAAATTCGACCTTTAAGAGGGAGAAAAGGGGGGATTTTTTTTGTATGAAAAATCTTATTCCTTGAGTTAATAAACTTGAAACTTGGCACGAATACTTATGTCTGGATTTTTTTTTTTCGTTTTTCTAAACTTCCCCCTAAAGGACGATTGGGGGATGTCAAAGTTTGTATGGAAGAATTTTAACGCGCGGTCTGATTAACTCGAAACTCAGTATTTATACTAAAAATTGAAAATAAATAAAAACGTATATCAGGGTTTTTTGAAAATTTACCGCTAACGGGGTGAAAAGGGGTATTCATTTTTACAGCGGAGGATTTTACTGTACAAGCCGCACAGTAAAATCCTCCGCTATTCCGATTACCTTGCTATTGTTATAAATAATCTATAAGTCAAATAATAGAAAAATTACAATAGACTTATCAAAAAATATTATCACGCTATATGCTATGGCGGAAGAGCAATATTGCATTATGTTCGTATTCTTCTATAGGTTACCGCAAATTGTAAAAAGGCTAGCCAAAAGGTTAGAATATTGCAGATAGTTATGGATTTAACCTTTTAAAAGATAATCATCACGTTATAGCTTTATGGATCTAAGCAGTCAATCACAACATGTCCAGGGCCATAAGGGCACGTACATTAACCGTTGTCGCTACAAGAAAACAATCATAGAAGACTGTCTTTAACTTTTAGAAAAATGTTGATCTGCATTCACAGATTTTGAAAAGAAATAATTATAGTCAGCAATAATCAGATTTTTAAGGTAAAAAGACATGCACAGGAGCTTGACGACGTAAATAACGCTATGCTAAAGATCCATAATTGGTTTACTGTAAATAATTTAGCATTAAATGAGAAGAAAACTAAATGCATAAGATTCGCGTTACCGAATGTTAGAAGTAGTGAATGTCACGTTGTACTGAATAAGGAGACACTAGAATTCGTCGAAAAAACGGTTTTCCTGGGAATCACGCTTGACTCAAAACTACAGTGGGGTCCTCACTTAACATCACTTGCAGGGCGGCTAAGTTCAGCCGCTTACGCTGTTTGGAAAATCCGCCAACTAACAGTCGTGGATACCGCGAGACTGGTCTATTTTAGTTACTTTCATAGTATCATGTCTTACGGTATTTTGCTGTGGGGATGGGCCGCAGATACTGAGTCTATCTTTATTCTGCAAAAGAGGGCTGTTAGAGCTATCTACAACCTCCGCAGACGCGAATCTCTAAGGGAACTGTTTAAGAAAATTAACATCATGACGGTACCCTGTCAGTATATATAAGAAAACATTATGTATGTTCGAAAAAATCTACATCTCTTTAGTAAGATAAGTGACAGGCATAATTTTAACACAAGAAATAGGAACAAGTTAGATCAACCACGTTTCAGATTGTCTAAAGTACACACTTCTTTTATGGGGTACTGTGTAAAATGTTATAATAAAATACCACTCGATATTCTTCAAATATATGAGAAGAAATTTAAAACTTGCACTAAACGCACACTATTATGACAAGCATACTATAAGTTGGATGATTATATCGTAGATAAAAATGCTTGGCTAAATGCTGGTCCTGCTCCACAGCCACTTGGGCTCACTAGTTAAAAATGAAAAAATTGGTAGAGTTGCTTCCCCTTTTTTATTTTTTCTGACTACGAACTTATTGTTTATTTTGTTTTTTTATTAAACTAAGTTTTGATTATTGAATACTCCAGTAGATAATATTTTCTTTCTTTTGGTGGTAAAATTCTTGCAAACTATAGTTTTGTATAACTTTTATAGTAGTATAATTTTTGTAAATGTGAGTACCATGGAGTCGTTTACTATGTTATTATGTTGATTTTGACTTGAAAGAGCAGGGTAGTTGAGAGTATGTATGTGATGCTCACTTAATGTCTCGCTGATGGTGGCGAGTGTGTTGGATCATTCGGTTCCCTATTAAATGGTTGAGCTGGATGGTGCTGATCCACGCGTCATGTTCGTGAACGGGCGCCTTCAGTTGAGACTGGTCATCTCTTATCAGCCAGGGCTTATTTTTAATCTTATGTTTTTAATCGTTTTTTATTTTTATATTTTTTTTACATTGTTCTCACATATAGAATCAAAAAGAGACCACCCAGAGATACCCAGGATTTTGTAATTTCTATATTTAAAAGAGTGTCCTTGGAGTTTCTTGCCCGTTCTTCTCCATAGAGATCTACGTTTTGGAATGGGCAACTAGCTTCAACTTTCTGACTAACTGACTGATTCTTTGACAATTCAAAAGTGCCTGTAAAGGGTTTAATTGAAATAAATGCTTTGAGTTTGAGTTTTTGAGTTTTGATAAAATGGCCAATTTTAACAAAAGCTTGTTTGATGCCAGTTGATTCTATTTCTTATTACATGGGTCAAAAAACTAAATTGGGCAAACTGAGGTTTAAGTACAAGAATGTCTGTATGTACGTTACGTTTTCACGCCTAAACCACTGAACGGATATCGATAAAATTTGGCAAGGAGATAAATCGAATCCAAGGGTAAGACATAATAGATTGGGAAAAAGTTGCTTCGCATTTTTTAAGAAAATTCAAAACATTTTTTAATATAGTTTATTTCCATTTAAGTAAAGTATGTAGGTACCATTTTGTTCGATAACTTTTTGCCATCTTGTAGGTAGGGACATGATCCCATTGCTATAGAAATGTTGGGTCTTTTGGTCAAAATACCGCGACAAGTGGTTTTGGCAGTCCTCTCGTGATGTTAACCTGAAACTGCCTAAGGAATTCTGAAGAGACCGAAACAGGTGGAAATCTGAAGGTGCGAGGTCAGGACTATACGGCGGATGCATTCAAAATTCAAAATTAAAAAAAAAAAATTCAAAATATTTTATTTCACATAAACCTACAAGGGCACTTATGAAACGTCAGAAGCTAGGTGCACGGTTCCAATTGGTCGTTTCCTATGGAGAAGAGCCGGCAAGAAACTCCACGGTTACTCTTTTAAAAATAAATGGTATTTACAATCTTTTCAAGTTACAGTGTTTATAGGTATGAGAGGACACTGCCTGTAGGCCTATCAACAAGTACCAGGTACTTAGCAAGATAGAAAACGATCGACAGATCTAAAAGTCGGTTATGCCTACAACGTTCTCACATTCACAAAATATAAAAGAGAATCTATATTAAAAAAAAACAATTATAAACCTATTTAAACTAAATGGCATGACTGCCACTAAAGCTGTAACAAATCTATAAAAAATATAGTATAGTGAAGTTATATAATGGCAAATAATGAAAAGATTATGTCAAAAAAGTACGTAAATGAAAAAAAAGAAAAATAGGTAAAATCAAATAATCATCTTAATTTGGGAGCAGTTAATAGACATAATTACATAGTAATGCCGTTATTGAGGTACCAGGGAAGCCACATGTGCAGAAGGAATTATTGCCAAACTTCCTTGTCTTCAACGTAGTCTTTAATCTTATAATATGCTTTTTTGATAAGGACACGTTTAATGTGGGTTTTGAACTTTCCATCACTAAGTTCTGTAACCGACTTTGGCAACTTGTTATAAAATCGAATACTGTTTATAACAAATGACTTACTAGTTTTAGCTAACCTAAATTTGGGTATCACAATTTCATGTTTTCTACGTGTATTTATATTATGGAAATCGCTTCTAATTTTGAAAAGTCCTAAGTTTTTCCGAACATACAAAATACTTTCTAAGATATAAAGAGAAGGCTGATTTAGTATATCAATTTCTTTGAATTTATTTCTAAGGGACTCACGAGGACCCATTTTATAGATAGCGCGAATAGCCCTCTTTTGTAAAATAAAAATGGAATCTACGTCAGCTGCCGATCCCCACAGCAAAACGCCATAAGACATAATACTGTGGAAATAAGCAAAGTATACTAACCTAGCTGTGGCTACATCAGTCATCTGCCTTATTTTTCTTACTGCATATGCAGCCGAACTTAATCTACCTGAAAGAACTCTAATGTGGGCGCCCCATTGCAATCTCGAATCTAAAGTAATTCCTAGAAATACGGTTTCCGTAATAGCTTCTAGTTTCTTACCATCAAGTTTTAAATTTAGACCTACTTGAGGTACATTTGGTAATGAGAACTTAAGACATTTAGTTTTGTTCGCATTAAGTAAAAGATTATTAGCTGCGAACCATTTCGAAAGAACTGCTAGACTATTGTTGACATGTATAACATCCGTATCTTTTCTATCAATTTTAAAAATAAGAGAAGTGTCATCAGCGAATAGAATTATGTCTGATAAGTTAGCCATCATGTAAGGAAGGTCATTAATATAAACTAGGAATAGAAAAGGGCCAAGAATTGATCCTTGAGGCACGCCCATCTTAACTATAGACCCCAAGGATGTCGCCCCGTTAATGTTTACTTTTTGCTGCCTGTTTGATAGATAGGAAAGAACAAGATCTGACGCTGGAGTAAAACTCATCAGTCACATTTTGGAATCCTGGGAGAAGTCCCAGGATGCAATTGGCATTTTCTGTGACCTCTCAAAAGCGTTTGACTGCGTTGCGTTGAGTTTGTGGTCAACGCAGTCAAACGGTTTTGAGAGGTCACAGAAAATGCCAATTGCATCCTGGGACTTCTCCGGGAGTTTCTTTGTTAATTACCTGCCACACAGCTTTTATTTTATTGTTAGAAGTACTAATTTTGTTACTTATTAATTTAGATTTAGCTTGGGCGCAGACTCGTTTGAATATTCTAGAGTAGTTTCTGACATAATTATGAAGGGCTTGATCAGAAGTCAATGATTTCTCGTTGTAAAAATTATATAAAATATCTCTGCTTTTTCTAATGCCAGCAGTAGCACATTCATTACATTTTGGTTTAGCATTGATTGTTACTTTTTTTACAGGACATGCTTTATTGAATTCATGGCATACTGTAGAAAATAATGTACCGTAGTTTATATCTATATAGGGGTCTTGTGAATCAAAACTAGCAGTTGAGAGATTGCTAAGAACATTATTATTAAACGTTTTCAATTTTTTTTTTGTGAGAGGTCTTAAGTCTATGGTTTTGTCTAGGTGTAACTTTTTATGTAAGTCAAATGATACAAGTTGACCAGTATGGTCAGACCTGGCACTACTAATTAAGCACGAGTCTTGTACTTAATATACATTTTAAATTAAATGATTTAAACAATGATATAAGCTAACATTTATCCGGTGAGTTAACTAATAGATCAATATTTAGGTCACCACAAACAAAAACTAATTTATTATCTTTAAAAAGTTTGCATAGTATTTCTTCCATAATTATTAAAAAAGATGACAAGTTTGAGGCTGGTGGTCTATAAACACATAAGAAAGTATGGCCCTCAACCTCTGCACATGCTACCTCACATAAGCTAACACCTCCCAGCCAAACTCTCTTAATTTTTGCTGAGTGGCTAAAGATGTGTGAGGTCTAGCGTTATCATGATGAAAAACCACACCCCTTCTGTTGATTAATTCCGGCCGCTTTCTCTAAACTTCTTGCTTTAATCTCATCAGTTGTTCGCAGTAGAGTTTAGAATCGATGGTCCTGCCTGGTGGTAACAGCTCATAATGAATAATGCCCTTCCAATCCCATCAAACACACACAGCATCACCTTGTTGCGAGTTAACCTGGGTTTCGCCACAGTCTGTGAAGCCTGACCGGCCTTTGACCACGACCTTTTTCGCACATTCTTATCGTACGTGATCCACTTTTCATCACCAGTTATCAGCTTCTTCAAAAAAGGTTCGGTTTCATTATGTCGTAATAAAGAATCACAAATGAGTACACGGTTCATTAGGTTTCTTTCAGTGAGCTCGTGAGGTACCCAAATATCGAGCTTTTTTGTGTACCCAGTTTTTTCAAATGCGACTAATTGCGAGAATTTGTGGTCAATTCCCAGTTCTTCAGCTACGTCGTAACTAATGATATGCCAATCTTGCTCCACTTTTTCAAAAATGGCATCCATTTTATCCGACCAGAGCGACGTGCATCTTTGAAATCAAAATGAAAATGACATTGAAAACGCTTAAACCAAATTTGTGCTACTCTCACAGACACTGTCCATAAACATTGCAAATTTTTTTCGCTGCTGATAGATTCACTCATCTTGACGGTACGAAAAACAAATGAAAACCACACATTTTCCTTATTTGAATTTGGAATTATGTTCCTTAAAATTTAAACTTGACAATGATATCAAAACCAGCCAGATAAAAATAGTTTAGCCAAAGAGATTTTATTACAAGTTCATACATACTATAATGCGAAAATACTTTTTCCCCAACCCAGGGTTGTGTTTTAAATTTAATTTTGAAGGTCAGTGGCGTCAGCGTCGTTTGTTACGCTGATGACACGTTGGTCCTGGCGCAGGGGAGGTCGCACCAGGCGGCGGCCGAACTAGCAACACACGGGGTTGCGACAATCGTGGGTAGAATCCTGCATTTGGGACTCGAGGTGGCCCTGCACAAGTCCGAGGCCAAGTGTTTTCATGGTCCTCGGAACGCGCCACCTTCGGGTTCCCAAATAATGGTAGGAGGGGTTCACATCGACATCGAGTCGACGATGACCTAGGACTCGTCCTCGATAGTCGGTGGAACTTCGTGGAGCACTTCTGAGTTTGACTCCCAGACTGGAGCGAGTCGGGGCTGCCTTGAAGCGGCTCCTGCCCAATCTAGGGGGTCCAAACACCTCCTGCTTGAGGCTATACGCGGGGGTCGTGCGGTCCATGGCCCTTTACGGGGCACCGGAGTGGGTGCGTCCATTGAGGCGGCGGCCAGCCCGCCGGTTGAACGCGTCCCAGAGGGTTATGGCCACCCGGCTGGTCTGGGGATACTGCACGGTCTCCGGTGAGGCAGCGAGCCTCCTTGCCGGATTGCCGCCATGGGATCTGGAGGCAAAAGCCTCGCGCATATTTGGGAGTGGCGCGAAGAGGCGAAACGCCGGGGTCGACTCCGATGCCGCGAGAAATCGCGGCACAGCGTACAGAGCTCCGAAGGGATCTCATGGCGTCATGGAGAGTGCGATTGTCGCAACCCAGTGCTGGGCACATCACTATTGCGGTGATAAGTCCCTTCTTTGAGGAGTGGCTAGAGAGGCGCCACGGCGTCCTCACCGTACGCCTGACGCAGGTACTCACCGGACACGGCTGTTCCTGTTCGGTATCAGGCGGGAGGAAACGCCCGGGTGTCATCACTGCGTGGATCACCCGGAGGACACGGTGGAGCATACGGTGGAGGTCTGCCCGGCTTAGGCAGAGCACCGCCGTGTCCTCGTGGAGGCGAGCGGTGGCAGGGATCTCTCGCGTCCGGCCCTGGTCCAGGCCTTGGTACGGAGCGGGAGGGCATGGGAGGCCGTCACCTCCTTCTGCGAAGCAGTAATGCTCGCAAAGGAGGAGGCGGAATGCGTGAGGGGGAGGCAAATTTTGCGCCCTCACGCCCCTAGCCGCCGCAGGAGGAGACGCCCTGGGCGTCGGGAATCGCAGGCCGATACCCGGCCACCGTAGGCGCGGGCTTGCGAACTGTGAGCAATGGGTAGCTCGCTGTCCGGTAAGGACCAGGCCCGGGTCGACGGCGCGTTGTGTTCCACGCGCGCCTCAAAGAGATGTCAGCGAGTGAAGGGATCCGATGGGACCATTGCCTGCCGGGGTTGCGGGAAAGTCTGAAAGGGATACCGTGGCCCCCTGGCATTGCACAGGCAACGGAAGGAACACGGGTGGGTTTTAGTCAGTAAGAGTCTGACACGCCCTCCCGCTTCACTCAGAGCGGGAGAAGTAATATGATTTCCAACCCAAAAAAAAGGGTATTAAATAGGTTACTTTTTGTCTCAAAATAATCCTAAAGGCAGGAAGGCAGGTTATAGTTAGTGACGTCCGCTAAGAACGGATTTTGCAACAGGGCCAGATTAAGGAGGTTTAATGGCTCTCGCAAGTTTGTATGAAAGTCCTTAATTTTTTGTGCTAAGAACTTTTCATTTGGCTGGGAGGTAATTAATAGTTAGTAGACGTTTGCTAAGAATGGACTTTGCGACAGGGCCGAATGTAGAGTAAGTTCATCTGATAGATTATATATACTGCAGCCTGAAAATAAAACAAAAAATGTGGTGTACAGAGGTTTTACAAAAATAAAAAAAATATTTTTTTATAATTGTTGCCTTTAAAAAAGTTGCTTAGATATCTTCATAACCACGCGGACGAAGTCGCGGGCAACACCTAGTATAATTATAAATGTTGCATATATAGTCGTCAACTGGAGAACGAACTTGGGACGCTCAAGTGTGGAAAGGCCCTTTGAGTGCAAGTGGTAGAGTGTATAAGAGATGTGGCTTTTATTACCTCGGTGTTTATGTTGTCATATCCAGTGCTTTTCGTATATTTCAAGGAATTAATAATTTTAAATAATATGTCCAAGGGGTGTGTCAATGTAGGTGTCATAAAAATATTGAATTAGAATGAGAGTTTATTATTAAGATTAAGATTCATGTCACTTTGAGATTCAATTTGGTCTATAAAATAATTATTCAATATTAATTTCGATAAATAATAAGAATAATTATTAATTTCGATATCTCTTTTCGTTTTTAAGAAGATTAAGATTCTTTGAAAAAAAAAAAACAAAGGAAACGATAAAATCTGGCGTTTTTTTTTTAATTAAAAGAAAAAATAAACAAGTTACAACTATTGTAGCCCTTGTAGTAACGCATCTTTTGATACCATTTTCATTTCTCTATCTTAATAATTGAGGACGCTAGCTAGAAATTTACATCTTTTTAGTAAAAGAGATGATAGACATAATTATAGTACAAGAAATAGTGACCTATTAGTTAAACCTGGGGCCCCTACCACCACCTCTTTTAGCAGTATTATTTTAATTTTACTTGAGCGTGGGAAAGATATGGAGCTTGTACGAGCTACGCTGTACATGCAACTAACTTGTCCTACTTACAGTGAAACGTTGCAGTTTGTTTAAATCCAACATTAATTGTACATAATTTACAACAAGTTATTTTTAGTAGCAATAAAACCTTTATACCAATCGGTTGTTTACTCGTTCAACATAACATCCCAATACACAACATTAACATAACATTTTCACTGTTGGGCTTTACAACCCCAACATTTGGTCCTTCGAGCAATTTAGTTTTGTGTGATTTATATCTTTTACGGTCGCGAATCGGTTGGACTGGTCTCTCACAAGCGAGTCGCCCCAGTAACCAATTGAGAAGGCGCATATCGTAGAAGAGAAAGGTTGCACAATCCAAAAACCAGGAGTGTGGAGCAACAGTCGACGCTCGGAACAGAAGAGTTCATCTTGAAGTCAACAAGAAAACAACATAAACAACATGTCGTCAGCTGATTTATACCAGAATCAGAACGAACTCTACGACAGCATAAAGAAGATCGGAGTAAATATCAAGAAAGATGGCTGGGACAGAAAAAACCCTGATTATTTCAAACGCCGTAATGCAATGTTGGAAAACTTGTGGTCAGAATACCAATTCAATCATGACCGCCTGTCTACGGAACAAAGTGGAAATCATCCCTACTTTACGAATGACTGCTATAATCAAACATTACGGTGTTACAATGAAGTAAAGGAGCTTATTCTACAACAACATCAACAATCGGTTCAAACAAAAGTATTGCGAGGTGCCAACCAACAAGCAGGGGAAGGTGCCTCAGATCAGACAAAACAGGAACAAGAAGCCTTGAAGAGGGAGGTGGCAGACCAAGCTAGGGATGCCAATCAAGATAATCAAAACAGAGAACCATCACCTCCTCCTACTCAACAAGAACAACAAGACACTGCGAAAAAGGATACGGGATCCAATAGCAAGCTGGATGACATGATGCGCAAACAGACGGCAAACTTCAAAGCCTTCATGAGAGCAGTCGCGAACACAAACGTGGAGTTTCTATCCGAAAAATGGGAATTTCTAGACGCTTTGCAAACATTACAAACGCGCTGGTCAGCAATTGACAACCTTCACTGGGAGATAGAGTGTGAAACCAACGGAGAGAAGATGATAGTGTACGAAGCACGCTACACCAGGTATGAAAACCAGTTCCATGAACTAAAAAAGGCTTTGAATACTAAAATGTGGTCGGGCGCTCATCGTGAGAAAACAACACCGAAATTAGAGATACCAGTCTTCTACGGTAACTACAACCAGTGGATTCCATTTAAAGACCTTTTCACGGAAGCAATACACAGCAACAATTCCCTTTCATCTGCTCAGAAGATGCAATTTCTGAAGAGCAAAGTGCAAGGAGAAGCGGAACGCTTAATTCAACACCTACAGATAAGTTCAAATAACTACCTCGTGTGTTGGGATATCCTCAATCACCGATATAACAATGAAAAACTTATCTTCACATCGCACATAAACATGATTTTCAATCTGCCAAACATGCAACAGCAGTCAGTGACCCAAATAAAGAAAATCCATGACGTCAGCATAGAATGCTTACATGCGATAAAGAATTTAGGAGTGGATGTCGAAACTTGGGATCCGATTCTGGTACATATTTTATCGCAGAAATTAGACGCAGACACACATTCAGAGTACAATGACTCGCTGAAGAACTGCCGAAAGCTACCAATACTGAAAGATCTGTTAGATTTCCTAGAAGCGAAGTTTACATCGTTGGAAGCATCGCGCCGCAAACAAGAAAACAATCAAAAACCAAATACGTCATCGAGTCAACATCAAAATTCTTCATACTCTAAAAAACAATACAGCAGTAATCAAGCAACTAGCAACAAGAAAATTACGAAATCGTTCCATGCGTCAACTCGGCAGCGGCATGATCACGGACGAAGGTTTAAAGATCGAGTGGCTCAACCACCTACCCACACAGATGCGCGTCGTGTTGTCGATAAACACAGAATCGTCACTCGACACACTCGCCGCGATGGCTGACAAGATGGCAGAATATTCAGAACCCTCATCATCGACGGTCGCCGCAGTGACCACGTCACAAGAGCCTGTGATGTCCGCACAATTAGATGTCTTGTCGAAGCAAATGGAGAAACTATGTCTAGAAGTCGCCGAGTTACGTGGTCGCACAGCTCATCGTTACAGACGCCCGTTTCGCTCCCGGTCGCGTTCACAGTCACGGTCGCGGCAGGGAAATAAGTCTTCAACCAGACCCGGCGATCCAACGTGGGAGTGCAGATACCATTATCGCTACGGTGATAAGGCAAAGCGCTGCGAATCACCGTGTTGTAGACGTAACAAGAATCAGCCATCGTTAAACTAGCACCGACATCGACGGTGGCGGACGTCGGTGTCCCGTGTACTACCAACCGCCTTTGTGTCTACGACCGTGATACCAGAGAGCGATTTCTTGTGGACACAGGCGCCGATATTTCGGTGTTAGCCGCCACAAGCAAAAGGAAAATGAAGACCGCCAGCGCGTACAGATTATATGCGGCAAACAATACGCCCATAAATACCTACGGTGAAAAGACGCTCAGACTGAATCTTGGACTTCGTCGTAGTTTTCTGTGGCAGTTCATCGTGGCAGATGTAAAAACTTCAATCCTGGGAGCCGACTTTCTACGTCACTTCAAATTACTGGTAGATCTCCACAGGAAGAAACTCATAGATAATGTGACGGACTTATCGATCGATGCGCTTGAAATAACGACCTGTGAAGAAACAGTACACGTCATTAGCTCCGAACAAACATACTACGAAATATTGAAGCAATATCCAGAGGTTCTGCGGCCTATGTCCCTGAAAGAACCAGCAAAGCACGACGTCGTTCACCACATAGAAACAACAAGCCCCCCGCTCTTCACCCGACCCCGCCCGCTGCCACCCGAAAAATACAAGGCTGCCAAAGAAGAGTTCGATCACATGCTGGAGATGGGCATCTGCAGACCTTCGAAGAGCCCATGGGCGAGCCCACTACATGTAGTGAAAAAGAAGGACGGAGGACTACGGGTTTGCGGTGACTATCGTAGGCTAAACGCAGTCACTCAACCCGACCGATACCCGATACCCCGCATACAGGACTTCAGCTACCAGCTGCGAAACATGAAGATATTTTCAAAGCTAGATCTCAAAATGGCATACTACTGGATACCAATAAATGAAGACGACGCTCAGAAAACAGCTATTACCACACCATTTGGGCTGTTTGAATTTAAATGCATGACCTTCGGATTACGGAACGCCAGCCAAACGTTCCAAAGATTTATGCACCAAGTTCTACGGAGTATAGATAACTGCTTCTGTTACATCGACGACATCCTACTGTACTCGCAGAGCGAGGAAGAACATAAGCAACTCTTACGTCGAGTGCTAGAACGTCTCAAGGAGTACGGCGTTATGTTGAAAGTAGAAAAGTGTGAGTTTGGCAAGGAAAAGATACATTTTCTTGGCTACGAGGTGTCAACAAACGGGATCAAACCCACAGAAGAGCGAACAGACGTAATATCTAAGTACCCGAAACCGAGCACTGTCGCCGAGTTACGACGCTTCCTAGGCATGCTCAATTTTTATCGTAGCTGCTTACCCCGTCAAGCCGACTTACAATCAGAACTCAACAAATTTCTACACAATCGGAAGCGCAACGACAAAACACCCATCGAGTGGAACCCGGCAGCAGAGTTAGCTTTTGAAAAGTGCCGTCAAAGCATTTTAGAAGCTACTGAACTAACGCACCCAGTACCCAGTTGTGCCCTCGCCATCATGACAGACGCCTCAGACTACAGCCTCGGCGCAGTACTACAACAGAGGATCGATAACGCGTGGAGACCTCTCGCTTATTTTTCCAAAGCGATGAGTATGACGCAGCAACGCTACAGTGTGTACGATCGCGAGCTACTGGCGATTTATACAGCTGTGAAGCATTTTCGAACGCTTATCGAAGGAGGCAACGTTACAGTGTATACAGACCACAAGCCACTTACGCACGCACTGACACGCCCGGCAAGTAGCAGTGACACACCTCGTCGAGAACGACAGTTGAATTTTATCAGTCAGTTCTGCATCGACATTAAGTACGTGCAAGGGGAAAACAATACAGTAGCCGATGCCTTGTCACGCATAGAAGACATCCAATGCCCCACCACCATCGACTACGATAAGCTAGCGAGCGAACAAGCAAGCGATCCCGTGTTAAAGCAACTGAGGAGCCAAGCTAATCTGAAGTTTACTGACGTCACAATGCCTGGTATAAGCCGACCAATCACGTGCGAAACCTCGACTGGGACGCCTCGACCATATCTACCGAATACATATCGCTTTGTAGCATTCAAAGCACAACATGATTTGTGTCATCCCGGTATCAGAACGACCCGGAAGCAGGCAACATCAAAATTCTTCTGGCCGAACATGAATAAAGATGTCAGCAATTGGACCAGAGCATGCATCGATTGCCAGCGAGCCAAAGTACATCGCCACGTCGTAACTCCACTGAGCGAGTTCCCATCATCTGAACGCTTTGAACATATACATATGGACATCGTCGGCCCGCTTCGAATATCAAACGATTGCCGTTACTGCGTTACCATCATCGATCGCTGCACCAAGTGGCCCGAAGCTATTCCGTTGCCCGACATAACCGCTGAAAAGGTCGCAAAAGCCCTATACGAGAACTGGATCGCAAGATTTGGATGTCCACTACGAATATCAACGGATCAGGGTCGGCAATTTGAGTCCCAGCTCTTCCGATCGCTGATGCAGAAATTTGGCATAACACGAATACGCACTATATCATCATCAGTCAAATGGCCAGATCGAAAGATGGCACCGGACGCTGAAGGCAGCATTAATGGCACGTGGTTCGACCAATCAGTGGACTGAAGAGCTACCCACTGTGCTATTGGGACTACGCACAGCATTACGCAACAATAATCTCAGTCCGGCAATTATGGCTTACGGAACAACACTTCGCCTGCCATCAGACTTAATCGTAAAGACAACAAAAACAGACATCAATGAAAGCGACTACGTACGTCGCCTCATGGAAACAATGGCGTCAATTAAAAGTGCACCGCGCTCGAACAGCGGTCAAACTGAGCCATTCATACACAAGGACCTCGCGACGTGCACACATGTTTTCGTGCGCAACGATACAGTACGGTCGCTGCTAACGCGGACGTACGATGGACCCTACGAAGTTATCAAGCGCTACGACAAGTACTACAGAGTCAAGTTACCGCTACGCACATCTGTGGTATCTTTAGATAGACTTAAACCGGCCTACATGTACAACGAGCTCATTGAAGATATAGATCACCACCAGGACATTAGACCTGCTCCTCAGCCCTACACCACCAGATCCGGCAGAGTCGTGAAGCCTGTGGTACGCTTCACTTAGAGGGGAGTGATGTGGGACTCGCGTATCCATGTGGATACGCGAATGTTTTAATGTGTAAGTATGTACTTACACATTAAAACATTCGCCGCACGAACAGACGACATGCCAGCCTCGGAAGCAAATACGTACTGACGGGATGCGCCAGCGCCGGCAATATTTATGGTGTGCGTACAGACGGCGCTATACGTCGCGCACGCGCGAGAGTGAGATGGGTGCCCGCTCTGCGTGGATCTTTATGTTTTAAGTTTTGTGAACTCAACGTCTCCTATTGGTCAGTTAAATATTTTAATATAGTGAGCCTAGCACAAATTGTATGTTCCAGAATAGAATATAAGGAAGTGTATTTTACGAATAAAATGAGAAAATTATTCCCTGCAACATACGAGTTTAATTTGCTAATCCCGGAGACCCCAACAGGTGTGTAAACGACAGATTACCTCTATTTACGCACACGATTGACTACTGTGGCAAACACAGTTTGGTTTTATTTATTATTTGCCAGGTAGCCTTCGATTTGTTTTCAGCGGTGTTTAGAAAATGATTATTTTGTGCTCTTTGTGTTAGCTTGATAATTTTTATATAAAGTTTTGTATAGTAAATATCCACAGAGTCTCGTGTTTGTTTAAGGGTTTAACCCTTAAACAAACACGAGACTGCCGAGACTGCAGTCCCTGTGGATATTTAGGAAAAAACGAGGTTTGTTTCTAGGTAATTAGGGGCCGCTGATTTCATTTTTGATGGAAAAAGAACAAAAAAGGGGAGGGAAAGGGGGTTTTTTGGGTGGTAAATATCTTACCATTATCCATTATCGACTTGTAAAAACTGAAGACTGTCTCGTCGTCCTCCATGCACGCTCTGCAGAGCGGACTGTCTGTGACTCCTATGACAAAGAGGTGTTTATTAAATGGCCCATGGCCAGTTATAGCTGCTGTAATCACACGCAGCTGTTGTTTAGTTAGTCGAAGAACCTTTTTCGTGAGGCGGCCAGCGATTGAAGGAAGTGCCTCCTTAGCCTGTCTGCACTCGCCTTGGTCCGACCATAGTTTCTGATGCTGATCTCTAGTTCGTTTCCTTACCAGAGTGCGTAGGTAACCGAAGGGGAGTGGCATGATGGGTTCGGGCCCCACTGGTGCCAGGCTCGATCCTCTTCTGGCAAGTTCATCTGCAGCATCGTTCCCCAGCGAACCGCTGTGTCCTTTGATCCATTGAATGGTTATTTTGTTGAGGTCACCCACCTGGTTAAGGCGCTGGTGGCACTCGTATATAAGTCCAGAGTCCACAATGTGACTGTTCAGCGCTTGCAGAACAGCCATGCTGTCTGAGAGTATGCGTATCGAGTGGTCCTTAACATCCCTAGCCAGAATAGCCGAAGCGGCAAGAGAAATACCCATGCATTCGGCCTGGAACACTGTGTTAAGGACTCCTAATGGTGTAGCTATGTGGATGTTGAGGTCCTCCGAGAAGACTCCAGCACCTGTACCACTACCTGTTTTGGATCCATCCGTGAAGATGCGCAGCTCTGTTGGGCGCAAGCCCTCACATCGGCGATCCTCGTGAAGTTGGATTCTGTATTTTTTATCAAAGATAAATTGTTTCGGTACCCGGTCATTTATGGCTTTCGCAATGGGAAATTCCTTGTAGAGTCCCTCAAGCAGTGCGGTGTGTTGTGTATCTCTCTTACCCCAGAGATTTGCTGCATTTAGGCGTACTGCCGCCATCGACGCTTCTTGCTGTATAAACAGGTGCAGCGGTGGTAGTCCCAGCAAGGCTTCCATTGCAGCAGTCGGAGTAGTCCTCATGCAGCCTGTGGTCGCCGTGCAGGCCAGTCTTTGCATGCGTTGTAGTTTGTTGGAGGCTTTAACCAGCTGGGTGCGGGGCCACCAGACCACGGCCGCGTAGGCTATCATGGGGCGTATCACAGCTGTGTACAGCTATAGTATTATTTTGGGGGATAGGCCCCACTTCTTACCTATCATTCTCCTGCACTGCCAGAAGGTGATGCAGGCCCTGTTTAGCTTATTGTCTAAATGACTGCTCCAGTCTGCCTGTCTAATATGGCCCCCAGGTACTTGACTTCGCTGGCTAACTGAAGCTCTGTTTCGAACAGTTTGGGCAGGCGGAAAGGGCCCATAGCTCGTTTGTGGGTAAACATGACTAGTTCGGTTTTAGTGGGGTTCACCGATAGATCGAATTCCCTGCACCAATTTTCTACAATACGTAGTGCTTGCTGAGTAAGGTTGCAGATCGTTCCCGTCACCTTCCCCGAGACCAGGATTGCGAGGTCGTCTGCATATCCTATTGTGTAATACCGAGCGTCGTTGAGTTTGGTGATGAGGTCATTAATCACCAGATTCCATAGAAGAGGGGACAGCACCCCTCCCTGGGGGCAGCCTCTGGCTATCATGGCCAGCTGCTGCTCGTCCTCAAGGCGAACCACTCGCTTGCTTAGCATATTCGTAATCCAGTCCGTTAGTACCTGTTCCACTCCATGTCTGGAGAGGGCACTGTTGATACTGGAGAAGTTGGTTTTGTCGAAGGCACCTTCGATGTCTATAAAAGTGCCCAGGCAGGTGCCTTTTTGATGAATCGCTTCCTCTATCTGGCTGACCACCAGATGAAGAGCAGATTCAGTCGACTTACCTGAGCTGTATGCGTGCTGATTACTATGTAGCGGTATTGTTATCAGAGCGCCGTCCCTCAGTTCCCTATCACAAAGCCTTTCCAGAGTCTTTAGTAAGAAGGAGGTCAGGCTTATTGATCGGTGGGATTTGGCGTCTGTATAGTCACCCTTACCTGGCTTTGGGATGAATATGACTTTCACTTCCCTCCATCCTTTGGGAACATATCTAAAGGCCAGGCACGCTCTCATTAAGGGCACCAATCTTGTTGCAACAGCAGCTCCCCCCCACTGTAATAAGGCAGGGTAACACACCGTCTGGACCAGCTGCCTTAAAAGGATGGAAGCTCCGGATGGCCCATTGGATTTTTTCCAACGTGATCACCCTGTGTGTGTAGCGCCAATCATTGTCTGATGGTGTTTGAGTTTCATCATGCCAGTCAATTACCTGCGCGAAGACGCAACCTGGGAAGTGAGCTTCAATTAGGACGCGTCTTGTTTCTTCAGGTGACGTCATGAATGTGTTATCCGGTTTGCGAAGGGTGGTGGGCCCAGGTGCATACTGTTGCGCCAGCACCTTCCTTACCCGGTTTGCTTGCTGACAGGATTCAATGCTGCCACAGAACTTGCGCCATCCCGAGGTGCTCCTGAATCTGATGCATTTTTTGTAGCTGGATTTGGCCGCATAGTATTTATCCCAGTCCTCATCCGCACATGTGTTCATAGCTCTATTCAGAGCAGTTCTTACCTTGCTACGCTTGCGTTTCAGATCCGCGCCCCACCAGGGTTGTTTACCCGGTGTATTCCGCGGCGTGGTCTCTGGGCATGCAGTCTGATAGCTGTCTATGATTGATTTAGTAAGATGGCTTACTTGTACTTCAATCTGTGTCGTGTCCGTCCATGTCGACGGGTTGTTTATTCTCGCAAGCTTGCAGTCAAGGTTGCGTGTGTAGGTGGCTCGATCCGTGTTACGCGGGTGGCGCCGTGGCGTTGTAGGTGGCACACAGACCTGGATGTCGAAGCGGATCCATCTATGGTCGGGTCAGATAATAGGTCAGAAATAGTTACCATTATCCAATACGATTTGAATTCCTATACTAGTTATTTTCCCTGGATTTGCTTGTGTAATTTAGGTAATACACTCATCGCTTATTTCAGATCACGGAAATAAGCGAAATAAGCAAAGCTAAGCTAATTTAAAAATATGCATCATTCACAACCCAATTTTTTTTAATATTTTTTTTTATTAGTAAATACAATATTTACAGTTAGGTACGAATGCACAATGGTAAATAATTAACGACTATTACCCATAACTTCACACGATCAAAAAACATGCATACATAACCGGATTTTTCAACCTAATGGATGAAAAACTACAAGAATTTAACATAGTTTATGAATCTGAACGCAAAAAACAGTTACCAGATTTTTTGTTGAACAAAACTAAAAAAAAATTACGAACGTCAAAACAAATTAAAATTTTTTTCACCGAACTGCCGACTGGCTCTTTTTGACATTGACGTATATGGACGGGTAACGTTTATGAGTAAGATCTTGCCAGTAGTTGAATTTAAAAAAAGACAACGTTTACTACTTACTATCAAATTCGAGTGTTGCCGGTGCACGAAAAATACTTTTATAAACAAAAAACTCAAGTGGTAAGCATTATACCTTTATTTTAATAAGGGTAGAACTTTTTTATTCAGTGAGTCCGAATTTAACCTATATGCCCAAAGCAACTGTCTTAGCTTTTTGCTACATATTTTTATTCCTCGAGATATCCATTTCGTTTCTTTATTGGTTTTGATGGTTATCATTTTTTCCGGAAAACATAATCTATAAAAAAGAGAAAAATCATCCATGAAATTATCAAAAGCTTTATTTGCGTCTTGTGCATCAAAAACTTGAACAAAAGACAAACAACTAAGATCTGTTTTAAAAGTTATTAAATTATTTTTAGTTTGCCAATACTGTAGTTTACATGTTTTTTAATAGGTATTTTAATTATTTGAGATGTATGATCTGAAAGTACCAGGTCTACAACTTCAGCCTCGCAGTCTTTCCTATAGTTGTGTGTAAAATTAAATTAAAGCATGATTATGTGCTACTACATACATACTCGTATATACTACACATTTATATATATTCCGGGCTATAAACGGTTTTAGAACATGATAACAACGAAGGTTTAGAGAAAAGAAACCAAGTTTCCATTTTTGTATTCAGTGTTATTTTAATTATCAAAAAGACAGTGCCAAAATAAATAACTCCGTGACACAAGAAACTTTAGTTTCCGCTTAACTGTGATTCACCGCAAACATTACACAATCTCATTAATATCTTCATGCATGACGGTAAGGCTTCAAACTGTTTCGATTTCGGAGACTTTTCACAGACGAACATAAGATTTACTCCTTCTATACTGATATCGTCCAACTTCCCGTTCCAAAGATAAGCCCCTCGATTCTGGATGCCCTGATAATTGTCAGGCTGTCCGGGACTCCACTTGTTGAACACATGTTCTAGTCTCTCACCTGAAAGAGACAAACATATGATTAATTTGGTTCTTTACTGTAAGAAACAAACATATAACACTTAAGTTCTGTACTGAAAGGGAGAAGCGATAAAACCGCGGAGCAAAATGAGCGTGACAAATTAAAAGGCACTGGCACCGCTTACCGTGAATGGTAGTCCAGATGTGGTCCTTGCCCCAAGCTACTAGACCGATGTGAAATCTTTCCCACTGATCGGACGTCTCGGTACGAGCAGGGAACATGCCCTTGACGATGCCAGCCTCCTCTTCGTTATTTAAGATGACCAGGTGACCTCCCTCGGATGCACATATCCTGTACGCACGGGTCCACGTCTGTTTCTCGAGATGGACCTTATAACAGCTGCCAGTTTGCTGATTGAGGTGATATTCTGCAAAGTTTTATAAGAATATTATGTTTGTAGTATTCATCAAAGAAGGTATATTATTTAATTCTTCAAAAAAATGGTAAGTAACTTTAATATTAGTCAACATTATCCTAACTAATATTATAAATGCGAAAGTGAGTTAATTTGTTTGTTACGCTTTGACGATAAAACGGCTGAACGGATTTGAATGAAATTTGGTACACGACTTGTAGACCATGACTTGGATTAGGACATAGGATACCTTTTATTCCGGTAGTACGTTCCCTTGGGATGCACACGTGCGAAGCCGCTGGCAAAAACTATAGTTTAATATAACATTCCCTTTATACTGACGATACCTGTCTTTTTAGGGTTCCCTAGTCAACAAGGAACCCTTACATAGTTTCGCCATGTCTGTCCGTCTGTCCGTGGCTTAGCTCAGAAACTGTTAGTACTAGAACGCTGTAATTTGGCATGGGTACCTATACATATTAATTACGCCGATTAAGTGGTAAAATAAAGAAGAACATTTTTTTAGGGTACCTTACCTACACGTAAAGTGAGGATGATATTTTTTTCTCGTCTATCCCATGGTAACTTATTATCTAATGACGTCCCACACGGGTGTTATTAGATAATAAGTTACCTAAAGAGGCAAACAATGCGAACTCGTTTGGTATTTTTTAAGTAAATTAATAAGTCACATTCTAAATGACCAAACATTGCTACCATAAAAATAGACTTGCCCTACTCTATACGTTTGATGTTTCTATTTATTTTGATTTGTGTTTGATTTTACTTTATTTATGTGATTTAATTTTATTTAAGTGATTTAATTTTATTTAAATGATTTTATTTGTCATTTTTTATTTATTTTATATTAATTCTATAAATTTTTGTTTGGCAATGGGTGTTCTTTACCTGAAATGATTGAACTTATTATTATTTATTGGGGCATCGGGATCGCATTCCTCGTCTACTTGGTCACATCGAAAAAAATAAGTACCTAGAATTCTGTTTTCAATATTGTTGTATACAGCTTGTAGTGTAACTTGCGGCTATATAATTCAATTACCATCATCAAAGGTGCCGCATTCGTTCATCGTGCGATTGTTGAGTTTCCTGTAGCATATGAAAGGCAGTGGGTCCTTGCATGACGAGTAATACGCGCATCCATCGACGGTCATAGTGAGGCAGTCTCCAGTATCGGCTCCGTCACCACGTAAACCCAATCTTATTTCCATGTCAGACAGAGACACTCCTGTAATATACACGCCAAAAATATCAAAACAATTAAAACTAGTTGCAGCTTTGATGTGTGTGCTCACCTACCGAACTATATTGACAAGTGGAGATGTTGAAAAAAAAAAAAAACTTTTTCTACACAAACTGCAACAATATTTGAACGTACGCTTTATCTATAAATTATACTGAAGGTGAAACGTATGATTTTTATTATAGAGTCGTTAAAGATAACATTAATCATATTGATTGACAAAACTTTTACTGACCTTCTACAGATACATAGTCCCCTTTAGAGTACAAATCATGGGTTCCCAGGAAAATTCGACCATTCACACCAAACTGTGCCATCTGTGTGTGAAGAGCTTTAGCTAGCTCTTTGTTTAGCGGTGACGCCAACACCGCGCCTGTAACATGACACATTGAGATCTGTACATTGCACATGAGCGAGCGAAGCGAGCGGCGCCACACATCCGAGCCAAGTTACGTCCGAGCCACGGCCAGGACAAACGCGAATTGTGCGATACACGTCAAGAATATTTAATAAACATATGAGGTTGGTGTTTCCTACCCGACTACTCTGAAAATAAAAACCGAAACAAACATAGAGGTCGCAGTCACTTTTAAGTCCAAACACAATTTTAGTCAGATCATGTAAGGACAGATCATGTAGTGTCTGAAATGGTGTTCTGAGGAAAGAACCTAACAGACTTGGATCTGCCCAGTGAGTGCACACATTTGTCAGTAATCGTGTAAGTAGCTCAACTCAGAACTTATGGAGCTAAACGACTCAATGAATAATACTAATGAAAAGACATTTGGGTAGCGTGCATAAGGTACGTACTTAAACAGCCAGACAATCATTAAAATTAACTCAATAAAATAGTATGATCCATACACGCCTCACATTTACAATTCTTACTGTATATCTTTCTTGGGAACTGTCTTCGTAATGGTTCAAATTCCTATTCAGCACCCTAATTGCGAAAAACACTTTGTCACAGAGTTTTGAAGGATATTTCTAAACCATTGCTTCATATGTTTAAAAAATTCGTTGCTCTGCAACGTAAATAACGCAATGACCGTGGCTGAACTGTCAAAATGAAAGACATTGCGATAGATTTCGATGTTATGTGTGTATCGCAATTATCCTACAAGCCGAGTTGGCACGGGACAAGTTTTAAGGATTGATTTTTATAACCTTGTTGCCTTGAATTGACGAAACATGAGAGTTACCTTCATCATGACATTTCACTAAGGCTTCTTCCCAAATGTCGGGCGTCGTGTGCACTTTGAGCCAGCCACCTGCTTCAAAGTTGAACAAGTAATCAGGCTTGCATCGGACAATGTCTGGAAAAGAAAGAGAGAATATTATATTCTGTACACGTGAATTCACTTGAAACCGATAAGTATAAGCATAAGCAGCCTGTAACGATCCCAATGCTGGTACACAGGTCTCCTCTGTGAGAGGGAGTGGGCCGTAATCCACCACGCGGACCCAGCGCGGGTTGGTGAATGTCAAATGTTTTCAAATTTTACGGTTCTAGGACATGCCGGTTTCCTCACGATGTTTTCCTTTACCATTTTGAGAGCAGTGGTGATGAAATAAATAACACAAACTGCAGCGCCTGCTTGGGTTCGAAGTTCGAACCCCCGTAGGCCAGAGCCGACACCACTGGGCCACGATTGCTCATGAATACGTATAAGAACCGAGAAGTATACGATTATTTTATTTGGAAAAACCTTGTTATATTAATATCTTTAAGTTGCTAAGTACAGTCAGGGAAATTAATTGGGAAGCAAATTGACACACTACGTCGATTTGCCGTGCTATAACCATATCATACAACTGTCAGAGAATGTGTGTGAATGAAGGTAATCTCTGAAGCTCTAGAGATCTTCAGAGATTACCTGAGAAATCGTAGGCAGCGAGTTAAGATTGAATCGTGCTACAGTGACGAAGAATTTGTGTCATATGGCGTCCCACAGGGAAGCATATTAGGCCCCACACTTTTTCAAATTTATATAGATGACCTTTGTAGAATGTCGCTACCCGCATGTAAAATCTACGCATATGCTGATGACACCGCGATTCTTGTTCACGGCCCTACATGGGAGGATGTTAAAATAAAGGCAGAATCTGCGCTGTCCTCAATAATGACCTGGCTTGATCTGAACTTGCTGACACTAAATCTTAAGAAAACCTTCTGTATACCGTTTGCAATCCGTAGTAACTCCAAACCCACATCAGATTATAATATAACGGCTCACTCGTGTCAGAATCTGCAGACGTCATGTACATGCCCTACAATTGTTAAAACCATTAGTGTCAAATACCTGGGTGTGCATATGGACGATAGCTTGAGATAGGACAAACAAATCGATACACTAACAACTCGAACACTTCGTCTTATTCATATATTTAAATCTCTCCGGGAATCTGCCACTATCGATATTCTCAAAATGGTGTACTACAGCTTATGCCAATTGATTATTGGATATTGTATAACTGCATGGGGTGGAGCAGCCAAAACATACTTGCTGAGAGCAGAAAGGGCTCAAAGGGCGGTGCTTAAAGTGATGACAAGGATGCACTACAGACACCCTACGGCACAGTTATACGCTGACTGTAAAGTTCTAACGGTTCGGCAGCTCTATGTTCTCAAATCTATTCTTAGAGCACATGGCGGCTTGCCTCCGTCTGATCCAAGCAAAAGAACATATGTGCCTTCAGGCGTTCAACACAAAACCTCATTTGCAAGACACCAGTATTATGTTCTAAGCACTCACATTTACAAAAAAATACAGAAAGAACTGGACATAATAAATCTTAATAAGTTTATAGTTAAATCTAAAACTACGGCCTGGCTTTTACAGCAGGATTATAGTAAAACAGAATCGATACTGACTTACGTCGCTTGACATAATTATTGCTAGATACAAAAATTTACAACACATATGTGTACATTTACACAATTAATTCACACGATCACACACCCTCTCGCTCGCACACACATACATCCTCACACACAAGCACACACACGAACACGCGCACACACACACACGCGCGCGCACACACACACTCTGACACACACCACACGCTGACACACGCCACTGAAATTTTAAGCATAAAAATAAGTAAACATTCTTTTTTTTTTTCTCCTTCTCTCACAAATGCATGTAATCTTAGTATACACATCACATACACACATCACATGATGTTCAATTCACTATATGTAATGGTAGATTGACACCCCTTCACTTTTAAGGTACAACAAAATTTTACTTACGCTTTGCCGAACACTGTCTCTCAAGGTACAGGTCTCCTAGTTTGAGAGGCAGGGTTTAATTTTTTGTCTAATACATTTAATACTTTTGTAACCCTACACGTATGTATAAACAGCCATTCATGATTATTGTATGTGTCTACCACTGTTGTTGAATCTGTGTCTATGTATTACTTTTGCTAAATAAACAATTATTATTATTATTATTAATGACAGTCGGATGTAATTTCAATACACAGACAATTTAAGCTGGTCGATAATTTGCTTAACAATCCATTTTACTGACTACACTGACAATGAAATTCTTTTTAAAGTACATGATAAGAATATCAAATCTTTATTAATTACAGTAAACCTTTTTCTTAAAAAGGCTATATGTTTTAATTTAAATATAATAAAGTACTCACCAGATACCATTAACAAGCAGGGTATGCAAACAAAATATATGTTATTCAACATTGTTGCGTGGGCGCCACTGTAGGTAATGTCTGAACTGAAGATAACATGCGGTTATTTATATACTGTGTGTATCGTGAATCATCAATAGAGATGAGCGTCGGGTAAATACCATAAGGGCAAATATCCAGGTAATTCCCCATTTGGGTAAATACGTATTTCAAATCAAATAAAAAAAAAATATTGGAACAAAAAACTTAGAGTTCGTTAACCGCTACATTAGTTTTAAAAAAAAACCAGCCAAGTGCGAGTCAGACTCGCACACGAAGGGTTCCGTACCACCGTGCATTATTTAGCAAATAAATGAAAATACTAAACGAAGAATATTATTATTTTTCATCTTAATGAAAATCGCAAAGATAAATTTGTAATTTCATAATGATACTATGAATTACAAAGTTATTTTTGAAGTTGGAGAAATCACCCATGTTCAAATAAATACCTTATGAATCGGCGTTTTTAGTATTTCTTGATTATATACAGTATATTTTATGGTACATGACATACAGAAGTTTCAATAAAATTTCTAACATGTTTGGTTGTTGGGATAGAGCTCGTACAAAAATGGTCTAAATCTGACAAATTTTCATCATTTTTGAAGATAAAAAAAAAATACTCTACTCGATGAGTTCTAGACAATGACATCCTCAAAAAAAAAAAAAAACACCTAACCCTGGCCATGTCAGGCTTAGGAGTTTTTTTTTTAAATCGAAAGACCTTTTTATTGTATGGAGACCCCCTTTATTTTTTAATTTTATTTAATTTTTACTATTTGTTGTTATAGCGGCAATAGAAATGCATAATCTGTGAAAATTACAACTATTTAACTATCACGGTTCATGAGATATAGCCTGGTAACAGACGGACGGACGGACAGCGAAGTCTTAGTAATAGGGTTCCGTTTTTACCCTTTGGGTACGGAACCCTTAAAACTGTGTTGAAGCCAGTAGCGCCCAGGTATATCAACTATTTAAGTTAAATATTATTAATTATAATTCCTATTAATTACCGAGCGAGTCTCTGCTTCAAGTCTGGCAAAATTTCCTTTCGTGTGTCAGTTTGATGGTACCTCTACAGATCGTATTTTACAACCGGTCTGTACGAAACTTGATATACAGGTTTTAGACTTTATAGTTTTTTATTGCCACCGGTGATTTTTAATTGGAGCGGAACTTCCTCCAGAAAGGGGCAAAAAGGGGGTTAATATATATCTCCGCCTTATGACATCCGATTTCGATAACTCTTTTTTTATTTGAAAGATACTTTAAGTTGGTCTCATAAAAACTTGTAAAGATCTGATGAGGACCTTCGGCGTGATCAGCAGGATAGCTCCTCAAAGTGAAGTAAATTGCTCTTTTACATTTCTACCAGTAGAATCGGCACTTTAACTACTAGGTAGGGATTGATGATTCTCATCACAAAACTAGAGAATTCTGAAAATAATTTTCTGATCGCGTTGTCGTTGTCGCTCGCCAAATGGCTAGGTCCCGTCGAACGCTTTGTGTGACTGAGTTTTGTTTGGTGGTTTTTACAAAGCAATAAAATTTTATCTCCGAAATTTGCTGGTAGGACAAGGCATAATGTGGAGTAGAATAATTTTATTTCACGGCGATCTGAAATATAATTATTAACAGAGTAGTATTTCCTAATACACACCGTCTAACATCGCGTTTTTTTAGAGATAATATATTGCAGATATTTGTTTAAATATAATTATCCCCCGATGGCAACATATGAAATGTCACTTTTCTTTTCGCGCGCATTCTGACATCGCAAGAAAAATTCTCTCTCGTCAAAATATTAATTTAAAATAAGTCTAAGATACTCTTTGCTAACGTACTACTACTAAATAACTATGCTATGTGATAGAAAGTGTATAAAGTGCATCGTTACGGGAAATCTGAGACGTACTAAGTCCATCGTTACTTCGTTAGTGGAAATCTGAGACGGCCGCGGCGCTCATCAATGACACGAAGCACTCTCAGTCCTGACCAACATTGGAAGTACTTAGATTCTGAGGCCTCCCACAACCTTAATGCGTGAGAGTGCCTGGCTTTAACTGACCACCTTGTACGTGATACTGACAGTGTTTAATATATAATATGAGCACTATGGTGGACAGTAACACTGCTTATTGCATGTGTGCTGCAAACTTGTTAAAGTATTATCTCTCCAGTCGACACGAGATGACCTCAGAAACGTTACCTCCACGTTACTAGCTGGATGAGAAGCGGCCAGAGAGGCACGTGATGCCCCTATTGGTGTAGCTGTACATAGCTAGCTGGTATGCCCTTGCCACCATTACCCCTCCAGTCGACACGAGATGTCCTCAGCAACGTTAATTCCACGTTACTAGCTGGATCAGAAACTACCAACGAGGCACGTGATGCACTTAGCGATGTTACTCTACATAGCTAATGCTGGCATGTACTCGTTGTAAGAGGTAAGTCCCATTTCTATGATCTTGGCTAAGATATTGTAAAAATTTGGTTCTATATGCTTTAATCCACGAGCATGAAGGCTGCGAGACAGCCTTACTTAACCCTGCACATCGTCTGTGTGTTATAAATAAACTTGCAAAAGCATTATACTCCCTATAGGGAGGGATTCTACCCCGTCAACTGGATTGTTATCAGCGAGTACGGGATACTCTTAACAACATTGATTCTACGTTGCCAGCTGGTACATATTCGATATGGTGGGCACATGCTTAGCACGAGATGCTCATAGCATTTAAACCAGAACCATGCGTGATCTAGCTTCACATCATGGATGATAATATTATCAAAGCACACTTTGTCTTGACTGATTACTTCTTATCAGCTAATGTTACACATGCCCGTTACGGATATAAACACCAGCTGCAGCCCATTAAAATGCCATTATATTTATATTCATGGCTATACCGCTGAGTTGCTATCTTTAACAAACAAATATACCTAATTAAAAGAAATCACCGTGTACAAGATACTCAGTGACTTACCTAAGCATTTAATTAGGTGACCTAATTATCCTGATACAAATTGATAAATGATATCTATTTTGTACATTAAAACAATAATGCAAAATTGTGTAATTTTACTGTATAGTAAAGAAAACTTACCAGTCCTATTGAAAAACGTAAAACTAGTACGACATGAGCTGATCTGTCATAGTAAATAAAAAAAAAAACATCCAACATGTCATAGAAAATAAAAAATTAAAACAACTAAACTACAATAACAGGAATCACTAAATACTGAAAACAATGTTAATAGTTGTGGTAAACCTCAAAAACAACCCGGATTATATCTACACTCCAAGACAGCAACTCAAACAAAATAGAAAATTCAGTTTCACTCTGAACCTAAAACTATTACTAAGCCCCTCCTAGGGCAGTGAGAATTCCACCACCTGATTGACAAAAAATGACAAATATTCCCAGTACTAACTCTAGTACTTAATACTGACAATTTGTACACTATTCAATCATTGTTGTCCAACATACCAAAATAGATAGATGTAAGATTTCCCCTATCACGAACTTTCCCATCACCAGATAACCAATAAAGGGTTCATTACATACATTGTCGGATAACTTCCTTATTAGAACCTTGCATACTTTAACTGTATTGACTAAATTACCATTAGTGAATGACACCGAAACAATATGTTCTACCAACCTACCCTGATTACTTATTTGACAAATAACAAGACTGCCATAAATCATAATACCTAAAGATACTACCAATACTACCATAAATGTACTTAAATATTTGGGATTACGATCTAACAACATCTATTTAATCAATGTTTAGATAGCGGTACGTTTCCTGATTTAATGAAACATAGTAAAGTAGTACCAATTTTCAAATCGGGTAGTAAGAGTGATCCCTCTAATTATAGACCTATATCTGTGTTACCAGCATTGAGTAAAATATATGAAAAAATCATGCTGGACCAGATGCTGTCACATTTTAATTCAAATGGGATTTTACATAGTCACCAGTTTGGTTTCACGAAAGGTAGGTCGACAACTGACGCTGGAGTAAAACTCATCAGTCACATTTTGGAATCCTGGGAGAATTCCCGGGATGCAATTGGCATTTTCTGTGACCTCTCAAAAGCGTTTGACTGCGTTGACCATACTACACTGATCTGTAAATTACACCACTACGAAATTCGTGGACAAGCTGCTGACCTTGTTCTTTCTTATCTATCAAACAGGCAACAAAAAGTAAACGTTAATGGGGCGACGTCCTCGGGGTCTCTAGTTAAAATGGGCGTGCCTCAAGGTTCAATTCTTGGCCCTTTTTTATTTCTAGTCTATATAGACCATTATATCAAAATCAAAATAAAAATAATCATCAAAAAAATAATAAAAAAAAAAAAATAATAATAATCATTTATATAAATGACCTTCCTTATATGATGGCTAACTTATCGGATATAATTCTATTTGCTGAAGATACTTCTCTAATTTTTAAAATAGATAGAAAAGATACAGATGTTTTACATGTCAACGATAGTCTAGCTGTTCTTTCGAAATGGTTCGCAGCTAATAATCTTTTACTGAATGCGAACAAAACTAAATGTATTAGATTCTCATTACCAAATGTACCTCAAGTTGGTCTAAATCTAAAACTTGATGGCAAACAACTAGATGCAATAACGGAAACTATATTTTTGGGAATTACTTTAGATTCAAAATTGCAATGGGGCGCCCACATTAGAACTCTTTCAGGTAGATTAAGTTCAGCTGCATATGCAGTAAGAAAAATAAGGCAGTTGACTGATATAGCCACAGCTAGGTTAGTATACTTTGCTTATTTCCACAGTATTATGTCTTATGCCATTCTGCTGTGGGGATCGGCAGCTGACGTAGATTCAATTTTCATCTTACAAAAGAGAGCAATCCGCGCTATCTATAAAATGGGTCCTCGCGAATCCCTTCGAAACAAATTCAAAGAAATAGATATACTGACTCTGCCTTCTCTTTATATCTTAGAAAGTATTTTGTATGTTCGCAAAAACTTAGGACTTTTCAAAATAAGAAGCGATTTCCATAATATAAATACACGTAGTAGACATGAAATTTTGATACCCAAATTTAGATTAACTAAAACAAGCAAGTCATTTCTTATAAACAGTATCCGCTTTTATAACAAGTTGCCTAAGTCGGTTACAGAACTTAGCGATGGGAAGTTCAAAACCCACATTAAACGCGTTCTTATCAAGAATGCATATTATAAAATTAAAGACTACGTTGAAGACAAGGAAGTTTGGCAATAATTCCTTCTGCACATGTGGCTTCCCTGGTAGCTCATTAACGGCAAATTGTATAAGTCTATTAACTGCTCCCAAATTACCATGTTTATATATATATATATTTTTACATTTTTATTTTTACATTCTTCCTTGACATTTAAATCACGCTATTATTTGACATTATAATATACCTACAATTTAACTTTAAATCTTTATTAGTGGCTTTTGTGATCATGATAATTATTCAGAATTGTAATATCAATCACGTCATTTCGTTTATAATACTTTTTTATTTTTAATAATTTATTTATTTTTATATAGATTATTTTCTATTTTGTGAATGTGAGAACGCTGTAGGCTTAGTGGATTTGCTGACCATAATTATTTTGTTAAGTACCTGGTACCTGTTGAAAGACCTACACTGTCCTCCCATACCTAATAACACTGTTATTTGAAAATATTGTAAAAACCAATTATTTTTAAAAGAGTAACCGTGGAGTTTCTTGCCGGCTCTTCTCCATAGGAAACGACCAATTGGAACCGTGCACCTAGCTTCTGACGTTTCATAAGTGCCCATGTAGGTTTATGTGAAATAAAATATTTTGATTTTTTTTTTTTTTTTGAACACCTGACAAACTTATGTGAGTCGCTAGGTTCCATTGCTAAGTCTTCTTTACATGAACCACATGACTTCAAATACCTATGTAAAAACAAAAGTTAAAGCATTAGCGATCTTAGTCGCATTACATAACATCAGGCCTGTATTTCCCAAAGGGCCGGGCAGAGATGGGTAACCTAACTCAAAGGTTATAAAATCAAATGTCCAATTAAACATTCAACCATTCCAACTACTAGCCTAAATACTTAATAGTAGATTTCAGTGATAATTACATCACTAAAATGAAATTGTCAAAGAAACAAAGAGGGGGGGGGGGGGGCGCATTGTGATGTGAAGATAAAGTATTAATGGATTGTGATTAGAACATGAACAAGGTCAGGTACCATATAATCAATGTAGAGAACATGAATGAATTAACTACAAATTATTGCACAATAAAACTACTTGCTCACCAAGTTCACACTATAGCTAACTATACAACTCCTTACTTAAACTATATAACTCATTCCATAATTTAATCCTGGAGATAGTATGAGGTCACAGAATGAAGTTTCATAATTGTATGCTTCTAAAATGAACCTACTTTTTTCGATTAGCTCTACGCATGTCAAGTATACTTCTGAAACAGACACTTTCACTGTATGTAAATTAATAAAGAAAAATATTTTATTTCAGACACAGGCAAAATGGTAACAAACATTAAGAAGAGTAAGAGACCTGTGTGAGGCCACAAAGCGAAATTAGCCAAATTAACCTATTAAATGGTGCTTGCAAAAAAAAAAAAAGTTTAAAGCTCATTCCGTGCTTGACACACTATTTTCCAAAATAACCTCAATAACCAAACTCGTAAGCTAAAGCTGCATAACCTCCCTACCAGGTCGCTGAATCTGAAAGAAGATGAAATAGTTACACAATTACCCGTGCATAGACCATGTGGGGAGATTGATTAAGGAACATTCTCGCAATGGTGTAGAGGCGTCAAATACATCCCTACCGATTCTGTCAGTCACAATAAACAAAATGAATCCTTTTGCTTAACAATGGTAGCATTTTATATACCAAACGAATAAATAAATAGATAAATAAATCCTAATTTATGTGATAGGTACTTCCATATGGGAGGGCCTTCTATGTAGAGCTATGGGGTTTTTTGCCCCATTATCGGTAAAGATACAAGGGTCTTAATTCTAACCAATGAGCCAACGCCCATACTACGTTGAATACACCGGTTATCGCCAGATCACCGAAGTTAAGCAACATAGGGCGTGATCAGTACTTGGATGGGTGACCGCCTGGGAACCGGTCATAAATACACAATATAATTATAGAGTTTATGAGCTTATTGAAAACTCACGTATGAAGTTCCACACTGCATCTGAAATAAGTGAACGTTTACGTGTACGGAGTTACGGAGACATCTACGACTGATTATTCTCTGTAGAAACCTTCAAAAGTAACAAATACCTTCCTGAGCTGAATACAAATACAGAACAAACCTAAGGAAAACCTACAAAGAAGTTGGCATTAGTCGACATTAGTCGACTCTGTGGACTAATAAAACAAATAATGTTTTAAAGTTACCCTAAAGTTTATAACTAATAAAAGTGAGAGTGATTAATTCTTCCTTTCACAGGACAACACATACAGCACCTCAACTTAGAGCTGGCATCAATCGAGAGAGACACAATGTGGGGTTACTTGCTTTCGATTATGCTCTTTTGCAGATTAACAATAGCTTATTATTCTTTAACCAAGGCTAATGGGGGAAATAAAATTACCTATTCAATAAACCAGAATATTCATAATCAGATAATTTACTAACTAACTGAATATAGCAGACAACTCTAAACATCTACTCTGTTAATAATTATATTTCAGATCGCCGTGAAATAAAATTGGGAATCAAACGAGCTTACCTGTTAAGCGAAGTCTTGATTCTAATTTTATAAACGTTTTTAAGTTTTTAAAATTTGTATGAATGTGTGTTCTAAACACATATTTATACTTATATAATAATAGATAATTATTGATGTTATCGAAACTGAAATAAGTAATCGATACACAAATCTTCGAGTTGAGGACCTCTTCTCCTTTTGGAAGTGGGTTAAAAACTATATTTAATTATATAAATAGGTATTAAATTAAAACGAAATACGAAAAAGTTCAAAAGTTTTTATACAATAAAAAACATTATACTAAAATATCGACTCCACTGAAAAGAACAGGATCAAATTGTACTATTTGACTAAATTAAAAGTAGGTTGTAATGCATTGTTCTTACACTGAAAAAGTGGCTATTGAAATTTGCCGTATTATACTTAGACTATTGGATGAAGTTTTAAGACAAATTAAATCAAAGTCACCTATTTCTCCCTATATTTAGTCATATAAACAACAAAAACAATTCAATAATCTCTTTTACTTATCATAAGTACGATATCCCATCCTTTTTAAACGTTCTAGACGTAATATTTTTACATTATTTCAAGCAACACTTCGGCATTTTTAACGTGCGGTCAGTGACGCCAGCGACGTGATACTATTTGAAATGAGCGCACAGTTTTCAATTGTGCATTCTGGTGTTGAGACACTGAGTGTGTATCTTGGGTTTATTAGTATATCAATGACTAAAATTATTTAAATCCGTACATTTACGCATCCCGAATTAAATAACTTTAGAGGTAGGTACATTAATTGTTGCAAAAAAGTTTGTGCTTGCGCGGTCTACTGTTCGCAAAACTACGAGTTTATATTAGTAAAACATTCAAAATAAATTCGGTTAAAATTTCCAGTTGTCTAATGGGATATGTGGGTATGTACATATGTATGGTGTATCTGTATATGTCTGTGTTTGGACATAGGACATAGGAAATTATTGAAATCATAGGTAAGTATGTGTCACCAGATTTTCAAATTCCTCATACTTCAGGCTTTGGAGCCACTTGTCCGTGAGCGCTGTACACTCCAGTGAGGTAAGTGGATAGATATTTAAAATTGTATTTACTCTGTTGTACAAAACGGGACTAAAGAAGTGATACTGCCGTTTCACCAGCACAACATTGGCTGGCTCAGTCTGGAACAATCTGGCCGCACTTCGTTTTTTTGAACTGTGATTAGGGTCAAAAGTAGGTTATAAGTGTTTGCGTAGTATAGTGCTTAGAAAAAATGGGGTGCCTCACTGTAGGCACAACTGTAATTGGACCCTGTTCCTGGTACCGGTGGGCTACAATTTTATGTATTTTTTTTAATATAAAAATGTAATTTATGATTACTGTTTCAATGACAGTGAGAATAGGTAATTATTGTCTATTTTTAACGTTCCTTACGTCCGTGAGAGCAATGGTGGCTCAGTGGTAATGGCCTGACTTACGAGTTGCAGGTCGTGGCTTCGAACTCAGGCAGGAGCTTTAATACTTTGTGTAGGTATCCTTATGTCAGAATCCTCGTCAGGATCACTCGTATGACTGTCTGTATGTCCGTCTATCACAGGTAAATTGCTCCGAATCTACTGGACCGATTTAATTGAAATTTGGTACACATATGAATTTCTGTGACCCAACTACGTACGTAAATTCTAATGATATACCTATTTTAATAAAAAATGTTTTTTCTTTGTTCCTCTCAAACAGAGCACTTGCCATCTAATCTCTTCACCACCCTTGGTTGACTGGTAGAGAATGCCTAAGGCATTAAGTCCGCCTTTGTACTTTTTTTTGAGTGTGAAAAGTTGAAATAAATAAATGAATTAAGAATATGAAATAAGAAAAAAAAAAAAAAAACTTTGTTTACTGAACTATCAAACGAAAGAGCTTGTTGTGAGTGTCTTAATTTTTTTTTATAATTTTAAAATGCGTCGTTTTAAATAATAATTATTTTCAATTTTATTAACATAGTTATAAGTATTTATCTAAACTCAAACTCAAAGCATTTATTTCAATTAAACCATTTACAGGCACTTTTGAATTGTCAAGGGGTCGGTCAGTCAAAAATATGAAGCTAGTTGCCCATTCCAAAGCGTAGTAGGTACCTATGCAGAAGAACGGGCAAGAAACTCCACGGACACTCTTTTAAATAAATAAAAAATGATACAAAATATTGGTTACATCATTCATTTTGAAATTATGCATGTGAGAACAATGTAGAAAGACGTCATTCTAAAACTTAAAATAAGCCATGGCAGCTAAGAGATGACCAGTCCCAACCGACGGCGCCCGTTCACGAACATGACGCATGGATCAGCACCATTCAGCTCAACCATTTTGAAGGGAGCTAAATGATCCAACACACGCGCCACCATCAGCGAGACATTTGAGTGAGCATGACATACTCACAGCCACCAGGGCACATTCATGGCAATGAAACACTACATATTACCCGGTAAATGATAAGATAAGATAGATAAGATAATCGTTTATTTCTCACCACAATATAGGTACATTAAATAAATAAATAATAATAAATAAAAAGCCTTTTATTTCCTGTTACAAATATAGGTTTACAATTAAAAAGAAATAAAATAAAAATAAAAAAATAAACATCGAAACAACGAAACAGTTTGCATGCATAGGTACATTAGAGAGGTATAAATACAGAATACAAAACAGCAATAATTATATTGTGGGAGACTGGTGCCTAAACTAGACGTGAGGTCTGTATTTCAGGACACCAGGTCTCCACCCCTTGGGTAATGTTTACATTTAAATTTTTGTGTACAATAATTGGTGCGGTAAGAATTTCTAAAAGCATTGGCTTAGACTTTAATTAACAAATTATAAAAATAAAATAAAAAGAAAAATTTGGTGTTAGTAGGTATTAATGTGTATTTGTGAGTGAGTAAGGAGGTGTATGTGTAGGTGAATGTGTGGGGGTAGTGTGTGGGGGGGGGGGGGAATAGAATGAATTAAATGAATGAAATTGGCTATTTTGGGACAGCAAGTAGTTTTTCTGTTTCTTCATAATTTAACTCCCAGAGCCAATTGCTTAGCTTACTTTTGCATTTAGTTTTGGTGAGGTTAAAAATTGGGAGTATCCTATTTATTTTATTATATAGAAAGCAACCAAGGTAGCAAAAGAATCGCTGGGAGGAAGTCGTCGAGAGCCAGATGTGATGGCGGACTATGGGATCGAATCGTCTACTTCTGTGGGAGAGTAAGTGGTTGAAGGTAGTGAGGCCATGCTGTTTCAAACCTGTATGGAATATGAATTGCTGGCAAGCCGTTAGCACTTTTGCTTCCCTATACAACACATCTGTTGGATATCTGAATGGTCGGAATAACGATACCTTCAGAATAGCTCTCTGCGCACGTTCAAGCTCTAACATAGTATTTTTTGAGGCACCACCCCAGGACGTTATGCAGTAAGTTAGCAGGGACTGGGCGAGAGCCAAGTAAACTGATTTCCTTAGCTTCTCGTCTGCCACATGTCTTAGGGTCTTGAAGATATATATAAGTTTACGTAACCTATTACTAAGGGCATGGATATGCTTTTTGAAGCTTAAGGTGCTATCCATTATTACCCCTAGGTACTTTGCACTGTCTGTTTTTTGAATGCGGGTGGTGCAGGTACAGTTACCTGTATTTTTTTTGGAACATGTGTGAGCTACTATGGAATACAACGAGTTCATGTGTGTGTTAGACGCATTATTTTTCAAATAGAAGGGCATGTATACGGTTTTTTCTGCGTTTAGAGTGAGAACATTATTACGCAACCACTCTGTCACGACTTCGAAACCCGATTGAGCTTGCATGTAAACATCGTGCCATGTACTTGCGCTGAAGAGAAGGGCGGTATCGTCCGCGAAGGTTATAACTTTACCCTTGGGAAGAGTGAGCATACCCAGCTCGTTAATGTAAATAAGGAAGAGTGTCGGGGCGATTACGCTGCCTTGGGGCACACCGTAGGAGACGGTTCGTTCATCACTGATGGCATCGGCAATCTTAACGCACTGGGTACGCTCACTCAGGTAATCCTCAAAGAGTTTGAGCTGAACACCCCTGATCCCTATGCTTTCCATTTTACGAATTAGAGTAGGAACAGACACCGTGTCAAAGGCTTTGGCAAGATCCAGGAAAATGCCCAAAACCTTCTGTCCATCATCCAGGTTTGTTATGACATAATTGGTCAGTTCATGAACTGCATCGGCCGTGGATTTGCCCGCCCTGAATCCATATTGTGAGGGTGAGAGGATGTTAAATTTCTCCAGGAAGTCCACGAGCCTGTTATTCATGATCCGCTCCAGTATTTTGGATAGAGTAGGAAGTACTGCTATAGGTCTATAGTTGTTGACACGGCCTCTGTCCCCACCCTTAAAAATTGGGTGTATTATGGCTTTTTTAAAAGATTTGGGAAATAGCCCAGTTGAAAGTGCAAGATTGCAAATATACGTGAGGGGTGGTACAACAATGTCCATGTATTTTTTTAGGACACCGCTTGATATTCTGTCCCACCCCGCGGCAGTGTCGCTACGTAGGGACATTATCAGTTTGGCAACTTCATCATCATCAGTGGGTAAGAAAACCATAGATTGTGCTGACCCCTGGCTAACGGTATTATGCGCGTAATTAGGGGATTTATTGGATATCTTTTCCGCGAGATTTTTGCCGATTTCTGCGAAGAATTTATTGGTTATGTTAAATGGTAGCTCTTTAGTACATAGTACTCACACCTGTGCTATGCAATTATATAATACAAACGAAATTGAGTTTATACAATACAAAGATGGTCTTACAATCTTCAGCAGCTCCAACAGTATTTTCAAAATGTTAATCAGTGTGTATATCAATTAGTGTGGATTTGTAGAGCAGGACCAGCAATGAGCCAAGCATTTTTATCAGTGATGTAATCCCCCAACTTATAATATGCCTGCTTAAATAGTGTGCGTTTAAACAAGATTTGAATTTCGTCTCATTAAGTTGAAGTATGTGGGGAGGAATTTTATTGTAACATTTTAAACAGTACCCCATGGAAGATGAGTCTACCTTAGCCAGTCTGAAACCTGGTTGTACTAATAGGTCCCTATTTCTTGTACTATAATTATGTCTATCACCTCTTTTACTAAAAATATGTAATTTTTTTCTTACGTACATGATGTTTTCATAGATATATTGACAAGGTACCGTCATGATGTTAATATCCTTAAACAGTGGCCTAAGACTACTAACATAATATGGACTTGTACCAATTACTGTGTCATCATCATCATCATCATCAGCCTATAACGTTCCCACTGCAGGGCCGAAATGATCGATTTATTGTAACAACTTCTTTACGAAATCGACGCCTTAATGCTTTTCAACTGCAGCAACAGCTTCATGTTGTACGTAGGGTGGCTGGTAAGTGACTCCACAATTAGAAGAAGGTTGAAGGAACGTGGACTGGTACCGCACAAGCCAGCAAATGGGCCGAAATTAACTGCAAACATCGAAGAGCGCGCCTTAACTTTGCACCTGAGCACCTAACTTGGTCATACCTCCAGTGGAACAAAGTCCTCTTTACTGATGAGTGTAAAATTATGCTGTATGGTAACGACAGAAGGAACAAGGTCTACAGAAGGGATGGAAAACGCTTTGCACAATGCTGCATTGAAGAAAAGGACAGCTATGGTGGCGGTTCGTGGACGGTTTGGGGAGGAATCAGCGCCGACGGTAAGACAGAGCTTGTCTTTGTGTCTGGGCCACGTCTGCCTGCACTAAACAGTCATAGGTACATCGAACAGTGTCTTGAACCTCACGTGACGGTTTCATATTCATGCACGACAATGCTAGGGCTCACACCGCGAGCGTCGTACGAGATTATACCGAAGTCGTTATATGTTACCGAAGTCGGTATCTCCATTATGAAATGGCCAGCAAGAAGCCCGGACATGAATCCGATTGAACATCTATGGGATGCAATTAAAGAGACGAATTCGTGCAGTAGATCCTGCCCAAGAACCTCTTAGCCAGCTGAAAAATGCAATCCAAGAGGAATGGAATGGAATGCTACAACATTTGATCGTGACTCTCATACGATCGATGAAGAACCGTATGGAAGCAGTAATAAGAGCTCGGGGAGGGAATACAAGTTATTAAATAAACGTTTCTTAGCTTTTTTTTCATTTACGTGTGTTGTTTTATCAATTTCCTTCATACTCCATACAGGGTAAAAATGACTTGTTAAACAAAATAAGAAACCTATGAATATTTAATTAGGATTTGAAAACCTCATATTATTCACAATTAAACGACATTTGACATAGGTATTTTAGGGACAAAGGTGGAAGGTATTCCACCTGTCTCCTTTTACGATGTTGGAGGTGAAGCGTAGTTATAGAGCAGAAGAGAAACTTCAACTTGTAGTAAATAATAATATAATCATCACTCGTAGTCTAATGTTAGTGTGCACGATGCCCTAAGGTCAACTCGTACGTAGGCGCAAGTAGCGGCGCCGCCCAGTACGTAGTGTAGTGAAATCAGTGTTCATAGTGCTAAACGTTAGGAAAAATACATAAAACTGTGAGTATTTACTTAATTATGTAAGATTATAGTGTGATTTATGTGATATTATAAAGATCTCATAAGAGTCCTATTAGATTATAAAGATTAGCCTTGTCATGTAACGTTAAAGTCATTTTAAAGAGAAATTTAGAGAATTTTTGTGTAAGAAAATATTACGTAACTTGAAAAAGTACTTTTTTATCTTTGAAGATATTTTAATTCTGTTTGTTGTAATGATTAGGTATATCCCTAAAACCATTTTTAGCGTTGGAATTACGAAAATTGGTCTATGCATTAGAAAAATATAAGCAAATGAAAATATGTGAATTAACAGTGTAATTATCTTGTAAGTTTGTCAACCTAATTAGACGTAAATAAGAGTAAATAGATTCTAATAGGTACATATAATGTTCTAATAAGAATTTAGAGCGTTTTACTAAGCTAAACTGTATAAAAATGTGAAAAATTAGAAATTAAGTTGTTGACCATTTTTAAGGTAAATAATTAACCCATGTTACATTTATAATAGAAAGCTGTAAAGTAAGATATGTTGAAGCGTATTAAAGCATTAAAACTCCTTGTTTTTCATTTGTCTTGCCTCTACGCCGTCCGCAATAGAAATGAAGTGGTGGGGCGCGGTGCCGCGCTCTTTTATAGTACTGAGGCGGGGGGAGAGGAAACGCTTCACGTATCCTCACGCCACGGCCAAACGGGACGTCGTAGAGAGCCAAGCTATATATTATTAGTTAATATAAGTCACTAGGTTACATATAAAATAAGTAAAAACCCTGTAAAATGTATATTTATTAAAATAAAGACTAAGGAAAGTGGCGGGGGTGAGGAAGCGAGAAATAGTATAAAACACGGGCCATTTTGTTCGTCGAACAGCAGACTCAGCAACTGGCATCGGTTGCGGACGGTCGTGCTGCTCTTCGTGTTCCTGATCACTCAAGCTTGTGGTTCCTGTATCAAGCCGGTGGTTCCTGTTCTTCGCGACTCTCAAGTTCTTCAGCTATTAATTGCTGTCTTTTTCAAGACACAATTAATAAAGTATTTCTGTTAGCAGATTAACAGTCAAAACGTAGCGCGTCACAGGCCCCTTCAGGGCAAAACCACAGTTTCGTGGTCCTCGGTGGATACCATACGGTGCCAACGAAACCGAGGGGGTGTTGACCCAATTACACCCGCCGAACCCCTTCAGGGCTAGGCAGTCAATTGGACGGGTCCCAGTGTTCGGCCTTGGGGGGTCTCCTAGTCGGCATTGGTGACAGTTTTGCTTCCACAGCTACACACCTAGAGTGGTTGGGTGTGTCTACACCCTTCACACTAGACTGGTCAGGACCCCGTTGCACAATAAGACAGGCAACGGGCAAAAGCAAGCTTAGGGCTCACAATAAGTACTCAACCTCCCTGCCTATACCCGGCAGGGAGGGTTTCACACATCCCCGGTAGTCCGCCCGGGGAGATAGGATTAGGGCCATTAGGAGCTTTAAAAATCTCTTTTTATTAATTCTTTGTTAAAATGAGCCTCCTTAAGATGGAGGCCCAACTCAGGTCCTTTAGTGACCAATTAGATACCCTCAGGAAAGACAACCTGATCCTCCTTCAAGCTCTGAGCAAGATCCTTCAGATCGATCCGTCTCTCAGCAAGGAATTCGGTCCAGTGGTCGAGTCGATCGCTGAGAAGCACTTTCCCCCCGATCCTTCAGATCAATTAGACACTTTTAGCGATGCACTCGCAGCATCGCAATCAGTCCCATCTACCATGATGGATACTAGCGAGCCCGCTTCCTCAAAGCGCGCCCCCACCCCCTTCCCCTCCGATAACGAAGAGCATGCCTCTTCTTCGAGCTCGCAGTCGGACGATGACGGCTTCACAGCTGTCACCTCCGGTAAGAGGAAGATGAAGAAGCAGAGCTCCTCTCAGGCGTCCAAAGTAGTCGCCATCGATGATAGCCCGTCTACCCACTATGTAGATAGGGATGCTCCCCCACCCTCACCCACCCCCCTCCCCGTAGGATCCCCCGTAGTTTCCCCCCCCACCCCCCGCCCGATCGCGAGTACGCCATCCTCCGCGCAGGATGCCCCCGCCAAAAACCCCCCCGGTACCAAGAAGGTCGCGCCCCCTCCCCCTGTCTTCATCCAAGACAAGGAGAAGTGGACGGCCATCTCCAAATGGTGTGTTGAGCAGAGGATCAACTACACCAACGCCAGATCGACCCAACAGGGTATTAAAGTCACACTCGCGACGTCCCGCGACTATAGGGACTTGAATACCCTTCTGCAAGCGAGAGGTGTGTCATTCCACACCTACTCCCTCCCAGAAGACAGACAGATCCGTGTGGTGATCAAGAAGATCCCCAAGGAAATCTCCCCATCCGACATCCTAGCAGACCTTCAGTCGCAAAGGATACCAGTCGATGAAGTGCACCGCATGCACCGTTCGCGCGGTAGAGAAGCATACGACATGATCTTAGTCGTGTGCTCCCCGACCGAGGGGCATCACCCCATATTCAACGTCAAGACGATCTGCAACCTAATGGGCTTCACCATTGAGAAGCCCTGGAAAAACAGCGCCATAGGGCAATGCCATAATTGCCAGCTGTACGGCCATGCGCAGAAGAACTGCCATGCCAAACCCAGGTGCGTCAAGTGCCTGGGCGACCACGGCACTTCGGATTGCTCACGGCCAAAAGATCGCAATCTCTGCGATAGCCCACCTAGCTGCGTGCTATGCGGGAATATAGGGCATACTGCCAATTACCGCGGATGCCCTAAGGCACCAAAGTCGAACCCAGGCAAACTGACCCAGCGTCTCGACGCTCGGCAGACAAAACAGAGGGAATTCCTCATTCCCTCCTCCCAAATCCCCCAGCGGCTAAGTCCTCAGAGACCTAGCCCCTGGACTCAACTCCACCACCAGCAGGCTTTCCCAGCCATGGCCACCGCGAGGCCCCCGCTCCCTCAAACCCCCATGTACTCTCTCATGGATCCGCGTAACCGTGTCCCTCCGCCCTCAGCGGCCACCCCACCCACCGCGCCCGCCGCGCCCACCGCGCCCGCCGCGCCCCCCGCGCCCTCCGCGCCTACCACGCCTTACGCTCCCCCCGCACCCATAGCGCCCGCCTCGATACCCGTACGTGCTCCTCAAGCACCGCACCCCGCGATCAATTATAATATCGCTGCGCAAAATATTAACATCATTGCCAGCGCCTTCGCCATATTCAGCACGCCCCGGGCGGCTCAGATGGCAAGCGATATCGTCGCCGCTAAGCAAAGCGGCGACATCCAATCTCTCCTGGCCGTATTAGTCGCGAACCAGGACATCACCCAAGCCCTCTCTGTTATCTCATCATCATGAATAACACGGCCTTAAGTAGATTTAAACCCAGATCCCTCAACCTCGGCGTCTTCAACGCAAACGGCATCCATGGTCAACGAGATGAAATATCGGAGTTCCTCCGTGATCATCGAATTGACTTATTCCTCTTACAGGAAACCTTCCTAAAACCCAATCACCGTAATCCAGCCATTGCAAATTACCGTGTAATCCGTAACGATAGGTCGCATGCCCACTTGGGCGGCACACTAATTTATTATAAAAAGGATCTGTACTGCATCCCTATTGACCCTCCCCCGCTAGCACAATTAGAAGTCTCCATCTGCCGACTAGCTATGACTGGCCATCAGCCGGTAACCGTAGTATCGGCCTACATCTCTCCCAACCACGTAGGGGGATTCCAACCCATCGCGGACGACCTAAAAATCCTATTTGGCATGAGTGACTCTGTTATCATAGCAGGCGATCTCAACGCTAAACATCCCTCCTGGAATAGCTCCCTTACCAACTCCAGAGGGCATCAATTGTACAATCTCTCCTTCGCTCAAAACTTTGACGTCATCGCTCCGATGACTCCAACCCACTATCCCCACCAAATTAATCATGCCCCCGACATTCTTGACGTGGCGCTCCTTAAGAACGTCAACCTAAGATTAGACTCAATAGAAACGGTTCACGAGCTTACCTCGGACCACCGACCAGTAGTCATACGACTGGCTCCCCGCATAGGTCCCTCTGACCCCAACCAACCCCCAGCCACCAAAAGGGTGACGGACTGGAGGCAAGTAGGCGATAAGCTGAAAACCAACACGTCCCCCCAATTGGACTCCATCCCAAACGTTTTCGATTCAATCGCGGACACGACGGCTGCAATCGACTCGCTCACTGACCATGTGCAAACCGTCCTGAACGACAGTTCAAGGGAGGTTCCTGAAGCGGATAACCGCTACTTGAAACTCCCGGACGATGCGCGTGCTCTGTTGACCGAGAAGAACGCGGCCACCCGTGCATACAGCAACTTTCCCTGTCCCGCCAACAAAGCCCACATGCGCTACTTGCAGAGATCTGTAAAGACACGCATGGCGGAGCTGCGTGACGCGAGCTGGGATAAGATGCTGAGCGAGTTACAGCCCACCCATCAGGCCTTCTGGGAACTCCAGAGAAAACTCAAATCCAAGCAGATAGCTGCCATGCCCCCCCTAGTACGCCCCGACAAAACCATAGCCTTCGACGACATCGACAAAGCGGAATGCCTAGCCGACAGTCTCGAGGCTCAATGCTCTCCCAGCTCCCTACCAGTAGACCAAGCTCACCTCTCAGAGGTAGACGCTGAAGTCGAACGTAAAGCTTCACTGCCCCCCGTCGAAGACCCCGAAAGTCCTCTGCCTCCCGTCACTCCAGACGAAGTGCATGACATCATCAAAGGTCTCCACATCCGTAAAGCCCCCGGCTCAGATGGAATCACCAATAGGGTGATCCAACTCTTCCCCGCCCACCTTATTATGCTACTGACCACCATCTTCAATGGTGCTCTAAGCAACAATATCTTCCCCCAAGCGTGGAAAGAAGCCATAGTGATAGGTATCCCCAAGCCTGGCAAGCCCAAAACCGAACCCTCCAGTTACCGCCCCATCAGTCTGCTCAAGGTATTAGGCAAAATCTATGAGAGGCTTATTTATAAGCGTCTCAGGGACTACGCTGAAACCAAAGGCCTCATCCCCAACGAACAGTTCGGCTTTAGAGCCCAGCACTCTAGCGTGCATCAGGTCCACCGTATCGTCGAATTCATCGGCGGCGGCTTCTACCGTGGCATGTCGACAGGTGCGGTCTTCTTCGACATAGCGAAAGCATTCGACAAGGTCTGGCACAACGGCTTAATCTTTAAGCTCTACAAACTCGGAGTGCCCGATCGTCTCGTGCTCATCTTACGGGACTACTTGTCGAATCGTACTTTCCGCTATCGCATCGAGGGAGCCCTATCCTCTCCCCGCCAAATCCGCGCCGGAGTCCCTCAAGGCTCCGTGCTCGCCCCGCTCATGTTCACGCTCTTCACAAGCGACATCCCCAAAAGCAATACGGCGCAGTTGGCTCTGTTCGCAGATGACACGGCCATATATTGCAGGGGACGGTCGCAGACTCAGATCCACCTTCTCTTACAACGGGCTGTCAATAACCTTGGCGCCTGGTTTAAGAAATGGAGAATCGAGGTGAACCCCGACAAAAGTCAGGCGGTTTTATTCATAAAACCGCGATCTAGACCCCCTCACATTCCCCGACCACTCACCTTGTTAGGTAAGCCTATCCCCTGGGAGAAGCAAGCCAAGTACTTGGGAGTCATCCTCGATCATTACCTCAACTTTACAGAGCACATAAGGTCGGTTCGCTCGCGGGCCGCCTTCGCTCTCAGTAGACTTTACTACATCGTTAATGCACGCAGCAAATTGTCACTCAAGTGCAAATTGCGCATCTACACAGCGTGCATCCGCCCCATCATGACCTATGCGGGTGTAGTCTTTGCACACACATCCCCCAGAAACATCCATAAGATGCAGGTGATCCAGAACAGATTCCTTAGAAGAGCCACGGGCGCTCCCTGGTATGTCAGAAATATTAACCTCCACCTAGATCTCAAAATCCCCACTATCCATCAGTTCCTAAAACGCATTGCAAAGCGTCATTTTGATTCCGCCGCCAATCACCGCAACCCTCTGGTTGTTGAAGCGGCCAATTATACCCCCTCCCGCATTAGTCGATTTCGCCGTCCTAGGCATGTCCTCTCCGATCCAGATGATCCAACCACTCTCCTCCAGGAGAGCAATAGGGCCACCAGTACAGTGCACAAACACACCCGACACCCGTCGTACCGACCTCGCCGCCGAGGTCCTCCGCGCGCGCGACCCTCACGAGTAAATAATACTCCCCCCCGACCCCTGTCCGATGAAGCGCCAGCCCGCGCCGCAGCTGAGCGCGTAGCTTTAAATTCCCCGTCTAATAATAATATATCCGTGATCCAGCCTGTCCCATCTTGCTGTCCCCCCCTCAGCGACGCCCTAAGCCGAGGTTCGTACCCCACAGGGGGTGCCCTTAGCGAGCGTTCGCCTAATTTTAATGTAGAATAGTTGCTCCTGGCTGGAGGCTTTGAGTGTAGTGCTTAAGGCAGCCACAGGATTGTTCGGTTAAGCAGTAAATACCTTAGTGGTATACCTGCGAGATGCCATAGTTATAAAAAAAAAAAAAAAAAAAAATTCGTCGAACACACTCCGATCCCAGCGCTCGACAAGTGAACAAGTCAGAAGAAACAATAAGAAGCTCGCCATTCCTCGCCGCCGTTTGCCTCCAGAAAAATATCCTACTTCGTGTTATTATTTTCTTCAAAAGCCTCGAGTTATCCCCAACAGTTAGGTACACTATTAGTACTTATAACTAATTAAACTAGAATGGACAAAATAAACTAATGACATAATATCTAGTCTGTCTGTCCCGCGAGGGTTTACAAGCCAACTGGTGAGGGACGCTACGTTCTACGTTACATCGGTAACCCCCCGCATCGTGGCTTAGTGTTGCCACTTACAAGGGTGCGTTCCTGACTACTTATAATTAACTAAACATAATACAGGCGACGCCACGTATACTAATGTGCGGTCACAAATTTCACAATACGTGACGGACGCCACACCCCCACCCCCACGGAGAAAGATGAACCAATTTAACAGGAATCGGAGAAATCCTTGAATTTGACTCGTCTGCCAGAACGAGTAATATATGGTAGTTTTGTAGTTGTTGTTGGATTGGCGTCTGCGTTTGGAGATGGATCGGGCTGTTTAGGTTTTGATGTGAATGTATGAGTGGGTTTTGTTGGAGTTCGAGGATCAAGGGCTGCAGGACTGGCATGTTCCATGTAAGCCGGCTTGACGCGATCAATGCTTACAGCGATGTTTTTACCCTTAATGACCAGTCATTGTTTTTCCATCGCTGGCGCGATCAATGACTTGGTATGGACCTGTGTGTGTGTGTGTGTGTTTGAAAGGGGCGTCTGACTGTATCGTTACGAAGAAAAACGTGAGTTGCTGACGAGAGATCTTTGAAGATAAACGTAGATGGTTGAGTATGACGAGATGCAGGGATTGGTCGTACAGCCGACATTTTACGTCGAAGTTGTACAACAAAGTCTGCGAGATCGTTAGTGATATCAGTTCCGGAAACTGGAACAAGCAATTCGCCGGGCAACCGAAGTGTTTCTCCGTAAACCAATTCAGCAGCTGTAGCTTTCAGGTCTTCTTTGAAAGCGGATCGCATGCCAAGAAGGACGAAAGGCAGTGCACGTACCCAAGAATCTTGGTGGCACATGAGAGCAGCCTTAAGTTGGCGATGAACACGCTCAATCATGCCGTTCGCGCAGGGATGATATGCCGTTGTGCTAATTCGCTTAGTGGAGAAGTGTATCGTCATTCGGTGGAACAGATCAGACTCAAATTGAGTGCCTTGGTCTGTCGTAATGACTGACGCGACGGTACACCGAAACGGGCAACCCATTCTCGTGTAAAGGATTCTGCTACCTCCTCCGCAGTGATAGTCCGCATTGGCCAGACCTCAGGCCACCTAGTCGTTCTATCAATAGCTGTCAAACAATAGGTATCGGTAGTCGCTGCAAATCGACAGGGGGCCGATGATGTCAATATGGACATGTTTGAATCGACCAGATGGTAGTTCGAAATTACCGATTGGGGAAAAATTATGACGCGATACTTTGGCGCGTTGACACGCCTCGCAAGTTCGTGCCCACTCTTTGCAATCCCTGTTGACAGAAGGCCAAACGTAGCGTTCAGTGCACCAGGATGACTGAGGTTGTGGACCTTGTTAAAAGCTTCTCTTCGAAAGGGAGGGGTAAGATAGGGCGAGGCTTGCCCGTGGACACGTCACAGGTGATAGAGATGTTAGTTCCTGGAATATTAATATTGGTCAATTGCAGGCCTGACCCTTGAGTACGCAGGAAAGATAGCTCTGAATCGGACTTTTGTGATTCGGCGAGGGCTTCGTACATAGATATCCAGAGATATGCCTTCATTGCGGAATAGTAAGGAATCCTAGTGGCACCGCTTATCTCCCACCAAAATAATTACAACATTAACAAATAGTATACTTACGACACACACTTAATAATTTGAACACGCACACTAAGAAGATAGCTGTTACACTAAATCAATTTCTAATAGCACACATACATAGAATGGGCGGGGCTTTCACTTGTAAACACTTGCTAGTTGAGAACATTCAATGCACACGCATGCAATTAGGGAGTCGAAAGCGATGGTCGATAATTTTTATCGACATTTAATTTTAGCACATTCTTGTATTATTACAACTTCGTTTAATTTTCTTTATATGATTTATTTTGTTTATCCGAAAATTATGGGTTATTTATACTAAAATAAAATGATTTTTTTTTATATTGTATTACCCGGTGGTAAAGGAAAAAATCTCTCTGTTAAATATTATGCTATGCACGAGTAACTGTATTGAAATAACAATGTCTTTATTTGCTTCAAACAACATTCAATTAATAACTAATTTAACTCTTATATTATACATGAGATATGTGAATATCCAATGAGTTCTGTAAAAAAAGATTTGACTGCAATAATACGCATGTCGATAAAATCAGCCGCACGCACTCGATTGCACCTCTCTAAATCCAAAACGTTCATTCCGTTCGGAAAGATTCGGGCTAGTTCGGGTTAGTTCGTATCGCTCCGGACGTAAGATAGTAAATGATTTAAAAATTGATTTAAAATATTAAACAGTGACTTAAATGTTTATTTATCGGTGGTAGGACACGCCATTTGTCATCAGGTTGATGGTAATAGACCTATTTTTACAAATTATTACTGCACAGCTCGGCATTTTGGTTTTTTACGCATCAATAGTACACTGTACGCAATTGCAAAGCGACTGAATGAAGCGTACAGCCACCGTTCGAACATAAGCCCAATTTAGCAATGTCGAGGCGCCACGCCTCCAAGGCATATCCCTCGATATCCGTGGCTTCGTAGTCCTGGTCAAATGCGATAGCGTCGACACGTGACCTAGCGTCGGTGACGACATTGTCCTCTCCTCTGATGTATTTTATGTCAGTTGTGAACTGACTGATAAAAGACAGTTGGTTTATCTGAGCAGGGGGGAGTTTGACTCCACTACATGCTGAATGGGCGTAGCAAGCTGTCACTTAGGTGCAAATTGCGAACGTACTTAGCATGCATCCGCCCTATCATGACCTATGCGTGCGCCGCCTGGGCTCAAGCCAAACCCCGACACGTGCATAGAATGCAAACCCTCCAAAACCGTTTCCTACGAATGGCAACGGGAGCCCCCTGGTACGTTAGGAACGAGATCCTCCATCTCGACCTAAAAATCCCCACTATAGCCCAATTTCTAAAACGCAATTCAAAGCGTTTCTTTGATAAAGCCGCCCTTCACCGCAACCCTCTGATTGTAAAAGCGGCCAGTTATGTCCCCTCTAAAATCAGTAAGATTCGCCGTCCGAGGCATGTTCTCTCCGACCCAGATGACCCTATAACCCTCCTTCAGGAAAGCAATAGGGACACCAGCACGGTACAAAACAATAAAAAAAGACCCGCATTCCGACCTCGCCGACGAGGTCCATTGCGCCCGCGACACTCCCGAATAAATAATACTCCCACCCGACCCTTGCTCGCAGAAGCGCCAGCCCGCGTTACGCTGAGAAAAGTAGATTTAAATTCCCCGATCAATAATAATGAAAATTTGATCCAGCCTGTCCCACCTTGCTGTCCCCCCGCCAGCGACGCCCTAAGCCGAGGTTCGTACCCCACAGGGGGTGCCCTTAGCGAGCGTTCGCTTAGTATAATATAGAATAGTTTATGCCCCTGGCTGGAGGCTTTAAGTTAGTAGCTTAAGGCATCCACAGGATAGTCCGGTTAAGCAGCTGCGACCTCAATCTGAGAGTCAACTGCGAGATGCCATATCAAAAAAAAAAAAAAAAAAAAAAAAAAATTCGTCGAACACACTCCGATCCCAGCGCTCGACAAGTGAACAAGTCAGAAGAAACAATAAGAAGCTCGCCATTCCTCGCCGCCGTTTGCCTCCAGAAAAATATCCTACTTCGTGTTATTATTTTCTTCAAAAGCCTCGAGTTATCCCCAACATTATTGGTCCTTCGTCGTCGGATAAGAAAACTTGCGCCTAGAAGAAAAGAAGATGGTTTTAACAAGAAGCAAGGATGGAGAACGAACAAAACGTCCACAGGAAGAGCTCAGCGCGACCGGACCCTGTCAAGAGTCTCCGCCGGTAGAACCGCCTGCGCAGGGCACGTCGGGAACCGCTACCACGAAAACGGGTACTAGTAGCGGTACCAGTACTACGACTGCTACAGAAGCAAGCACCTCTACAGAGACAGAAGAAACTAATGACGCGTCGCATGAGCAACGGACCTCTCAACGAACATTGAAGCCCGCCAATGCACGGTCACACCGCTCCGTAACCTCCCGCAAGAAGCTCCTCGCGGAGTTGGAGGCCAAAGAGCGACTAGCCGACCTGAAGCTGAAACAGGCACAGATCCAGGCAGAAACAGAAAAACAACAGCTACAAGTACAACGTCTTCAAGCAGAAGCAGAAACCTCAGAAGATGAAGACCTTGAAGATGATCTGGCCTCAGTCCGCATCAACACCTGGTTGGAAGACACCGGGGCAGACCGACCGCAGCCGGAGAATAAAAAATCATCTCAAGAAGAGGGCAAGAAGACGCAAGAAGATAGCACGAAAACTAGCCAGCCGTTGATCGACGTGGCTACCCTAGCCGCCGCGCTCTCACAAGCGGTACGAAGCACAAGGGAACCACCGAAGTATATTCAAGAGTTGCCACTCTTTAATGGAAGCAGCACAGATTGGCTCGCTTTCAAAACAGCGTACGAAGAAACACTCAAGTACTTCACGCAGAATGAAAACATAGCACGAATACGTCGGAGCCTGCGCGGCACTGCAAAGGAAGCTGTTGGCTGTCTCTTAGTAAGCCAACCAGATCCAAGAGTCGTCATTGAAGCACTCGAAAGAAGATTCGGAAGACCAGAAGCACTCATTCACGTCGAACTAGAGAAGCTCAAGTCACTCAATCGAGTCAGCGACAACCCTCGCGATCTATGCATATTCGCTGGGCGCATCGCAAACATAGTGGGCACCGTTGAAGCATTGAAGAAGCCGCATTACCTACACAATCCTGAGATGGCGCGAATTATTATAGAAAAACTTACGCCTATATTGAAGAACAAGTGGTACGACTTCGCATCAATGAAGAAAGAAGATACCCCTGAACTAAAGAAGATATCCACCTTCTTGAACGAAGAAGCTGACAAATGTGGCGCCTATGCCCTACCAGAAGCTGCGAGCGACGAGGTTGGGGGAAGAGAACGCAAGTTCAGACGAGCAGAGCGCACATTCACCACCGAGAGGAAGACATTCTCAGACGATCAATGTCCTCTCTGCAAGCAAGAACACAAGCTACCAGACTGCAAACGATACTCCGCCCTCGACGTCAATGCAAGGTGGGAGGTCGCCAAGAAGAACCACATCTGCTACCGCTGTCTCCGAAGCAAGCATCGTCGACTTCTATGCAAAGCACCATCGTGTGGGAAACATGGGTGCATCATGAAACATCACAGACTGCTGCATCATGATAAAGAACAGAGCAGCATGAGTGAACCAGAGAAGAAAGAAACAGCAGCGCCCACAGTAGAAGTCACAGCCGCAGCGCAACCAGGCAACAACCGACGTGCCTATTTGAAGATAGCGCCCGTAATCCTGAAGGGGCCGTATTCCAGCGTTGAAACATACGCGCTATTATATGAAGGGAGTACCGTCACCTTACTTGACGCATCGATAGCCGAGGTCATTGGGGCAGACGGGCCAGAAAATACGATGTGGATTCAAGGAATCGGCAACGAGATGAGGCACGACAATAGCAAGATCGTCAGCCTCAGCATAAAAGGAAAATATGCAGAAGAAGAATACCCAATAGAAGCCGCGCGTACTGTCGACAGATTAAGCTTCACACCAGAGACAGTATACGCCGAACACATAGAAGAATGTGAGCATCTGATCGACATCAAAGATAAGATCAGCTATCAACACGCATCACCGAAGTTGTTAATTGGTCAAGACAACTGGCATCTTATTGTATCAAGAAAACTCCGCACCGGTCGTCGTAACCAGCCAGTAGCTTCACTCACACAGCTAGGCTGGGTTCTTCACGGCTGTCACAGCTCGCTCACAGCAAAGGTAGCGTTCTGTGGTAGGCTGCAACAAAAAGAAGAAGAGCCAACGATGGAAGAGCTGATCAAGAATCACTTCAAACTCGAGTCACTATGCATCGAGCCACGAAGACCTAGAGAAGATCCCGAACAAAAGGCTCTCCAAATACTAGAAAGAACCAGCAGAAGACTGCCTGAAGGGAGATTTGAAACCGGCCTGTTGTGGAAAGAAAAGGACCGTCAGATACCAAACAACTATAAAACAGCTGAGCGGCGCCTGCACTCCTTGGAAAAGAGACTGGATAAAGAAGAAGACCTCAAAGAAAAATACGAAGAGAGGATGGAAAACCTATTCCAGTCGGGATATGCAGAGCGAGCGCCTACTCCAGCACCAGAAGGGAAAACGTGGTACCTACCACACTTTCCGGTCATCAACCCAGCGAAGCCACACAAACCCCCAAGACTGGTTCACGACGCATCAGCTCAAGCAGCCGGCACCTGCCTCAATGACATGCTATATTCGGGACCTGACCTGCTGCAATCTCTGCCCGGGGTCATCATGAGGTTCCGTCAACATGCATACGCTGTCAACGGAGACATAAAAGAAATGTTTATGCAGGTGAAAATAAGAGAAGAAGACAGAGATGCGTTGCGATTTCTATGGAGAGGCAAACGGCGGGAGGGCAAACCGGAAGAATACAGAATGACTTCGGTCATTTTTGGAGCAACTTCGTCTCCATGTACAGCGCTATTCATCAAGAATAAGAACGCAAGTGAGTTCGCGAGCGAGTACCCAGAAGCGGCCGCAGCGATACACAGAAATCATTATATGGACGATTACGTCCAGAGCTTCGCTACTATTCAAGAGGCACGTGAAACAACGCAAGCAGTCGACTCTATACATAAGAAAGCGGGCTTCGTGCTGAGTGGATGGACATCAAACGACATGAGAACAATAGAAGCGTTTGACCCACCAGAAGAAAGTGACTCAGCTACAGTAAGCCTAGGAGGAAAAGACACAGAGAAGACACTGGGCCTGCTATGGCACGTGAAAGAAGACTGCATAGGGTTCAACACAAACTCTATGAAAATACCTAAAGAGTTAGAAGAAAAACAGCGAGCTCCATCAAAAAGAGAAGCATTAAGCATCATAATGGCACTCTTCGACCCACTGGGATTAATTTCACCAATCACTACGCCAGCGAAGAGAATATTCCAAGACACCTGGCGCTACAAGACCGACTGGGATGACCCTATACCAGCTGAGCTACAGGAGAGATGGCAGAAATGGATCACGTCGCTCATCACCGTCAAACAGCTGAGGATACCGCGATGCTACGACTACAAGGAGAGCGTATCGACTCAGCTACACACCTTTGTCGACGCGAGCGAAGAAGCTTACGCCGCTGCAGTATACTGGCGAACGATACGCGAAGATGGCAGCGTGCACGTGTCCCTAGCAGCCGCTAAAAGTCGTGTCACGCCCCTCAAGCCCATATCTATGCCCAGGCTTGAACTACAAGCAGCATTATTAGGCGCACGACTCGCACAGACGGTGCTAGAAGAGCACGACTACAAACCAGAGAGCAAAACCTACTGGAGTGATTCACGCACAGCACTGGTGTGGATAAGGTCAGAACCACGCGTCTACAAGTCATTTGTGGCCCATCGTCTGGCAGAAATAGAAGAAACCACGAAGAAAAATGAGTGGAGGTGGCTTCCCTCCAGAGATAACGCGGCCGACGACGCCACAAGAGATACGCCAGACAACTTCATCACCACCCATAGATGGTACCATGGACCCTCCTTCCTGAAGCTACCAGAATCTCACTGGCCACAGGATGAGAACGTGGTAAAATACGACACGGGAGAAGAAAGAGAAAAATGTCATTCGTGTCAGCAAACAGAAAACAACAAAGATCACCTACCTAGAATCGAGAGATTCTCGAAGTGGCTTCGACTAATAAGGTCGACAGCACGAGTCTTACAATTCATAGACCTGTGCAGAATAAGAAAAAATACAGTCGCAGCCACAAGGAAAAGAAACAAGAAAATAGAAACAAGTGATCCATGTTGGCGTAATTCAAAAAAGGCGACGCCTAAGTCGGTGAAAAGGGTAGTGCCCAGTGAAACCCGTAACTACCTAGAAATACCTACTGAATACCTACTAAAAGCTGAACAGCTGTGGGTCCGCGCCAGTCAGCAAGAAAGTTACAAGACTGAGATAGAACGCATGAAGAAAAACGGCGAGCCCAGCAACAGCGACCGCCTGAGTCATCTCAGTACGTACCTCGACAATGCAGACATAGTGCGCCTGCGAGGAAGAGTCACCGCAGCACAAGAAATAGCAGAAGACACGTCCAACCCTCCGATATTGGACGGAAAACAGAGCTACACACAGCTGTACATATTGCATGTACATGAGAGTCTACATCATGGCGGCGTGGAAATGGTCGTAAACGAGCTAAGACAGCGACTGTGGATCTCGAAAATACGCCCCGCAGTAAGAAAAATAGTGAAAAGCTGTTTGCCATGCCGCATAAGAAAAATGAAGCCAGCGAACCCTCTCACAGGAGACTTACCGCCGGCACGCCTTGCACACCACGCGCGTCCATTCACCTTTACGGGCCTCGACTACTTCGGCCCCATAGAAGTGACAGTCGGACGCCACCATGAAAAGAGGTACGGAGCCCTCTTTACGTGTATGACTTCGAGAGCAATACACATCGAAGTCGCGCACTCATTAAGTGCTGACTCAGCAGTATCGGCCCTGCGAAGATTCATGGCCAGAAGAGGCTGCCCGAAGGAGCTGTGGAGCGACAACGCTACGTGTTTCAAAGCAGCTGATAAGGAGCTCGGCGCGGCGGCACTCGAAGCCCTGGAACATGAAACCACATGTCGTCACATCACCTGGAGATATATCCCTCCAGCAAGCCCATTCATGGGAGGAACGTGGGAACGTATGGTACGTTCTGTAAAAGAAGCACTAAAGGTCACGCTAAGCGAAAGATACCCTAGCGACGAGACGTTGGTGACACTGCTAACAGAGGTCGAGAACACCGTAAACTCGCGACCTCTCACCCATGTCTCGGTGGACCCGCACGAACCAGAGGCGCTGACACCGAACCATATACTCATTGGACCCAACTCGCATGTACCAGTACCAGGCCACTTCGAAGACAGCGATGTAACAGCCCGCCAGCAATGGAAGAGAGCGCAAGCTCTGGCGGACATCTTCTGGAGAAAGTGGGTTAGAGAGTACATGCCCCTACTACAACACCGGCGGGAGCCTACCAGCACCGGAGTCCAGCCCAAGGTCGGTGACCTCGTCATCATCTGCGACGGCAACCTACCTCGCAACACCTGGCCACGAGGTCGCATCAGCCAGCTGTATCCAGGCGCCGACGGGGAAGTTCGAGTTGTGGACGTCACCATCAGCAGCGGCCATGTCCTGCGAAGACCTACAAAGAAGATCATCGTGCTACCAACGGAGTCGCTGCCTAGCGACGGCGGGAGAATGTGCACGATGCCCTAAGGTCAACTCGTACGTAGGCGCAAGTAGCGGCGCCGCCCAGTACGTAGTGTAGTGAAATCAGTGTTCATAGTGCTAAACGTTAGGAAAAATACATAAAACTGTGAGTATTTACTTAATTATGTAAGATTATAGTGTGATTTATGTGATATTATAAAGATCTCATAAGAGTCCTATTAGATTATAAAGATTAGCCTTGTCATGTAACGTTAAAGTCATTTTAAAGAGAAATTTAGAGAATTTTTGTGTAAGAAAATATTACGTAACTTGAAAAAGTACTTTTTTATCTTTGAAGATATTTTAATTCTGTTTGTTGTAATGATTAGGTATATCCCTAAAACCATTTTTAGCGTTGGAATTACGAAAATTGGTCTATGCATTAGAAAAATATAAGCAAATGAAAATATGTGAATTAACAGTGTAATTATCTTGTAAGTTTGTCAACCTAATTAGACGTAAATAAGAGTAAAGAGATTCTAATAGGTACATATAATGTTCTAATAAGAATTTAGAGCGTTTTACTAAGCTAAACTGTATAAAAATGTGAAAAATTAGAAATTAAGTTGTTGACCATTTTTAAGGTAAATAATTAACCCATGTTACATTTATAATAGAAAGCTGTAAAGTAAGATATGTTGAAGCGTATTAAAGCATTAAAACTCCTTGTTTTTCATTTGTCTTGCCTCTACGCCGTCCGCAATAGAAATGAAGTGGTGGGGCGCGGTGCCGCGCTCTTTTATAGTACTGAGGCGGGGGGAGAGGAAACGCTTCACGTATCCTCACGCCACGGCCAAACGGGACGTCGTAGAGAGCCAAGCTATATATTATTAGTTAATATAAGTCACTAGGTTACATATAAAATAAGTAAAAACCCTGTAAAATGTATATTTATTAAAATAAAGACTAAGGAAAGTGGCGGGGGTGAGGAAGCGAGAAATAGTATAAAACACGGGCCATTTTGTTCGTCGAACACACTCCGATCCCAGCGCTCGACAAGTGAACAAGTCAGAAGAAACAATAAGAAGCTCGCCATTCCTCGCCGCCGTTTGCCTCCAGAAAAATATCCTACTTCGTGTTATTATTTTCTTCAAAAGCCTCGAGTTATCCCCAACAGTTAGGTACACTATTAGTACTTATAACTAATTAAACTAGAATGGACAAAATAAACTAATGACATAATATCTAGTCTGTCTGTCCCGCGAGGGTTTACAAGCCAACTGGTGAGGGACGCTACGTTCTACGTTACATCGGTAACCCCCCGCATCGTGGCTTAGTGTTGCCACTTACAAGGGTGCGTTCCTGACTACTTATAATTAACTAAACATAATACAGGCGACGCCACGTATACTAATGTGCGGTCACAAATTTCACAATACGTGACGGACGCCACACCCCCACCCCCACGGAGAAAGATGAACCAATTTAACAGGAATCGGAGAAATCCTTGAATTTGACTCGTCTGCCAGAACGAGTAATATATGGTAGTTTTGTAGTTGTTGTTGGATTGGCGTCTGCGTTTGGAGATGGATCGGGCTGTTTAGGTTTTGATGTGAATGTATGAGTGGGTTTTGTTGGAGTTCGAGGATCAAGGGCTGCAGGACTGGCATGTTCCATGTAAGCCGGCTTGACGCGATCAATGCTTACAGCGATGTTTTTACCCTTAATGACCAGTCATTGTTTTTCCATCGCTGGCGCGATCAATGACTTGGTATGGACCTGTGTGTGTGTGTGTGTGTGTGTGTTTGAAAGGGGCGTCTGACTGTATCGTTACGAAGAAAAACGTGAGTTGCTGACGAGAGATCTTTGAAGATAAACGTAGATGGTTGAGTATGACGAGATGCAGGGATTGGTCGTACAGCCGACATTTTACGTCGAAGTTGTACAACAAAGTCTGCGAGATCGTTAGTGATATCAGTTCCGGAAACTGGAACAAGCAATTCGCCGGGCAACCGAAGTGTTTCTCCGTAAACCAATTCAGCAGCTGTAGCTTTCAGGTCTTCTTTGAAAGCGGATCGCATGCCAAGAAGGACGAAAGGCAGTGCACGTACCCAAGAATCTTGGTGGCACATGAGAGCAGCCTTAAGTTGGCGATGAACACGCTCAATCATGCCGTTCGCGCAGGGATGATATGCCGTTGTGCTAATTCGCTTAGTGGAGAAGTGTATCGTCATTCGGTGGAACAGATCAGACTCAAATTGAGTGCCTTGGTCTGTCGTAATGACTGACGCGACGGTACACCGAAACGGGCAACCCATTCTCGTGTAAAGGATTCTGCTACCTCCTCCGCAGTGATAGTCCGCATTGGCCAGACCTCAGGCCACCTAGTCGTTCTATCAATAGCTGTCAAACAATAGGTATCGGTAGTCGCTGCAAATCGACAGGGGGCCGATGATGTCAATATGGACATGTTTGAATCGACCAGATGGTAGTTCGAAATTACCGATTGGGGAAAAATTATGACGCGATACTTTGGCGCGTTGACACGCCTCGCAAGTTCGTGCCCACTCTTTGCAATCCCTGTTGACAGAAGGCCAAACGTAGCGTTCAGTGCACCAGGATGACTGAGGTTGTGGACCTTGTTAAAAGCTTCTCTTCGAAAGGGAGGGGTAAGATAGGGCGAGGCTTGCCCGTGGACACGTCACAGGTGATAGAGATGTTAGTTCCTGGAATATTAATATTGGTCAATTGCAGGCCTGACCCTTGAGTACGCAGGAAAGATAGCTCTGAATCGGACTTTTGTGATTCGGCGAGGGCTTCGTACATAGATATCCAGAGATATGCCTTCATTGCGGAATAGTAAGGAATCCTAGTGGCACCGCTTATCTCCCACCAAAATAATTACAACATTAACAAATAGTATACTTACGACACACACTTAATAATTTGAACACGCACACTAAGAAGATAGCTGTTACACTAAATCAATTTCTAATAGCACACATACATAGAATGGGCGGGGCTTTCACTTGTAAACACTTGCTAGTTGAGAACATTCAATGCACACGCATGCAATTAGGGAGTCGAAAGCGATGGTCGATAATTTTTATCGACATTTAATTTTAGCACATTCTTGTATTATTACAACTTCGTTTAATTTTCTTTATATGATTTATTTTGTTTATCCGAAAATTATGGGTTATTTATACTAAAATAAAATGATTTTTTTTTATATTGTATTACCCGGTGGTAAAGGAAAAAATCTCTCTGTTAAATATTATGCTATGCACGAGTAACTGTATTGAAATAACAATGTCTTTATTTGCTTCAAACAACATTCAATTAATAACTAATTTAACTCTTATATTATACATGAGATATGTGAATATCCAATGAGTTCTGTAAAAAAAGATTTGACTGCAATAATACGCATGTCGATAAAATCAGCCGCACGCACTCGATTGCACCTCTCTAAATCCAAAACGTTCATTCCGTTCGGAAAGATTCGGGCTAGTTCGGGTTAGTTCGTATCGCTCCGGACGTAAGATAGTAAATGATTTAAAAATTGATTTAAAATATTAAACAGTGACTTAAATGTTTATTTATCGGTGGTAGGACACGCCATTTGTCATCAGGTTGATGGTAATAGACCTATTTTTACAAATTATTACTGCACAGCTCGGCATTTTGGTTTTTTACGCATCAATAGTACACTGTACGCAATTGCAAAGCGACTGAATGAAGCGTACAGCCACCGTTCGAACATAAGCCCAATTTAGCAATGTCGAGGCGCCACGCCTCCAAGGCATATCCCTCGATATCCGTGGCTTCGTAGTCCTGGTCAAATGCGATAGCGTCGACACGTGACCTAGCGTCGGTGACGACATTGTCCTCTCCTCTGATGTATTTTATGTCAGTTGTGAACTGACTGATAAAAGACAGTTGGTTTATCTGAGCAGGGGGGAGTTTTTCACGGCGCTGTATAAAGGCGTAGAGAAGCGGTTTATGATCCGTGAAAATAGTCACGTGTTGGACCTCGAGAATGTGGCGAAAATGTTGTACGCTTTCGTACACCGCCAGTAACTCGCGATAATAAGCCGGCCACTGTGTTTGCTGATCTGTCAGTTTCTTGCTAAAGAAGGCAAGAGGGACCCACTTGTCGTTAACGAGTTGTTGGAGACAGGACCCAATGTGGACGTTGGATGCGTCAGTAAACAGACCGAGAGGCGTGCCGCTGACCGGATATTGCAGAAGACTGGCATTAGCTAGACTCTTTTTGCAGGCTTTAAATTGTTCCAATAGTAAAGGTGTCCATATAAATGGTTTGGCACCCTTGCCTTTGGTTTCAACCACAGATTTTATAAGTGGAGCCTGGAACAATGCAGCGCGGGGCACGAATTAGCGATAATAGTTTAGCATGCCGAGAAAACGACGCACACCTTGGACTGTTTTAGGAGGGGGAAAGTCTAAGATGGTTTGGACACGATCTTGAGGAGGACAAGTTCCCTCGGGGCTGATGTGGTAGCCTAAAAATGTCACTTCTTGTGCACCAAGGACGCACTTGGAGGGGTTAATTACGACTCCATAGTCTCGCAGGCGTCCGAAGAGAATACGTAGATGCTCGCAGTGAAGAGCCTAATCAGCTGAATGGACGAGAATGTCATCCACGTACGGAAAGCAGAACTCAAGACCCCGTTTGACCTCGTCGATAAACCGCTGGAATGTTTGCCCAGCATTGCGGAGACCGAAGGTCATGAAAGGAAATTCGAAGAGGCCAAACGGTGTAACGATGGCTGTCTTCGGGACGTCCTCTTCAGATACAGGTATTTGATGATATGCTTTTACAAGGTCGATGGTGCTAAAAATTTTAGAACCAGTAAGGTTGTGGGCGAAATCGTTGATGTGCCGGACAGGGTATCTAACCGGTACAGTTCGGGCGTTAAGTGCGCGGTAGTCACCGCAGGGACGCCAAGTGTTGTCCTTTTTCAAGGCCATGTGCAAGGGAGACGACCAGGCGCTCTTGGAAGGTCGTGCTGTGCCAGAATGGACCATGTCCTCAAATTCCTTTTCGGCAGATGTCAATTTTTGAGGAGCCAGACGGCGAGGACGGCAAGAAATAGGAGGCCCATCCGTTGTTTTAATAAAATGTACGGTGTCATTATTCTTCTAGTTTGGTGGTGTTTAGGTGGTTTTATTATTCTAGGCAAGCCAGGAGGACGAGTGATTTCTGGGAACTCTGGGAGCACTTGTGCAGAAGCAGAATTCGCCGGGGCAACGCCCTTGACACTCAGTCGGTTTGATGTGGTGGTGGAGCCAACGGTTGATAGGCTCGTAATGTTGTCAATCAAACGCTTGGTACGGCAGTCGGGCAGTAAATGGTAGTGTGCCAGAAAATCCGCACCAATGATTGCGCTGTTGACATCCGCAACGACGAAAGTCCATACGAATTGGCGACGGAGTCGGAAGTTGAGCGTCAAGGTCACCGTGCCGTATGTTTTAATTCTACTACCATTAGCGGCGCAGAGTTCATAGTCAGAGGGCTTCGTTCGATCAGTAAGCCAGCGATGAGGATAGCAACATAAGTCCGATCCGGTGTCAATCAAAAATTGACGTTTTGTGTCCTGATCAGTTATGAAAAGACGGCGGCTGGGAGCGTGCTGTGAGCTGTCGCAATCAGTTGCCGCCACTATTGATTGCTTGTCGGGTTTTCCGACTTCCAGTTACAAGGAGAAATGCACTTTTTAGCCTTGGAGTCGTAAAGTTTGTGGTACCAGCAGTATTTAGCAGCCAGGTCATCATTGGTTCTGCGTCTGCTTGTGCTTCGTGATCTGGAGTTATTACGAGACCGGGATCGTTCGGACGTTAAAAATTCCATTTTTCGGCTCAGCTCCTCAATTCGTTCTACCAATAGGGAGGACGAAGGTGTAGCTGCTGATTCATAGATGTTTGCAGGTTCTGGCTGAATCTCGGCAATTTTGTCGGCGATGTCCGCTATCCTGTCAAGGTCAAAATCAGCCTGGGCCGCAAGGATGCTTTGCGCCTGCTGAGGCAAGCGGCTAAGCCATAACTGACGCAAGATGTTATCATCAGTCAGTGCGAGTGACCGTAAGTGACGGAGGAACTGTGACGGTTTTCTGTCTCCAAGTTCTTCGTCGCTAAGAAGTCGTTTAACTCGCTGCTCTGCAGATATTGAAAAGCGTTTAAATAGAGTTTCTTTCAATTTCTGGTACTTGCCTTCAGCAGGTGGGTGGGTGACAATGTCCTCAATTTCACCGGCTGTTTTGTGATCGATTTGACTTAGAATATGACTATATTTGGTGGCATCCGCTGAAATGCCAGCCAGAAGAAATTGTGCTTCAGCTTGAGCAAACCAAACCGCTATCCTATCAGTCCATAAGGGTGGTAGCTTGACAGAAACTGCCCCAGCAGTGGTGAAATGAGGCTTAGGCTGCACTTGCAAGGCGCGTAGAACTACAGTTTCAGCTTCAAGCGCTGCTAAGCGTGCTTGAAGTTCGTCAGCCATGTCAAACAGCTTTTGGGACGTAGATTGGTTAAAAGAATGAGGAATAAACGAATACGCAGAACACCGAACCAAAATGTGCAGCCGTTATCCTTAACCGTGGGTAGACAGCGAAATAAATAACGTTTACAAAAAAAAAACTTATAAATCTTTAAGCACAATACATAAAAAATACAATCACACAATCATTAACAAAAACAATAAGCTTAAAAATATTGTTATTAATTGACAAGATAATCAAAAAAACATTCTAAAAATAGAATAGATTAAGTTTGTAAAAAGTTAGATGAGCAAAAAAAAGACTACATAATAAGTAAACAAAATTAAAGGCCAAATGTTTGACGAATAAAACTGTAAACGCGAAACCGAGAAATGTTCAAGATATTAACATGAGCAATACTTGCGTGAACTGGAACGTTTATGACAGTTGACAGTTGACGGCTGACAGTTGACAATTGTCAGTAGTGACAGCTATCGTTCGAGTGTCAAATTGTGTCACCGGATAGCGACAGAGGGCGTGCAACGTGCTCGACATGAATTTCAACGAATATTGCAGCGGCCCGTCTGACTGCCTGAGTCGGGTCGACCTCTCGAAAAGTCTAAAAATAGCACAAAAAAAAACTTGGTTTTGATTTGATCACTAAATGTTTGTAGCACTACAATTTTAGAACACTATAGCACTGGTAAACGGACGAAAAACGGGAACTGTGCGAATAAAATGAGTCAAAGTCTCTCAGTCCGCAGGGTCCGATGAGTTGTCAGCAGCAGAATGTCCAGGGTGTGGTCGGGTTCCTCTTCATTGTATGTCCAGCTCAGACGCGGTACGAGTTCAACTCGTAGCTTGCTGCTGTTCACCTCAGATTGACGCAATCGCAGATCACGTCGGGGTCACCACTTTAGGGACAAAGGTGCAAGGTATTCCACCTGTCTCATTTTACGATGTTGGAGGTGAAGCGTAGTTATAGAGCAGAAGAGAAACTTCAACTTGTAGTAAATAATAATATAATCATCACTCGTAGTCTAATGTTAGGTACACTATTAGTACTTATAACTAATTAAACTAGAATGGACAGAATAAACTAATGACATAATATCTAGTCTGTCTGTCCCGCGAGGGTTTACAAGCCAACTGGTGAGGGACACTACGTTCTACGTTACATCGGTAACGCCCCGCATCGTGGCTTAGTGTTGCCACTTACAAGGGTGCGTTCCAGACTACTTATAATTAACAAAACATAATACAGGCGACGCCACGTATACTAATGTGCGTTCACAAAATTCACAATACGTGACGCCACAGTATATTCCTAAATATACACATTTTTCTGATATTCCATACAAAACATAAACTTGCAAGATGTTTATATTTTTCTGATGAGAAGTGTATTTCACACCTAGAATTAGATACTCGTAAGAGCATACTGACTAATCCCTCTGACATAGCTAATGCTTTTAATAATAATACTTTATTGATTCGACTAGTACTGGGACATTTAATAATTTACATTATAATGACGAGCTTAATAAAACCATGACACTACTTATCTCCATGTTTCTTATCTGTATGACTGAAGACGAGATAGAAAACACCACTTATCCGAAACAGTAACACAGAAGGTTACGATAGAATTAGTACAAAAGTAATTAAATCTTGCAGTACAGGATTAATTCCTATATTGACTTATTTGATTAATCTTTCATTTTCATCTGTAACTTTTCCTGATGCCCTAAAATTATTAGTCTTTAAACTTCTGTGCAAAAAAAAAAACTATAAAATTATCGCCCTATAACCCTTCTTTTTTTTTGGGCGCGCGTGGAACTCAACGCGCCGTCGACCCGGGCCTGGTCCTTACCGGACGGCGAGCTACCCATTGCTCACCGTCCGCAAGCCCGCGCCAACGGTGGCCGGGAATCGGCCTGCGATTCCCGACGCTCAGGGCGTCTCCTCCTGCGGCGGCTAGGGGCGTGATGGCGCGAATTTTGCCTCTCCCTCACGCGTTCCGCCTCTTCCTTCGCGAGCATTACTGCTTCGCAGAAGGAGGTGATGGTCTCCCATGCCCTCTCCCTCCGTACCATGGCCTGGACGCGAGAGATCTCCGGCACCGATCGCCTCTACGAGGACACGGCGGTGCTCTGCCCAAGCCGGGCATCCTCCATCGTATGCTCCACCGTGTCCTCCGGGCGATCCACGCAATGATGATACCCGGGCGTTTCTTCCCGCCTTATCCGAAACAGGAACCTCCCGAAACAACCGTGTCTGGTGAGGACCTGCATCAGGCGGAAGGTGTGGTGCGTCTCTCCAGTCACTCTTCAAAGAGGGGACATATCGCCGCAATAGTAGCGTGCCCAGCTGGGTTGCGACAATCGCACTCTCCGTGACGCCATGAGATCCCGCCGGAGCTCTGTCCGCTGTGCCGCGATTTCTCGCGGCAGCGGAGTTAAGCCTCTGCGTTTCGCCTCCTCGCGCCACTCCCAAATGTCCGCATCGCCCGATAACCCAAATGATCTAAATTATTTGAAAAATGTATGCACAAAATACTTTCCGACTATTGTAGCAAATACAATATAATATCAAAAGAACAATACCGATTTCAAATGCACAAGTCAACTACACTAGCAATTGCTAATATTTCAGGGCATATTCATAATTTCCAAAATAAAAATTATTTAACCACAGGAATATTCCTCGACCTGTCACAAGCCGTCGATTTTGTGGCACATGATATCTTGTTGAGAACTTTAGAAAAAAGTGGAATAAGAAGTTTAGCACTGCCACAAATATATCTGTGAGCACTGCAGTGGATCGCGTCTTATCTGAGAAACCAAAAACTATACGTTGTTATTAATAAAGTAAATGAAAATTTCTTAACCTCGTATTCATCTGACTATAGAGTTAATAATTGTGGCATCTCCCAAGGGAGTGTATTAGGACCCTTATGGTTTCTATTGTACATAAACGAGTTATCGCTAGTGACGAATCATAAAAATGTATTATTTGCAGATGACATTTCGATTATTGTGACATCTGAAAAATGGTATAAAACTAAATCTGATCATGAGATGGACACTAATAATACTATTGACGACATTATAAAATGGTTACAGACAAATAAATTAAAAATAAATTTACATAAATCTAATTATATACATTTTAATAAATCAAAACATAATAAATACAATTTCAAACTTAATATTGACAGATTAAATGAAGTTCCACAAACTAAATTCACGAGCTCTTTTTGTTAGGTATCTGGAATTCTGGAGCAATCTATGTTATCTACAGCTGTAAGCTTTATTTCGGGATGTAGGAGAGATCTAAGCATTGCAGTATTTAATTGTTGACACGTTTTTTGTAGGTAATAAGCAAGTGGTATCATCAGGAAGTTTCGAGAGGTGTTAAATTATTTCAATTAATCTGTTTTCATTTGAATTGGATTTGAGAGTTATTAATCTAGTTGAGAGTAAGTCGCGGTCTTTTTGTGTAGTCACACATAATCTTATTATATTTAATATTTCAACAAAGTCAGAATCATTGAGCTGTCGCATGTTAATTGTAAGTTCATCGTATGAACAGTTCAATCCACAGATTCGGTATACTGAGAGAAACTAACAACTTGTTAGTGTCAGCAGTTGATAGTTTTTCAAAAGGTGACTTTTTTCTTTTTGCTGTAAGAGATCTCCGAAAACCATAAGATGTTTTTTTCCAAACCACCCATTCTGATCGTCGCTTGTGTCGAATATTTCAGATAAGCAAAACTGAATAATTATATGTTAATTAATTAATTTATTTATTTATTAGTTCGGGAAAACAAACAATTACACACTAGAAATAAACATAATAGTAGGTAGACATAGTACATATTATAAGTGTGTAACTCACTACGTTATCCACAGTTTATATATGACATACAATTTTGGGAACGTCTACAAGTGAGACATAATTTGAGTTTCTTAATAACTAATTCTACAAGTCTTTGATTTTGTTGTTCAGAGTATTTCGAAATTTACTAGCAGACAGAGAGAATATGTCTACATCTGAGAAGTGTATATTATAATTTTGTGCCAAGCGACGAAGAGGTGCACGGACACCAGCGTTTGTGCGACAAGAAGACACTGCAAACAGGGGACGCGCGCGCACCTCTCGTCTCACTACAGTTCTAGGTACAATATAAGACAAGCTGTTTGTTAAATCCGTACAGTCGTATCTATTAGCGCAAAGGTCATAAAGAAACATAGTTTCCAGAAAAGTGCGCCTGGACTCCAATTTTGTTAACCTGTAATGAGTGAGTAATTCTTTATAGGTTAGGGTTCTACGACAGCATCGGTAGTGTGTTGCTTTCAAAAATTTGTACTGTACTTTCTCTAGGTTGTATGTATATTTCTTATATAAAGGGTTCCATATCATGACTGCATATTCCAACTGTGACCTTACCAAAGATTTATATAAGAGTGTGCATGTGTTTGTGCGTTTAAAATCAGTGGTCGCTCTCATTACGAATCCATACATTCGGAATGCGTTGCCAATAATCTTATCAATATGCTGATCCAAATGAAGCTTACTGTCCAACAGTACTCCGAGGTCTCGAATCGAAGATTCTTTTCTCAAAGCGGTGTTGTTTAAGTAATAGGTATGAGAAAAAATAATTTTGTTTTTTGTAAATGTTATAGATAGGCATTTAGGAATGCTTAGTTGAAGCTTATTATTATTGCAGTAAGTTGATAATCTATTAAGATCGTCTTGAAATGGAATACAATCATCAGCACAATTTATCTTCCTAAAAACTTTAAGGTCATCAGCATAAAGTAAAAATTTTGAGTGCTTAAAACAACTGTTAATGTCATTTATAAATAGGACAATGAGTAGGGGACCAAGGATTGATCCTTGAGGCACACCAGAAGTTACATTAATGGATTCAGACTCATGACCCTGTATCACCACCTTCTGAGTTCTATTTGTAACATAAGATGAGAACCATCTCAATAAGTCGCCTCGTATGCCGTTGTATGCAATCTTTGCAAGAAGAAGTTCGTGATCTACCTTGTCGAAGGCTTTTCGAAAGTCTGTATACACAGCATCTACTTGTGACCGTTGATCCATGTTATTAAACAAGTAATCCGTAAAAACTAACAAATTTGTGGTTGTAGATCTTTTTTTGACGAATCCATGCTGCTGTTTAATTATTATGTTATGCAAGATAGGATTGATCTCATCATGGACAAGTCTCTCGAAAAGCTTCGACAAGGCAGACAAAATAGAAATTGGACGATAGTTTTCCACTTCACGTTTAGAACCAGATTTATGCACCGGCGTAATATTAGCCTTTTTCCAGATGTCTGGAAAAGTACCCTCTGTGATACATTTATTGTAAATAATATGTAGGGGCGTGCATATTGTACTGGCGGCATGTTTAAGATAATACGCTGGAACACCATCCGGTCCAGGACCTTTGGTAGTATCCAGAGATTTTAATGCTTTTATAATTTTATCCATGGTTAGATTAATATGATTAATTATAGCAGCACCCTCGCAGTATGCCTCGGGAGGAGACCAGGCATCCCTCACAAATGTGGACGGTTCATATACAGAGTGAAAAAAAATTGAAAATAAATCGCAAACTTCTTTGGGGTTATTGGCGCTCTGGTTTTTATATGTCATTGAGCAAGGGATACCCGCATTTGATTTACGATTTGAGATATAACTCCATAAATATTTGATATTTTTATGTATGTTATCTTCCACAGAATCAATGTATTTGTTATAACCCGTTTTACACTCCACATAGAATCTGCTCCTTAGAAAAGAAAATTGTTCATAGTCAGAGACGTTTTTATATGTCTTCCATTTGATCCAAGCTTTATTTTTGTTTTTAAATATTCGACTTTGAGAACCAAATGGGGAATTTACGAGATCGTGGGGCTGACCTAGGAACATATTTTTTTATTGTTTTGAAAATATAATCATAGAAAATGTTTAAAGAGTTCTCAGCAGACTCACCCCTAAAGATTTCGACCCAATCTATAGTAGCTAAATCTTCGTTAATTAGATCAAAATTGGCTTTGTAAAAGTTATATTTTATAGATTGTGCACGGGGTAACATTTTAAGTTTGGCTTTATAACTAATGAAAGAACAGTAAGGAGGGTGATAATTGTCAGGAGGTATCAAAGAAGAAGGAGGCGCATGGACATTACAGCTCCCGTTACTAATCAATAAATCCAAAATACGTCCCCTATATTTTTTTATGGAATTATATTGATAACCGTTTATTAAGGATATAAAGTTATCCATTAGTCTATATAACGATGAGTTGCCATAACAGTTAAGCGCTCCGGTAGGATTGTCAGCAGAGGGGAGCCATTCTATGTCAGGCAAATTGTAGTCACCGAATAAGAGGAAAGTAGTTGGATTCACCGATCCCAGACTATTTTGCAATGTTTCAAAGTGAGCCAGATAAACGTCTTCAGGGGCTTTTGGTGGAATGTATGCCGCACTTATGTAATATTTTTCCTGACCAAGACCAGGAATTTGGATAACGACATGCTCTATTGACGGAATAGTTGGCAACTCGGCCTGCAAATGAACGGCATTCAAGTTTTTCAGTACGGCGATGAGCACTCCCCCTCCATCTTTTTTGTTTGTGGTAATTCGATTACGATCGCATCTGTAAACTACGTATCGCTCATCTATAAATTCACCGTCCATTATGTGAGGAGTTAGCCAGGTCTCCGTTAAAATTATCACATCATAACAATTGGATAAGATATTCATATGTAAGGTGTTCAGCTTAGTACGTAAACCCCTACAGTTCTGATAATATAATGAAAGGCTATCCGACATTTTGTGAATCCAAGAATAAATTAGTATATACTGATACGTGCGGTGTCAACAAGATATAAACAACAAGTAACATTACAAGTGAAACGTACTTGGAGTCCAGGTCGAACTGAGCGATATATAATACTAACGACATAACCACGCTTAAATACAAACAAAAATAATAACAATTAGAGAGAAACATAATTCTGGATTTGTTGTTTAAAATAATAACAGAGCAAGAATAACTAGCTTGTAGGTTAAAGTAATCTATAAAACAGAATAGTAGCTTAAAACTTATAATAACAAGTAACATGCAGTTATTCAAATTTAAAAGTAGCCTAAAATAAATATTGGTGAGTAGCATGCAGTTTACAAAACAAAAAGGTAGCCTTAAACTAATATTGACGACAAACATGCAAAGACTTAAAATCGCTAATATAAAATTATTGTGAGCAAATCTTAGATTAATAGCATTGCTATTTATTTGCAACAGGGGCAGAGTTTTTGGCAGGTATAATTTTCTGAATGTCATGTGTCGATCGTATGGCCAAAGCAGCAGAACCATCAATCTCTCGAACGAGGATGGTGGCATTTTTGACCCACACGCATTTAAAGTTGTTCTTTTTAGCCGCCTCCTTACACTCACGAAATAGATGTTTTTTTTTCAAAGTCAGATGCTCGTGTATGTAAATAGGTTGCGAATTTCCAGCAAGTCCTAATTGATCAGTACGCACGCCTTTTGCCAGGCGAAATGTGCTCAGGAAATTATCTCATAGTATGCGTGAGTTCAACTTGACTATGATGTTCTTAGGTTTATTATTCTCATTGTGTGCATGAGGGACACGGTGAATGGCAATTACATCCTTCTGAGACAATGGAAAGTTTATTTGTGTAGCGATGGTCTGCAGAAGCGTTACTAGATTCTCAGTGCGCTTTTCGGGTAAATTGCAGATCTCAATGTTACATTGCCTCGCCTGTTGCTCCAATGAATCAAGTTTTAATTCGAATCCCTGTATAATTTCGCTCAAATGGTCAGGCGTTTGCGCGTTCAATGAATCGATATATTTTTTTAGATCATTTTGCTGATCGCAAGCATATTCAATCGACTTCTTAAGTTCTGTAATGTCCAGTAAAATATGATGGTGCTTGTCATCCAAGGTAGATACATGCGTCTTCAAGTTTGAGTGGTCTCTGATGTGACTTCGGTAACAGTTGCAAGATCAGATTTAATTGTGAAAATATTTTCGGATATTTTTGACATGGCACCGTCTAGATCCCGACGCCAGTCATCCAACTTCTTATTTATTTCCTGAGAAAACATATTAAGCGCGTCTTTAATTTCACACTCAGGTTGTTTCCTTTTACGCTGCAGAATATTCAAATTATTATCGCGAGCAGGAACAATCGTAAGGTCGGTGTCTGAGTGGTACATGGCGTCGTTTGAGCGGGACATTATTGTATTAATTTGTTAATATTAGGAGGTATGTGTGAAGCGCCTCACTGATTACTGCTACTATTATTTACTTTTAGGTCGTACTGTACCAGGAAACAATTTAAAACAAATTTGAAGATCTCAAAAATTATTCGTCCGAGGTGAGGTTCGAACTATTGACTTGTCGATCACCTTTCATTAGGGTAAGTGAAGCGAGCCACTAGGCCACCGTGCTTGTTACTTAGCGTGTCAAATTAGGTGATATGTTGGTACGGATTTGTAGTTGGCGTAAAAGGTTACAATAGAGGTCAACCAATTGGCTCCGACGCAGAATGTCCACTTCTCAAAATGTCCACTGGTCGCAAAATGTCCTTTTCTCAGAATGTCTCTTTCGCAAAATGTCTCTTTCGCAGAATGTCCACTTCGCAAAATGTCTCTTTCGCAGAATGTCCACTTCGCAAAATGTCCCTTTCGCATATTGTCCCCTTTTCATTGCTGACTTACTTTAATCATAATTCAATTCATTTTAGCAATTAACTTTCACACATCATGTTTGACGTGTGTTTATTTGTATCGATATGGGTAAGCAAAAAAAAATATAGTACAAATCACATTTATTTCTTTGCATAATCGCTTGATTTAAAGCAATTCTCGCAATCATAAAACGGTTAGACCATAAAACTCGTAAGACTTTTGATTCCTAGCTGGTGTACTAGATGGCGCTGCATGATGTCGTTGTATTATTTTATTAGTTACATATTTTACTATGAATAATAAACAATTTTCAATAAAAATAAACATTATATTTTTAATAAAATTTAAGAAACTATTTTTATATAACACAATGTGTTTCTAAACGAAAAAACGGAATATTTCAATAAAGTATAATGAGGGTACCTACAAAATATTTTAAGTTGTGTCATATCAAGTAGAAGTGGTTATGAGAAATTATCGTTCATTTGTGTATCCTATTCTACTATTACTAATTAACAAAAAACATTATGGAGCAAGAAATCCATTTCGTTAATAATCAAAAAGGACAACTTACACTCATTACTGGTAATCATAGATACAGTAAAAAGAAAACTAATACAAGTGGTGGTACTTTGTGGAGGTGTATAAATAGACGCGAGTGCAGTGCTTCGTTAACGTTAGATAAAACACGTACAACAATTACAAGGAAAACTCGTCATACATGTGAGTCAGCTGATATAAAATATGCAATTCAAGAACACATTTCAAGTCTTAAGAAGATCGTTTGTGAAGATTTCAGACCTATTCCGCAAATTTTTGAAGAATATCAAACAAACCTCCATGAAAATAGATCTGATTGTTTACCTTCATTTCGATCTATCAAAGATACCTTGTACAGAGCACGTAAATCTTTTTTAAATACAGATAGACTACAACATAACAGCACTGAAACTGCAAGTGTACCGGAAGTATTGGGAAAAGAATTCTTAATTTGTGAAGGTGGAGATACTGAGAAAATTTTAATATTTGCAACAACTTAAGCAAAAAAAGTTACAAAATTACCAGGCTCATATTTTGCAGATGGGACTTTTATGTCTGCACCAAACCATATTATCAAATGTATGTCTTACATTTAGATATGAACTCAAGTAAAAAATGTACAAATATAGTACCGGTAGTATATTCGTTATTACCCAACAAGACACAAGATACACCCGCCTTTTTCGAATTTTAAAAACCAAATTGGGCAATTCAAATGTGATTATGAAATTGCATATATGAACGCGTTGGAAGCTGTATTCCCCGATGCCAGAGTAAGTGGTTGTTACAGACATTTTAATGCCGCTATTTGGAAGAATGCAAAAAAAATGGGCTTATTAAAATCAAAAGAAGGTAGAAATGTTGCAAGAATCGCTGCGATGATACCGCTCGTGCCAGCAGATAAAATACCAGCTACGTGGTGTTATATTATAAACCAGGCGCCGAATAGTTCTGAAATGCACCGTTTTAGAAAGTATTTCGAAAAACAGTGGTACCCCAAAATGTCTACCACGTTGTTGAGTTGTGCTTTCCAACGCCATCGAACAACGAATGCTTTGGAAGGCTGGCACCGACGCGTTAATACCGGACGTATACCAAGAAAACCAAGTCTGTACATTTTTGTCTTTAAGTTGAAAAAGGAAAGTAAATACTGGGATAGGAAAATAAGGAACAGTCTTTTTAAAAATGTGCAGCACAATAGAAGAAATCTTGACATTTATTTTGATAAAAAATATAAGGCATTATTGGTTCAATTAGAACAAAATAAGTTGACATTGCCACAATTTATAAAAAAAGTAATATTTTTACAGTTAACGGTTCGTAGGTAATTAAAGAGTGTTCAAGTTTCTTATTTTTTTATTGCGAGTTAATAACAATTAATTTGGTAAAATAATTACTTTAAATCAAGCGATTATGCAAATAAATAAATGTGATTTGTACTATTTTATTTTTATTTTTTTTTGCTTACCCATATCGATACAAATAAACACACGTCAAACATGATGTGTGAAAGCTAATTGCTAAAATGAGTTGAATTATGATTAAAGTAAGTCAGAAATGAAAAGGGGACAATATGCGAAAGGGACATTTTGCGAAGTGGACATTCTGCGAAAGAGACATTTTGCGAAGTGGACATTCTGCGAAAGAGACATTTTGCGAAAGAGACATTCTGAGAAAAGGACATTTTGCGACCAGTGGACATTTTGAGAAGTGGACATTCTGCGTCGGAGCCAACCAATTCGACACTGTGACAAGAAAAATAACGATCACTTAAAAATGTTTTTGTTTATAACTTCGGTATAAGGTCACACACAAAGGTTAAAGTAACATTGGATATCATCGACACTTCGTCTATGATAAAAAACACTACTTCTTTTAAATCTGATCTCAGAGCTTGGAGTACTTCATCAGAAAGTGGTTTGTACTTCGATGTTTGCTTGTGTTCCATAGGTAGCTGCAATAGTCTATTATATGTGTAGTCAATCCATTCACATTGAATGCAGCTATTCCTGTTGGAGCACTAACTACCACTTTTTTGTTTAAATATAATACGTCTTAACCCAAACTTTCAGAGTTTTTATTAAAAAGCTCTTTCCAGTGCCACTAGTTCCACTCACAAAACAGCGTGAAACGTCAGCCTTAGATTATAGAATAAAAGACAGATAGACCGCACGGAACACCAAGAGTGCGGCCAACAAAGCAAATACAAATTCAAAAGCGAATACAATCTCGAGTCAGTATGGCACGAAGCGCCGCATCGTTAGAACGTCACGGGCTCGTTCAATATTTTTGATATTATTGCCGTATTGTGTTTTTAAACATTGCAAAAACTGTTCCCAAAAACAAAAGAATGAAGGAGGAGTATCTTTTCATAGATACATATTGATTATTTGTTTATTTGGATATTATTTTACGTGTTTATTGTTAGTGATATCTTGAATCACAAAACCTTGACATAAATCATTCGGTGTTGCTAGTTTACATTGAAACATTTACCCCGTAAGTTAGGAAATAAGTAATATTGATTTATAAAAATATTTATTTAGATGACAGTGTTTTATTTAGGTTAGTATGTACATTAAGCACATAATGTATGTGAATATTAGAGGTGCGCCTAGCCATAATGATAAGAATTCTTTTTTTAAACTCCCTGCTGATCTTGAAAGGTCGATTACAAGTACCTATGACAATAAATCATTCTTGATTTAACAATAAATCATTCTTGATTTAACAATAAATCATTCTTGATTTATTGTCATAGGTACTTTACCTACACATACATTCACTTAAGCACAAGTCTATCATAATGGTGCCGATTCTCTTGTACACCGGACTAAACTAACTAAACTATCACTAAAATTCCTTACTTTTGGCTATGAGAATCTTAACGCTATTCTGTAGTAAAAATTCTCTAAATTTAAAAAATATTTTGACTACTAAATCGAATTTAACAATTGCGACTCCACGTGGTACATACTTGTTTGCCCTACCCCGTGAATTTTTTTAGAGCCGGAGGCGCGCATTGGTATCCTCGACGTGTTTTATATAGAATTTTTCACTTTTTGTATGGAACAAAAAAAATATTACCTACGTGTTGAGTATTAGGGGTATAAGGATATTATAAAGGGGGTCGAAATTTTCATTATTTTTGCGATAGGACACACCATTTTCGAGATATAAGCAAAATAAATGAAAAAAGTCCAGTACAGTACTGTTTTTGCACCCGAAGTCGAGATGTTCGTGTGAATTTTAGTTCATGACAACTAATAATATTCCACACCATTTTCAGTGGCGATAAAAAATGGTCAGAATTAGTTAGAAAATTAAAATTTTAGGTGAAAAACGTCAAATTCAGAATAGCAGAATTGTCATTTTCACTAAATTAAAATCTCAGTACCTACAATCTTAGTGCTGTCAAACTTAAATATCGTTAAGTTGTGCCACTTTAGTCTATTTCAGAATGGGAAATCATCGTTTGACAGTGTCGTGTGTATGTAAGCACCTTTATATCATTAGTTCGTATACGTATCTTACACTATAAAACATGTAGCATTATTTTAATAAAGTCAGTATTTACTCATCATTCGTCTTGGTATCATTTCGCTCCAATTTCCAACATCACATGGCGACCGTGACGTAAGAGTCCCCGGGACTATGTTTAGAATTCCTTTCTCCATATAAGGATACCCTTCCACGATGAACCGCAAGTGTAGTCGCAAACAAAGTCTTGTGAGAAACAGTGTTTTTTGTGTCAGTAATCATAATCAATATTATCATGGGGAAAAGTCAGAGTAAGGAAGAAGTCATTATCGCCCAAACAGCTTCTGGCGGAAATAACAACGCAGATTTGGAGCAGCTAAAGTACCATACCAGTACAACGAATGTGGTCTTGTTGGTGATTTTGTTGCTGCTGTTGCTGGGATTCCTGTACCTTATAATCAGGATTTACAAGACCTGTCACACCAAGTGGATGATCAATGAAATAAATCGACACGCTTTGCGAAGATCAATTTCATACTTCCGGCGAGACCCAAAAAATGGTATGGGAACAGAGAACGTATAGGCGAGAATTTCAAAAGGACTAAACTAGGTATTTGATAAGGCATGGTGGACAACGACACGTAACACATAAATAAATATTGAACGCCATATTAGGCGAAATAATCAAGAGTCAAAGCTTAAAGAAGACAACTGCGTGCTGATACTGTCCTTCGAGCACCAAAGTGAAAATAAAAATAAAAGTGAAGTGAAGTGATAACGTTAAAATAAAGTGTGTGACTACCCCCGTGTAAGTGCCCCAATTTGTAAAGGCATTAGTTCGTTCGCTAGCATCCAAAAGTGGAACTTTAGACATTATTAATTAACCATAAATAGAGAAAACACGTGGACAGTTTAATGTATTAACCATTATTTAATATGCTAATTGAAATGTACCGCATTGTGTATGTACGTAAACAGTAGTATAAAAAGTAAATATATGTAAATAAAAGACGCCTCAAATTTGGAAAGGCTTAGATACTTCATAATTTTACCATATGGCTCAAGAGCTATCAGATTTACTTGCAAAGATAAAAGAATTGAGAACATATTTAGTGAAGATAGGTGCCACGAGACGAGTAGGTAGATTAATTGAAGTAAAGGTACGAGAAGCTAACCACTTGTATGAAAAATATCAATATACTTTAGAAAAACTAGAAGCAATTAAAGGTAGCATTAAGGAACAAGAATACTTGTTCGTAAAAAAAAATTGTGAACAATTTAATATAATATATAAGGAAGTATTAAGCTTGTGTTCTGTGACAACTGAGGAAAGCCTAAAAATGGCCAAGTTCGATTTAAAGATAGCTATGAATTTATTGCCTGTTTCAGCCGACGATGAATCCAGTATTAATCGTCTTATAGATGGTATTGAATATTACAGCTCAGAGCTCGACGACGAATCCCAGAAAAGGTTAGTAAACTTTGTTTTGAAAAATAGACTAACTCGGGGTGCAAAATTGAAATTATCCCCAAATTATTCTAGTACTAATGCACTTATTAACGATATGAAAATTCAGCTGTTACCGAAAAAGTCGGCAACTGCAATACAACGCAAACTACAAAGTTTCAGACAGGATAATCAATCAATTGATGAGTTTGGTAATAAAATTACAGAAATGTTCGTAGACCTGACCATCTCTCAGTCGGAAGGTAAGGACCACGCATACCAGGTTTTACGTCCTCTGAACGAAAAACTCGCTATAAAATGTTTTGCAGATGGTTTGAGAAATCGTAGACTCAGTACAGTTATCACAGCAAGGAACTATACCTCTTTAAAGGATGCCATCCAAGCGGCTTTAGATGAAGAAATATCACGACCTACCGATTCTGAAGTATTGTATTTCAATCGCAATAACTATTATAATAACAATTACAGGGGTTTCGGGAATCGTCGAGCCAGTACGAGGGCCAGAGGTACGTCACACTCAGCTGCAGAAGAGCAGAACAGCGAGATCATTGGTTACCAGCAGGGTACAGGACGCGGTTGGCGAGGTCAACAGAACTCAGCGCGCGGTGCAAGGCGGTCATCCTTCAGGAGCAGAGGTAGATCTAATTATAGCCGCCAAGCACAATTAAATACTTTGACAAACGCAGACTCGACTTCTTTGCAGACAACAGAAGCTTCTTTGCAAACGACCGAATCTCATTTGCCATCCGATGAAAATAATGAGTTTTTTCGTGACTAAAAGAGCAATTCTTTTTACAAATAATAATTCTAGTACCATTTATTTAAATGGCCGTAATGGTTACCCATATAATTGGTTAATTGACACCGGTGCCTCCATATCGGCAATAAAATATAAACATGTAATGAAACAAAACATTCCAATCCATAAACAGAACATTGACGTATCAGGAATGGGAGGCAAAGTTCAATCTATTGGATATGTTTATCTAGAATTGAGATCTAAGAATCAGATACTGAAACATAAATTCTATGTTTTTAATTCCTTGCCTTGTAAGACTAGTGGCATAATAGGGCATGACTTCTTAAACAAATACAAATCAATTCTAAACCTAGGTAACAATACTTTGTTGTTATGGAATAATAATCTTGCAATTTCCTTTCCATTATGTTTTCCACGCAAAAGTATAAAGATACCCGCGAGGTGTGAATCAATACATTTTATTAGTGTCCAGCCGAGGTATGCATTTGAAGAAATCGTTATTAGTGCATCAGAACTGCAAAACGGAGTTTTTATAGCTAGCTCATTGGTTAAACCTAAAAACGGAATGCTTCCGATCCGAGTCCTTAACACAACGGATAATGATTTAACCTTAGATGACATTAATCCCATAATACAAAAATCCTCGGAATACAATATTTGTTCTTTTGAGAAAACAATAAGTAACGCGGTAAGGGTTAAGAGCCTGTTTTCTGCTCTAGATTTAAAGCACTTAAATAAAGAGGAACAATTATCAATAGAGAAAATATGTGCGAAGTATTCCGACATTTTTTGTCTAGCAGGAGACAAAATGACGACAACCGAATTATATAGGCACAAAATTAACTTGAAACCTAACGTAGCTCCGGTATATTCAAAGCCATATAGACTACCATACTCACAGAAAGGAGAACTAAACAAACAAATAGACAACTTACTTCAGCAAGGTATTATAGAAAAATGTAACAGCGAATGGTCAAGCCCAGTTTTACTAGTACCCAAAAAACCAGACTCAGCGGGTAATAAAAAATGGCGATTAGTTATTGATTATCGCAAACTTAACAACAGCATTCAAGATGATAAGTTTCCTCTTCCAAATATAAATGAAATATTAGACTCTTTATCGGGCTGTTTATACTTCAGCCATTTAGATTTAAACCAAGGTTTCTATAACGTTGACCTACACGAAGACAGCCGCAAATACACAGCATTTGCTTCAGGGCAATACCAAATGACGCGTATGCCCATGGGTTTAAAAACCAGCCCCAGTTCTTTCTCACGCATGATGACAATGGCTATGGCCGGTCTAACATATGAAAAGTGCTTAGTATATCTCGATGATTTGATAGTCTTTGGAAAGTCTCTATCTCATCACAATAAAAACCTCATAGACATATTTGACCGCTTACGCAAAGTCAACTTAAAACTAAACCCTACAAAATGCAATTTCCTAAGGAAAGAAATACTTTATTTAGGCCATATAGTATCTAGTGAAGGTGTACTGCCAGATCCCGCAAAAACAAGTGTTATTAAGGATTACCCAATTCCTAAAAATGTGGATGATGTAAAACGCTTTGTCGCATTTGCGAACTACTATCGTAAATTTATCCCAAATTTTGCAGATAAGGCATATTATCTTAATTTATTGTGCAGGAAAAATGTAGTGTTTAATTGGGATGACAACTGTCAGAAATCATTTGACATACTTAAAGAGACTATGATAACACCGCCAATACTGCAATATCCTAATTTTGCACTTGAAAATAAATTCGTGTTACAAACAGACGCATCAGGCTACGCAGTTGGAGCAATTTTATCAAATGCGGATAGGCGCCCAGTTGCTTACGCTAGCAGAGGCCTAAATAAATCAGAGAAAAACTATCCCACCATAGAAAAGGAACTATTAGCAATAGTGTGGGGGGTGAAACATTTTAGACCATATTTATTTGGCCGTCATTTTAAAATTATAACTGACCACAAACCTTTGATTTACTTGTTCAATCTCAAAGATCCTTCCAGCAGACTACTTAAATTTAAATTGATACTTGAGGAATACGATTACGAAATTGAGTACGTCAAAGGTAGTGACAATGCAGCTGCGGACGCACTGTCTCGATTAACTTCAAAAGATTTACAGGACATGAATAATAATTTATGTGTTATGACACGGGCGCAGAAACTAAAATTGAATGCCAAACCATCAACAGACGATGCAATCCAGCCAAGCGATTATTTTGAAAAACCAAAAGTTGTCGAGGCACAGAATAGGCCAAAAGAAGTGGTTGAATTAAGATTTATAGACAATTCAGGATTAGGAAACTTAAGAAAAAACAACGAACTAAATAAAGAAAACAATGTTTTTATGTATTCAAAAAATAATAAGACTATATTTATAAAACCAACGGCTCACTCGCAAATGACTCGAGCAGAATTTGTGAAAGCGCTGAGTAATTTTTGTAGCGAAATATGTGTAGAGGAAGTGTACTTTATGAAAAATGAGAATAATAGAATATTTCTTGAAAAATTAATCAGACAAATCAAAGATAGCGAAAATTGGTTAGGGCCCAGATTAATCATAATACAAGACGTAGAACGCGTAGAAAATAAGGACGATAGGAAAGTAATACTTAATGATTTTCATCTTTTACCGACAAGCGGTCACGCGGGTATAAGACGAATGGTAAATAAAATTCGGCAATATTATTTTTGGCCAGGATTAGATACTGATGTTAAAAATTATGTGAAAAAATGCTCACATTGCCAGAAACAAAAGTACACAGTACAAGTAAAGGAACCCATGGCCGTCACCACAACGGCACACACGGCGTTTGAAAAGATATTCCTAGATTTAGTTGGGCCTTTAGATAAGGACAATAATGACTATTCATATATTCTAACAATACAGTGCGAGTTGTCAAAGTATGTATGTGCTTTTCCACTTATTACAAAAACAGCAGCAGAAGTTGCTCGTTCTTTTGTGGACAACTTCGTGCTTCATCATGGTGTGCCGAAGGAAATCGCCACCGACAGGGGTACTGAGTTCATGGCAGATACAGTAAAAGAGGTTTGTGCTTTGCTTAATATTAAAAAACTTAACTCAACTGCATATCACCATCAAAGCATAGGAGCTTTGGAAAACTCACATAAAAGTTTGTCAACATTTCTTCGTATTCAAACGGAACAAAAAACGGAATCCTGGAGTACTTGGCTACCCTATTGGTGTTTCGCCTATAATACTTCTGTAAATACGTCTACTAAATTCACTCCGTTTGAATTAGTTTACGGTAAAAAGTGCATTTTACCAAGCAATCTCACTCAAAAAATAGAACCATTATATAACTATGACAGTTACCCACTGGAACTAAAATACAGGCTACAGGTATCACAAACGCAAGCTCGCAAAAATTTAATTAACAGTAAGTTGGTAACAAAACGTAGGTATGACACCTACGTTAACCCCACACATTATAGCCATAATGACAAAGTTTTAGTAAAAAATGAAACAGGCAATAAACTGACAAGCTTATACTCAGGACCTTACAAAGTTATCAGGGATATTTCACCAAATGTAGAAATCGAAATTAATGGTAAAACAGATGTTATTCATAAAAACCGAACAAAGCTCTATTATGATTGATTTACTGCAATTGCACTGTAAACATTCAAATTGAATTGTAAAAAAAAAAAAAAAACAACCTGTCGTTGTCGTGTCTACTTATAATATCTAACCAAAATGTAACCACATACTAGTAATAAGCATCTAATATTGTGTACTCAACCAAACTAACCTATAATTTAGTAATATTTCTAAACTAACAAAAAAAAAAAAACTTTTATTTTTTTTTATTTTTTCTCCCCCCGGGGAGGTGTCGTGTGTATGTAAGCACCTTTATATCATTAGTTCGTATACGTATCTTACACTATAAAACATGTAGCATTATTTTAATAAAGTCAGTATTTACTCATCATTCGTCTTGGTATCATTTCGCTCCAATTTCCAACATCACAACAGGAGTAAACTTAATTTTGGTGATTTTTAGCTTAGTTTAGACGCATTTGTGACAAGAGAATCGGCACCAATGTCCAGATATAATTTCATCATTTTAAAATAAACATCTTCTGTTTTACAAAACAGAAGATGTTTATCTGAGCTCAATAAATTCCCAAAGTAGGTAACCTGAGAGTAGTAAGTAGGTAACCTGTAGGTAACCTGAGGTAACTTGAGATTACTCAACGGCAGAGATTTAGTTTATTTATAACTCTTCTCTGCATATTTCTGAGACAGTAAATTATTTATTTCATTTAATATTATGGGTAATTTTTTCATTATCCAGGCAACATTACACGCACACAGAGGCACGTGTTCTTACAGTGATGTCACGCACACAAGTCTACAAACGTGCCTCACTTTATTGTTCGGCGCGGTCTATCTGTCTTTTATTCTATAATCTGAGACGTCAGCGTTATTATCAGTTGAGTCCATTTTATTTGTGATCATATTGAAGACTCTTTTTTGATCGGTATTAATCTGTCGCGCGCGCAATTAGCAGACACAATAGAATTTTATTGTTATCTGTCTCCAATATGAGACACCAGTATTATAAAGGTTAAGTATTGCGATCATACTTTGAAGATCAGTTAAATAAAGATAAAGATAAAGATTCATTTATTTGCAAAAACATGTGTAGATAATATACATGGTATGATGTTTATTAAAGGTGTTATAGGATATTCTTTGGCACAACATGTTTGACCATGGCTGGTGTACAAATTAGGTTGGGAGACCGTAAGATCTCAGAAAAATAAAATTAAAAAATTATACAAAGTTAAATAATGTCAAAAAAAATTAAAATAAAAAATAACTTAAATATTAAATGAAGACCAAAAAAATAAATTAAAAAAAAAAAGGTAAATATTCATGTGATTTAAAATAAATATAATAAATTCAGTCAGTGTATCAGAGCGATTTGTCGTTTAAAAATTCATTGACATTATAGTAGGCTTTTCCTGTCAGCATTTTTTTAAATGTTTTCTTAAACTGGTCTGTATTTAGTTTTTTTACACCGATAGGGATATTGTTATAAATTATCGGTGCTCTGCATACGACGCTTTTGTACAGTAGTGCTGTCTTAGCTGGCTGAACACGAAGTTTACTATTATCCCGGCGATTTCGTATTACAAGGTCCGATATTCGAGGAAACAAATGGGGGTTATATCTTACAAATAAGGCGATTTCTAAAATATAAAGTGACGGGAGTGTGAGGATTTTATGCTTTGTAAAAAGTGGCTTACAGCTCTCAGTACTTTGGATACCGAACATAGCACGTATGCATCGCTTTTGCATTTTAAATGCCATATCTTTATTTGTTGAGTTGCCCCAGAAGATAATGCCATATCTTAGGACAGATTCAACAAGTCCATAATAAGCCGATAGTAACACATTAGTGTTGATAGATGGAGCAAGTTGGTACAAAGCATATGCTTGACTACTGATTTTTTTACATATTGCGTCAATGTGTTCTTTCCAGTTTAGTTTGCTGTCTATAATTAAGCCGAGAAAACGGACATTAGATACTTCATGTATAGTGTAATTATCATGAGTCAAATTTACATTTAATGGATTATGCAATCTTTGTCCAAAGTGCATTATGTTTGTTTTAGGTAAATTTATTTTTAAATTATTATTATTAAGCCAAGAAATTATAGATGTCAGTGAATTATTTATGTCAGATTTATAATTATTAATGTCCTTACAAGCAATTGAAACGGTACTGTCATCAGCAAATAATGTCATAGGTTGAGTCGTTGCCTTTGGCAAGTCGTTGATATAGATAATAAACAACGGCGGCCCTAGGACACTACCTTGAGGAACACCGTATGTGATATTTCTCCTCACGGAGCTGAATGTTTCCTCTTTTTTTGTTTTAGGATTCACTTTAGTTACTACTGTTATCTGTTGTCGGTTCGTTAAATAGGATCTAATTAAATCTAAGATATTGCCTCTTATGCCGTATGCTTCGAGTTTACTGATTAGTATATTATGATCTACATAATCAAAAGCCTGTGACATATCGCAATAAATTGCACAAGCTGGAACTGTTTTGTCAACGGCCTATAACATTTTGGATGAATTCATAAATGGCCATATTAGTGGTTTTATTTTGTCGAAAGCCCTTTTGTTCATTGCACAAAATTTTATTTTTTTCTAGATATGAATTAAGTTCGCCATAGAGATACTTTTCGAAAATTTTCGAAAATATTGATAATAGTGCAATAGGCCTATAATTCACCATCAACTGTTTGCATTCTTTTTTGAATAAAGGTTTTATAATAGCTAGTTTAAGATCTTGTGGAAATATTCCAGTTGATATCGACAGGTTCAGAATGTGACTCAAGGCATGGCATATGTCCTCATTTACTGCCTTAATTATTTTAGTAGAGATACCATCATAACCTTCACTGCTGGTATTTTTGAGATTGTTTATAATTTTATTGATTTGGTAGGGTGAGCTTGGTGCAAGAAACATTGAATTTAATCGGTGATTAATTAAAGACGTTACTTTTTTCCCGGCACCCGGAAGGGGGTTGACTTTTTCAATAAAATAATTATTAAATGCGTTCGCTATTTCTGTTGGATTAAAAAGAACGTTGTTTTCATCAATTTTTATTTTATCTATGGATTCTTTTGGAGTGTTAAGTCTTGTTTTGTTTATTATCCGCCACGCTGTTCTAGTTTTATTTTGAGACGTTAATATTTTATAGTTATTTTGCGCTCGTTTTGTTAGTTTTATAATTTTTTTGAATAACTGACTATAATTTAAGTACTTTAATCTGTTGTCTTTTGTTGAGTTTAATCTGAAATTCCATAGCAAATCCTTTTTCTTGCGACTGCAAATTTTTACACCACGTGATACCCACTTTGGCTTATGATTGACTTTTATTAGAAATTGTGTTTGTGGAAAACAAAGGTCGTAAAAAAGTTTAAAATCGGTTATAAAGTGTTGATATGCTGTGTTTGGGTCATCCGTGAGGCAAACATCCGAGAAAGATAAGCTCTTAATACACATTTTAAATTTATCAATATTTTCCTTGCTATAATCGCGTTTCCTTGTACGCCAATAATGCAATGTCAGATTTTTTTTAACAGGAACTTTGATTAATTGGGCTGTATGGTCCGACAGGCCTAATTCTAAAATTTCAGTTATACACCCCTTTTTAAAGTTATGTGCAAAATTATCAATGCAAGTTCTACTGGCGAATCTGGTTGGTTCATGTAAAGCCAGTTTTAAATTATAGTTTAACAGTAAACATTCAAAATCTAATGTTACATTATTACGTTTTAAAACATCTATATTAAAATCACCAGTAATTATAATATTTTTACAATTCAATTTGGCTATATAGGTCAGAAGTTTTTCCAGTTTATGAAAGAACGTATACAAGTTATTTGGTTTAGGTACCCTATATATACAAACAATGATTACTTTATAGTCAACTAGTTCAACTGCACAACCTTCTAATATACATTCAAGACAAAATTTGCGGATTTCTGGAATTTCCCTGAATTTATGTTCTTTTTTAAGTAAGATACATGTTCCTCCTCTTTTACTATTTGTTCTACTGTAAAATGAAGCCAAATTGTAATTTGGTAGGTATAAGTTTGACTCCAATCCTGCCGTCATAAAGTGCTCAGTAATACATATGACGTCCACAGTTTTGTTACTGTCTACTAGTTCTTCTAAATTTACACATAATGCATCAGATTTATTAATTAAGCCTGCAATATTCTGATGTAGGATATACATATATTTCTCAGAGAAAAAACTGGTTGTCGGTTTCTTTTTCATTAAATTGAGGTGAGTTTTTAACAATATAAGGTTCAGTTTGTATGCTACTATTATTCGGTCTTATGTCAAACTGACCAAATGAACACAAATCAATTACAATCTTATTCATAATGCCGTCATAAATACATTTCATTCCATGTTTTTTTATTTTTCCTGTTGTGTTGGAGAACATGTCTAGTGATAGGTCACTGTTGCTGTCAAATAGGTAGGCGTAGTCATTATTTTGAGTTAGCTCTTCTTCTACCAGATTGATTCTCTGAAAGTCGTCTATTGCATTTGTAGCTTCCACAGAAGTCTAAAGGGTTTTCAGGACCATCGTCATCATCAATAATTTCCCTTTCTTCGTTTATCTCAGCAACTTTAGATTCTATAATTTCAAAAGCTTTTTCTTTTTTCTATCTTTTATCTCGACTTTATCATTGAATTATCATAATCGACTCCTTCTTTTAAATCTTCTTTCGCCAAATTAAAGGCCTCCGTGTAAGTATTGAGCCCCCATTTTGAGTTTATCTAAGGAACGCCATGGCTTGAATAAAAGAAGTAAAGAGAAGAAGTATTTATCTGGTACCTACTTGTTCACCGTCGCAGAAATAGTGATTGATCAAATAAATATGGGTTAGCTCTTCTTTTCAGGAACTTTTTACCATTATTTATCTCGTAGCACTCGACTTTAGAGGAGACTGGGTGTGTTTTAACAATATTTTGAGCGAAACTGTACAAGTTAGTAGTCTCCAACTCTTTAGGCCGTTTAGGATAGTGGTCATCAATCCAAGACTCTTAATAAAAATCGGTGGTCTCCGGTTCTAGCATCATCATAATATCAGATTTAGATCTAACGCGCCGGTTGCGAAAGATGTTGACGTCTAGCCATCGAATTGTTGTGGTAGGATCTGTACCCACTCACTGCCGCATGCCGCACTCAAAGTGTTTCTTTAAATTAATAAATTTTTCTATGTCCCATTCTTGCTTTTTCATTCCATTGACCATTTTACAAGTTTTGACCATTTTATTACAAGTTACCTTAGAAAATAATTATATCTAGGTACCTATCTACCCTTATTACTAACTGCATAAATAACTTTGTAATCCCATATTAATATATGAGATTACAAAGTTATTTATGCAGTTGATGTATCTAGAAAACTAGACCGTAATTGCAAAATGTTTTAATTTTCCCTTGATTTATACACTAAACAATAATTGTATTCTAAATTTGAAGCTTCTATGTCTGCTAGAAGTGCCTTAGAGTTTTGATGATCGGTCAGTCAGTCAGTGACAAAATTAAGAAACTTTGATTAATTATAATTCTTAAACTACTGCTTCAAATTGAATGAAATTTAAAATATACGGCGTTTATACAATGCCTGCTTGGATCGAAATTCAGGCTTCTAGTTTTATCCACAACGAAGTTATAGGGGGGTCGAAAATGGTCTGAACTGCTTCGAGAAAAGGATGGTACGGTGCGGCGGCGGCGGTGCCGTTTATTTTTGCTCGACTTGGCGGGCGCACTGCCGTGCCCCCAGATATACCATACGTTAATAACTTTAGTAATTAGTATAATACATTACAACTTGGGCAGTGACACGATACAGTTCACAAACATGTTAAAGATATACTTTGTTTGTTTATCGTACTTGTTCATGGTGACGGGTAAGTACCTATTCATCTTTGTTTAATTTTAGACAAAACTATCTGGCTAGTTTAAAATATACATTAATTGTTCAATGTACCTACTCCCAAATAAAAAAAAGTATTATTATTAAAATAATAAAACATTCGTTACTGGCTTAATTGTTTATGATATTTAGTCATAGCCATATTTAATCAATGTTTAGATAGCGGTACTTTTCTTGATTTAATGAAACATAGTAAAGTATAGAGGCCTATAATTAGAGGTATCCCTCTAATTATAGGCCTATATCTGTATTACCAGCAGTGAGTAAAATATATGAAAAAATAAGAAGCGATTTCCACAATATAAATACACGTAGTAGACATGAAATTGTGATACCCAAATTTAGATTAACTAAAACAAGCAAGTCATTTCTTATAAACAGTATCCGCTTTTATAACAAGTTGCCTAAGTAGGTTACAGAACTTAGCGATGGGAAGTTCAAAACCCACATCAAACGCGTCCTTATCAAGAAAGAATATCATAAAATTAAAGACTACGTTGAAGACAAGGAAGTTTGGCAATAATTCCTTCTGTGCACACATGTGCAGAAGGAATTATTGCCAAACTTATTTGCCGGAAAAATGTGTAAGAATCTATTAACTGCTCCCAGATTACCATGTTTATATTTTTCACATTCTTCCTTAAAATAATCACCTTATACTTTGTCATTATATACCTACAATGTAATTTCGACTCTTTATTAGTGGCTGACATGATAATTATTCAGATTTGTTACAGTTGTAATAGCAATCACGTCATTTCGTTTAAAATACGTTTTTACTTTTAGTAAAAATATTTACCTTTATATAGATTCTTTCCTATTTTGTGAATGTGAGAGCGCCGTAGGCTTAGTGAACTATAGATTTGTTGACCATCATTATTCTGTTAAGTACCTGGTACTTGTTGAAAGACCTACAATCTCCTCCCATACCTCAAACTCAAACTCAAAGCATTTATTTCAATTAAACCATTTACAGGCACTTTTGAACTGTCAAGGGGTCGGTCAGTCAAAAATATGAAGCTAGTTGCCCATTCCAAAGCGTAGTAGGTACCTATGGAGAAGAACGGGCAAAAACTCCACGGACACTCTTTTAAATAAGAAATTTGATATAAAATATTGGTTACATCATTCATTTCGAAATTATGCATGTGAGAACAACGTAGAAAGACGGTGCACGTTCGTAAAAGCGTCCGTAATAAAAAGAAAAAAATAAAGAAACATTCAAAAACTTAAAATAAATTAAAATAAGCTATGGTAGCTAAGAGATGACCAGTCCCAACTGACGGCGCCCGTTCACGAACATGACGCATGGATCAGCACAATTCAGCTCAACCATTTTGAAGGGAGCTATATGATCCAACACACGCGCCACCATCAGCGAGACATTTGAGTGAGCATGACATACTCACAGCCGCCAGGGCACATCCAAGTCAATGAAATACTACATATTATCCTGTAAATGGTAGCTCTTTAGTACATAGTACTCACATCTGTGCATTCTGTGCCTAATAAAACTTCTCTCTGTGCCTAATTTGAAAATATTGTAAAAGCCAGTTATTTTTATAAGAGTAACCGTGGAGTTTTTTTCTGGCTCTTCTCCTTTAGAAACTACCAATTGGAACCGTGCATCTAGCTTTTGATGTTTCATAACTGCCCATGTAGGTTTATGTGAAATAAAATTCTGTAAGAAACACTATGATCTCGAATGTTCAAATGTCTCAAAAGAACAATATGCACGCATGAACATCGGGTCTAGGTTGACCTGGGAGTGCCAAGAATGCAAATGTAAAAAACGCAAAAATAATAACATGAACACACCCGCGAGACCGCATCAAATAGACGCCAATTTCAAAAAAACACCAGAGCCTAACGTTACTCAGCGTCAGAAACAAAATCAAAACAACTATAATGACACTGTATACTCTGAAGATATAAGTATACTCGGCGATACATTATATAATAAAACAAGTTTAGATAATGACATTCAACCTGAACTGACACTACATAATCTGAGCGAAATGATATCCTTAAAATTAAAAGAAAATAATACATCAATTATACTAGAAATAAAAGCTACTATTCAAACAGAAATTAATAAAGCCATATTAAAATTAAAGGAAGATATAAAACAAGACACAGGCACTTTGTTCTTACAAAACGAGCAACGAAAGACCGATATAGTGTTAATTAACATTCAAATAGAAAAATTTAATAAGCAAACTGAAGCACTCCAAAACGAAATAAAAAGACTAAACTCTGAGACCTTCCCTGTATTATAACATATACCAGAGAATAATGTTAAGAAAATTGTGTTGTATGGACTTACCGAAATCTACAAAGAGTCTGAACAAGACCTTCACGAAAGAATCAGAGCTATTTTTTGGGATATTTTAGGAGTAGACCTATTAGGTTACTTTGAGGATAACTATAGGATCGGAAGATATTATAAAAATCGAAACCGACCAATGGTAATTGAACTTATGAGCAAAAGAATTACCAAATATATAATAGAAAATAACCGATTTTTCCAAAGAACCGGACTGTATACTTCGGAATTCTTAAATGAAGAAGCAAGGAATGAAAGAAATATCTTGCGGGATAAAATGCTCGTAGCACGAAATAAAGGACAGCAAGCTGTAATCAGAAATAATCAACTGTATATTGAAGGGAAACTCATAAGTTACAAAGACGAAAAAATATCATACGCTCCACCCAAAGCTGTAAACGAACTAAACAATATAAATAGACGAAGTGCACCATATAACCACCAGACCTTTCGAGAAAACGAGGAAGGCAATAGATTTCGAAAACAAAGAGCAACATTTTAATATTTTATTTCAAAATATCCAAAGTCTATTTAATAAACAATACATAATGGAAGCATTTGTCAATGTAAACCAAGCATATCAGGCTATATGTATTACTGAAACATGGCTCTCAAGAGATAAATTAAGCGTGATTGACTTTAGCGGCTACAGAGTCGCAGCATCCTACTGTCGAGAAAACCGTGGAGGTGGCGGAGTTTGCATCTTACTAGAAGAAAACATAGACTACATAGAGAGATGCGATATAACCGAGATGTCACTTGAATATATTTTGGAAGTTTGTGCGATTGAGATACCTAACGAAAATTTGCTATTAGTAACAATGTACTGGAACAGAAGAGAAGAAACTATATTTTATAACCAACTCAATCTAATACTAGCGTACATAAATAATAAATACACGAAACTAAACACAGTCATCGGTGGTGACTTTAATATTGATATTATGAAAAATAACTCAAAAGCAAACGCCTTCTTAGACCTTATGTCAGAATATAAATACACACAGCATATAAAACATCCTACACACATAATACAAACAGCATCAACGTGCCTTGACCTAATATTTACAAACTTTAAAAATATAGATTTATATACATCAGTAGAAGAATTGGGTTTTTCAGATCATTGTGGTACAATTATAAAATTTAAAATACCGCAACGACCGAAGCAAACCACTTGGTACACGGAAAAACGATTATTCAATAAAAATAACGTTGAAAATTTCAAATCCGGTAAATAAAGTCGGTTAATTGGAGAGATATCATTATAGAAACTAACGGCGCAAATCAAAATTATAATGTTTTTAATGACTTATTAATTAATATACTAAACAAAACAATACCAAAAAAAAAATTAAATTAAAAAAACATTATAAAAAATATTGGTTATCTAAAGGCATAAAGATCTCATGCACAAACAAAAGATTATTAAAAAATTTAAGTATTAAGTCTGACAATCCTATTATCAAAAAATACTATAGAAAATACGAAAAAATTCTAAAACAGTCGGTAATAACATCTAAAAAGCAGCATTACATTAAAAAAATTCAAATGTCCCAAAACAAAGTCAAAGCTATGTGGAATATAGTGAACGAACGTACTAACAAAAAAACACTTACAGATAAATATAATAAACAATTACAAATTAATAATACTTTAGTTTCAGACCCAAAACAAATAGTAAACAAATTCAATCACTTTTTTGCATCAATTGGCGAAGATACTAGCCGTGGGGCCAAAGGCCAGCCAGTACGCAACCCTTCTGAAAATACCCTATTTCTTAGACCTTTAGATTGTCGAGAAACGCATAGAATCATACAAAATCTTAAAAACAAAAAAGAGTCACGGAATAGATGAACTACCCCCATTTCTGATTAGACAATATGCAGATGACCTTGCTGTACCCTTTTGTGTTTTGATAAATCAGTCCTTTGATGAAGGTACTTTTCCTGATCAACTTAAAAAAGCTATTATAAAACTATTATATAAGAAAAACTCAAAAACCGACTCCAATAATTACCGACCCATAGCACTTCTACCTACGGCTTCAAAAATTTTCGAAAAGGCTATGTGTGACCGTGTGTACAGTTTTTGCAAAAGATATAAAATCTTTGACGAAGGTCAAAACGGGTTTCGTAAACATCGCTCAACCACCCTAACTGTCTATAAATACATGCAAGAAGTTATTAATATTATAAATGATAAAAAATATGCAGTTGGACTCTTAGACATGACAAAGGCATATGATAAAGTACAATTTAACATTTTATTAGACAAACTATACAGAATAGGACTTCGAACTACACATAAGTGGTTTGCGTCCTACTTAAAAGATAGAGAGCAATATGTGCAAATAGAACACTTTAACCATGCCCAAAAACAAATAATACAAGTAAGGTCCGATAAGAAGATTATAAATGCATCAATTCCCCAGGGCAGTGTTATTGGATGTCTCCTTTTCATTATCTATGTTAATGACCCCTTCCCAAAATCATGAAAGAACCATGTGTGCTATTCGCAGACAATATATCTCTGCTTACCACATGCCAAACTAATAGTAATATTAACGAACAACTAAGCACAATATTAAATAAAACAGAAAAATGGATGGACGAGCACAACCTTGAGATTAATTATAAAAACCAAACTAATGACATTCTACCCTCAGCAAAAGTCCCCATTACCAATTAATTTCACAAGAAACGGCACAAATATTGAACTAGTAAATGACTTTACGCTATTAGGACTCACAATAGACACACACATTTCATGGAAGCCCCATATAAATAAAGTACGATCCAAACTCTCAAAATTCACCTACGCACTTCGAGAAGTAAAAAAAACTACCGACTTGCAAACTGCACTTACTACATACTACGCCTACGCTCATGCATGGCTCAGCTATGGCATTATAATGTGGGGAAATAGCACAGACGCGCCAGCTCTTTTCATTCTCCAGAAGAAATTAATTCGAATCATAGTAAATATAAAACAAACCGATAGCTGTAAACCGTTTTTCATAAAACATAAAATACTGACCCTACCATCTATAGTATAATTATATCCTAGAAACGTGCAAATTTGTTAGAAAATACATGAACTTTTTCACAACCCGCGGCGATAAACATAAAGACCGATCTGTCAGATATAAAAATACGTTAATGTTACCCTCTTCGCGCATGAAACTACATTCAACTAGCCCCTACGTAATGTCCATAAAAATATTTAATAAGCTACCGGATGCAATAAAGGATGAAACCAGCGATACGACATTTATAAATAAGATAAAGCAAATATTAATTAAAAAAGCATACTACACAATAAACGAATACCTAAACGACAAAAAACTAAAAATGATTTAACACAAACGGACACCATAAACAGTCAGTCGTTTATGTACATTCATACATACATAGATAAATATTATAATAGGACATTATGATAATTTTTTATTGACCAAACCAAATAATAATTATTATTATGTACCACAACCTAAGATCTCAATTAATTTTAGAACACATTTAAAAATGGTTGAATGTTAATTAATTGGTTTATTCAATTGTTTTTTTTTTTTAAATTTAATTTTTTGTTTTTTTTTTATTTTTATTTAATTTGTTTTTTAATTTAATTTATTTTTTATATAATTCATTAATTTTATACTTTTTGCTGTGCCCTACACTACAGGGTCCGTAATTGTACCTTAGCATTAAGCCATTGTAACACCTTAATACCCACATTATGGAATGCAAATAAAGATATGAATATGAATATGAAAATAATTTGAATATTTAAAATTATTTGTTACACACAGCAACGCGAATAAACAATACAGTGAAGCATGCCAAAATTACACCTCCGCACACATTTACAATCAAACTACACCCCACTAAGTGCACACATGTTGACGAAACCGGCCTCACGTCACTGTTGACAGCGCTATTTTATGGTTTTTTTTTGGTCTGAGATCGATCGAAGTTTATTATCAATATCTACCTCTGGAGTAATTGTATCAGGAAGGTGGACATGATCATGAAACTGACCAATTTTTTTCATAGGATTTACATCGTAATTGCGAAAAAAATATTAGCCGACCCACACACTTGGGTCGAGTACGTATTGAAGTTATGTATACTCGTATACTCGTAGGACAGTAGATATTTTTTCCACGACTACGTTGTTGGTCTCATGGAGAAAGTTGTTCACTTTGACGGTCTGTCCCACACCCTCAAATTTGACCACAGCCATCTGCTGTATGTGTATAATTCAATATTAAGTAGTCATTATAAATATATTTGTTATCCTGTAGTTGTGCGCTGCAAACCCGACTACATGTTCAACAATGAGGCGGGTGGCTGGCTCAAACTGCACATGATCCCCGCTACGTGGCGGGAAGCCTTCCTGAGATGTCACTATGAAGGTAAGTTCCACTGATCCTCTGATTATCAGGCTGTTTGGAACTGCTATAGCGGGTTTACGGGAAATTTGACTAGTGCATCCAAAGGGGACAGTAGTTCATAACTAAGTAATGTTACGCAGTGTTCACATAGCTTTTATAATAAATGGAGACTGCATTCACATCATCGTTCTCATAATTATATATATCCAATCCTTTTCATGAATAGCACTTCTTATACAGGGTGGATTATTGAGATGGGGCAGTGAGGATAGGTTAGGTACCTTAACCGTTACAGCTACATGTAAACGTTCTTAGAAGACTGTTCTTAATTTTTTGAGTAATACCTAACAACGCTCATAGATTTCAGAACTAGAAAAATGTAATGTCCCACGTTTTCCTATAGCTACAACGGTTAGGGTACCTATCCTTACTGCTTGGTCTCAAAAAACTACAATGTATAATTTTAAACAATGTATACTGTATAGCTATGATTAATTGGTAAGAACAAAAAGGTCTTTTAGTATGTATTACTAACTTCTGGGAACTTCCGTTTTACATAATTCGTTATCGCCTATACGCGATAGTGCGACCCCGAATAACAATAAAATAATTCAACTTAAACAAGAACCTATTCTTGTTTAAGTAGAATTATTATGAGATAAAATATTGGACAATGGATAACATTGTAGGGGCCACGTAACCAAAAATACAAAAAAATGACTGTAGCATTATGAACTATATCTGTATTTTATATCCCCATGGAGTAGTTTAATTAAGACAGTATCTGCATTCAATTGGAGAAAAAATATAATTGGCTGTTTGTGTATGTGAGTTTAAATGTTTGTAAACGCACCCACGATACAGGAGAAATTCCTAGTGTGGGGCAACGTTATTCAATCTAAATTATATTAATAACATAACATCACGCCTGTAATCCCCGACGGGTTAGGCAGAGGTGTACTATCGAAGAACTTCATATCTTAGCAGTTTGAAAACTAAATCCGGTGGACACAATGATAACATCTGTTGTTGTTGGTTCTATAACCGCCGAGCGCTGCAAGCAAAAATAGTCCTTACGATGTATAGATATGAAGTTCTTCGATGGTACCTATAGTACACCCACATTTCGCCAGTTATGTTCAAATCCCATGTGATAGGGGGCGAGCATATTGCCATCAATCGGGCACAGATCCATTCAATCAATAATATACATTATTTAATTTATATTAATTATAATAATTAGTAAAAAATAAAGAAGTGTGGTCGACACTATCCATGCACGGTGTTGACTGGCGCTTGCTACGGGCACTCAAATCTATTAGGATTCCAGTGCTTGTGTTAGGATAAATGGGGCATACGCGAACTGGTTCTGCATATCAAAGGGTGTTAGACTGGGTTATGTAGCTTCACCGTGGCTAGTTGTCTGACAGATTTGAAAAAGAGTGAATGCGGATTGAGGATTACTGAGTTGCCTGTCATTGGCATTTGCCTTCTCTACGCAGATGATCAAGTTATACGTATACTTGCATCGTCAGCTGAACAGTTGTAAGTCATGGTGACTGTGATCGATGAAGCATAATATACGATGAAAGGGATGAATATAAATGTGAATAAATGTAATGTGTATCAAGATTTATAGTAAAATCCCGAAGTCTTTATAAGAAATAAAAGGTTTTTTTAACCAGAAGTGCACACATTATTTATTACACATTGCAAGAGTTTTCTGAAGAAAAATAAGAAAAAAAATAGTAGGTAGGGGAATAAATAGCTCTCCATTATTTGTATACATACTTACATAAATATTTAATTTATTTTAATTAGTTAATTTTGTTTTGATTTGACTTTAAATTTCTTCAGCGCCCCTAGTGCCCCGGCGCCTGTGTGCGCCGCACACTTCGCACATAGGGGCGGGCGGCGCGGCCCTGCTTACAGAGTGCATGTTTGAAACTTATAATCATATTCGAACGTCTGTACAACATGTTTGCAATAGACTGATATGATTTGAATAAGACGAAGGTCATGGTGTTTCAAAGAGATGTGTCGGTATGTGATGTGAAAATAAATGATAGCGAGTGTGGACTGTGGAGTAAGTAAATGAGTTTGTATATTTGGGGAGGCTGTTTCTGACAAGAGATGATCGACTGAAGAACAAATATTGATGAAGATGTGCAAAGGAAAATAAATGCGGGAAATAAAGTGAATGGTACGTACTACATCACTACTGGCTTTTCACAATGGCGTGTTTAGTGCCTACGCTTATGTATTGAAGTGAATGTGGCAAAAGCAGCATACAACTAGAATAAATGCTGTGGAAATGCGTTTCTTGCGAAGCTATTGTGGTGTAAGTATAAATTATAGGTCGAGGAATGACCCCTCCGTGCCTCGGAAAGCATGTTAAGGCGAGACTCGATAGGCAGTCGCTCCCTACAAAATGCTGGTATTCAGCTGCACCCAGTTAGACGCCGACACAACATCATTGGGAACAGGCTAGGCAGATTGAGGGATGTGCAACGGTGCAGTTTAAACGAAGATGCAGTGACAACATTTTAAAAAAGTATGCTTAGATTGTTTTGAAAGGCGACTAATAAAAGGCATTTACGAGGCAGGAGAAGAAACGCTGGGAGGGGACGTCCCTAGAATGACATCAGTGACATTATTGGTGATGTTCTTCAGAAAGGTCAGGTGCATAGTTCTTGCTACCGATGCGCATGTATAACCAGATGAATAAACGTAAACGAAGCAACAGGAGTATGTAAGGATCATAGCAGGTGGAGTTCTTTAGATTCTACCTGCCCCATGGGATAGGCGTGAGTTTATGTATGTATGCAAGTTAAGAGTGGTTATGGGTAGTCAGAACCCCAAAAGTCTGACAACCAGTCTTACCAAGGGGTGTTACCCAGTGACTGGGTTGTGGAGGTCAGACAGGCAGTCGCTCCATTTATTTATTTATTTATACTTCAAGCACATAAATGTGAGGCGGACTTAATGCCACAGGCATTTTCTACCAGTCAACCTTTGGGTGATGCAGAGACAAACAGTGGTAGGAGCAATAGCGAGAATTGAGGAAAAAATAAAATAAAGATATAAATATTATGAAACTATAAATATAATAAATACACCTAATTATATATAAATACAAGCACAAATAAGACAAACAATTTCAACAATTTAAAATACTGGTATTCAGCTGCATCCGGATATACTCGAAGCCGACCCCAACATAATTGGGAAAATGCTAAGCAAATGATGATGTACTTATGTAAGTAAAGAACTTTCCCATTCTTTGATTTCATTCACAATATCTTTTTTCCCTGAGTGAATTCAGACATGCTGTCTTGGGATTATTTAACTACTCGATGAGGGCAACAAAGACAAAAGCCATACTGGCTACTGGCTAGTAGTGCATGCATGGCAGCTGGATTACATGCACGCACTAGCCAGTATATTGTATAATCTAAGTGCACCACACTGGGTCAATCTAAACAATCGAAATCCGATAAACATACTTACTCGTTACTTTGGCGCGTAGCTTTGGCTGAAGCTTACGCCGCCATCTTGTTTTTTGATTGCATTTAAGTGACATTTCATATACTCATGGCCCCCTGTCAGCGTCATTCGAGCGCTAAATATTCCTTGTAGCGGTGTATCTTAATGTGTGTATCTGTGTAAATGTTGCAGGCGCGGTGTTGGCGTCACCGCTAAACAACGAGCTAGCTAATGCTCTTCACACACAGTTTGGTGTGAATGGTCACATTTTCCTGGGAACCCATGATTTGTATTCTAAAGGACACTTTGCCTCCATAGAAGGTTAGTCTGACTTTTTTTTATAATGAATAAACGCAAAAAACACTGCACCGATTTAAAAAATCTTCCACCAGTAGAATGCCTGAATAACATCCTAACTATTCTAATTAATATTATAAATGCGAAAGTGAATTTGTTTGTTACGCTTTCGAGCTAAAAGGGTTGAACGAATTTGGATGAAATATACCTACTTTTTATCCCGATATTTCCACGGGATCGAGACTGATGCGGGTGAAATCACGGGGCGCAGCAAAAATTTTACAAACAACTAAAGGTGCCTACAATTATCAAATTTTGTTGATTTTTTAATCTCGATGATTAAATTTTATATATTTCCCGTCACTGTAACCATGTGTGGCAAAATGTTTCCCATGAAATTAGGTCGTCACGTATGTCCATTTATTAAAAAAATATAGAAGAACTTAATGATGTTTACGTGGCATAAAGTAGAATATAATACCACGTTTAAAAAAAAAACACGTTGAAGTTTTCAACTTTAAATATAGTAGTGTTTTAGCAAATAATGCTCATGACGCACCTTGGCAAAGTTGCGCATGAGAAACATGGAGCTCATGCCGCACCCATGGCAAGCTTGCTATGTTTGATTTCAAGGACGCGTCACGTTTTGGCACATTTCGTTTCATGAGAGAGAAGAAAGACATAAAACGTGTTAAGATTACGCGTAGACATCTCGGTCAACGTAGTCCGTAAGGTGTGACTGCACTTTTGGCCGCGACCGTCGACACCCACGTTAAGTATTGCCCGACAGACGGGCTACACCGCAGAGCGAGAGAAGCGGCAGTTAAGGTTTTTAAGCAAATTAAGATCAAAATTACCGAAGATCTGTGGGGCATGTCTACTAAAGTTTGACAATCAATTATGGAGACAATTGCACCCTATTTAGCTTTAATATTTAATTTGTGTGTAGATCAAGGGGTTCCCGGATTCCCATATTTAATTCCCAGATTTAATGAAGTACAGCAAAGTTATTCCACTTTTCAAATCCGGACACCAATAAAAACACACACTAATAATTATAGACCCGTATCGGTTTTGCCGGTTTTCAGCAAGGTGTTTGAAAAAGTAATGTTAAATCAAATTCCGCGAGACTGGTCTATTTTAGTTACTTTCATAGCATCATGTCTTACGGTATTTTGCGGTGGGGACGGGCCGCAGATACTGAGTCTATCTTTATTCTGCAAAAGAGGGCTGTTAGAGCTATCTACAACCTCCGCAGACGCGAATCTCTAAGGGAACTGTTTAAGAAAATTAACATCATGACGGTACCTTGTCAGTATATATATGAAAACATTATGTATGTTCGAAAAAATCTACATCACTTTAGTAAGATAATAAGTGACAGGCATAATTTTAACACAAGAAATAGGAACAAGTTAGATCAACCACGTTTCAGATTGTCTAAAGTACACACTTTTTTTATTTACTGTGTAAAATGTTATAATAAAATACCACTCGATATTCTTCAACTAAATGAGAAGAAATTTAAAACTTGCATTAAACGCACACTATGTAGACAAGCATACTATAATTTGGATGATTAAAATGCTTGGCTAAATGCTGGTCCTGCTGCCACAGCCACTTGGGCTCACTAGTTAAAAATGAAAAAAATGGTAGAGTTGCTTCCCCTTTTTTATTTTTTCTGACTACGAACTTATTGTTTATTTTGTTTTTTTATAAAACTAAGTTTTAATTATTGAATACTCCAATAGATAATATTGATTTTCTTTCTTTTGGTGGTAAAATTCTTTAAATACAATGCAAACTATAGTTTTGTATAACTTAGACGCATTTTTATTTTCATTTTTTGTAAATGTGAGTACCATGGAGTCGTTTACTGTGTTGTATTTTGACTTGAAAGAGCAGGGTAGTTGAGAGTATGTCATGCTCACTTAATGTCTCGCTGATGGTGGCGAGTGTGTTGGATCATTCGGTTCCCTACAAAATGGTTGAGCTGGATGGTCCACGCGTCATGTTAGTGAACGGGCGCCATCAGTTGAGACTGGTCATCTCTTATCTGCCAGGGCTTATTTTTAATGTTATATTTTTAATCGTTTTTGATTTTTATATTTTTTTTACATTGTTCTCACATATAGAATCAACAAGAGTAATGTACCCAGGATTTTGTAATTTCTATATTTAAAAGAGTGTCCTTGGAGTTTCTTGCCCGTTCTTCTCCATAGCGATCTACGTTTTGAAATGGGCAACTAGCTTCAACTTTCTGACTAACTGACTGACTCTTTGGCAATTCAAAAGTGCCTCTAAAGGGTTTAATTGAAATTAAAGATTTGAGTTTGAGTTTGCATTGTGAACACTTTTCATACAAACCAAGCGTGTCACCGTTCACTCGCGTTACGACACAAATTACGGCTCCCTCTCGTCCGTAGACGCAGCTCTGTGGAACACGAAAAAAAGTAGAAAACGCTCAATCTTTCTTAGCCCAGATTCGCGCACGGATGTGTTTTTATCACGGTGTTTTTTTTTTGTACACTGGATTTTCAACTCTCGGTGTTGAGCCGAGCTTTGAGAATCCAACGCGTTGGGACGCGCTCTCCTCCCAGCGCGTTGAAAAAACACAATGTTGGATTTTCAACTCTCGGCGCTAACCGAAGCGTTGAAAATCTAGTGCACAAAGAAAAAATCGCCGCGATTTTATTACGTCCGTGCAAAACACAAAAATGATACAATAAATTGTAATTAAATTAGGGCTAGCCTACACATCAATAGTACGATTATTTTTCGAAATTTTGACGTGTGTTCCAGGAGTACCGCTGTCTGACATGGAAATAAAATGGGGTGCACGTGGAGCTGATACCGCTGACTGCCTTACTTTGTTCAGCGATAATGAAACCGAGTATCACATGTCTACCTCGTCGTGCGAGGACCCCCGCCCCTTCATATGTTACAGGAAACTCGACAATCTGACGACGAACGAATGTGGTACTTTTGATGATGGTAAGTAAATCATCTAGCAGCTACTCAAACATTGTACCCTAATATACTTGAAAATGTATCATTTAAAAATGTTATTTTCCGACTTCCTCGCGGATGAAGTCGCGGGAACAACCTAGTAAAATATGTTTCCTGAATCCGGAATTGATAGAAGTTTATGGTAATATTGAGTCTTTTGCTAGCAGTTTTACAGAAATCAGCAAAAATCCTCTACAACTAAACTAACTAATGAAAAACTTACATTTCCTTCCTTCATTACGCGCTCGACTCTTGGCCAGTTTATATCTTGAAAATGTTATTTTGATATTATTTCAGAATATCACTATAGGCGGTATACAGGCAGCTGTTACAAGGTACATCACAAGATACAGACCTGGACGCGTGCGTACGGGATATGTGCATCTGAGGGGGGGCACCTGGTCATCCTGGACGACAAAGAAGAGGCTCGCATCGTCAAGGACATGTTCCCTGCTCGTACGACGTACACTCCTCCTGAGCTGTGGGATTGTTTTCACGTAGGTCTGGGTGCCTGGGGCAAGGAGCGCACCTGGACCACCATTCACGGTATAAGATTTTTTATAACCCATACAACGTGCCATTTACATCGTCCTGCAACGGCGAACCAGTATTTATATTAAGTACCAATGTATACATATTTTATGTGACAAGAATGAGAGAATGAATGAATGAATGAATGTGAGATGAATTGTGTATTCTTAGCTCTGATGTGCCGAATTTAAATAGAGAGACTTATGATGAAAATGATCTATAACAGAAAACCGGCCAAATGCGCAATCGGTGAAAATTGCAACTATCTACCACCACCACGTATATAGTTCATGAGATACCGCCCGCTGACAGATAGACGGATGGACGGTCAGCGGAGGCTTAGTAATAGGGTTCCGTTTGGCACCCTTCGGGTACGGAACCCTAAAAAGGAGCTACTGTTTGTCTGTCTATCTCAACTTGAACATCTTTGAACATCCTTGAACATCTTTCACGACACTTTATAACTCTAAGCAGTAGAGAAATTAAATAGAATTCCCACTTCTTCCAGGTGAGAGATTCGAAGACGTGTTCAACGATTGGAGTGACGAACAGCCTAACAATCTAAGAGGCATCCAGGATCGTGCAACTTTTCTCAGAGACGGTGGTTTGGCAGACAGTGAACCTGAGTTCGAAGCTATGTTCGTCTGTGAGAAATCTCCTCAATCAATACAGTTCGAAGCCTCGCTACCCGCCACGGAATAATTAATTGGGTTGTAATAAAACAATCCCTAATAACCCTAATGAAATCAAGTTTAAGTTTTAATGTCATATTATTATTTTCTATTAAAAACGATGAAAAAATAAATGCTAGACAAGTAGGGTTAGCAACAAAAGGCGATTAACACTGCAAATACCTTTACTTATTAGCTAAAATGATTCGATACATTGGATTTCACCATTTCATGTCATAGTTAAGAGTTTCTCTTAAAATTTTCTATCAGGTAAAATGTGAACCAATTTTTGTTGCTGACTGTACCCGTGTGCTTGGTGTTCATCTTTTATAGTATTTCTAAAGCAGTTACATTAAGAAAGGAACGGTTAACATCATAAAGATGTTAATAAACACATTTATCAGGTTCACAAACATCTCACTTACTGAAGCATAATCGATTTTAGGAATAGGTTTTTTTTTAATGTAAACATAATGTATCAGGATCTGCCGGTCCACGAAGTGTTGCGGAAAGCACAGGTCCTCACAGATGGATTTTTCCTCGAGGTCCCCGTTTAGCCCAACGGCGGCTACATATCATGCGTGATTATACAGCCTTCTGTAGCACCGGAAATAATATTTATTTATTTGTTATTAGGCTCTTCAACAATGAGTGCACTATTACTTTACATTTTGTACGTTGCAAACTTAAGTCTAAGCGCCTCATTACTTAAAGAAAAGCACAGCATGCACTACATTATGCGCAGAACAATGAAATAATTAAAACAAGTATTACACAGTTTAGATAAAAGTGAAAAATAAATGATTAAAAGCTAAATTGATTACAATAAACATAACTTAACAACACGCCTTGTTTCCCCGAAGGGTTGGGCAGAGGTTGTAAAGAACAGAAAAAACAGATGATGTAAAAAGAACACCTCAGACTCGCATATAAAAGGGGACTTCTGACACATTCAAGAAAAAAATCTAGTCTGGAAACGCTCGAGGACTCATCTCCTGTATAAAAGTCTCATAAATTGGACGTTATTGATTTCCCTTGTAAACATACTCCGAGTCCCGATACTGCGTCCCTGCCAAGAGAGCCATCCACTACCTGTGATCCTGCCAAAACAATTGGAAGGCTGGTTGCTTCGAAGCTGACGAGGCCTGACCAGAGTGCCATATCATACCTCCCTCATAAAACCTCCCACCTTTATATTTCTGAGAGTAGGTAGGTTATTTTAGGTAGGTTAGTTATTTTTTTATTATTTCTGTATTTTTTAGATTAATTTAATAATATAAATATTTAACTTTCTACTTACTCTTTTATTTTTAATAGGTAAGTAGATTCGTTACAAGGTATACCTATAATACACCCACATTTCGCCAGTTATGTTTAAGTCCCATGTATGTAATAGGCGGCGAGCCTATTGCCATCAACCGGGCACAAAACCAAGACTCCGAGCTGCTACTGAGAAATTCCAGAAAGAAAAACCCAATAACACTTTGCCCGACTTAGGAATCGAACCCAGGACCTCATGTCAGCAGTAGCGCTTGCAATAAATTATATAGATTAAATTAAATTAGATGAGATTAAATTAAATTAGATGAGATTAAATTAAATAAGATTGAATTTTTGTATATTATGATGAGGTTATAATTTGATTATAGACTAGAGATACACAATAAATGGCAAGCGCGGCTATTTTTACAGCATAGGTATTGATGAGTGAAATAGGTCAATACTTATCCACTTCGTTCTCTTTGTATGCAGCATACATTCTAGAAAGTGGACAGTATTGCCTCAAGTTGGTATGACATCTTAATTCTTCACTTAAAGAGGAATTTACGGTTTTTCTTGTGTAAATTTCGAGCGTGTTTACAAATGCTTCTTACTGCCAGCACTTGTATTGGGTTGTGCCACAGATAAATACAGATAGGTCACTCCGAATGTTATGACGTACGTCGACTTGTCAAATTCAGTAGGGCGTAACGTAGTCAGTAGGTATAACAGTTACGTGAAAGAGAGGCAACTTCTAGGTGAATATAACTGTAGATAACTAGCGCTGTGCGAACTGAATTGCACTTTATTGTGTCGAAGCAAGAGTCTCTTTTTGTTTAAATGATTTTGCGGAGTGTCCCATCTGTTTTGATCTAATCTGTGGTTGTGCTATAGAAGCTTTATGGCAGATTTATTGGAAATACGGGCTACATATATACTTCTTTACCCCAATATTTGAGCTGTGTTGGGGCGAAGCAGGCAATGCTTTCTGTCTGTGCGTAGACGTGTTAACAAATGCTTCTTCATGCCAACATTAGCACGGGTGCTGCGCTATAAAACTTTTTAATAATAATAATAATTAAACCCGCAGGGCAGCATGTGGCGAGCTGTTGGGCAGTAGCGACCCCACGGACCCTATCTCCCGGGAGAAATCTTGTTCCTCATCTCTGGCTTGCCTTTATTGGCCGGCTGGAGTGAACACTGACGAGGAATAGAGCTCCCACCTCTTTCTTGCCTTTATTGGCCGGCTTGAGTGGAGATTCGCAAGAGCAAATGTGCTCGGAGGAAGGAAGTATTCCAGTAAGATGCTGGTAGGGATCTTGACCGTACTTCCGGGATTGTCCTGATAGCCGTGGAATACCGCTCCACTCCTTATAAGCACCTCAGGACATGTTGCCCCCTTGTCGCTTCTACACTTTGTGCTAGCGACCGTTTTCGGGGGCCCATTATTGAGTGTGCAAGTCATCCCCTGCCATTTTACCTATCTATTTTATATAAGATATTGGTCAGGCAGGGGCCATAGTCTTTCCATAGTTCTAGATAGCCAGTTCACTTAGCCACCCAAACCCATAATCCAATATCATTGTTTCCATATCTTGCAATAGTCCTGCACTAACCGGGGATTGTCCTTGGGTGCACTAGATTAGTGCGTACAGGGATAATCGTCGGTTAGTGCCTCGTTTCATTAGACACGTCTAACGGGCCTCTGCGAGTTGGCTTCGGCCCCTCGTACGCCTTCCAAAGGTCCGGGACCCTAGGGTCCCGAGAAATTTCAAAGAAAATAATAATAATAATTAGCCCGTATGCCGTTTGCCACTGCTGGGCCAAGGCCTCCTTTTCCTTTTCCCACTCCACTGGATCCAGAGCAAATATGGACCGATCCCTCATAAGCGTCAAATTCGGCCCGCCACGACGCGCGACGCCTGGGTCTTCCACGATGCCGCTGGACGTTTTCAGGAACCAATATTGTAGTGGTCTTAAACTTTTGGGCAGACAACAAGCTACGTAAGTTTTTTATTTAACGCAATGCTTGACCTGGGTTGAGGCAATGCGCTCTCGAAGCAACGAATCAACCAAACCCATGATTTGCGGGAAAAAATAGGTCTGAATGTGTCCAATTCCAAGTATTTATTAGTAGTTATAGCTCTCTTTATATCTACATCCTTGTCAAATCGTTAGCAATAACTAGAAAAAATGAGATTACCTATACAGTACAGTATTTTTGAGAAGATAAAATAAAATTGGGGAGGCCTTTGGCCAACAGTGGGACAGTAAAGGCTAAACAAAATAAAAAAAAACCGGCCAAGTTCGTGTCAGACCACGCACAATGAAGGGTTCCGTAGTTTGGGTGAATTTATCCCAAGAACAAACTTAACATTGTAGTTGAAAAACATATTCTCCCATGCGGAATGTATGGGAGAACATGTTTTTCAAACTGCAAATTTAAGTTGGTCGATTATTACTCGTTAATTTTGTAAAGCCTACTTAGCTATGATAGTTTTCCTTTAAACTTCGTTCTACTGCCTTGACATTTGAATTTCTAACTACAACCGTTTAGTTGGTAGAGTTGCCATCTAGCGGTTAATAGTCGAATTTGTAACCCGGCCCTTGAGTAGTTTACAGAAATTAATTGGAAACAAGCTGATGATGATTTCTATTTGAACTATACTACTCACCACCGTGCTAAAGTAAATATATAGGGTATAATCTGCTAGGAAAAGATTCAATCAAACAAGTACCTTCTTACACAATACAAAGTTTATTGGTATTATACAAAATTAAGGCACACATACAATGTGACGAGCCACTAAATTAATACACCTTTTCCTGACACTTACGGCATCCACCCACACAACTAGTCTCCGTTCCTAGTGGTATTGGTGAACGCCTGCAATGAGACAATAGCAGTTTCTCAGAGTCCCTATAGCGAGTCCGTGAGGCGAACCACTTAACAACCTCTAGCTCAACCGTACACGTATGACCTATTTGGACTGTGCTCATAAGGGGAAAATAACCAATAAGCTAGGCAAACCCGAGACACAATATCCTTACAACAACTGGAAACCTATGAGAGAGTTAATTATAACATTACACAGATTTAACCTTGAGTTGAACTCTCATATGACTCTCTCAGTTGACGGATTCTCCGTCCTTGGCTTCGCTGACAGGAGAAACCTGCCAACACACGCGAACGTGGCCTACGGACTAGATGGTGACGCTTTCGACAACACTTCCTCTCTCCTTAAACATCATCATTACATTTAGTTCCTTGCTCTTGTTTCATGTTTATAGATTTATATTATAAGTATAACTATGTATATCAATCAATCTGCCTAGCCTTTTCCCAACTATATTGGGGTCGGCTTCCAGTCTAACCGGATGCAGCTGAATACCAGTATTTTACATGGAGCGACTGCCTATCTGACCTCCACAACCCAGTAATTGGGTAATACGATACCCCTTGGTAAGACTGGTTGTCAGACTTTCGGGCTTCTGACGACCCGTAACGACTGTCAAAGATCCACAAATGACAACCGGGACCAACGGCTTAACGTGCTTTCCGAGGCACGGAGGAGTCTCGGTATGTAAAGATGGTCACCCATCCACAGACCAACCCCGGCAAGCGTAGCTTAACCTGAAGGATCGATCCGTGCGGCAGTTACTACTTAGCCACGAGCTCCTCCAGCTCCTCGAGCTTTATGTATGTATGTACATATTTATTGTATATGTAGATGGTACACCGCTGACTACCTGCAGTATTGTCTCTCCTATTACCTTTAATCCATCCAAAGGTTGTCTGTAAAAGATCGCTTTAAGCGATAAGACCGCCCATTGTGTCACCCTATGTAAAATTTCTAAATTTATGTCTGTAATTTTTATGGTGTACAATAAAGAGTATTCTATCTATCTATCTATCTTTCGTTACCTGGAGTGGCGAACTTCCCTCATCACCTGGATCGGTTAGGTAAGGCCTTCCTGAACGTCGAATGACCACACAGGCTTCAACAGGACTTATTATACCTCATCGAGTTATTTGGACATATTCAGATCGTCTTAAGATTCAGTCCCTCTCAATCAGCCTTTAGGCTCGTGTCCTGGATCGTCAAAGCACGACGCCGTTTTTTCCAAAACCAATCTGACAGGTTCTAGAATAATCTTTCACAGACTATATAGATTTGTTATCGATTTTTATCTTCAACCAACCAAACATTGTTTTGATATAAAATATGGTAAATTATGTATGATTGTTTATTTATTTTAATTAACCAATAAACTTGTAATTAATTAAATAGAACACAAAGACACCAACGCCATCTTGTGTCACTTTGATTACTTTTGCAACGTCACAAACTCTTAATTAATTCATTCATCATTGCTATTGTATTATAAAGTGTATTATCTATGGTCATTGCTAACTAGATGCGCTTCTATAGGTGAGGGCCTATACAGACGACGGCGCCAGTATGTCAGTGACGCAAATCCATAAGTTTATCCCCTACCAAAAAAGGCTCGATCCACTTAAAGTTGTTTTCACCTCAAAAATAAATTAAATACTACATCGTCAAATACGGTATTTAGTGATTTGTGGTACGAGTGGGTCTTAGAGCAACTCTAAGGTCACACTTACACAGTTGGCTAACTTCACGTAGACTACAGCCAACTTCAGTTCAAGACATTACTACTTCAGCAGTGCAACGATACAGCACACAAATATGATAAACATATATTTGGCTTTATCGTACTTGTTGATAGTGACGGGTAAGTTTTTAATAATTATTGAAATAGTTTAAGACTTTTTGTTAGTGGCTTAATTGTGTATGTGTAATTCAAGCCTTGTTTCCGCGAAGGGCCCAACCCTTCGGGGAATACCTGTAGTAGGTACACCCAGAGGTCGCGTTATGTCGAAAAAATCGTGAGGAAACCTGGACTTATAGTCAATATACATACGAGTAGGTCTGAAATCGCCAACCGGTCTTGAACAACCGTACTGATCAATGCTCGTAACTTCTCTGTATGAGAAGAGGCTTTTGCCCTGCAGTGGGACAATAATTGGCTGGTTTTATTATTATGTAAATGCTGTCGCACTTTTGAAGAAATTCTGTAAATTGAATTGCAGTTAGTCAGGCAATGTCAAACTAGTCCAGCGTCTAAACTTGTAGTGATCACTGGCGTGCCTTGACATCTGCTTCGGGAGTATAAAATATGTATAGAAGATATTTACAATTACTGACGGATAATTATTAATCCCTACGTTCGCTAATATCCTTGCTATTCAGACGTTGTACGATGCAAACCTGATTACTTTTTCAACTATGACGCGGGTGGCTGGCTCAAACTGCACAAAATCCCCGCTACGTGGCAGGAAGCTTTTCTGAGATGTCACTATGAAGGTAAGTTTCACTGTTCCTTTTATTATCAGACTGTTTGGAAATGATATCGCGGGTTTACGGGAACTTTCACCCATTAATTACATACCTAAGACCCACCGTGCCACGAAGAGCTCGTTAAGCCGTTGGTCGAGTAGTCAGAGCACTCAGAACCCCAGTGACAACCAGTCTTACCAAGGGGTATCGTATTACCAAGTTACTGGGTTGTGGAGGTCAGATAGGTAGTCACTCCATGTAAAATACTGGTATTCAGTTGCTTCCGGTAAGGTTAGACTGGAAGCCGACTCCAACATAGTTGGGAAATGGCTATGCAGATCTATAGGAATAATATTAAAAGCGATAGTCATTATTTTTCTTGCATATATTCTTGTGTTACTGGCTTGTGGGAGTCCCCGCTATGTTATCGGAAGACGAGTCGTGCAAATAAACAACAAAATCATTACGGCCTACCTACACAAACACGATGCTAGTAAGTGCTAACCTCAGATATGAAAGGTCAACCAATATCGAATGAGAACTCAAGTTCTATGTATTGTAGGTATTATTTAGTAGATAAATAATGTGCAAAAAATGTGAAACCAAATCTACGACAATAGGTGTAACTATTATGTTGTAGTTTTTTTTTAAATTAGTTTTTACTGGTTGCGGCCACAACGCCAAACAGTTAATCGTCCATATCTAACTGACATGGACTCGCCTGGCAGGCAGCTTTATCGATGTCGAATCAAAACAGTCGTCGTCGATCCACCGTAATTAGTGGGGCCTAGTTCACCTTACTGAGCTAGGCCCTAGTGCGAGTTTTTACACCTATTCGATCGCGTTAACATTCACTTTGATACGTCAATTTGTATGGAGTAATTGTGATTCCCAATATTGACACTAGACAGCGCCCTGCTTTAGTTTCAGTACAAGTTTATGTTAACGCGATCGAGTTGGGCCCTCTGGCTTCCATTCACCACACCCACCACACGGGATCGATGTGCCAGCGCGAGATCATATTGTGCAATGCACACAATACCATTTTAAGTTATTTTTGTAACTTTTTCTGTTTTGTTTTTTGTTTTTGTGTGAATATTGTGTCTTAACCTGAGTCAAATAAATTTATTTTCTTTCTTTCTTTATTTCAATGTACAGCCGATCAATTTTGCATTCTCACCGTGAAAACATAGGTGAGTTGTCATTCAACTTACCTATGTTTCCACGGAGAGAATTGTACAGAATAGACCGGCAGATCTCAATGTGCCATGTTACAGGCGCGGTGTTGGCGTCCCCAATAGACAAACAGCTTGCTGATGCTCTTCACACTCTGGTGACACGATCTGATATGATAGGCGTTCGCATTTTCCTGGGAACCCATGATTTGTTCTCTAATGGTGATTTCGTGTCTGTTGAAGGTTAGTCCAACTTTTACTAAATACTTTCAAATTGTAGACTAACTTTTGCCCGCGGCTTCGCCCGCATGGATGCCGGAACATATTCCACGGGAACGTACTACCGGGATTAAGAACACTATATAATATATGTGTAAATCCGTTCAGCCGTGTTTGCACCAATCCGGAACATACAAACAGACAACGGACAAAAATTCCAAAAACTATATTTACCAAACCTCGTAACAATTACTTGTTTTGACTTCGTTACTATTTTATTATGTATAGGTTTGTCCATTATTACTGTTGGGGTACACTTGAACAATATAGCACACCGGGCTGTGAAAAAGTTTGGCATTGTAGATCGTCACCTCTGTCAATACATATTAATTCCATGGTCACATAATATGTACCTGTGTGGCAGTTTTTTAGGATTCCGTATTCAACAGGAACCCTTAAAGTTTCGCCATGCCCGTCTGTCTGTCTGTCCGCGGCTTAGCTCAGAGAGTGTTAGTACTAGAAAGCTGTATTTTGGCATGGGTATACATATTAATCACGCCGACAAAGTGGTAGGTTTTAGTGTGCCTCCCTACACGTAAAATGGGTACCTATGTTTTTTTTTTTCATTTATACCATGTACGTTGGAAAGGCCGTTTAAAAATTGTGAGTATGTGAAAACCATTTTTTATTTCATTCAGGGATCCGTTTGCGAAATATTAAGCTTTAATGTGCAAATTCAGTCGGTCGTTGACCTTGGTTAAATACGGATGTGTTTAGAATTACTGTCGATTTTTAAAATAATTCCACTTTTTCTCAAAGTTTCGTATTATTTATTTCGCCTGTTATTTGGAATCTACAATACCATCTAAGATGGATGCAAACAAGTGCAGTGTCTGCAGTGAATCGTTTTCCGATGGTGCACACTGCAAATTATGTAACCTCATGATGCATTTCCATTTTCATTAATTCTGTCATTAAATTAACAATTTTTTTAGGTACTTCTAAGTGTAAATTTTTGGTATAGTAAACAATAGCATGGCCATTAGCTACTAAGATAAACAAAAATGCACATATTCATAAAAATCTTGAACCTAAAAACGCACAACACTTACATTACACGGATCAGTTAATAAAGTATAACAAATATAAAGATTCAATGCATTGTGTGAATTGTGGGGGCCTCACTGAAAGCGGCTACCAAAAGCTAGGGGATCGGGGAAGCTAAAATGGCGTTGCAGTAAATGCAGACTAGCAGGCAATGCCCTACAACCTGTCTTGCCAGTATCACCCACCCCCGTGCTAGAACCTGAGTCGGTCGTACTGCAGGAAATTCGAGCGTTGTCTTTGAGATTTGCCACACAGGAGAATATGAAAAAAGAAATCGTCGCATTGAGGAATGAATTTGCCGAGTTCAAAACAACCTTGTCTAACCAGTACAGCGAGGTTATGAAAGAAGTTTTAGGGGTATGAGGAACAGGGTGTAAAGTTAACTCATCTACCATAGAAAAGGGAGGATCCTCCGACCGGATGGGTGTTATGTCTGGCGGGCAACTGCCCGACTGCTGATGTCGGATAGTCTTATATATATGTCGTTCGCGCGGTAAACTCTAATTACGCGATTCAGGATTTGTGTGACGTCATGTCTTTGATGCGTAGTTCGTATGTCAAATTCAAATTCAAAATATTTTATTTCACATAAACTTACATGGGCACTTATGAAACTTCAGAAGCTAAGTGCACGTTTCCAATTGGTCGTTTCCTATGGAGAAGAGCCAGCAAGAAACTCCACGGTTACTCTTTTAAAAATAATTGGCTTTTACAATATTTTCAAATAACAGTGTTATTAGGTATGGGAGGACAGTGTAGGTCTTTCAACAAGTACCAGGTACCCAACAAAATAATTATGGTCAACAACTCTACAGTCCACTAAGCCTACAGCATTCTCACATTCACAAAATAATATGGGGCGGTGTAACCGCTACAAAGTCTCTGGAAAACTGCATGATATGGAGCTAAGTGTTGTGAAGATTAAGAAAGTCCAAGACCAAGTCGAACAACTGCAAGGTCGTTTGGATAAGTTAGACGAAGGTAATAATAATAAGGATCAATGGTCACGTATGAATAATATTTTAGATAATAGCCAAAATTTGCACTAAAGTCAATTACCCTATAGCTAAAAATCAAATTAACTTCATCACACGAGTACCTACTAGCGAGAAAGACCGTATAAAACCGCATCATAGACTGCTTCTTCCAACGTTACGTAAAAGAGGATTTCATAGCATCTGCTAGGCATGAACTAAAGACCTCGCCCCTGATACCAGATAAAATTGGATTGAGTGGCAACCATAAAATCTTCATAAATGATCACTTTACAATAAAAAACAAAATGTTGTTGTCTAAAACTAAGAAAACGTCAGAAATGTATTTCCAAAACGTTTGGGTCAAACATGCGAAGATACACGTAAGGAAAAACGATACGTCGCCACCGCTGGTTGTCAAATCGGAGAAAGATCTGCAGAAAATTGTTTAAATTACTCACGATTAATACGTCATATTACAACCGCCATTGGAATACTATGTTTATATAAGTCTGTGTTTTTTATGTGTGAAACAAAGTTGTTTGAGAATCTTAGTCTTATTATGTGTGCTAGTTGCGTTTTCCTATTAGTTGTGTGTCGTTACACGGTGTGTCCATGTAATTCTATTCAATATTATTTTTGCAATATCACTTTTTGTTATGCGAATTTATACCATTTCCGTCGTGCAATAGGGTACATTTTCCTTTATGAAACGTCCCCAGTTATGGAAATTTACTCTGAGGTTCTCTTATCTCTGGGCGTCGTTTTTTTTTCTTTTTATAACAACTGTTTTTATAATGCTATTTCTAATGCTCACTGTGTATTGCTGTGTCTATTATTTTATTTGACCACTAGCCGCATTAGGCATTAAAGAGACTTCGACAATGACCTGCACTGTATTCTCTCTGTAATATTTAATTTATTTTTGTCAATTTTTTATCTATTCATACGTTATTTGATTGTATTTAAATAAAATTATGGCTACGCTTAAAATCAACTACCAGAACGTGCGTGGTCGGCGTACGAAAACGAATATTGTGTTTCGTGGAGTATGTCTCAGTTCCTACGATATCATTATATTTACGGAGACGTGGCTAGATGATAGTTTTAACAACAGTGAATTATTTGATGGACGTTACCTCGTTTGGAGACGCGATCGTGATTACTCCCGAACCGGTCAGTTGCGTATTAGTGGTGTACTGATAGCGGTGAAACATGGTCTTACAGTGATTGAGAGGTTGAATTGGCGAAGTTCTGCGGAGGATATTTGGCTATCCTTAATCCTTAAAAGGTCCAAACCACAGGCACGCCCTTTATGCCTGGAGGCTTTATTTTCTTTTTTAGATATTCTTTACGTTTAGTTATTTTTATTTCTGCTTGAGTATAGATCTCGATGTTTTTGGTTGGTATATTAGCGTGTGCTAGCTGTCATATGGCTGATAATTTATAATTTAATGTTTTGTGTTGTGTTATGTAAATTATTTTGCATAAGTACTTATTGTATAGAATCATTTTATTTTTCCTAATTCAAGTCAAAAGTCAAAGTCAAATAATTTATTTCATTTAGGCACAAAAAAGGCACTTATGAACGTCAACATTTACAGAAAAAAAATATATAATAATTGATTCTAGTCGCCCATTCCAAAAGGTCGTTTTCGTATGGAGAAGAATGGGCAAGAAACTCCACCGTTACTCTTTTAAAATATTTTCACAATATTCTGTATACATTAATTATATAATTATATGTGAAGACGATGCACCTAGAATAAGATGACTATACCACGATAGGTAAAAAGAATGAAAAATGAAGGAATGACATAAATTAATTATGTGATAGATGCATGGTGCTCACATATTTACAAACATTGTAAAATTATACGATATTCTTAACATTTTAACACGTACTACTAATAATAAGTCAGTGTGTGAGTTCAAGTAATCACAGAATATAAAATTAATGTTTAAAAAAATAATATTATACAATTAAATTGGCAACCAGTTTGATTTTGTCTAGATTCTAAATTGTCCTATGGAGCAGGACCAGCATGTTTCCAAGCATTTTTATCTTGGATATAATCCTCTAATTTGTAATATGCTTGTTTACAAAGTGTACTTTTTATATGAGTTTTAAATTTTCTTTCATTTAATTCTAATATATCACAAGGTATTCTGTTGTAACATTTAACACAGTAACCCATAAAAGATGTATTTACTTTAGATAGTCTGAAAAATGGTTGATCTATTTTATCTTTATTTCTAGTATTAAAATTATGTCTATCACTTATTTTATTAAAAAGATGTAGATTTTTTCAAACATACATAATATTTTCATAAATGAATTGGCAAGGTACCGTCATAATATTAATCTTTTTAAATAGTTCCCTGAGAGATTCGCGACGACTTAGATTATATAACCATCTAAGTCGTCGCGAATCTCTCAGGGAACTATTTAAAAAGATTAATATTATGACGGTACCTTGCCAATTCATTTATGAAAATATTATGTATGTGAGAAAAAATCTACATCTTTTTAATAAAATAAGTGATAGACATAATTTTAATACTAGAAATAAAGATAAAATAGATCAACCATTTTTCAGACTATCTAAAGTAAATACATCTTTTATGGGTTACTGTGTTAAATGTTACAACAGAATACCTTGTGATATATTAGAATTAAATGAAAGAAAATTTAAAACTCATATAAAAAGTACACTTTGTAAACAAGCATATTACAAATTAGAGGATTATATCCAAGATAAAAATGCTTGGAAACATGCTGGTCCTGCTCCATAGGACAATTTAGAATCTAGACAAAATCAAACTGGTTGCCAATTTAATTGTATAATATTATTTTTTTAAACATTAATTTTATATTCTGTGATTACTTGAACTCACACACTGACTTATTATTAGTAGTACGTGTTAAAATGTTAAGAATATCGTATAATTTTACAATGTTTGTAAGAGCTTTAGCTATTTTGCACACACTTTTAAAAGTTTTAGAATATTATAATATTATATTATATAATTGAACAGACAGCTGTGCTGCTGAGGAGTTTGTTGCGCCACTTCTTCTTCCCAGCGAAATCACTAGGAAGTGGTGAAGGGTGGGCGTTTTGTGGGACTGTCTTATGTAACTTTGACGTTCGAAAAGTGCTGATTCTCAGCCTAATTTGAATAAATGACTTTTGAATTTTGAATTTTTGAATTTTAATACCGATTCATCCACTTGACAAGTTTTTGCTGGTGGGTGATTTTAATTTCGGTATCGACATCGAGTTGTGTAATGGGGACATAACTACCAATGGTGAGTTAATCCCGCAAAATATCTCTTCTCAGCATTTGATTCAGTTCTTTAATGCAATACAAACGTTCAACTTGTCACAACATAATGGTGAGCTGAACATTAACTCTGTAGACTACTTGATCTTGTATTCTGTAACGATACTGTGACTGTCTCGGGATATACGGACCCACTTGCTGCCTATTGATTTTTATCACAAGCCTTTAATTATTGAGACATTATTTATTGAAATTCAAAAACTTGTCGACAAACCTGAGCAACGTTATATCTTCTCGAAGGGCAATTATGATGCAATTTAATCTGAACTTGATCTAATTAACTGGTCTCAGTTGCTACAGTTTACGAGCTTGGAAGATGCCGTCACAAATTTTAATAGTAAACACATAACTTTAAAATTAGCAAAACAGTCCTCTTATCCTCCTTGGTATACCCCAGCACTAATTAAAATGATTAGAGAAAAACATATTATCATAAGAAATATAAACGATACAGTAACTTATCTGATTATCACTCGTTTTGTTACTGCGTACCAGAGTTTTTGAGCTGGGAATTACTTGTTATGACAATATATGACAAACATTGAGGCTTCTATATTTAAAAAAACCCAAATCTTTCTAGGCCTTCGTAAAAAGTAAGCGGTGGGCTGGCTCGTTCCCTAATGAGATGTTCTACCGTGAGACCTCTGTGAATACAGGGCAAGATATTAGCAACCTCTTTGTTACCTATTTCCAGTCCACCTTCTCAGAACCTGAATCAACGGCTGATAATGAACGTACTTCTAGCGAACAATGTAGTAATACTGCATTTTCTGTCAGCACAGTTTGACATAAACCACTCACGTATATTGAAGCTGCTGAAATCTTTAGACCTCAGTAAATCAGGTAGGCCTGACCTAATATCTCCTATCCTCCTAGTCTCTTGTGCTGATAGTCTTGTTAAACCCATTTCTATCTTGTTCAAGCGCTCTCTTTTCGAGGGTAAGTTCCGAAGATTTGGAAGTCTGTTTTCGTCATTCCCGTCTTTAAAAAGGGCGATAAGGCTATTATTGAAAACTATCGCCCTTATCTAAAATTTGTCTTTTTTTCTAAAATTCTTGAACGTATATTTTATACCGATGTCTATGCTGCTTTCAAGTCAATTCTTGGCGAGGAACAGCATGGTTTTGTGAGGAACCGCTCTACCACGTCTAACTTACTTCTGCCACAGGAATTTATTACAAACGGCATGGCACAGCGACAAGTTGACGTAGTTTATATCGACTACAGTAAGTATTTCGACCGTATTGATCATTGCCTGCTGCTGAAGAAGCTGTTTCTCGCTGGAATACACGGGGACCTGTACCGGTGGTTCTCCTCCTATATAGAGAACAGAACACAGGCTGTCGTGCTTCAGGGCTACATCTCTGGTTGGAGTTCTGTCCCTTCAGGCGTACCTCAATGCTCTATTATTTATATTGTTCATTGCAGATATCAAACAATGCCTCCGTCATTCGTATATTTTACTTTATGCATCGTCATGTCATCACATGACGATTCATAAAGTCGTGCGAGACATGTCTGATGCATGTCAGTTGCAAGACGACCTGCATAGGTTTGAAGTGTAATGCATCCGTAACAAACTCCAATGAAATGTCTCTAAATGCTTTCTCCTAACATTCTCACGTTGTACTTCTTTGATTGGTAATTTAAGTTATACCATGAACGGTCAGCTCATTAGCAGGCTAAATAGCATAAGAGATTTAGGTGTAATCATAGACAGTAAGCTTCTGTTTGATCAACATGTAAAAAGCATAGTTACTAAGGCATCCAAAGCTCTGGGATTTATATTACGCACCACGATCTGTTTCCGATCTCTTAAACCGGTTAAAATCTTGTATTGTTCTTTCGTGCGCAGCCATTTAGAACACGCGTCTCGGGTTTAGAACCCGCAGTATGAGACTTATAAGTCCCGTATTGAAGGCGTCCAAAGAAAATTTCTACGTTATCTAGATTATAGAGCTCAGCAATACTCAGTTGACTACGAGCACCGCTGCAAACGGTACCACTTCCTTCCTCTGTAGATGAGACGTTATATTGGAGACATGAGTTTACTATTGGGTATCGCAAATGGCCACATTGATTGTCCTGAACTCATTGCTAATCTGTCATTAAACACGAATCTGATAGGATTACGTCAATGGACAATTTAAATGTATCTTTCGCAATGACTGGCGGAATGTTTTCTCAATAAGAAGTGCATTAAGTTTCAATAAGCTTCCTAGGGAACTTAATGTCGACTTGTTCTGCACCACACTGGTGCCCTTAAGACGACTTTTAGCACTTTTCTTTCTTTCTTTCTTTAATTTTTCAAGGATAGTTAACTTATCCACTACTCTCTTACTAATTATATTAACTTTATGTACTTTCTTTTTATCGATGTGTCTTTTAACTATTGGAGGCTTGTTATTAGCAATTTTTAATATTATATTCTTTTTATCATTGATTTGTTAGTCTGTAAGCCTTTTTTTTTTTTTTTTTTTGGTTGGGAAATCATCAAATGACGTCTCCCGCTCTGGGTGGAGCGGGAGGGCGTGTCAGACTCTTACTGACTAAAACCCACCCGTGTTCCTTCTGTTGCCTGTGCAATGCCAGGGGGCCACGGTATCCCTTTCGGACTTTCCCGCAACCCCGGCAGGCAATGGTCTCATCGGACCCCTTCACTCGCTGACACTCTTTGAGGCGCGCGTGGAACACAACGCGCCGTCGACCCGGGCTTGGTCCTTACCGGACGGCGAGCTACCCATTGCTCACTGTCCGCAAGCCCGCGCCTACGGTGGCCGGGAATCGGCAATAGATTCCCGACGCCCAGGGCGTCTCCTCTTGCGGCGGCTAGGGGCGTGAGGGCGCGAAATTTCGCAGAAGGAGGTGACGGCCTCCCATGCCCTCTCGCTCCGTACCATGGCCTGGACCAGGGCCGGACGCGAGAGATCCCCGCCACCGATCGCCTCCACGAGGACACGGCGGTGCTCTGCCCAAGCCGGGCATACCTCCAACGTATGCTCCACCATGTCCTCCGGGCGATCCACGCAGTGATGACACCTGGGCGTTTCCTCCCGCCTTATCCGAAACAGGTACCTCCCGAAACAGCCGTGTCCGGTGAGGACCTGCGTCAGGCGGAAGGTGAGGATGCCGTGGCGCCCTCCAGCCACTCCTCAAAGAGGAGACTTATCGCCGCAATAGTGGCGTGCCCAGCACTGGGTTGCGACAATCGCACTCTCCATGACGCCATGAGATCCCGTCGGAGCTCTGTCCGCTGTGCCGCGATTTCTCGCGGCATCGGAGACAAGCCCCGGCGTTTCGCCTCCTCGCGCCACTCCCAAATATGCGCGAGGACTTTTGCCTCCAGATCCCATGGCGTAGTCTGTAAGCCTAACATTTGCAGTTGCAAAAACATGTTCTCCCATACATTCCGTATAGGACAACATGTTTTTCAACTACAATGTTAAGTTTGTTCTTGGGATAAAAAATTATCCCAACTATGGAACCCTTTATTGCGTGTGGTCCGACACGCACTAGGCTGGTTTTTCTCAAGCTCCGCTACGTCATATTTGCACTAGAGCACCGTGGCTTTTTGACGTTGTTGGTGAAATTGTCTTATCGATATCTTATACTATTTAATAATTAATAAATAGGAATTCACCCGCTGCAAACTCTACGACCCACAACCACGCTACACACAGTGAAATTCCGCCTTAATTATTAAATTTTCTAACCTACCCAACCGGCCGTACACGTATCAAGGCTGTGATTATTTTTCATTGTACCTAATTTTTTTGTCTTGTATGTTCCAGGTGTGTTGCTGTCCGACATGGAAATAAAATTGGCTGATAGAGGTAACAGACCCGATAACGCAGACTGCCTTACTATGTCCGCCGGTGGAATCGAGGATCAAATTCTTTTCTCGTCATGCAAGTACCCACTACCCTACGTATGTTACAGGAAACTCGACAATCTAACGATGATGAACGAATGTGGCACCTTTGATAATGGTAAGCAGTCGATAATAATGGTAAGCGGTTGATAATAATGGTAAGCAGTCGATAATAATGCTCGGTACTCCTACTGATTTAGGGGGATATTCTCGTATTTTCACAGAATCATAAGGACTGCTTCTTCATATCATTGCTGTGTTTTCGAAGACATATAATACCTGTTTTGTCTTAATGAAAAAACAGTCATATTATTCGTTAAGTGATTTTTTGAATGACACTATGTGTGACATCTCAACATTTTAATATTATTGACATTATTGATTTGATACATTTCTGGACTTGGTAAAATCATTTATTTATTGATAATTATGTAATGACATTATTTGTAAAATTTTGCATGCCAAAATTCAGGCAGAATGTACCCGGCTCACTATATTTTTATAACAACTTTATTGTACAATACCTACATTCTATGCGAATAAATGATTTGATTTGATTTTATTTGATTTGAAAAGTTTTTAACGTAAAAGAAAATAAAAGGAACCTAGAAATATTCATTCTTTAAATTTAAATGTATAAAATAATTTAATTGGCTCAGTTTTCGAGGAGAAAAAATGGAAATACGATATGTCGATTTCGTCAATCTTTTTTGTGATATAATCGGTCTGAGCTGCAGCTGTCCCTATCGCACTCTACGGGGGCAGACTTGAGGTAACACGACGGCAATAGTTTTTTCAAATATCTATTCTTCAAATTCCTCGCAGGCCCTGTTCCCTCTTAAATAGGTGGCTGGAACAGACTGAATGCGGAAGGTGGAGAACAGGGTGTGGTGGCGCAGCCTGGGTGAGGCCTGTGTCCAGCAGTGGACTGCGGTAGACTGAGTTGATTGAATCAATTACAAGTTTTCACAATTTTTGAAATAATGATGTATTTCAGAATATCACCACAATCAACGTTCAGGCAGCTGTTACAAGGTCCATCAGGAGAAACAGACTTGGTCTAGCGCGTACAGGATTTGTGCATCTGAGGGGGCTCATCTGGTCATCCTGAACGACAGAGAAGAGGCGCGCATCGTCAAGGACATGTTTCCTGTTCGATCTGGAGAAGTTAACCAGTGGGAACATTTCCACCTAGGTCTACTAGCCTGGGGCGACGACCGCACTTGGACTACTATTCACGGTAAAAGACTATTTTTATATGAAACCAAACATCATGAATTTTCTTGATCGATGTTTTTGCCTATTATTTTTCTGTGGAGGCTTGTTTCACCCTTATACACGGTGCGATATAATTGCCTGTGTCATACGAGTACCATAAGTTGAAGTTATTTATTACATCAATTTTATTGTATGCCACTGGCGCTACTGGCAAGAAACTAGCATCGTGTACTCATTATTGAAACGTTTTGAAAATGGCGGTGTTTTATGTCTTCTCACTCATAAATAATTAATGTATTAAATGTGTGAGTAAGAAAGAATGCATTACCGCCGCCAGTTTCAAAACGGTTCTTGAATGTCACGGGCTGTGTGTAACACTCGCAACCAGCGTGAGTGTATGTAAGGATCGTGGCAAGTGGCATTCTGTAGTTTCCCCTACCCCCTTGGAAATAAGGCGTAAGTTAATGTAGGTATGTTATGTGTAGATCAGTAGAATAGTAAGTAAGAAGTTGGCGAAACAATTTTATTGGGTTATATCTCGACATAACGCAATGTGAGTGTGGATCACGGAGTAAATACAAAGGTGTGGATATGAAGGAAAACAGAAGTCGTGTTATGACGTGATAGACCCATCATTGTTACAGAGCAAGAGAAAGATGGAGCTATACAGCCCGTATAGCGCTATTCCTTTTTAACAACGGGGCAATGATGACTTTAATAATACGGCACTAGATAGTGTAGGAGTAGAAGAGTAGGCAGGCCATTGCACAGTAGTGGGACAATCCAGGCTATTCAAATAAAGATACTAATTAGATTCGTTACATCTTTCAGGTGAAAGAATAGAAGACGTGTTCCACGATTGGACCCCAGGCCAGCCTGACAATTATAGAGGCAATCAAGATCATGGTACTCTACTCAGAGCCGGCACTTTGGATGACAACAGTCCTGGTAACAGAGCTATGTTCGTCTGTGAGAAGTCTCCTGATTCAATACAGTTTGAAGCTTCACCGCTAGCCATTGAAGAGAGGTCGCAATAAACCTCAGCGCCACTAATAACTAGATAGATTTTAGTTAAACAAATAGGAAAATGACTGAGTTTTCTTTTCGCACCCTCTTACTATTCCGGGACCCTTTCGAATTGAATACTCTTAGACGGTTGGCTCTCTTTACCGGTTTGTTAGACGTTGAGGCAGAATTTATTAGCTTAAGAGTACTTTTGGGCTACCTGTGACGTCAGTTGATAAAACATTTCCGTGACACTACCTAAAACTCATTTTTGAATTTTAATTTTGATTGTAAGTTAATACTACATATTGCTGTGCCCTAACAGCGTCCATAAATGTACTTTGTGTAACATCTTTTATAAACATTATGGTATGCAAATAAATGAATATGAAACATACTATTGTATATTTTTGTATATTATTGTATTTTGATTATATATGACAGACCTTTTGTAAATGTTTCTCAGTGAATTAGCCCGTCAACTTTCGTGAGCATCCCTCAAGAGAAATTGAGCGTGCTCGCGAAAAGCACTTTACATCACCGCAAATGAAATTGTACCATATACGCGTACTCAGAAAGTTTATTTTGTATTGTAGAATTTTTGTATATTTGAAATCCTTTTAGGAACATGAGGAACAGGGTGTAAAGTTCACTCATCCACCATAGAAAAGGGAGGATCCTCCAACCAGACGGGTGTTGTGTCTGGCGGGCCGACTGCCCGACTATTGATGTCGGATAGTCTTATATTATGTCGTTCGCGCGGTAAACTCTAATTTCGCGATGCAGGATTTGTGTGACGTCATGTCTTTGATGCGTAGTTCGTATGTGGCAGTGTAACCGCTACATCACTCCCCTCCAGAGACCGGAGGTCGATAGTGGGCTGAGTCTTGTATCTTGCGATGCTTCACAGTGCCAGTGGAGGTTCCAGTGAGTCGGAACCGGGTGCCGCATAGTTTGCAGTGAGTCGGAACTGTCTGCGGTGATTCCCCAGTGAGTCGGGGTGGCGCTGCGTCACGATCCAGTGAGTCGGATGTGATATAGTGCCGGGTTGTGGCTGACTGCTAGCGTCGACCAGGTGTGGGTAGGAAGAGCTCTGCTTGTGAGACCGGCTGAAAGTGCAGGTGCTGTGCCAAGGTTGCTGATGAGGCTGATGGTGATGACCAGGAATACGCGTTCGCTGTATGCTGGTGGTCAGGATACCCGTTGAAGCCGTGGGTGCTGGCTGTCTGTGTGACTTGCCTCACGAAAGCTTGCGGGAGTGATGATGATGATGACGTCACGCTGAAGTAATTGCACGAAGGCTGCGTTGGCGTTTATAATCAGGGTCACCAATTTAGGGGCATGAGGAACAGGGTGTAAAGTTCACTCATCCACCATAGAAAAGGGAGGATCCTCCAACCAGACGGGTGTTGTGTCGGGAGGGCCGACTGCCCGACTGTTGATGTCCGATAGTCTTATATTATGTCATTCGCGCAATAAATAATAATTATAATACCTAAATAAAGTTTTTTTAAACTAATTTCCCGATCGCCGAAACATAACTGGCGCAGTCGGTAGGATCGCGACGCTCTAAATTGAAATAAAACTCTTCGGCATAAGAGTGATGGTTCTCAAATCGTTCCTTCGCGATCCGCAAAGAACCTTACTTGCGGTTGGGCACCTGTATAGAAGCAGAAAGGTGTTTCTCCGGAGAATTGGAGGAAGCTGTTGGTAGAGACAAGACTCGACAGGAGATGTAGTTGCTGCTTTGGTAAGAGCTCTCGTATAACCAAGTATCCTTGCTTTATTTCCTGCCTTACTATAATTTTTGTATTTTATTTCAACTTTATGTATGTCTGTCTATAAGCTAAAATCGCGTTAGGCACCCACTTATTATAGCGTTAAGATATTCCGTGAAATTCCACGAGAAATACTACATCGCTATTGTTCTGTTTGAGTGCCACTATACAGGTAACTTACAGTAAAACAATGTCGCTCAGAGATTATGATGCTAACTAAAAACCATACAAACTTATTGCAGATTTGATGCCAAGATATGATGGCAATCCTAAATTGCTTAGATATTATATTAGAGAGGTAGAAAGTTTATTAACTTTAACTAATGAAGCAGATCGTTCGCATCCGGCATTTATCTGCCTGATTAAGAGTAGGCTAAGTGGTCCAGCTATTGATGCCATAGCATACGAAGAATATCTCAAATCCTGCCAGTCAGTTAAAATAGCTTTGATCAGGCGGCTTGGAGAACCACGCAATGAGATACAAGTTATGCAAGAGCTCACATGGGTACGTAAGTCAAAGAATAAGGATGTGGAAACCTTTGGCAAACGGCTCCGTGAATTATTAGACACATTATACTCAGTAGGGGAACATGGTAGCAAATCTTATTATGAAAAGATGGTCATTGATCAGTACGTGAACCAGTTAGATTTTTCATGTGACATTAGGTGTTAGAATTGCGAAACCAGAAACATTTGAAGAAGCTATTGTTGCGGCTAGGTAAGAAGAGGCTAGGCTTGCATATAATAGGTCTAATAATTTTAATACTCTATCAACATCCCAAGCGAAACCAAAGGAGTTGCCTAGGCAGCAGCCTAACAATAGTCCTTTTCATCCTAACCTAGTAAATCCAACAATGTCGCCATATAAGCCCCAACAGAATAACATGAATCCAGAACAGCGTCAACAATGGCTACAGTCTATGTTACCCTGGAAAAACCGACCAGCATCAGGTAACTTCAGACCAGGTGGCTCAGGTAATTTTAGAAGTGGAAACTTTAAGAACCAACCTAACGTTCCAAAACAACAGGTTAATCCTCTTGAGTTATCATCGGACGTCACTATGCATACGGCAGGTAAGCCAGAAAAACTACAATTCGCATCGGGGCAGTTATTCTATATCCCGAGCCAAATGGGAGGTCAGATGCAACCAATACCCATTGGTAGTGAGTATTTCGGTCAATTCATAGACGACGCTTCCGAGCCTAACGTAGGTATAGACGAACAAGAGGTAAGTCAAGAACAGGATTTTATATTAAACCCGGATCAAGACAACCGGACATAGTATCCATTAGAAATTACAATGGGGACCCCATATATAACATCTCTCGCGGGGCGGCTAAGCTCGGCCGCTTATGCTGTTAGAAAGATAAGACAGTTAACAGATGTAGAAACCGCGCGTTTGGTCTATTTTAGCTACTTCCACAGTATTATGTCGTATGGCATTTTACTGTGGGGTCGGGCTGCTGACATTGAATCCATCTTTGTTTTACAAAAAAGAGCTGTCAGAGCCATTTATAATCTACGTCGTCGCGAATCTCTCAGGGAACTATTTAAAAAGATTAATATTATGACGGTACGAGTACCTTGCCAATTCATTCATTCAAATATTTATGTATGTGAGAAAAAATCTACATCTTTTTAATAAAATAAGTGATAGACATAATTTTAATACCAGAAATAAAGATAAAATAGATCAACCATTTTTCAGATTATCTAAAGTAAATACATCTTTTATGGGGTACTGTGTTAAATGTTACAACAGAATACCTTGTGATATATTAGAATTAAATGAAAGAAAATCATATAAAAAGTACACTTTGTAAACAAGAATAAAATATTACAAATTAAAGGATTATATCCAAGATAAAAATGCTTGGAAACATGCTGGTCCTGCTCCATAGGACAATTCAGAATTTAGACAAAATCGTACTGGTTGCTAATTTAATTGTATAATATTTTTTAAATTTTTTTGTAAACATTATATTATTTTTTGTGATTACTTGAACTCACACACTGACTTATTATTAGTATTACTTATTATAATGTTAGTAATATAGTATAATTTTACAATGTTTGTAAGTATGTGAGCACCATGCATCTATCACATAATTAATTTATGTCATTCCTTCATTTTTCATTCTTTTTACCTATCGTGGTATAGTAATCTTATTTTAGGTGCATTGTCTTCACATATAATTATATAATTAGTGTATACAAGATATAATGTTTTTTTTAAAAGAGTAACGGTGGAGTTTCTTGCCCATTCTTCTCCATACGAAAACTACCTTTTGGAATGGGCGACTAGAATCAGTTATTATATTTTTTTGTAAAGTTTGACGTTCAAAAGTGCCTTTTTTGTGCCTAATTGAAATAAATTTTTTGACTTTTGACTTTGACATTAACCTACAAACTAAACAATTTTTACCATTTATTGAGTTGCCAGAATTCAACGGTAAGTTTTTAATAGATACAGGAGCCAGTCATTCTGTAATTGCATCAGATGAAATTGTTGGCACTATATTTGAATACGGTGTAGAAACAGAGCCATATCAAATAGTAACAGCACATAGTTCATCAGTTCACGATAAAGTAGTAAACCTGCCCTTGCCCCCTGCGTTTAATAGTGATATAACCCATACATTTTTAATTTTGATTTCGATACGAAGTACAAGGGTCTAATAGGATTCGATCTTTTAAAGAAACTAAAAAGCAATATTGATTTGAACAATAACGTGTTACGAAAATCAACAGCACAAATACCTATTCACTTTAGCTCGCCACCAAAAAAAAAAAAAAAAAAACGGTCCCGAGTGCGAAAATATAGTCACTGTTCTACTTAAACTGAACTGAACTAATTAAGTGGCTGGACAGTACTTACACTATGATTTTTATTGGTTACTTAATCACCGGCAGCAATAATTAACGTTACTAATGGTTGTTTTAAAACTTCAGTTATTAATTTTAGTGATGGTAAAAAATATATTCCGGATAAGAGTTGAATGAAATTAGAATTGTATACTGGGGATAATAACATTCAAAGCTATAACATAAATACCGTACAAGTGCAATCAGATATAGATCGCATATTAAATGAAAAATTTAAGAAAATTTGTACAGGGCATATGAATGAGGAAGAAAAGCGTGAAGTCACTAGGCTATGTTATCGGTGTAGGGACTTATTCTATTCAGAAGATATTCCACTGACCTTTACACACGCAGTGAAACACGAACTTAGAATAAGCAATGATACACCGGTTTTACAGCAGGGCATCGTTAGAGAGGGTATATCCCCTTGGTCATGTCTTGTGCATATTGTCCCAAAAAACTGATGCATTAGGACATGTTAAATGGAGACTTGTAATCGACTACAGGCGATTGAATGATCGTATAATCGAAGACAAGTATCCTTTACCCAAAATTCATGACATCCTAGATAGGTTGGGGCGTGCCCAGTAGATCTCGCCAGCGGTTACCACCAAGTAGAGATGCATCCCTGCGATATTACGAGTTCTTAAGAATAGGTACCCTTTGGCCTAAAAAATGCGCCAATTTCATTTCAACGTTTAATGGATCACATTTTAGAGGAAAAGATAATGTTTATACGTATTTAGATGACGTAATCATATATCAACATCTTTACAACAACACATAGAAAACTTAAAGCAAGTATTTGATCGGATTAAAACTCACAATTTGAAAATCCAATAGATAAATCGGAGTTTTTACAGAAACAGGTTAATTTCCTTAGGACACGAACTTACAAACGAGGGCTTGAAACCTAATAAGGACAAAATTAAGGCAGTACTAAATTTCCCTTTGCCTAAGACTCAGAAGGACATAAAGGCGTTCCTAGGCCTAGTGGGGTACTACAGGAAATTTATTAAAGATTTCGCTAAGTTAACTAAATCAATGAACTTATGTCTAAAGAAAAATAGTAAAATTGACCATTCTCCAGACTTTTTAGAAGCTTCTAATAAGTGCAAGCAAATTATAACAAATGTCCCAATACTGCAATATCCTAATTTTGATGAACCTTTCGTGCTCACCACTGATGCATCAGATGTAGCATTAGGTGCGGTATTTTCACAAGGTGTAGTAGGTTCTGATAAACCAATAGCTTACGCATCCCGTACACTATCAGACACCGAATCTCGGTATTCTACAATAGAGAAAAAGTTACTAGCAATAGTATGGGCAATCAAGTATTTTTGTCCTTATCTTTATGGTAGAAAGATTGTTATCTACACCGACCACAGGCCTCTTACTTGATTAATTTCATTGAAAGATCCTAACTCTAAATTAACTAGATGGCGTTTAAAGCTTGCAGAATACAACTATAAAGTAATTTACAAAAAGGGTCTTCAGAATACTAATGCAGATGCCTTATCTCGTGTTAAAATATTTCACGGTAGTATGGATTCATTAGCAGCAAATTTAGATGATAATGAGGATGATGAAATAATTAATAGAATATTTGAGAACGAACTTAGAGTAGCTGAAAATGAAACGGAGACCGCTGTGCCCCAAGATAATGACAATATTCAATCAATAAACCCTAGCGTTCCCCAATCTCATATTGGAACAGAATCAGATAGTATGAGCATAGTGTCAGCCGACCCTGAATTAGTCTTTACATGACATACACAACCAGACAATGAAAATAAGGGCATACCTATAATATCAGATGCTATAGATAAGCAGCTGAAACAATTTCACATCAGATCAACACCCGGCTCAACGTATAGAGTAGTTATAAGATCCACTAACTCAAAAGTTGTCATCAAAGATGTTTTTATTCCAGTTAATAATACAGAATCAGAGAAGTGTTCCACAGTTTCCATAGTGAAGAACTGTATCATTCCTTCTCCAGTCTATACTACTATATTTAACAAGCGTGTAAGCCTAGTAGAGAACAAAACTGAACAACAAGAGTAAATTAAGAAATATCACGAAGGAAAGACAGTACCTACAACGCAGTATTCAAGAGACGTTTAAACAGTTGCATAGAAATTATCACTGGCCTAACATGTTACTTACCATTCAGAGATTTGTTAATCAGTGCGAGATTTGTTTGCAGTCTAAATATGAGCGCAATCCTCTAAGACCATCTCTAGATATTACTAATACACCTCGCAAGCCAATGGACCACATATTTATGGACCTTTATTCAACAGGCGGAGTAACATTCCTCAAAATCATTGATAATTTCTCTAAATACGCTCAGGCAGTTCCTTTAAACGCATGCAGTAGTGTGCATGTAGCGGAAGCATTGCTAGACGTCTTCTCGGTGTTAGGTTTACCAAATAAAATAACCACGGACTCAGATACAAAGTTTGATAATGACGTCATAAAAGATATCTGTGCCTTACATAATATTCATACATTTCACGACACCATATATATAACCCTAACTCTAATTCACCCATCGAACGTTTACATTTTACATTAGCTGAAATAATTAGATTATAGCGAATTACCAATAAAGACGATCCCATGCAACTTATCATGAAGTATTCTATTATTGCATATAATAATTCTATTCATTCGGCAACAGATTATACACCTCATGAGCTATTATTTGGACACACAGCATCTAGGAATCCGCTAGAACTATACTATCCAAAATAATTCTATCAGGATTACGTTATTAAGCACCGTGCTAACGCCGAGGCAGTTCAAGAATGTATCGCAGCACTTATGTCTGAGAATAAGGAGCAGGTGATTTCTAAACGAAATCAAGAAGCAGAAGAAATCAAGTTCAAGGTAGGTGAGACCGTCCATAAACAGGTAGCAAAGTCAGCACGCAGTGATAAAACCAAGCCTGTGTTCAAAGGACCCTACAAGATCATCCACCTTCATCCAAATAATGTAGCTGAAATTATAGGTAACCACCCAAACTCTAAGTCTATTAGACTACACTTTAAACTACTACGGAGGCCTCATCTTGTTGCAGGACCCTGATCTCAGGAGCCATCGTGCTCTACGCAACAGGAACCGTAACTACTGACCCTGTTAATAATGAAAATGGTGGATACCATTTTCATTATTCTATTCTCCTAAAACAAGGACAGCTCCTTAAACAGGATAATTACTTTAATCTCGCTTGCGTGTACAATATAACAATACTTCATTTTACGTCCACCCAAATTATGTAGTTATATGCAAGCACTAAAAGCAGTAGAGAGTGTAATGTCAGGAGAGTTACATAAAACTTATAGAAATCAAATAGAGTATAGCTTAGATCAAATAGGTAAAATATAACGTTTTTAAGCCCGCAAGTTAGAAAAAAAAGTAGTTTGATTAACGGGTTAGTTACTGTCGTTAAATCCATAGCTGGAAATCTCGATCATGATGATGCAGCAAAATTCGAAGAAGAAATATCGAACATGAAGAATAGAATTAATAATGTTCAGAATATGCAAAGTAAGTCCTTAGTTCTAGCACAAAATACGATAAATGATTTTGGCAATCAATTGAGTAAATTGAATAGTAATCAGAAAAATTTGGCTAGCTTATTGAAAAACATAACACGTAACAGTAACGATGTAACTAATCATATACATTTTCTAGATATATACGTACCGATAGATTTTAGTTTACAGATTATCTTAGATAAGTTGATATTGTTAGAAGATGCCATGACGTTCGCGCAACTGGGCACCATGCATCCTAGTATCATAAGTCCTCAAAACCTAATAGAGGAATTAATCAACTTAGGTAACACCTATTCGTTTAGGCCAGTAGCTGTTATTAATCTTAGTAATATTCATAGGATAGAAAAATCAATTAGGGTTAAGGCCTATAGTACAGTACACTCAATAAACTTTATCCTCGAAATCCCATCAGTAGCCCCACAAACCTATGACCTAATTCATCTCTACTCCATTCCCAACAAAAATAACCTTACTATTATCCCTAAATCCAAATACCTTGCACTTGGGAACGATGAGTACGCCTACCTAGAAGAAGATTGTCAACCCCTGACCGATGACATCCAGCTTTGCAAGACCCTGAATACTAGAAGAATTGAAGACACCGAAGACTCCCATCCCTCATTCAGCATCGTCAAGCAAACTGTACACATGCAAAGATGAGTCTAAGAAGAGGAAAAAATCAAAAGATCGGAGATAACAATTGGCTACTTGTCCTGAACGAAGATGAAATTGTCAAAACACAGTGCAAAACTAAGACAGCCTACAAAAGGTTAACCGGGATTTATCTCGCCACACTAACAGAAGATTGTCAAATTAAAGTCATGAATAGAACATTACGAGCACATACAGACACAATCGTCATCAATGAGGTAATACCTTTACCAGAACAACATCAAGTCTTAGTTTTCAACTGTTCAATGTGAATTACAACTAGAAGACATCTCACTAGACAGCATCCATGAACTTATCAACAAAGCAAGCGATCTATCCTTACCAGATGACAACAATTGGCCAATGATGATGGCCGCACCAAGTTGGACTACGATACTCCTCTACATCATATTAATAGCAGCAGCATCCTGGAAGTTGTATCAGTGGAAGATCACTAAGATATCAGAGGACGTCAAAGGCAGCGAGGCAACCAATGGCAGCGTGGACGCCGCCAGAAGCAAGAGTTGCTTTCATCTTATGGAGGGAGGAGTTAACTCATCGTAACAGCCGTTTACGCTGAGTACGCAGCCGACAACGTACGTATTAAAGTGCAACTTAGCAATAAGATCAATTACATTTTATTCCATATAATTGTTTGTAAGTTTAGTATATAGATCAGCCTTCAGCTTGATACACCGTTTTTCTGTAATTAAAATAATTATAATAAATAAAGTTTTTTTTAACTAATTTCCCGATCGCCGAAACATCAATTTTTTTTTTTTGTTATGTTTCTCATTTAAGCTACGTATGCTAGTAAATGTAATGCTGCACAAAAGCTTACTTAAGTAATACGATTCGTAAATTAGTCATAGTTGTGAAAAACAACGCCATCTAGTTTGTTTTTCGAAAACTTGAACTCAAACTTTCACTGGAAAATAGACACTAAAGTATCCATGCAATTTTGCAGGTGAGTGTACATAGGTAATCTAATTTTTCTAGTTATTGCTAACGATTTCACTAGGATGTATATAAATATATATAAATAAAACAGAGAGAGAGAGAGAGAGAGAGAGAGAGAGAGTTACATATAACTACTAATAACTACTTTGAATTGGACACATTCAGCCCTTTATTTTCCCGCAAATCATGAGTTTGTTTGATTCGTTTCTTCGAGAGCGCATTTCTATTGCCTCAACCCAGCTCAAATATTGCGTTAAATAAAAAACTTACGTAGCTTGTTGTCTGCCCAAAAGTTTAAGACCACTCATCATCATCATCATCAGCCTATAACGTTCCCACTGCAGTGACACGGCCTCCTCTCAATGAGAGGGAGTGGGCTATAATCCACCACGCGTGCCCAGTGCGGATTGGTAGATGTCACATGTCTTCGAATTTTTGGTTCTAGGACATGCCGGTTTCCTCACGATGTTTTCTTTCACCGTTTTGAGAGCAGTGGTGATGAAATAAATTACACGAAGTAATGCGCCTGTCTGGGTTCGAACCCACGACTTACTGTTCGTAAGTCGGGGCCGCCACCACTGGGCCACCGCTGCTCTCAGACCACTACAATATTGGTTCCTGAAAACCAATCGTGGAAGACCCAGGCGTCGTGGCGGGCCAAACCTGACGCTTATAGGAGGTATCGGTCCGGACAGCTCATGTATTGGGGTAAAGAAGGATACGTAGCCCGTGTTTTCAATTAATCTGCCATAAAGCTTCTTTAGCACAACCACATATTAGGTCAGAACAGATGGGTCACTTCGCAAAATCATTTAAATAAAAAGAGACTCTTGCTACGACACAATAAAGTGCAATTCAGTTCGCATAGCGCTAGTTATCTACAGTTATATTATTCACCTAGAAGTTGCCTCTCTTTCGCGTAACTGTTATAAAGAAAAACCGTAAATTCACCTTTAAGTGAAGAATTATATTTCCTGTGCTACAGAAGGCTGTTTAATCTCGCATGATATGTAGGCGTTGGGCTAAACGGGGACCTCGAGGAACCATCCATCTGTGAGGACCTGTGCTTTCCGCAACACTTCGTGGGCCGACAGATCCTGACACGTTATCTTTATATGTATAAATAAACCTGTTTCTAAAATCGATTATGCTTCAGTAAGTGAGATGTTTGTGAACCTGATATATGTATTTATTAACATCTTTATGATGTTAACCGTTCCTTTCTTAATGTAACTGCTTTAGAAATACTATAAAAGATGAACACTAAGCACACGGGTACAGTCAGCAACAAAAATTGGTTCACATTTTACCTGATATAAAATTTAAAGAGAAACTCTTAACTACTCCATGAATTGGTGAAATCTAATGTATTGAATCATTTTGCATTAATTTTGCTAATAAGTAAAGGTATCTGTAGTGTTAACCGCCTTTTGTTGCGGACCCTACTTGTTTAGCATTTATTTTTTCATCGTTTTAATAGAAAATATTAATATGACATTAAAACATAAACTTGATTTCATTAGGGTTATTAGGGATAGTTTTATTACAACCCAATTAATTATTCCGTGGTGGTTAGCGAGGCTTCGAACTGTATTGATTGCGAAGATTTCTCACAGACGAACATAGCTTCGAACTCAGGATCAATGTTTGCCAAACCACCGTCTCTTTGCAAAGATGCACGATCCTGGATGCCCCTTAGATTGTAAGGCTGTTTGTCACTGTTATCGTTGAACACGTCTCCAAATCTCTTACCTGGAAGAAGTCGGAATTCTATTTAATTTCACTACCTACTGCTTAGAGTTTTAAAGTGCCGTAAAGATTTTCAAGGACGTTCAAGTTCAGATAGACAGACAAACAGTAGTGGCCGGTTTTTTTTTGTTATAGATCATTTTCATCATAAGTCTCTCTCTTTAAATTCGGCACATCAGAGCTAAGAATACACAATTCTTCTCTTGTCACATAAAACATGTATACATTGGTACTTAATATAAATACTGGTGCACCGTTGCAGGACGATGTAAATGGCACGTTGTATGGATAATACAAACTCTTATACCGTGAATGGTGGCCCAGGTGCGCTCCTTGCCCCAGGCACCCAGACCTACGTGAAAGCAATCCCACAGCTCAGGAGGAGTGTACGAGCAGGGAACATGTCCTTGACGATGCGAGCCTCTTCTTTGTCGTCCAGGATGACCAGGTGCCCCCCCTCAGATGCACATATCCCGTACGCACGCGTCCAGGTCTGTATCTTGTGATGTACCTTGTAACAGCTGCCTGTATACCGCCTATAGTGATATTCTGAAATAATATCAAAATAACATTTTCAAGATATAAACCGGCTAAGTGCAAGTCGAGCGCGTATTGAAGGACGGAAATGCAAGTTTTTCATTTGTTAGTTTAGTTGTAGAGGATTTTTGCTGATTTCTGTAAAACTGCTAGAAAAAGACTCAATATTACCATATACTTCTATCAATTCCGGATTCAGGAAACATATTTTACTAGGTTTTCCCCGCGACTTCATCCGCGAAGATGTTGGAAAACAATATTTTGAAATGATGCATTTTCAAGTATATTATGGTACGAGTACAATATTTGAGTAGGTAGCTGCTAGATGATTTACTTACCATTATCAAAGGTACCACATTCGTTCGTCGTCAGATTTTCGATTTTCCTGTAACATATGAAGGGTCGGGGGTCCTCGCACGACGAGGTAGATATGTGATACTCGGTTTCATTATCGCTGAACAAAGTAAGGCAGTCAGCGGTATCAGCTCAACGTGCACCCCATTTTATTTCCATGTCAAACAGCGGTACTCCTGGAACACACGTCAAAATTTCGTAAAATAATTGTACTATTGATGTGTAGGCTAGCGCTAATTTAATAACAATTTACTGTATCATTTTTGTGTATTGCACGGACGTAATAAAATCGCACGGACGTAATATTTTATTTGTGCACTATACTTAGTCTGGCCATAAATACTGTTACAATTAAAAATAAGAAAGATATTACATTTGAATTTGGAATCTGTCATTTTTATACGATTGTTCATTGAGTTTTCTAATTTTGGTGCCAATACATTGTACAATATTTTGCGATATTAAAATGGAGTGGAGTGATAAAGAGAACCAAATCGCTGTGATTGCCTTACACAAAGTTGGTATGGAGCCAAATGCAATTTTTAAAACTCTCCATACGTTTGGTATTAGTCAAATGTTTGTGTACCGGGCTATTAATAGGTACAATGAGACCTCCTCTGTTTGTGACAGAAAAAGATCTGGCCGTCCACGTAGTGTTCGTACGAAAAAGGTGGTCAAAGCAGTAAGGAAAAGAATTTGAAGGAATCCTGTCCGAAAGCAAAAGATTGTTTCTCGGGAGATGAAGATAGCACCCAGAACCATGTCGCGTATTTTAAAAGATGACTCAGGACTTGCAGCCTGTAAAAGACGCACTGGTCCTTTTTTTACTGATATTTTAATAGGGTGTCAAAATCGAGACAACTACTAAAGCGGTACGCAAAGGGAGGTCACAGAAAAAAATTGTTTACGGATGAGAAAATCTTTACAATTGAGCAACATTTTATCAAAAAAAACGACCGAATTTAAGCTCAAAGCTCTAAGGAAGCTTCCCAATTAGTCGACAGAGTGCAACGTGGGCATTATCCGACTTCAGTGATGGTTTGGTGGGGTGTTAGCTATGAAGGAGTGACAGAGCCATATTTTTGTGAAAAAGGTATCAAAACATCGGCACAAGTGTATCAAGATACCATTCTTGAGAACCATATTCAATAACCAAGTATGGTCCTTCCAACAAGACTCGGCGCCAGGTCATAAAGCTCGGTACACGCAGTCTTGGTTGGAAGTGAACGTTTCGGACTTCATCAGAGCTGAAGACTGGCCGTCGTCTAGTCCCGATCTTAATCCGCTGGATCATTATCCAGTTGTCATTTATGGTCAGTTTTAGAGAGTACGGCTTGCTCTAAACGCCATGATAATTTGGAGTCCCTAAAACAATCCATACGATTGGCAGTGAAGAATTTTCCCATGGAAAGAGTGCGTGCTTCTATTGATAACTGGCCTCAACGTTTAAAGGACTGTATTGCAGCCAATGGAGACCACTTTGAATAAGCTTTTTATATTTTTAATTGTTTTATATTTATGTATTAAACTAACACACTGTAAAAGTAATAAATATTATTTGCAATAAAAAAAAAACTTCGTGACAGTGGCAAGACTAGGTATTTCTTGTTGCGTTTTGCTTAGCACCCAGAGTTGAAAATCCAACAGTGTGTTTTTTCAACGCGCTGGGACGAGAGTGTGTCCCAACGCGTTGTATTCTCAACGCTCAGCTCAACATCGAGACTTGAAAATCCAGTCTACGAAAAAAAAACACCGCGATTTTATTACGTCCGTGCAACACACAAAAATGTTACAATAAATTGTAATTAAATTAGCGCGATGAAAACACATCCATTTGTGGATGTAGGCTAAGAAAGACTGAGTGTTTTCTACTGTTTTTCGTGTTCCACAGAGCTGCGTCTAGAGTCGAGAGGGAGCCGTAATTTGTGTCGTAACGCGAGTGAACGGTGACACGCTTGTTTGTATGAAAAGTGTTCACAATGCCGCTTCTCTTGCTCTGCGGTGTAGCCCGTCTGTCGGATAATACTTAATGTGGGTATCGACGGTAGCGGCCAAAAGTGCAGTCACACCTTACGGACTACGTTGACCGAGATGTCTACGCGTAAGTTTAACACGTTTTATGTCTTTCTTCTCTCTCATGTAACGAAATGTGCCAAAACGTGACGCGTCCTTGAAATCAAATATAGCAGGCTATATACATATATATAGCAGGATAGGCTGCCATGGGTGCGACACAATCTCCATGTTTCTCATGCGCAACTTTATCTAGGTGCGTCATGAGCATTATTTGCTAACACACTACTATCTTTAAAGTTGAATATTACAACGTGTTTTTGTAAAACGTGGTTATTATATTCTCGTATACGCCACATAAACAGCATTCAGTTCTTTTAAATATTTTTAGAAATAAATGGACAAACGTGACGTCCTAATATCATGGGAAACATTTTACCACACATGGTTACAGTGACGGGAATATATTTTTTATCATCGAGATTAAAAAATCAAGAAAATTTGATGATTGTAGGCACCCTTAGTTGTTTGTAAGATGTTTGCTGCACCCCGTGGTTTCACCCGCATAAGTCTCGATCCCGTGGAAAAATCGGGATAAAAAGTAGGTATATTTCTTCCAAATCCGTTCAGCCCTTTTAGCTTGAAAGCTAAGTAACTAACAAACAAACTCACTTTCACATTTATAGTATTAATTAGGATAGTTAGGATGTTATTCAGTGATAATGTAGCATTTGATTCTACTGATGAAAGAATTTTTCAAATCGGTGCAGTGGTTTTTAAGTTTATTAATTACAAACAAAAGTCAGACTAACCTTCTATAGAGGCAAAGTGTCCTTTAGAATACAAATCATGGGTTCCCAGGAAAATGTGACCATTCACACCAAACTGTGTCATCTGTGTGTGAAGAGCATTAGCTAGCTCGTTGTTTAGCGGCGACGCCAACACCGCGCCTGCAACATTTACACAGATACACACATTAAGATACACCGCTACAAGGAATATTTAGCGCTCGAATGACGCTGACAGGGGGCCATGAGTATATGAAATGTCACTTGAAATGTAATCAAAAAACAAGATGGCGGCATAAGCTTCAGCCAAAGCTACGCGCCAAAATAACCTTGTAGCGCTATATGTTTATCGGACTTCGATTGTTTAGATTGACACAGTGTGGTGCACTTAGATGATACACTATACTGGTTAGTAGTGCATGCATGGCAGCTGGATTGAATTTTGAGAGCAGTGGTGATGAAATTATTTACACAAAGTGCCTGCCAGGGTTCGAACCCACGACCGCTACCACGACTCGTAAGTCGGGCCGTACCCTGACACAAAGTTAATGGTAGCATAATGAACTGTGTCGGTCTTTGTTGCCCTCATCGAGTAGTAATCCTAAGACAGCATGTCTGAATTCACTCAGGGAGAAAAATGAAATCAAAGACTGGGAAAGTTCTTTACTTACATAAGTACATCTTCATTTGCTAAGTCTTTTCCCAATTATGTTGTGGTCAACTTCCAGTCTATCCGGATGCAGCTGAATACCAGTATTTTACATGGACCGACTGCCTATCTGACCTCCACAACCCAGTCACTGGGTAACACTCCTTGGTAAGACTGGTTGTCAGACTTTCGGAGTTCTGACTACCCATAACAACTTTTAACTTGCATACATACATAAACTCACGCCTATCCCATGGGGCAGGCAGAATCTAAAGAACTCCACCTGCTATGATCCTTACATACTCCTGTTGCTTCGATTACGTTTATACATCTGGTTATACATGCGCATCGGTAGCAAGAACTATGCACCTGACCTTTCTGAAGAACATCACCAATAAGGTCACTGATGTCATTCTAGGGACGACCCCTCCCAGCGTTTCTTCTCCTGCCTCGTAAATAACTTTTATTAGTCGTCTTTCAAACACGGAGGGGTCATTCCTAGACCTATAATTTATACTTACACCAAGAAACGCATTTCCACAGCATTTATTCTACTTTTATGCGGCTTTTGCCACATTCACTTCCATACATAAGCGTAGGCACTAAACACGCCATTGTGAAAAGCCAGTAGTGATGTAGTACGTACCATTCACTTTATTTCCCGCATTTATTTTCCTTTGCACATCTTCATCAATATTTTTTCTTCAGTCGATCATCTCTTGTAAACAGTTTCCCCAAATATACAAACTCATTTACTTACTCCACAGTCCACACTCGCTATCATTTATTTTTACATCGCATACCGACACATCTCTTTGAAACACCATGACCTTCGTCTTATTCAAATCATATCAGTCTATTACAAACATGTTGTACAGACGTTGGAATATGATCTTATAAGTACAAACATGCACCCTGCATGCATGAAGTGTGCGGCGCACACAGGCACTAGGGGCGCCGAAGGAATTTAAAGTCAAATCAAAACAAACTTAATTAATTCAAATAAATTAAATATTTATGTAGTTCTGTATGTCATATATACAATAATGGTGAGCTATTTATTCCCATAACAACTATTTTTTTTCTTATTTTTCTTCAAAAAACTCTTGCAATGTGTAACTTCTGGTTCAAAAAACATTTTCATTTCTTATACTCGGAAAGTAGTGTTTATTTAATCCGAGTAGCGGGCGGAAAAAACTCATAGTAATTACTTCCCTGATGAATTTTAAAAATAGAACAAAATTTGGTTAGGTGGTTGGCTACGAAATTTTTTACTAAGGGGGATATTACCTACACTGTCATATCTATGATCATAGATCTATGAACAAATATATAATGAAATTTATTGTAAAATAGACATTGAGCATGGGTATATCCCCTTAGGGGGATATAACACTATCATATTATATCATATACTGATCTACGAAGCTCACAAATTACCCATAATATGTCTATTTTTAACCGACTTCAAAAAAAGGAGGAGGTTCTCAATTCGACGGTATGTTTTTTTTTTTCTTGTATGTTTGTTACGCGATTACTCCACCAATTATGAATTGATTTTGATGATTCTTTTTTTGTTTGGTAGGGCATACTTCAGAAGTGGTCCCATATAAATTTGGTCAAGATCTGATGAAGTGTTTTTGAGTTAGCTTCAATAATACATATTTTTCCCACCTAGCATATGTGGATGATATTCTAATAGTTCCTGTCACTGTAATTTACTTGGTATTTAAATTTTTGTGGGGGTTTTGTGTAGGTACCACAACTAAAAAGTGAAAAATAAAAACTTTTTCACAAAAAATAAAACCGACTTCCAAAAAAAACACTACAAAGTGAAAAATAACTTTGATTTCGGAAGTCGGTGGCAAAAAAAAACTAAAATAAAAAACCCAAGACACCGACTTCCGAAATCAAAGTTATTTTTCACTTTGTAGTGTTTTTTTTGGAAGTCGGTTTTATTTTTTGTGAAAAAGTTTTTTTTACAATTTAATTATACAGTATGGAAACCACTTAAATGCAATAATTGAAACCACAAGTAATACTAGTGCACAGAACTTCACAGAAGTATAGCAAAATTAAATTTTAAAAAAAAATGTAAATTAAAAAAATGAAACTTTCAAACAAAATAAATATCAAAATAAATTCTATAAAAGTAAACACTCTGTATAGATAAGTACCTTGACCCTAGGATGAGCGGCAACTATGCACGCGCGCGGCATTTTTGTCGGTGCTGGCGCTTTGATACCTAGTTTGACAATTTTCGACGAAATCAAAATTTCGAAGTCGTTTTTCAATGTTCAAGGATTCAAGTTCATTGAATCATTGACCTAGTGATCCAATTCTACAGAGTGTTCAAATATGGTCAAAATTACAACTCTACTTTTTGACCTAATTACTGGACCGATTTCGTCCATTTTTTGTGTATCGTCAGAAAAGGCGGTAACAAATATGTGGTTTCAATACTGTATATTTGATCATAGATCTATGATCATAGATGTGATAGCGTAATACCCCCGTTATAGAAAAATATCTATAAAAAAATGGAGTCTTGTTATTCATATTTAATAACGCGTTGTATTCCATATTTAAAATTATAAAAAGACTACATAATTTGGCGGGATACTAACTCTGTAAGCTGTACCGAAATTCAAAATCTCGGTTTTATTGATTAAAAATGACTAAACATAATCATCTCGATGTTTTTGGTTGGTATACTGGCGTGTGCTAGCTGTCATATGGCTATTAATTTAAAATGTGTTCTGCGTAATGTAAATTATCTTGCATACTATTGTATAGATTTTTTTTTTTCTAACTGAACAGACAGCTGTGCTGCTGGGGAGTTTGTTGCGCCCTTCTTCTTCCCAGCAAAAGCACTAGGAAGTGGTGAAGGGTGGGCGTTTTGGTTTTGGGTGGGTGTCTTATGTAATTTTGACGTTCGAAAAGTGCTGATTCTCAGCCTAGTTTGAATAAATGACTTTTGAATTTTAAATTTTCTAGTAAGTTAAAGTTCTCAAAAATGAAAACAGGTGTCAAAAAAATAAAATGAAAAAATCCTGGAAAATATAAAGGGCTTAAAAATGATACCATTCTGGTTTCGATAGGATTATAATTAAGGGTAGATGTTCACCCCTTTTGGAGACACCTTTTTGGTGAACAGTATTAAAAAAAAACTTAATAATTGAGGACGCTAGCCCCCGGTCCTACTTTTCTTGAAAACCCTACTGAAGCGATCGAAAAAGCATTTTCAATGTAAAAATTGGTAAACATTGCAATTTATAGTATAAAAACCGATTCGGCCGTATCGTCCCATACGGAATGTATGAGAGAACATGTTTTTGCAAATGCAAATGTAGGTTGGTCGATTATTACTCATTAACTTGTAGAGTTACATACTTAGCTGTGATAGTTTTCCTTTTAATTTCGTTCTATCCATGTGCCAAATCCAAATCTGTTTAGCAATTTTAGCGTAACAAACAAACAAACTCACTTTCGCATTTATAATATGAGTTAGGATTTTTATTATAAATAAAACACGGTATTAAGTATACCTTGAATAGTGGTCCAGATGCGGTCCTTGCCCCAGGCACGTAGACCTATGTGTATTGGGTCGAAGAAGTTACTATAGTCGGTAGGAAACCGTCCCTCGACGAAACGGGCCTCTTCTTCGTCATTTAAGATGAGAAAAGTTATTAAAAATGCTATAGAACGCGCCCAAATATGTATCAATTCTGGCGGCTTCCTCTTAACAGATATTATTTTTTCTGTTTTATTTTGACAGTTCAACAACATTTATTGCGTTTTTTACGTTGCTGAAAATATATTTTTTTTTTCGAATTTATGAAGCAATGGGTTCGCGATCTGTTTCAAAACGATTCAGATTCTGATCACGTGGTGACGGAGCCGATACTGGAGACTGCCTATCTTAGTAAGGGTATAAAAATATAAACGCAAGCGAGAGATGTTGTGGCAATTTCGAAAAGACCCCAACCCCAATACTAAAATAATTTTCAAAACGTATACGAAACGCTTAAAAATAATAATTCGCCTGACTAAGAAATCCCAAAATAACGACTACATTAATAATGCGTCTAATAAGTGCAAAGATAACATGGCAAATAATACATAAGTGCAAAAATAATAAGCCGGACGAAGGAATACCAAGACTTAGGATAAATAACGTAGATATAACTGACCCAAAAAGTATCGCCCAAACTTGTAATGACTATTTTATTGAAGAAATTGAATTAGTAACTGACAGCAATATTATTAATCAAAATTTTAAATTTGACATGAATCCTGATTCATTATTATTAATACCCACAGTTCCCGCCGACATTGTAAAATTAATAAATTCATTAAATAACACTGATAGCTCTGGTTATGATGCCATCACAACAAAGGTTATTAAATCTGTTTCTACCATTATAGCACCAGTACTCAGTTATATAATAAATATGTGTTTAGAATCGGGTGTGTTTCCGGATAGGTTAAAATTAGCTGTTATAAAACCACTATTTAAAAAGGGTAGCAAACATGATCCAGCCAACTATCGGCCTATTGCCTTACTACCCATACTCTCTAAAATTGTAGAAAAGGTGATGTACAATACAATATACACATACTTTGAACGTAAAAATCTTTTTGCTGATGAACAATACGGTTTTAAAAGAAAAAAGAATATTAATATGGCAATTTTCAATCTGTTTCAAAAAATTATAACTGGCATTGATAACAGAAGTCCGGTAGCTGCTTTATTCATGGACATGAGCAAGGCATTTGATTTTGTGGATAGAACAGTACTATTGAATAAGTTGGAAAGGTATGGAGTTAGAGGCAATGCTTTGAACCTTTTGAAATCGTACTTGTCCGATAGAAAACAAGTGACTAAAATGGATAAGGTCAGCATCACCTCAAAAACGGATATCCCATGGTGTGTAGTTTTGTTGGAAAGGTTGTTGAAAAATATTGGGAGTAAGTGAAAACCATGTTTGGATTCCGGGATCCGTTTGCGAAATATTAAGCTTTAAAGTGCAAATTTTTATTGTTATTAGAGTCAAATGTGTATAAATGGTTCGTTTTGGATAAGTGAAAAAAATCACGGAAGTAGTTTAAATAACGAAATTAAAAGGAAAACTATCACAGCTAAGTAGACTACAAGTTAATGAGTAATAATCGACCAACTTACATTGAGATGTTTAATTGTTTATTCCACTAATTACAATCGGTTTTCCCAAACACATACTTTACGATAACTGAGACTGATAATTTGACGAAAACAAAATCACGAGACGGAAAAAAGTATTCATCAATAATAATTATCTTTATAAGTATGACTTAAATATGCAAAGTTCATTGTGTGAAGTGTGTGTGTATGTATTTAAAGGTCCGATACCCTCAGTCCATCACATTACTATTTCTGCAGTGAAACGATACAGTAGCTACACAAAAATGTTGAAGACATATTTTGTTGGTTTGTCATTCTTGTTAATTGTAGCGGGTGAGTTTTTTTAAATTTTAATTTAAAATTTACGAGTAAAAAATATTATAATGCTAAAGTTATCTATTATTTATTGACGACAGTCTTTTGTTTATTGTGCAACCATTTTAATTATTTTGTTAAACACCATTGCATAAATCTTTAATTATTTTTAAACGTCATTATATCAAATCAATTTTATTATTATTTGCTGCACATATATTTATTTTTTATTTATTTACACACACTTTAAAACTGATTTAAATCCGTAAGACGTACTCGTAACATATGGTTAGGTTGAAAACCTAGTGAGAGCAGTGATAGCCTAGTGGTGTGACCTTCAGACTGCCGAGTCATAGGTCTCGAGTTCGAACCCAAGGCACGCACCTCTGACTTTTTGGATTCATGTGCGTATTGTATAAATATCACTTGCTCCAACCACACGAAAAAGAAGATGAAGTTGAAAACCAGCGTCAGGCACTTGTTGTCTGGCATTTTATGCTGAATTGGGCCTCCTGTTTCTCCGTTTTTATTTTTGTTTTTGTGTGCCTTAACCTGGGTTACATACATTTATTGTCTTTCTTTCTTTCTAAATCGAAATAAAAAAAAAACTTTATAGTCGTTTTTTCGAATGTATCTAATTATTTACGGTTGTTTTTCTCACTTTGTTGTTGTGGTACCCCACCCAAATTTATTGACTGACCTAATCCCCTTTATTGAAACTTTATCTATTCCAAAACAACTCAACCGAAGTTATGGGACCACTGCGCGACTTCCTTTACAAATTAAAAAGAATCACGTAAATCAGCCTATTATACCACGGAAACATCAGCAGTGCTATTCTGTAACCATCTCACCGTGAAAACATATGTGAAGTGAGTTGTCATTCCAACAGGGTGAGATGACACTGACAGCTCACTCCACGCTCACTTCACATGTTTTCACGGTGAAGTGGTTACTGGAATCGACATGCTGGTGTCAGTTCATAAAAAAAACAATTGTATTCTCTCGTCATTCTTTTAAGTAGTCTGTTAATAGATCAGTCTGTAAGATTTATTCAGTTCCGTATGCGCTGCTCCTGTGTTCGATTCATAGATGTTATTGTGCTTTTAGTACCTATGGAATTTCTCACTATTTGCAAGTTTGGTACTTTAGCGATTAACCAACACTTTCATAACCAATCTTTACTATCCAGACAATGTGCGATGCCAACCTGATTACATGTTCAACTTTCACGAACACAAGATGCCTGAAACTTGGAAGGAAGCCTTCGTTAGATGCTACAATGAGGGTAAGATTCACCACTTTTAGAACATTTAGTTTGCTAGTACACTGCGTGACTTTACGCCTTTAGTAAAGCTTGCTCTAGCGGTCCACTCGAAGGAGCTCGTGGCTAAGTAATAATAGCCGCACTGGTCGATCCATCAGGTTAAGACGCAGATATATGCCAGTGACCTTGAGTGGTTAGCTTGCGTGTTCTGTTTGAGCTCACACAACGCGTCGTACGTCCCGCCAGTAATAGGACTCGCCCATCAAGGAGCGCTGTCCCAAATGAGACGCTTTATTAATTTGTTGTACATAAAACAAAAAGTACTTTAATAAAACACGTATACTAAAAGATCAATACTTAAATTATCTTTAAAATGGCGATGGATTCAGAAAATACGCTTGATAGATTTTGCGTGATTCTCAGTTTTTTATCCGCGTTAAACATAACGTTACAAACTAATTTTACTTTGTAATTTAAACATAATCTAAAATATTCTTATATTAAGTTATTAAAAAAAGCTTTAATTAACACTACTCGTTTAGACGTGATCTTCAGTAAATATTCATTAAAAGTCGGTTATCGTCGCCTTAAGCTACGCTTACCGGGCTTAGTCCGTGGATGGGTGACATGGGCCCGTGGGTGGTGGGGTATCTTTACATACCCCGGTGCCTCGTAAAGCTTGGTCCCGGTTGTCATTCGTAGCTCTTTGACAGTCGTTACGGGTCGTCAGAAGCCCGGAAGTCTGACAACCAACACTTTCATAACCAATCTTTATTATCCAGACGATGGGCAATGCGAACCTGATTACAAGTTCAACTTTGACGCGGGTGGCTGGCTCAAACTGCACACGACGCCTGAAACTTGGGAGGAAGCCTTCGTTAGATGCCACAATGAGGGTAAGATTCACCATTCTTAGAACATTTAATAGTTTGCTAGTACACTGCGTGGCTTTAGTAAAGCTTGCTCTAGCGTTCCACTCGAAGGAGCTCGTGGCTAAGTAATAACAGCCGCACGGGTCGATCCATCAGGTTAAGCTACGCTTACTGGGGTTAGTCCATGGATACTAGACTCCTCCGTGCCTCGGAAAGCACGCTAAGCCGTTGGTCCCGGGGCATTCATGGCTCTGTGACAGTCGTTACGGGTCATCAGAATCCCAAAAGTCTGACAACCAGTCTTACCAAGGGTTATCGTATTACCTAGTTACTGGGTTGTGGAGGTCAGATAGGCCGTTGCTCCATGTAAAATACTGGTAGTCCGCTGCATCTGGTTAGACTGGAAGCCGACCCCAGCATAGTTGGGAATAGGCTAGGCGGATTGATTGCGCTAGCGTTCCACTGCGCGCTAAGAGATGGACGATGTGATTGTACGTAGCGAGGTCTTTATTGTACCCATGCACACGGTGCGCCGCCTCTCCAGCGCGGTCGACCTTAGATTGGTCAACTTGGACGGAGCGAACTGCGCCGCTATCTCCGCTCGCTCATGTGCAATGTACTCATCTCAATGTGTCATGTTACAGGCGCAGTGTTGGCGTCTCCGCTAAACAAAAGGCTAGCTAATGCTCTTCAGTCACAGATGATACTGTTTGGTGTGAATGGTCCCATTTTCGTGGGAATCCACGATTTATTCTTTAAAGGACGCTTCACCTCTGTAGAAGGTCAGACTTAATGCAAAATATTTTCGAATTGGTGCATTTAATTTGGATTAATATAATATTGAACTACTCTCTAAAATTATTTTTGCTTGCATAATTTGACTACAAAAACACTCCAACTTCTAATAACGTAAACGTATTCCTTGTTGTTATAGCTAGCCACACATTAAGTTTAATTAGTTTTGATTGCAAATGTTTTGACGTGTATTTTCCAGGAGTGTCTCTGTCCGACATGGAAATAAGATGGGGTTTTCGTGGTGATGGAGCCGATACTGGAGACTGCCTCACTATGACCGTCGATGGACGCGCGTATTACTCGTCATGCAAAGACCCACTACCTTTCATATGCTACAGGAAACTCGACAATCAAACGATGAACGAATGCGGCACCTTCGATGATGGTAAGTGAAATATCTATCTGCAACATGCACTGAAATACTCCAAGATTTAGAAATAAACCAACACATCCGTAGAATAAAGTCCGATCTGTAGGGTTGATCGTTTTCAGTAGAGGTTAGAGAAGTTGTTGACTTGTGTAACTCTTAAACGGTGAGATTTGACATTTAGATTTGTTGGTATGTTGTAACAACGCCCCAGCCTAGTTTAATGCTATGTTATGTAGTGTATATTTCTTATCCTTTTATTTCTCGAGATAGTGAGTTCCATATCAACATCGGATGTTTTATGGCGGAAGAGCTGGGGTCCGTAGTGAATATTTTACGGAGACGTCTGAATTAAGTGACGTTCTACAAATATTAACATGGGAACAAACAGCGGCCGGAGTGACGAACGGACGCAACCGCTCCCCGCAACCCTTGATGGTGGTTGTATAGTGTATGGTGCATTTTCTTTTTTTAAATGTGTTTTGCTTTATCTATTTAAGCACATAGACGTTTTTTAGTTTGTATATTGTTCTGTAGGTACAAAGCCTTGGGAGTATATTCTGTAATACTAAAATAAGACTAATTAAAAAAAAAAAAAAAAAAAAACTGCGTCGATGGTCTAGTGGTCACAAGCGCTACTGTTGGGCATGAGGTCGATTCCCGGGACAGGCAAAGTTTTATGGGGTTTTCCATCTGGAATTTCTCAGTAACAGTCCGAAGTCTCAAAAAGATAAGGACAGTCTCCTAAGACCGATTTCGTGTAGCTACAACTGTTAAGGTTTGTTAAGGTGGCCTTAAATTCAAATTCAAAATTCAAATTCAAAATATTTTTATTTCACATAAACCTACAAGGGCACTTATGAAACGTCAGAAGCTAGGTGCATGGTTCCGATTGGTCGTTTCCTATGGAGAAGAGCCGGCAAGAAACTCCACGGTTACGCTTTTAAAAGTAAATGGTATTTACAATCTTTTCAAGTTACAGTGTTTACAGGTATGAGAGGACACTGTAGGCCTATCAACATTACTGCCCATCTCAAAAATCTTTTCCATATTTACTACTTGTATGTCATGATGATTGACTGCTTAGCTCCATATAGATATACCGTGATGATAACCATAATGAATCTGTAACTGTCTGCAATGTTCTAACCGTTTCGCTCGTTATTTTACAATTTGCTGTAAACTATTAGATGAATACAAACATAATGCAATATTGCTCATCCCCCATAGCAAATAGCGTGATAATATATAGCCTACCAACTGAACAGACTTATACGTAATATGTATGCAAAATTTGAACAGAATCTATCCGGTACAATTTGCGTGATGCTGGAACATACATACAAAAAAACACACACACATTCTTAAAACTATATTTTAGACATTAGAATCGATCTCAGACCTCGTAGCAAATATTATTTTTGTTCATGTGTTGTGCCTTCGCTACGATTTTATTATAATTATGTTTAGATGATAATTGATTTTATTACTGTGAGTAGGTTACAAACACGTTTACACGTCAAAAATAAATTATGTTTTAAAACTGGATGAGTTCGGTGCTTCGTATCCGACTACTGTGAGAAAAAAGACCGAGGACGCAGTCTCTTTTAACTTGCCTTCGCATAATCTTATTCAGATTGGGTGAGGAACATGTAGATAATAACTGTCTGAAATGGCTTTTTTGAGGAAAGAACCACACAGATTTTGATGGACTTGTCCAGTCAGTGCACGCATATATCAGTCAACGTGTAGCTCAACTCGGGACGTATTATATAATGTTCAATAATACTAGGTGGATCATAATGTAATCACCTGTACCCTAATTTTGTAATACACGATCAATCAGAATTTTGAAACAGATTGCTAATCCATTGCTTCATAAGTTCGAAAAAAAAATCTTCTCAACAAAACGTAAAAAACGCAATAAATGTTGTTGAACTGTCAAAATGAAACAGAAAAATAATATCTGTTAAGTGGCCGCCGCCAGAATTGATGCATAGGTATTTGGGCAGGTTTTAGAGCATTTTGCATTACTTTGCTCAGTACTTCTGTCGATAGATTAGCCACTTCTTCTACGAGGTTCTCTTCTTGTAGAGTATAGCGCACCATGATTTTACGATGTGTATTTTATATTTGTGTACTTCCCAAATGTTGCAGTCGCAATGATGAAACATTCCATTTTCAAAAATGAGAGCATCTTCTTAAGAGATTATAACTTATGCGCCACCTACCACTTAAAACATTTCAGAATACCAACTCAATCAGCAAACAGGCAGCTGTTACAAGGTCCATCGCGAGAAACTGAGTTGGACCGTTGCTTATGGGATATGTGCATCTGAGGGGGGTCACCTGATCATCCTGAATGACGAAGAAGAGGCCCGTTTCGTCAAGGGACTGTTTCCTACCGCCTATAGTAACTTCTTTGACCCAATACACATAGGTCTACGAGCCTGGGGCAAAAACCGCATCTGGACCACTATTCAAGGTATACTTAGGACCGTTTTTTATTTATAATAAAAATCCTAAGTTTGTTTGTTTGTTACGCTTTCACGCTAAAATGGATAAACTGATTTGGATTTGGCACAAGGGTAGACCAGTATGACTTGGATTAGGTCATAGGATACTTTTATCCCGATATTTCCACGGGGTCGAGATGTATAGACAGTGCAATCCACGACGATGCGCCCCACTCCGCTCCGCTCCGTACTAAAGTACAGCTTACAGTACAGTCATCGCGGAGTGGGGCGCGTCGTCGTGGATTGCACTATCTGTATGCGGGTGAAACCGCGGGGCGCAGCTAGTCTATACTTATAATATAATAAAGAGGTATTTGTTTGTTTGTAATAGTAATAATAATGTTGATGTACTCTTTCGGCATACTCAAATGGACTCAGACCGAACTCGACGCCCTGAACAGGAGGGTCCGTACACTCCTGAACGCAAACCGGATGCATCACCCACGTTCATCGGTGATGAGACTGTACATCCCGTGGAAATGCGGGGGTCGAGGCTTTTTAAATGCGAAGAGCCTTCATAACCGCGAGGTGTGCAGCCTCAGGGAATATTTTTTTTAAAGTCGAAGTGGGTATGCACCGTGATGTGGTCGCAGTGGACAAGGGTCTCACCCCGCTCTCTATGGCTAAAGAGAGCTGGTGAAAACCTGTGGTACTTACTACAGATGACCGCAAGGAAGTATGGCCAAGCAAGGAGCTACACGGGCGCTTCTATCAGGCTCTTCATGAGCCCGATGTAGATTTCCTAGCGTCCGTATCCTGGCTACGTTTTGGTGATCTTTTCGGAGAAACTGAAGGTTTCGTTTGTGCAATTATGGACGAAGTTATCTTGACGAATAACTACCGCAGACATATTATGTAGGACGGGACGGTTGACGTGTGTCGGGCATGCCACCGTCCAGGTGAGTCCATCAGACATATTATCTCTGGTTGTTCTCGTCTGGCTAACGGCGAGTACTTGCACATGCATAACCAAGTGGCTAAGATTATTCCAGCAACTTGCCTTGAAATATAAACTTGTGGATTCTGAGGTACCGTACTACAAATATGTGCACAAAAATTACTATGTCACGTTGTACTGGGATCGGTCTATCATCACTGACAGGACTATTGTTACCAATAAGCCTGATATAGTGGTGATAGACCGATTAGCGCGCCGCGCAATGATAGTTGATGTTACCATTCCACATGACGAGAACCTCGTGAAAGCTGAGAAAGAGAAACAAATAAAATATCTCGACATAGCACACGAAGTTGTCGACATGTGGAATTTGTGTTATGTTATAATGTAATAATTAACATATTTGGGTACATGTTAAAGTGTTGAATAAACGGAATAATAATAACCAGGTTATAAATTATCCGTGTGCAAAATTTCATCCAAATCTGTTCAGCTATTTTTGCGTGATTGAGTAACAGATCATACAAACTTACATATTATATTAGTAGGAGGATATATACCTCGCTTTGGATGTTTTCAGCGTCTTAACATGTTTACCTCTTTCAGGTGAGAGATTTTCAGATGTGTACAACTCTTGGCATCCCGGACAGCCTGACAATTATGAGGGCAGACAGTATCGAGGGGCGTTACTTAGGGACGGCAATGTGGACGACATCGCAGAAGAGAGAGAAGGAATGTTTGTCTGCGAGAAATCTCCTGAATCGAAACGGATTGAAACCGTACCGCCGCCGCCACCGCCGAGCACGGAGACATTAACCACCATTACCATCAAGACTATTGAAGTCCAAATGAACAATAATAACAAATAATTAATGGGATTGTGTATAGTTTGCGGCGGGAACTAAAGTTCCTTGTGTCACTGAATATTATTTTAGCACTGACTTTTTTTGATCATTAAAATACCACTGAATACAAAAAGAAACTAGTTTTCTTTTCAATGGTGTCAATTCACTCGGTTTAAAAGTAAAAATGGGTGTACCACAATTATCAATATTGGGTCCTTTCCTCCATATTAATGATCTACCTCATTTGTTAAAAACTCAACCACAAACGGTGTTAACGATACTTTCTTAATTTTTAAAATTAATAGACGTGCATTAAATCTTGACGACGTAAATGACGCCCTAGTCATTTACGTCGTCAAGATTTAATGGGGTCATCAGGTCCAAAATTGGTTCACTGTTAATAATTAAGTATTAAATGGGAAAAAACTAAGTGGATGTTCTTTACCAAATGCCAAAAGTATTAATTCAGAGATAGTATCGAATTGAGGGAAACTAAAATTCTTCGATAAAACTGTTTTCCTGGGGATCACGCTCGACTCAAGGCTTCAATCGTGTCCTCATTTAACATCCCTTTCAGGAAGTTCAGCAGCATCTGCTGTGAGAAAAAGCCGTCAATTTACTGATGTAGACACCGCGAGGCTAGTCTATTTTAGTTACTTTCATAGTATTATGTCGTACGGTATTCTACACTGGGGGCGGGTTGCAAACACAGAGTCTATTTTTATCGTGCAGAAAAGAGCCATCAGAGCCATATATCGCCTCCGCAGGCGCGACTCTACTAACTGATGCTCTACTGCCCCGGTCCAATGCACCACCACTACTTTTCATAGCATTAGTACCTTTTTGATCCTGACGACCCCAATTCCCAGTCAATATCAAAGGGAAGATATACAGGAGAATTTGAAAACTTAGTTCTCTTGCCCTATGCTTATTCAGGATCACTTTGAAAATGGTGGCGATTTGACACAACTAAAATTTAATTTGACAATCGCGACCACGTGGTACATATTTTTTTGCCCTGCCCCGTGAATTTTTTTGGGGCCGTAGGCACGCGTGGGGGCGGCCTCGACATGTTTTATGGATTTATGGAGTTCGCTTTTTGTATGGAAAAAAAATACCTACGTGTTGAGTATTAGGGGTGTATGGGCTTCATAAATAGAATAGAATCGCTTTATTTCGGACACAATTATCCATATGGTGTTAGTAACATACAAAAAATAACTTATTGCCTAGTGTTAGTAACAATCGTGCTAACACTAGGCAATAACAATGCGTGCACTGACTGGCCAGGTCCACTCAAATCTGTATGGTTCTTTCCTCAAAAGACCATTTCAGACACAAATCTACATGGTCCTCAAATTGAAATGCTCTGACCAAGATTATTTCCGGGTTATTATATACACATTGACATTAATGAATGTTATATATTCATTGACATGAATATTTACTTTAAAGTATTATATTATTTTAATTATTGTGAATGTGAAGACTATGCAGGTTATTCCCTTTTGTTTTGTTTTAATTTTTTTTTTGTCAATTAGTTTTTATCATGGTCTGACAGTTTGAGTAATTTATGTGGCCTACCCAAACGTCCTTTCTTTGGTATTGTTCGTCGAATCGTTGAGCTCCTTAAATTCTGAGTTGAGCTGCACGATAACTGACAAATGCGTGCACTGACTGGACAGGTCTTCTCAATCTGAATGGTTATTTCCTCAAAAGACCATTTCAGACATCAATCTACATCGTCTTCACATGATCTGACCAAGATTATGTCTGGACTTTAAAAGAGACTGTGACCTCTGAGTTTGTTTCGGCCTTTCTTCTCAGAGTAGTCAGATAGGAATCGCCGACCTCATCTAGTTTTTAAAATATGATTGACGTGTAAAAGTGTTTGTACAAACCTACTTGCAGAAATAAATCATTTATCATTTATTTATCATTTATCATAATCAACGTCCGCACAAACTGCTGAACAATCGGAGAGCCGAAGCTCTCGGCTACAGTTTTCAGGATGCTGTTTTGACTGCCTCTCACTCTCCTCAGAAGCGACGCTATTTTTTTGCGTACAATAGCATAGAAGCCGTCGGTGCGGGCTTGCGCAAACATATTAGACGCACTACAGTATCAAGGCAGCCTCAACAACATCCTGAAAGCATTGTTATATTGGACGCGCAGGGCATTCAGCGATCTCTTAGTATAATTGACCCATAGATTGCCCGTGTACAAACTTTGGCAGTAAGCCTTAAAAAGGTCAGCGGCAAGCCAATGACCTAGGTATTTAAAAGTTGACACCCTATTAATTGGTGACCCGTTAATAAGCAACTCGGGTCCCTCTCCACGGCGTTTGCCGCTGACCTCAAAGACCATGTATTCACATTTCTTTTCGTTATATTTTAAACCATGTGCGACAGCGTAAGTCTCACACGTTCTAAGCATCTCTCTGATTGCTCCCGCTGACGGACCCAGCAGCACCATGTCATCTGCATAGCTGATGTTGTTAATTCTAACCCCATCAACACTGCATCCGACACGCATGCTGCTGAGTGCGACTACCAGGTCATCCAAGTAGAGGTTGAAGAGCCTGGGAGACGTCAGACCACCCTGCCTCACCCCGCACTCCAACCCATACGGCTCAGAGACTGTATCATCCCATTTCACCTGATTGACTTGGTTACCATACCAATACTGGAACAGCCCACATATTTCCGCGGGTATACCCCTGTCTCCCATCTTTCTCCAGAGCACATCGTAAGAAACAAGATCAAAGGCCTTGGAGAGATCAAGGAAACAGGCGTACACCTTCAACCAGGCGTCTTTATAATATTGAGCGGTATGCTTGAGACTTAAAATAGCACTTTCAGTTGATAGTCCGGGGCGAAACCCGAACTCTGCATCATGAAGATATATATACTTACTTAAACAAGAATCAAGCATACCGTCCAACACCTTGGCTATTATAGTAGCAAGAGAAATAGGACGATAATTACCTCTGTCCGAGATGTCACCTGTCCTGTTCTTCACAATGGGAACTACGATGGTCTTCATTAGATTAGCAGGTAGGTATGCGTGACTAATACACATTGTGAAAAACATTGACAATACTCGCGGCAAATGTACACCTGCGTGCCTCAGGTGCTCAATGCTGAGCCCATCATGCCCTGGAGATTTGCCTCGTTTCATGTTGTTAATGATTGCAAGTACCTGCTTGCTCGAGAAACGTATCAGAGGTTTCGTGCCAGGACTGATGGGCTCACAATCATTCACCAAGGTTGAGGGACCCAGAGGAGACTGAACTTTGAAATGGTCCCTGAACTCATTAGCAATTTCCTTCTTAGCACTTATCCCTTCCACACACACAGAGAGGCCAGGTTTCGCATTCAATTTACCAGTGGACTTCCAAAATTTCCCAAAATCTTTACTAGCTCGTTGTTCTGCTAGCCTATCCATTACAATTTGCTCAGCGTGGTTTTGACAAAATTTTAGTCGACTTTTAAAAACTTTTCGCTTCTCATACATTTCATAAAGAGGATCGAAATTTTCATTAATTTTGGGATGGGACACCGTTTTCGAGATATAGGCAAGAGAAAAGAAAACAATATACAGTACTGTTTTTGCACCTGAGGTCGAGGTGTTCGTGTGAATTTTGGTTCAAGACTACTATTAGTATTCCACAGCAATACACCATTTTTAATCGCGATTAAAAAGGTCAGATTTTGTTGGACAAATATAATTTTGGGTGAAAGGCGTCAGGTTTTGAATGGCAAAATTGACATTTTCACTAAATTAAAACGATGAATGATGGTACTGAGGTATCATCTTAGTGCTGTCAAACTGAAATATGGTTGGGTTGTGCCACTTTGGTTGTTTCGGAATGGGAAATCTCCGTTTGACGGGGGTAAACTAATACGTCGGCAATTGATTGAAAATATCCCGGAAGCAAGATTATCTGAAGAGGTTGTGACGGACTCTGCCATATCCATATTATCTAAGTGTGATGTTCAAATACATCGTGAATTAAACTCGACTGTGGTAAATGACAAATCCAGCGAGGCATATCCTAGAAAAGAAAGTCAGAATTGCCCTGAATCAAACGATTCTGATGTCAAACGCCCTCTTGCTACGTTTGGCTTTCATGGCAACTGCATCATATGTGGCAGGACAGGGCATCGTGCGGCTGATTGCCGTGAAAGAAACAAACCACCATTTAGACAAATTACTTAAAAGGCTGTCCAATGCTGGGTTCTCGTTTAATTTAAAGAAGTGTTCGTTTCTGAAAGTCCGAACTGAGTACCTTGGGTATATAGTTTAGATCTAGCGCGCCGGGCAGGTGGCGCACCGTGTTACCGCATGAGTAGACACAATCGCATCGTCCATCTCTTAGCGCGCAATCAATCTGCCTAGCCTTTTCCCAACTGTGTTGGGATCGGCTTCCAGTTTAACCGGATGCAGCCGAATGCCAGTATTTAACATGGAGCGACTGCCTATCTGACCTCCACAATCCAGTATTTATAAATGCCGTTTTATATTTAGAACATTGTAACTATGTCTAAAACCGGCCACGTGTGGGTCGGACCACGCGTAATGAAGGGTTCCGTAGTTGGGATAAATTTATCCCAAGAACAAACTTAACATTGTAACTGTAAAAGAAAGAAAGAGTAATGTTTATTTGGACACAGTTCGTGAAACACAATAACAAAATAAAAAGGTAAAATAATCGTAAAGCAATAGTGTGTGCTCACGGCTGCGCCAAAAACGTTCATTTCAGCATTAATGCCCGACAAATGCTGTCTGACGCTGGTTTTCTAATGAACCCCTATGGACAACATACCTAATACATAATTTTTATACATATAAATAAATATACATAAGGTCTATTTAAATAATTGTTACCAATTTATGTTATTTCCACTTAAACAAACATCAACTATAAGCAAGTGTAAATAAAATTGATTTTAGACTGTGAGAAAGTCATAAAAAAAATTAAGTTGCAGCCCAAACTGAACCCAAAACATGTTCTCCCATACATTTCAACTGCAAATGTAAGTTTGTATGCACAATATTGAGAGATTTACCATGTTATTTTAAGACCAAAGACTTCTAATAGGTTTTCCTGTAATCTATGAGTGAAGAACCATTCTCAATATTTTTTTCTGAATTTTATGCTCAGTAGTTTTAGAGGTAATGGTTAATTTTCATAAATATCTTTAAAAGTATTTATTTTAAAATGATTTTTAAAAAAGTTTTTGAAATTTTCGCAATACCTTTCATTTGATATGCCAAACGGTACAGATAGCAATTTTTTTTTTGAATTTCTAATTTGTCCCCCAAAAGTGAACCCCATATTAAAAATTCATTTATTTACGTTACACATCCGTGTTTGGGTCACAGAAATGCATATATGTACCAAACAACTTAATCGGTCCATTAGATTCGGGGCAAATTGGCTGTGAGAGACGGACAAACAGACAGACAGACACACGAGTGATCCATCCTATAAGGGATCCGTTCTTTCCTTTTGAGGTACGGAACCCTAAAAAAATAGAAACTGTTTCAAAATAAAAGTGGCAGTAGTATTCGTAACGCGTAGACACGTTATAAAGGAAAGACAATTTGGTGTCAAAAAAGTTATTTCAGAGTATTTTTTCTTAAGAGGATTTTTGATATAGTTGATTTTATAGAGAGCCTGTATGGTTATGGACAGTGAACGAAAATAAACATGGAAGCATTCCTAACTCTAAAAAATGAACCAACGCAGATTGCGCCGCGATGGGCGGGGCTTACCGATTGCGCCGCTCACGCTTTTAGTTCGTCCGCAGTAAGCAACAGCGGCGGTCGACTATTATTTACCGGATTTTGCGTCTTAAATATTTAAAAATGCCTTCTTGTGCAGTGAAGTTGTGTATAAATAAATTACATTTGCATAAAAATAATGCCAGAATAAGTTTGCACGTGTAAGTACATCGCTATTTCTATTAAAAAATGAAGTCGGTTTGAATAATGCTACGAAGTCTATGGAGATGATGTTATGCCAATTTTTTTCTACCTGACAAAATAATGACCAATTTTATTTTATTATTTTGATTACAATCTAAGATACCTACTACTTACATTACAGTTTTTTTTCTATGGGGACGGCATTATGCAAAATATACTAAGCTATTGTAGGTTCATAAAACTTCCATTAATAGCATGGAGAAAATAGATACCTACCTATCGAACATTGCCGTATTAAAAAAAAATATTTTGGGAACGAAGTTTTTTAACGCTGCTTGCGGTAGGAGTTGACAAAAGTATGAATTTGGTTGAAATGTAAATCCAAGATGGCGGCAGCGAACATTTTGTTTTTATTTTAAATCATACGTAAGAAGGAACTTCGTTCCTGACGGTGGTCCTCCGATCGCAGTTTTTATGCTTATTTAATTCACAAATTTTCTATTAGATTTCCACAAGATCAAAGAGAACTTTGTAAAGACCACAAATGAATGGAACAACACTGGGCAATAATAGTGTCTGTAGTTTCTGCCTACCCCCATGGAAAGAAGGCGTAAGTTTATGAATTTATGTAACACTGACCAAATAATAAATAATAAGCATTGGCAATATAATACGAAATAATACGTTAAAAAAAAACTGTTATTAATAATAGCTCAATTGTGAATAAAATAAAAAATACACACATTTTTTACATACTCTATAACTTTAGCATACATACCTATAGATTGTGCAATCCACGACGACGCGCCCACTCCGCTCCGCTCCGTACTAAAGTACAGCTTACAGTACAGTAATCGCGGAGTGGGGCGCGTCGTCGTGGATTGCACTATGTGTACCTATTACTCCCTAAACACTGCTCTATTTACAGACTTTATAGCAACTGTTGCCATACAGTTCATAAAACATAGTATGTTTTATCATAATTCTATACTTGAATACCATCAATATCATGATTAATTATTGGCGTTGAACCTTATTACATAAAACATCCCGGGCGACGAATGGTGGGCGAAGCGGTGTCCTAGAAATGATGTTAGCGGTCTATAGATTACATGGTAATTTAAACCCAAACTATCAGGATATAAGGTTAATTTTTAACTGTGCATCTAGAGTAGTAATAATATTGTTTGTGTGGTTTCGCGAATCAGCGACGGGTTTTCGATGTGTGAGTTTGTTTGGGATTTTGTGTCAAAATGCGCTCTTAGTTCCCTTGAAGTAATGCTTCCATGTTTATTTTCGTTCACTGGTTATGGTGGCTTCCATCCAGTCTGTCTTAAGAAAATCTTGACCCGGGTCTACCCAATGATGAAGACTATTGCTACGTCGTAGCCGTGATGACGTCACACCTACGCAAGCGACGTTGTCGTAGCAGACCAAGCCGCTACGCAAAAGGTCTATGAATAATGGTGTATTTTCAACAAGAATTATCGATGTTTGGACAGCTAACAATGTGTTACATAACAAAAAATCATGCTTGTTGTCCCAGAAGGGTTAGGCAGAGGTGTACATGTAGCATACCCACCACATTTCGCAGTTATGTTTAAGTCCCATGTAATTGGGGTCAAACCTACGAGTATTGTAATCAATCGGGCACAAATCCATACTTCGGACTCCTACTGAGAAATTCCTGATGGAAAACTCGATAGCACTTCTCCGACTCGGGACTTGAACCTAGGACTACAGTCACTACTACTACTACCACTACTTCCTACTATTGTGTTACTATGATTAAAATTCATTTACTTAAAAAAAAAAAACTTTTTGAAACAATCTGTTATTCTTCCTCATAAAAATACACTACTTGTAATGAAAAAATATCTCGAAACCCCATTTTTAAATTCTCAAAATTAACATATGATTGATATCACAAAAGGGGTAATTTCATCGTCCCTAATCATTCGAGAGCAGACTGTCAATGAGTGAATTTCTCAGGCGAAAAATTTACGCGTCTAGGCTGAAAACGCAGTGCTGCTTTACAGCTATTGCAAATTTTTTTTTTTCTCAGTATTAAAGAGACGTGAATCTAAATGAAGCCACTTAAATTATATTTATAAGACTATTACTTTTTAAGAAATACATCAGTAAATGACGAATTATCAATTTCTGTGTCTTGTCCACAATCACTTTCATACACAGCATTTGCCTCTCAGGAAGATAATCTCCAACATAAATAGGAAAAAATATTTTAATTGCGTTAAGTAACCATTGACTTACAAGAAGATAATTATTTTTGAATGTTTAGACTCATAGTTAATGAGTACATGTCAACGGTAGTTTTGTCCGAGCAAAATTACTAATTTCTATGGTCATTTTGTTTCACCGTCCTGAGCTTCCACCAATGAGTTTAAACGAATGATAAATCCCTTCCCGGCAAGAGACAGTCGTGCGCTTACGCGTAGTTAGAACGGTAGTGCACCATATCGCCACGTTTTCCCGCCCAAAATGTAAGTACATGATTTCAGTTTACTCGGAACGAAATTTTGCAATTTCGGTGATCAGGTTTTAAAAGGATTTTATCAAGGAATAAAGGTTTCACTTCTATGCATGCTTAGTAGACTTTGGTATACATTTAATATTATAGAAAACAATAGTCATAGCCATGAGGGATTCTTGTAATTTAAAAAAAATAGCCACGTTTCCAATTTCTGTGGGTCAATTTCTGTGGTTTCCGTGGCATCTGGGTGTCCACGGAAATTACATGACTCCACAGAAATTGTGCCTATCAATTATTGTATTAATGTCAATTATGATTTTTTAAAAGAAACAATATTTGTTATTCCGAAATTACTCTATCAGAACTCATTTAACAAAATTGCGATGCACGTTACTGCGAAAGACCATCTCTGCGAAGTCACTACACTTCGATGCACGTTACCGCGATAGATCTTCACTGCTGATTTTGGGGAAAAGTCTGAAAGGTAGGTTAGGTTAGGTTAGAACTGTGACCACACAATGCACGAGCCGAGCGAACGAAGCGAGCGGTGCCGCGGCAGCGGCCGGCGAGTGCTAGGGTCCGTTTGGGCACAATAAGAATGTAATGGTTGAATAATTTTGGGAGGTGAAGATCTATCGCGGTAACGTGCATCGAAGTGTAGTGGCTTCGCAGAGACGGTCTTTCGCAGTAACGTGCATCGCAATTTTGTAGCGTAGTATTAGCATTTATCGATATTTTGTGCGTCGAAATTCCGTATTCTACCTACGGAAAAATTGATTGTTTTTATGTCTTTATTGTAAATGGAGTATCTACAGTTATAGATTACACAGAGATAGCATTATCCAATTCATTACAGTCTGATAAGTCTCATTATTTTGCTCATGCCTCCTTTCATAATCAAATGTGAGAGTTAAAATTGACTCAACGGTTTTTTTTTTTTTTTAGGAATCCCATAAAGAAAAAATATAGCCAATAAAGGTTAAAAAAGAAGAGGATTGCGGAGCAAAAAAGAAGATAAAAAATTAAAAGTGACCCTGTCAAAGCTGAGGAGTGCGTAGGAAAGATTGAGCACGTTATCATCGGAAAAAAGCAGAAGGAAAAATTTAACCTCTAAGTGAGATGCCAGCTCGAACTCGCAGACTTAAAAAAAAAAAAAAAAAATTGAAATTACTATAAAAAGAAGCACCTAACGGCGAAGGCAGTGCAGATCGTCTGGTTGCCTTTGACAAAGACATCAACGATATTAACGCTTTAGTGGAAGGTCTTCAAACAACCGTCACAGGTGTGAAAATAAAGATTGTTACCGAGTATGAAGTAAATGAAAAGGATTGGCTTTTGCCAAAAGTCCTAAAATGTTTCCCGGGGTCTATGAAGATCCATTAGATCGTTTGGGCAAAAACATCCAAAGCTCTTGCAATGCGATCGCTGTCATGCACTGATGAAAACTGTCTTTACAATCCTATAAAATACATTCACGGAAAACATTTAAGTTTCTATGAATTGCCTATTGAAATCCTGAATAATGTAACGGTCGTTCCACCTGCATCACAATCAGATTCCAGTTTTAAACCATCAACAATTCACAGATTTAAAGGATCTGAATTATTTTACTTTAAAACCAAGAACATAATACCTCAAGATAAGACCATCAAATCAACTGACGCTTCACACGACTTGGACAATATAGACTATGACGATCTAGTTCCATCAGCCTCATTTTTCCAATATATTAACAGTGATATAATGTCGAAATATGAAAAAACCACTGAGACTGATAATGATGCTCACAATGAATATTCCAAAGACATGAATATTACAAGAATAATTTTAATATTTTTGATAGTGATGATGAAAATATTTTCTGAAGATTTCCGCCATGTTAGTGATTATTTGTTTAAAGAATATTTCTTAATATCTTAGTTACCTAAAAGTTGATTGATGTCTATCATCATTTTTTTAAAATAGTTTATCTTCAGAGCGATCGCTTTTATTGAGCTGCTCTTATGATTATTAAATTAGTTGTTAATTTGTCATTTTGATACATACAAGGTATCAAAATTAATGCTAACTGACTGACTGTGTATAGCAATAATAACTTATTTCGTTTTAAGATTCTGACAATAAGAAAATATAAAAAGTGTTGTTTCATTTTGAGAAGTAAACTGCATTATGTCCACAAATATTTAAGTACTTAATTTGTTTTAATTTTTTTTTTTGTAAAAAGTCTAATTAATTTAAGCTAATCAGAATTTGTTAAGTATTTCATTCATAGGATTTGACATTAGTTCTGTTATTAATATTATTAAGTTAAAACTGTACTGTTTTTGCAGTGATATATTTTTTTTTTTCGTTTGGTTACTATTTGTGTAGTTTGTAATATAAGTTTGATAAATAATTATAAGTAAATTTTACCACATCATAGGAGTAAAAAACGTAATCAGTTCCTTGGTTGCTAATTTTGTAAGACTGATTTAAGCAATAGTACCACGTTGTATTTTTATAAATGCTTATTAAAATGATTCGTATTATATCTATCAGTTTTTATCATTATACCTTATCTCTTTACATATTACTAAAAACCAATTTTTAGTAATTCACAATTTCAGTGCACACGCATAATTTCTGTGTCACCAATACAATTTCGGTGGTAATAATAAAATTTCAGTGGCTCGCCAATTTCGATGACCCAAATAACTCTCTTAGTAATATATAATTATTTAATCCCCTGTCAGAAAATGTATATAAAATATGGATATGTTGCGCTTTATTTTTTTATTTTTTTAATAATCCTGAAAATGAAAATGTCCATGGAAATTAGGTAAAAAATCGAGTTGTTGAAATTGACTCCAATATAATAAATTCCTGCTATCAAAAGATGAAAGGCGATGAATAAATTTGTTTATAAATAGCCTTTTTATTTTCGACTAAACAACTTTCATTGTGTTTCTGATTTAATTGGAATTATTAATAACAGACTACCTCGTTGGTCTAGTGGTCGCAAGCGCTACTGCTGAGTATGCGGTCTTGGGTCCGATTCCCGGGTCGGGCAGGGCGTTATTACGTTTTTCTATCGGAAATTTCTCAGGAGCAGCCAGAAGTCTGGATTTGTGCCCAGTTGATGGCTATAGGGTCGCCCCCTATTACATGGGACTTAAAAACATAACTGGCTAAATGTGGGTGTACTATAGGTTCACCTCTGCTTATCCCTTTGGGGAATAGAGGTTTGATGTTATGTTATGTTATTACATATATACACTCGAGAGCAATGAATCCGGGTCACTTAAAGAATCCTAAAAATCTCGGAAACTAAAAATGCTAGGTTAATGCAATAAATTGTATTTAATAGACAATGTAATACTCCTTAAATGAAGGTATTAAAACTTCTTAGTTATTGTAAAGTTATATCATAAAAAAATCAAATTTGAAAAAGGGCCACTTTCGAAGATGGAACTACGAAATTACAGCATTTGGTTTTGCTTTTGTTTGTAATCTGTCATTTATGTGGGTACATAAACCATGTTGATAGTGCTCTATATTCATTATTCAAGCTGAAATTATGTCGCTTACGCCTGAAGAATGCACCAGAATACTTACAATGCTGGAAACCGGCCGGAGTCAGCGCGATACAGCCAGGACTGTCGGTGTGTCGCTGTCAACAGTACAAAGAGTTCTCCGACGTTACGAAGAAACTGGTTCTAACCTACGCAGACCAGGAACGGGCAGAACCAGGTGTACCACAGCACGAGAAGACCGATACTTGGTGAACACCATGCTTCGAAATCGCTTTCTTACAGGAACTGAACTCACAAATCAGTTTCGACGCCTCGGAGGAAGTAACCCAAGTGCATGGACAGTAAGACGTCGGCTTGCTGAATCTAACTTAAAACCCCTTAGACCTGCAAACGGCCCTAAACTGGAGCGTGGGCATCGTATTTCAAGACTAAGATATGCCCAGAGCCACGTAAATTGGAGTATTGAAGATTGGTCAAAAGTTATGTTCTCCGACGAATCAAAATTTATGCTCTACAAGCACGATGGAAGACACAGAGTGTATCGAAGACCAGGGGAAAGATTCAAGCAAGCATGCATCGAAGAAAAAGTAGCCTACGGTGGTGGGTCTGTACTTGTGTGGGCCGGAATTTCTTCTGAAAGTCGCACAGAGCTGGTGATCATAGAAAACGGCTCTTTAACTAGCGAAAGATATGTGGAAGAAATCCTCAATGATCACGTTGGTCCATTTATGGTCAATTTAGGTGAGGATGCTATATTTATGCATGACAATGCCCGACCTCATACAGGTAGGATTGTGAATGACTACCTTCAAGAGATGAACATTACTCGTATGGAGTGGCCAGCGCGCAGCCCGGATATCAACCCGATCGAGCATGCTTGGGACGAGCTAGGCAGATGCGTAAAACAACGAAACCCTCCCCCAATCACGCTTCGTGAGCTCAAAATTGCTCTCACAGAGGAATGGGAAAATATTCCCCAAAATCGTATAAGGAACTTGGTGTACAGCATGCCAAACCGCGTAAACGCAGTAATGGAAGCACGAGGAGGCAATACGAAGTATTAAAATTCAAGAAAATCGTATTAAAGTTCAAAAATTTCATGTTTCCTATTTTTGTTTTAAGGAGAGATCAGCAGTTTTTTTCTTTATGTAATTTTGTGTTAATAAAATGTATGGTGACTCATATTTTTTTTACTTTCATTTAAGGAGTATTACATTGTCTATTAAATACAATTTATTGCATTAACCTATCATTTTTAGTTTCGGAGATTTTTAACATTCTTTAAGTGACCCGGATTCATTGCTCTCGAGTGTATAACAAAAGACAAAGCACTATAATACTTAGAATGCTGTTCACGCGCTTATAAGCTGGTTGATGTTCGATTCTCGCACAGGTGTTGTTACCTGTGCGAGTGTATTTGAAACCATATCGCATGACCGTTTCTGTATGTAAGGTTGGGATGGTATATCTGCATCCTTTCTAAAATCGGCCCGCCACGGCTTAATAATATAAATCTTGAAAAGACAAATTACATTTCATTCGAACAACAAACAAATAATAAAAAACTTGATATTCGTTACGGTCAGAAAACTATCAGTGAAGCAGAACACACTAAATTATTAGGTATTTGGATAGATAAAAATATGAGCTGGAAAACACATGTTGAAACTCGGGGGGGTCTGGGTCGCTCCAACGCGAATGTATACGTACATCCGTGGTGGGGCGACCTAGACTGCCAGGCACTTCTTCTCCTGCAACCGAGCGGGTGGGCAGGTTGCGGATAGCCCAACTCCGGCTGCGGGACCGACCACTGACGGCTACCTTGGGCCGTTAGTGGGCGGTCCCGCACTCGGAGCATCTCCCCTAGGGGATCCCGGACAAGAGAAGTTCCCGAAAGCCAAATCCCAAGCTTAGGGTAACCCATACACCCCTTCCCGTGGACCCACAACCTGACTAAGCCATCCCTCCCTATCCATACAGATCCCATCGATCCTAAAATCCCTAGGCCAACTCCCAGGCCTAGGGTGACCCCCCCAGGAAACCACACCCTCAATCCACAAAATGCCTTCCCTCCCATTCCTTTACCCCTGTCGGTCCCAGAGGACGGGTAACCTCGATTCCAAAAAAGCCCACCCCCACTACCATGAACATGCAGCAAGACAAAGAAACTACCCAGGTGGGTCCCGGCCAAGCCAGGGAATCCCACACCGCTCCGGCGGTTAGCCCCCATCGTATTATGGGGGGGGCGTCAAACTGCTCTATGGACCCATTAATGCCGCACTTCTCAGTGCGGCCGGCTGCTGCTTTATAAATAAATAATAAATAATAAATAAATAAATGTTTATTTACCAAAAACAGTGATTACATTTCCTTATAGTCTACATTAATAGCTAGGTTTACAAAAACAAAATAAGACGCAAAGGAAGCATTTTGCTTATGAACTCCACACTAGGTCGAGCCTGTCTCGTGGAGTCAATGGGTGGTATTACCATATAGTGAAAATGCGCATTACATTGATACATATGAAAAACGTTAATTTTTAGGGAATTACAACATTGTTTAGGTTTAAAAATGCAATTAAAGCACAAAAATAAAAAAAGAAAGAAAGATTAAAACAAAAGTAGGTTAACAGAATATTAAGGCAATGTGCACTATGTGTAAGAGTGTGAGTGAGTGTTTGTGAGTGAGAGAGAGTGTGTGTGTGTAGGCATGTGTTCGTGTATTATGAAATTACCTTTAAAAGAGATTCAGATTCACCATATGATTGGGCTAGCAGCCATTTGCGAACAATCTTTTTTACTTGGCTTGTTCTAGAGTTACTGATACCACACTTTCCTACCGCTTTGTTGTATATGTGGCTGAGCAAGAATTCTTGCATGTGTTGTGCAAAAATTGTACGCGTCCTTATTGAAGGACACTTGAAAACTCGACGTTTGAGAAGCTGCGAGTATTCCGGGGTCTGTGTTATGATTTTATGTTGTTTCAGTACCATTTTTAATATATATAATTGTCGGACATTGAGTAATTCGGCTTCTTTGTACAAAAGGGCTATGGGGTGTCTAAAAGGCTTCCTGAGCATGACTTTCAGAACCGATCGTTGTGCTCGTTCGCTTTGGATCATGGTGGTGATTCCAACTCCACCCCATACGGTTATACAGTAACACAGAATTGACTCACATAGTGCCACATATACCATGTTAAGAGTGTTTTTATTGGCAGAGTTATGCAAGAGTTTCATTATGTGAATCAATTTTCTAGTGCGTTTGGCCACCAGGTCAATATGGGGCTTGAAAGAGAGCCGCTGGTCTATTATAACCCCCAAATATTTGATCCATTCTACCCTTTTAATTTTCTGGCAGTTGCACTGGAGAGAGTTACAGGTTGCAGAGTGGATAATGATGCCAAGTGGTAGTTTAGGCGCTGAGGCCTGGGTTTTATGAAAACACAAATAGTTCGTTTTTTCGATATTTAACGAAAGAAGATTGTAATCGAGCCAAAATTTGATACTAGCCAAACAATTTTGAGCCTCCTTATGCACTGATTCCCATGATTTGCCATGAAGGAGAATAACCGTGTCATCAGCATAGCATATGATATCTGCATTTTGTATTAATGTGCGATGTATATCATTTATGTAGATGATGAACAAGGTTGGGCCGAGAACACTACCCTGTGGGACTCCAAAGATCATGTTTTTCTGACAGCTGGTGTTCCCACCTACTTTCACGCACTGGCGTCTATTAGTTAGATAGGTTTTAAACCAGTCTAATGACAGTCCTCTGATACCAATGACCTCAAGTTTCTTTAGGAGTATAGGTATTGCAACGGTGTCAAACGCCTTGGCAAGATCTAAAAACACTCCCAAGCACTTTTTATTATTGTCCAGATAAGACGTTACCAGTCTGGTCAGGCGGCTCACTGCATCTTCAGTAGATTTTCCACTCCTAAAACCAAATTGTTTATTGGAGATCAGCTTGTTCGACTCTAAGAAGGAAACTAAGCGTTTATTTGCAACCTTTTCTAGAATTTTGGAGAAGATTCCTAATAGTGATATTGGCCTATAGTTCACAGGGTTATTTTTTGATCCATTCTTAAATATAGGGACAACTCTAGCTTCTTTCCATTTATCGGGGAATATACCTGAACTTAAACTAAGGTTGATGATGTAGGTTAGTGGAGTTAAAATTTCACTTCTAATTTCTTTGATAATTTTGGGTGTAAGACCATCAACTCCGGCAGCACTGTCACCCTTAAGGTTAACAATCAGTTTGTCAATCTCATAGACATCAGTAGGTTGCATAAAAAAAGTAAGCCCTACTGGTTCTCCTAATTTTTGTTTTGAAACCACTGACTCCTGGGTTTCATTTATGTCATTTAGAATTTGGCTTGCCAAATTTGTGCCAACAGAGGAGAAGTATTCATTGCAGTAGTCAACTGAATCTTGAGCCGTAGATTTACATTTAAGTAGGTCGCTAGAGCTGTTTCTATTACTGTGTTGCTCGGTGATTGATTTTATAGTTTTCCATAATCCTTTAGTATCCGATTTGTTTTCTTCTAACTTTTTACCTTCGTGTTCGTGTTTAAGCTTGTGAACTAGATTGGTGAAAAAGTTTCTGTAGCGGGTGTAAACGAGTTTCCTTGTTTCGTCTTTTGGGTGTTTGTTAGCTTCTTTGTGGAGTTTATCCCTGTGATTCATACATTTTATAAGGCCAGGTGTGATCCAAGGCTTCCAAATATACTTTGAGCGGCTAATTGTCTTTTCAGTTGTGTGTTTGTTTATTGCATCTGCTAGAAGTTTGTGAAATTGGTTGGTTGCTGCATTAGCGTCTAAATCTGTTAGCACTTCATTCCAGTCGATGACACGGAGATCTTCTATTAGCGCGGGAAAGTTGATTTTGGTGATAGTTCGTTGTTGGTATTTAGTGCCAGTTGGAGTGACCGTATTGTATCCCATCATTACCAGCTTGTGATCGGTGATGTCAGCTTCACAGATGACACCTAAAGCTCTCTGATGTCTCGATTTTAAAAATATGTGGTCTAGGCACGCATCCAGTCTAGTTGGCTTGGATATTACTTGCTTCAACCCATGTTCAGACATAAGGCAAGCAAATTCTGACGAAGATTTGTCAGACATAGACAGAAGGTTTATGTTGAGATCACCGGTCACTATAATTGTTTCGTATTTATTGACTGAATTGAGGATTTTGTCAAGAGAGGAAATAAACTGGTCAACCTGTCTATGCGAGGGAGATCGGTATATGGCAATTAAACAAATATCTTTAGAGAGCTGGAGTAAGAGTGATTCCGCGTCATGAAGATCAGGCTCCGAAACCGAAGCGTTCCAGCATTTTCTGACGTATGTTACAACCCCTCCGCATTGGTTGAGATTATTTTCAGTAGAGTAGGACGTGTAACCCTGTATCTGACTAACCACCGGACAACCTCTCAGCCAGCATTCAGTGAGAATAATAACATCGTAAACTATGTTAAGTCGCTTTAATGCAATGCAAAATGTATTGAAATTGTGCTGTAAACTGCGTATGTTGAATGTCAATATCTTAAAGTTATAATTAGAAGTCAAGGAATTCTGGCAAACTTCAAGTCTATCGAATTCTTGGCACTCCAGATTAGTACTGTTATCTAATTCATTCACTAAAAAATTTGCCATTTGAATTTAAAGTTACAGAACGGTTGGTATAAGCAGCAAAGATATTTTGCGTCAAGAACTCTGTGATTTAAGTTGAAGATAAGTAACGACAATACGCGAGTAAGCGACCGGTATACATTAAATGCATTCATAAAGCCAGGGTCTATTGCCTTTAATAGCGCGCAGCTAAGTGTACTCTTTTGCAGGTTTGATGTTTTTGTATACAGGTGATATACTTGATAAGCAAGTGTAAGTAGTATGGCTGGTGGTGAGGTGTGTGTGTTTTGTTTGTGTATCTGGAATGGAAAAGTGGATCTTCTTGGTGTGTAATTCACGTAATAAAACAGGCGTGAACTTCGGTTTGTACTGGTGTTTTGCTTGTAGTGTTTATGGATATGTGTGTATGCGTGTATTGTACACAAGTGCGTGTCATACAGGTTAAATAATTTGAAAACATAGAAAATACATCTTGGTGGGGTTAAAAACAATAAAAGCCAAAGAGAAAAAAGGTTCTTAAAATTATTGGTCCTCAAGCGCCTGTGCCAGTGACAAACCGTGGTCTGGGTCAGGAGTATCCATCGCTTGGTAGGGGCCAATCTTTTCGTCCAAGTCAGTCGTCGTCCGGATGGGAATAGATGGCTGCTTCTCAGCTTTCCGTACGTTGATGGTGCCATTTCGTACCCAGCAGTAACGGAAACCGTGTACTTGTGCACGTGTCCGAGCCTCACGAAATAAAAATCGATTGGTGGCAGTCAGGCGCTCGTTTATGTAGACTTTATTGGAGGTTCCCTTTATTATATCGTCGGAGGTAAGCGGACGTCGTTCTTTCGCAGCTTTTAGAATCTGTGTGCGTGTAGCACGCCGCGTAAGTCTTAAAACAATAGACCTCGGTTTGCCCGTCAGGTTAGTTCGTCGTGGGCCGGCGCGGTATGCCTCGTCTATGTCAGCTTCTGAAAGATGGAAACCAATTTTCCTTGCTGTCAACAAAGTGATATGCACAAGATTTTCATTATTTTCTTCTTCGATTCCGATTATTTCGAGTTCATTTCTAAGGTTACTTTGCTCGTAGGTATTTAACTTGTGATGCAGTTCGGATATGGAGCTTTTAAGCAATATTATTTCCTTGTCTCTGGCCACTATTTTTCCATTAAATTCCTCGAGTTTCTGATTGATGGCTTCGGAAAAATTCGTCAGCTTCAAACCGATATCCGTGTTTTGTTTTTTCAGATCAGATACCTGTTGTCTCAATAACCGTATTTCAGAGAGGAGTAGTGACGTCTCTGTCTCTGCGGACGGTTTTAGTCCGACATCCGGAGCGTTTTCAGTGACAATTTTCACTTCGACGGAATCAGGTGAAAGATCCATCCGCGGACGCTTCTGGCGTAGAGATACGTTTGAAGTATCTGGTGAGCCCTGAAGTGCTCTTTGTAAGTCCGGTTCCGATTGAACATGTACAATATTTACTGCGTCTGTTGTCTTCGGCGGTGTGCGTCCTAAGCGTGGCATAGTGTAATTTTACACCAGGCAGATAGTTTTAAACAAAGATAAAAAGTCAGGAAAAAACAGTAAAAACACAAAAAGAATGATTTTGTGTCACTCAGGATCGAAAGCGCGTCTTCGAGAGTAGCAACGCCTCCACGACCAACACGCCACGGTGACGATGTCAAACGTTACCGAATTAGTCAGTCCTTTTTAATTTTGAATAATTCTCAATAACTCGACGTTGATGGGTTCAAAGTCCAGTTCTTTGTTTACCCGACAGTTAGTCGTTAGAGTATTATGAATATAGTATATTTGTTGAACACTTTTTAACGTTTTGGCATTTTATCACACAATATACTTAGCAATTTTGTACACAGTTCGAAAGGGTTTTAACTACAGAGTAATTTGGTATGCAGTAGTCACTACTACGATCACTTTTTCACCACTTCTTGAATAAAATTATCGGAGCTACTGAGTAACACGTATGACTTGCAGATTTGCGAAGTAACCACTCCCTTTAGCGCCCACATCACAGGCTGCGACTAACGCGCCCACACCACAGGCTGCGACTAACGCGCCCACAAATCCAACCCCGGCTGCGACTAACGCGCCACTGCACCTAACCCCGGCTGCGATACACGCGCCAATACCCAAGACAGAGTATGTGCCTCCCACAAACCTTTGGCAACAGAGCATTGTGCGGAGCAGCACCACTTACCCAGACAGCGACCAAGGTGAACACAGACAGACCGATACGGGGAAGGACACTGAACCGGGCAGCTCTACCACTCTCCCGGTCGTTGTTGGTGAAGTACGCCCGCTGATAAAGCGCGGAAAAGCCTCAACCCGGGAGAAGAAGGAAGTAGGCGACCGAAAGCGTACTACCCGCGAAGGCACTGGCCAGCGCGAAGCGCGATCGGACGCCGAAGAGATGGTACGCGACCGGTCACGAGTACGCGCAGGGGCAACCCAGCGCGCAAAGTTACCGGACGCGGAGCCACGCGCCCAGCCGCAAGTACGCGAAGGGGAAACCCAGCGCGGAAAGCGGCCGGACGTGGAACCAAGCGGGCGGGAGTAGGTACGCGAAAGGGCAACCCAGCGCGAAGCGCCTCCGCACGCGGTGGAGCCTACCGGGGCAGCTAGCCGACCCCAAGACTCTAACAAAACCCACGACTGACCTCGACCTAGACATGCTAGGGGAAAGCGGTCTAGAGCCTCACACAAGGCGTTGCCGGCAACGACCACCCTGCCAGGGACCTCTGAGCCGCAGCCTGGACCGAGCGGTACAGGGCCGGCGAAGAGGGATCGACCTGACGACACGGCTTCGCCAAGTACGTTTCAGGGGGACGCCAAACGTGTGAGGGTCCACTCCGCTCAGGGGGGGCAGAGAACCTACGCGCGGGCCACCCAGGATATTCCGGCGCGGCTGGCCGTAGCAATCTGCTTTCCCCACCCCGGCAGGGAGCTGACCAAGGTAGAGGCAGACTATATAAAGACAGACCTTGAGAACCTAGTGATGGACACAGACTTGTCGGCACCACTCCCGGCCTTCCGCGGTTACCCACGGGTGGCGGAAGGTACAGTGCAGATGTGGTGTGAAGACGACAATGCCCTGACCTGGCTGACCCAGAATGTGCCCAAAATCAGACTCCCAGACACTAACCAGAGACTTACCGTAATGAAACAGACCGACGTGCCCACCCGTGTCCGAGCCTCGCTTTTCGTCCTTCGTTACAGAGGTGACGTGGCCAAGCTCCAGAGTGTTCTGATCCGTCAGAACACTTGGTACGACATATCGCGGTGGTCGTTATACAGGGCTACTACCGTCGGTGGCGACCACTGTGGGACTTATCTGACCCTAGGGCTGCCACCGGAGGAAGCTGAAAAGGTCCTGGGACGGGAGCGACGGATATCGTACATGCTAGGGTCGCTATACGTACGCTTCTGGCCCACGACCCGACCCTCTGATACCCAGACCGACAGCACAGACGGGAAGACGACAGTACCGACGACGACACAGACGACCGACACGGACATGGCACAACTTGAGGAGGTCATGGCCCGAGCGGCAATGCTCGACGACACCGACACGCTGCCCCCTGCATCACCTGGCTGGAACGAGCTACTCCTCACCTCGTCGCCGGGCGATGGAAACGACGCCCAAAACAGAGTGGAGGAGACGGAGAGACTGTCCAATGGATCAATCTCCGACTAACTCCACTCCACCGCCGCCACCAGCCTTAAACATTATCCAAACCAACCTCCAACATAGCCAGACTGCCACGGCTAGTTTACGCAGGGCACTGGAGGTAAAGCCCCGAACCATCGCACTGATCCAAGAGCCGTGGATCAGAAATAACAAAATATGTGGCCTCGGTAACATCGGAGGTAAGATAATCCTCAACACTCACACATTAGACAAACCAAGAACCTGCGTCTATATACCCAAAGAAATCCCTACCACACCACTCACCCAATTCTGTTCCAGAGACCTGACAGCTGTCAGGCTCCAGACCAAAGGTAGCGCCCCAGATGTTGTACTGGCCTCGGTGTACATGCCTGGCGAGGACGCAGACTGTCCACCAAAACAAATGGCCGACCTAGTGCAACACTGCGAGTGCACCAATCTGGACCTGATCATCTGCACTGACTCGAACGCCCACCACCCGCTCTGGGGCAGCGACGCACCGAACTCCAGGGGAGAGGTACTATCCACCTATTTATTCTCTACTAACCTTAACATCATTAACCGCGGCTCGGAACCCACTTGGGTCACGGTCCGAGGACAGACGATTATAGACCTAACACTTGCTACAGAAAACGCGACAAACCTGATTACAAACTGGCACGTGTCAGACGAGCCCTCTTGCTCAGATCACAGAAGGATCCGCTTTACACTGATGACCAAATGTAGGGAACCCGAGCCGAAGCGAAACCCGAGGCGCACTAATGTTCCCGGATACAGACGCCTCTTGGCCTCCCTACTAACTAGACACTTAACACAAGTAACCATAAAAGACCAGGCACAACTAGAATACACCGTGACAAAACTTTCAGAATACCTAACCGAAGCATACCACGCATGCTGCAAGCTGAGAGCGCCACGAAACAGGAACGAGAGGAACCCCTGGTGGAATGCTGAACTTAGCAAACTCAGAGATGCGCTACGTAAGCAATTCAACAGAGCCAAAAACACCAGACTTCCGGACGACTGGGAGATATACAAAAAGACCCAATACACATACAAAAAGCAGATCAGAAACGCCAGGAGGACAGCATGGCGTAAATTCTGCGAATCCATCGAGACTAATAATGAAGCCGCAAGGGTAAGGAAGATCCTATCAACGGATCAGGACCGAACTCTAGGCGCGCTTAGGAAACCCGACAACTCATACACAGTATCTGACTATGAAACTAGTAAGGTCCTTCTCGAAACTCACTTCCCAGGTTGTAGAGTCCTAGAGGACAGGACGTGGGAAGCGGAACCAGAATGGGCCCCAACGGATCAGGACTGGTCAAGTGCCCGCAACATAGTAACAGAAGATCGAGTAAGGTGGGCTATTAACACCTTTCAGCCTTACAAGTCAGCAGGGCTGGATGGCATCTTCCCCGCCTTACTGCAGTGGGCGGTAGATTGTCTGACACCATGGCTGGTGGAGATTTACCGAACCTGTATAGCACTCAGATACATACCTCTTGCATGGCGCAAGGTGAAAGTCATATTCATACCCAAACCTGGCAAGACTGATTATACACAACCCAAAGCTTACAGGCCCGTAAGCCTCACATCCTTCCTACTAAAAACCCTAGAGAGACTCTGTGACAGGCACATCCGAGACGGACCTCTCCGGGTAAAACCACTTCATAAACAACAACATGCGTACTCTACAGGCAAGTCAACAGAATCAGCGCTGCACAGCGTGGTCTCTAAGATCGAATGTGCAGTGGATCACAAAGGTTCAGCACTGGCTGCCTTCATCGACATCGAGGGTGCCTTTGACAAAACAACGTTCAACAGCATAAATATGGCCCTCGACAGACACAACGTAGACCCGACCCTGAGTGGCTGGATCACCAATATGCTCAAACTAAGGGCTGTACAAGTCACAGTAAATGACACCACGAGAGCCATTGTTGCGAAAGGCTGCCCGCAAGGGGGCGTCCTCTCGCCGCTTCTGTGGAACTTGGTGGTAGACAGCCTCATCAAAACATTCAATGGCAAAGCTTATTTCACCGTAGGCTACGCCGATGACATAACCATAATAATCAACGGGACCCACGAAAACACCCTATGCAACCTTATGCGGCAAGCCCTGAAAATAGTAGAGGAATGGTGCAACAAGCACCAACTCTCAGTGAACCCAACGAAAACCGAACTGATTCTTTGGAACAACCCTAAGCCTCTCAACTGAAACCAAATACCTGGGCATCTATTTGGGCAAACAACTGAACTGGGCAAAACACACGAACTACACTATTACAAAAGCCAGCATATCCCTGTGGCAATGCAAGCGACTGCTTGGCAGGAATTGGGGGATTAGCCCCAAAGTCACCTACTGGCTATACACTACAGTCATCCGACCAACAATCACATACGGCTCACTGGTCTGGTGGCCCAGAACAGACCTGAGCACAGCCCAGAGAGATCTCGAGAAACTGCAGCGGTTTTCGTGTGTCGCAATCACTAGCTGTATGAGAACTACACCGACCGCTGCCCTACAGGCACTGCTGGGGCTGCCGCCTCTACACCTAATCGTGCGGGAGGAAGCGGCCCTGGCCGCCTTTAGGCTCCACTTATCGGGAACCCTAAGTAATGACTCCAGAATTAAGCACACACGCATAAAGGAGGATGTGATCAAACGACAACCAATGATGGCATCACCCTGCGACAAAGCTCCGAAAACAACCCACTTTCAAAGGCACTACAGAATAATACTAACAGAAGAACAGTGTGACTACTCAGGCCCCAATGAAATGCGGGTATACACCGACGGCTCGAAGACCGACTCCGGTACCGGAGTTGGAGTCTTCTCACACGAACTCAACATAAATATATCCAGACCGCTGGGAAGGTTCAACACCGTCTATCAGGCGGAGTGTGTGGGCATCATACATGCGGTCCACGCCCTAGAAGCCAGGAGGGTTACGGATACACACATACGTATACTCTCCGACAGCGCCTCAGTCCTCCAATCATTACAGAAAAGAATTATTACCTCAAAACTAACACTAGAATGTCACAATGCATTAGAACAAATAACGGTCCTAAACCGCAACACTGTGACACTGCAATGGATAAAAGGACACAGCGGGTCTCTAGGTAATGACGCAGCTGACGAACTTGCTAGACGAGGATCCAGCACGGCAGTCTGTGGACCCGAGCCTGTCGTACCCATCCCCTTCAACCAAATACGTAGGTGGTTACAGGAAATCACCCACACACAAGCAGAACAATGGTGGTCCTCGACACCGGGCTGCCGGCAGTCAAAGGAAGCTATGCCATCCTTGGATAGCAAGCTGACCAGGCGTCTTTTACGCCTGGACAGGAACTGCCTGCGCCTGGTGACGGGGACCATCACGGGACACTGCTCGCTAAACAAACACTTCCACACAATAGGCATAACGGACAGTCCTCTGTGCAGGGCGTGCATGGAGGCTGAGGAGACCGTTGCGCACGTGCTCTTTGAATGCACGGGCGTCACCCAGATCAGAATAAGCACCCTCGGGTCACCCAGATCATACACAGATGTTCTAAGCAAACCAGGAGACCTAATCAACTTCTGGAGGGAGGTGGGCTGGTTGGAATAACCCCCCAAACGGCCGCTATGGCCCACGCACAATGGTCCACCTGACGGACTGAGTGCGGAAACCAAACCCCATAACATAGAACATAGAACACATGTTGAAAATACATGCAAAAAACTTAGCCAGTTCATATGCTCTCCATAACCTAAGGAAAGTGTCAAATCGGGCAACTTTATTAATGGCGTATCACGGGTATGTTGCATCTACTTTACGCTACGGGCTTATATTTTGGGGAACTCGACGGACAGAGAAATGGCGTTCAAAGCCCAGAAACAATGCATTAGGGCAATGTGTGGTATACAACGCACAGAAAGCTGTAAACCACATTTTCAACAGTTTCAGATATTAACATTCCCGTATCTTTATATATATGAAGTGCCTATCTTTGTCAAAGGGAATTTACATCTTTATACGCATCCAAGAAGCACACGACACAAAAATAAAATATGCGTAAGACCTCATAAAAAAGCAGTATTTACAAAAAACATTCTGGGCATGGCACCCAAAATATACAATAAGTTGCCAAAAAGTATACATTAACACAATTACACAAAATGGATCATTTCAAATTAGGTTTGCACGAATTCCTACTTGCAAAATGTTACTATTCAATTAATGATTATTTAAATGAAAGATGACTGATTTTATCTGAAATGGTTACAATATAATGATTATGTAAATTTTGATTTGACTTGTGTATTTTTAATTTTTTTGACATTTCTATTTTTTTTAAGTAACTCAATTATAATGTATTCTGTGTAATTAATGTTGCGATTAGTACCACATTTATATTAATTTGCACACCTCATTAGGTAATAATACAATGAACCTTTTATACCTGTAACACCTTTTTAACATGCAAATAAACTATGTGAATTTAATATCAGGTATAAAACACATCATATTTAACCTTGCAATAACTACTGGGACATTTTCTAAAGTTTTTAAGAAGGCCATTGTACACCTAATTTTAAAAAATGGCTATAGAGACTGTGTCGGAAATTATAGACCAATTTTAGTACTCACTACCACTTCTAAGGTCTTTGAACAACTCATAAATAAACAATTAACCAATCATCTATCTAAACATAATATAATTTCTCAAAACCAATACGGGTTTATTAAGGGTAAGTCAACTGAAGACGCTGTAATAGATTTGACAACCACTGTAATTCAGTCTTTAGATAATAAACTAAAAACCATAGCAGTTTTTATGGACCTGTCGAAAGCTTTCGACATGGTTTCAATACCCATCTTTCTAAAGAAGCTGGAAGCAGTAGGCGTTAGGGGCACGGTTCTAGAAATTTTTCGTAGTTACCTCACTGAACGTAGTCAGGGTTGGAAATTACACCGGCCCATAGTGCTGCTCGACGAGGTGAGCAAGCTCTTTGAAAGAGTCATTGCAGACCGCCTCGTCGGGCGGCTGGTGCGGGTGGGGCCGGATTTGGCGGAGAGCCAGTTTGGTTTCCGCAGGGGGCGCTCCACGGTGGACGCCATCATGCGCGTGGGAGCCCTTACGACGGGGGATGCGGTGGCTCGGGGTGGGGTCGTTTTGGCGGTGTCTCTAGACATCGCCAACGCCTTCAATACCCTGCCCTGGAGTTGCATCAGGGAGACACTCCGGTATCACCGGATACCGACCTACCTCTGTCGTGTGGTCGAGGCCTATCTGGCAGACAGAGCCATCATCTACCCCGGTCACCAGGGAGAGTGGAACCGGTGAGAGATGTCGTGCGGTGTCCCACAGGGATCGGTCCTGGGGCCGCATCTAGGGACATCGGATACGACTGGGTGCTGCGCGCCGACCTCCCCAATAGCGTCAGCGTCGTTTGTTACGCTGACGACACGTTGGTCCTGGCGCAAGGGAGGTCGTACCAGGCGGCGGCCGAACTAGCGACACACGGGGTTGTGACAATCGTGGCCAGAATCCGGCAGTTGGGACTCGAGGTGGCCTTGCACAAGTCTGAGGCCATGTCTTTTCATGGTCCTCGGAACGCGCCACCGTCGGGTTCCTAAATAACGGTAGGAGGGGTTCACATCGGCGTCGAGTCGACGATGAAGTACCTGGGACTCGTCCTCGACAGTCGGTGGAACTTCGTGGAGCATTTCCGACGTTTGGCTCCCGGACTGGACTGGGCCGGGGCTGCCTTGAAGCAGCTCCTGCCCAATCTAGGGGGTCCAAACGCCTCCTGCCGGAGGCTATACGCGGGGATCGTGTGGTCCATGGCCCTGTACGGGGCACCGGTGTGGGCGCGTTCGTTGAGGCGGCGGCCTGCCCGCCGGTTGAACGCGTCCCAGAGGGTCATGGCCACCGGGCTGGTCCGGGGATACCGCACGGTCTCCGGTGAGGCGGCAAGCCTCCTTGCCGGATTGCCGCCATGGGGTCTGGAGGCAAAAGTCCTCACCCATATTTGGGAGTGGCGCGGGGAGGCGAAACGCCGGGGCTTGACTCCGATGCCGCGAGAAATCGCGGCACAGCGGACAGAGCTCCGACGGGATCTCATGGCGTCATGGAGAGTGCGATTGTCGCCACCCAGTGCTGGGCACGTCACTATTGCGGCGATAAGTCCCCTCTTTGAGGAGTGGCTGGAGAGGCGCCACGGCGTTCTCACCTTCCGCCTGACGCAGGTCCTCACCGGACACGGCTGTTTCGGGAGGTACCTGTTTCGGATAAGGCGGGCGGAAACGCCCGGGTGTCATCACTGCGTGGATCGCCCGGAGGACACGGTGGAGCATACGGTGGAGGTATGCCCGGCTTGGGCAGAGCACCGCCGTATCCTCGTGGAGGCGATCGGTGGCGGGGATCTCTCGCGTCCAGCCCTGGTCCAGGCCATGGTACGGAGCGAGAGAGCATGGGAGGCCGTCACCTCCTTCTGCGAAGCAGTAATGCTCGCAAAGGAGGAGGCGGAGCGCGTGAGGGAGAGGCAAATTTCGCGCCCTCACGCCCCTAGCCGCCGCAGGAGGAGACGCCCTGGGCGTCGGGAACCTATTGCCGATTCCCGGCCACCATAGGCGCGGGCTTGCGGACGGTGAGCAAACGGCGCGTTGTGTTCCACGCGCGCCTTAAGAGTGTCAGCGAGTGAAGGGGTCCGATGAGACCATTGCCTGCCGGGGTTGCGGGAAAGTCCGAAAGGGATACCGTGGCCCCCTGGCATTGCACAGGCAACAGAAGGAACACGGGTGGGTTTTAGTCAGTAAGAGTCTGACACGCCCTCCCGCTCCACTCAGAGCGGGAGACGTCATTTGATGATTTCCCAACCAAAAAAAAAAAAAAAAAAAAAAGGGTTGGAAATTACACCAGCAATGAAGAATTTCTCACATACGGAGTCCCACAAGGCAGTATGCTTGGTCCCACCTTGTTTTTGGTATACATCAACGACCTGCGGCAACTGGCAATTAACAACTGCAGGTTTATTACATGCAGATGAAACGGTGTTGATTGTGCATTCCAAAGACTGGCAGCTTGTCTATAAGGAAACTGAAAAGGCCCTGTCGATCGTAATATCCTGGCTAAACGATAACCTGTTAACCCTTAACGCACTTAAAACAAAATTTATAACATTTTCTGGTTCTTCCGCGTCTCAACCATTGGACTCCATAAAAATTATTGCACACACTTGTCGTCAATCTAGTCCTAATTGTGTCTGCCTACCTCTCATACGCAAAACCGACATGAGGTATCTGGGAGTGCAAACCGACTCCCGTTTTAGCTGAGACAAGTATATAGGAAATATAGTTTCCCGTACAAGAAAACTTCTGTACATTTAAAAAAAAAACAAGATCTTCTGCTGACCTAGAGACACTAAAATTAATTTATTTTTCCCTAGCACAATCGATAATAATGTACTGTATACCGGCGTGGCGAGGCACGTTTACTACTGGTATGCTGCGAGTGGAGAGAGCGCAAAGGGCGGTCCTAAAAGTGCTTTTAAAGAAGCCTATTAGGTATCCGACTGTAACTTTGTACCAACAATGCTCTGTACTCACAGTAAGACAGCTCTATGTGCTTCAGACCGTTCTGCGTAAGCATGCTACAATCCCATATAATCCGAACAACAAGCGCATGAAGGACATAGTGTGCGAAATTCAGCCGCATAGAACTGCTCTCGCCAGTAGAATTTTTTATGTAAATAGTTCTCGTCTCTACAACCGTATTAACAAAATAGCATACGTACATAGCTTACCAAAAAACAAGTATAAAACCTCTTATTAAAGTTAAATTACCGGGAGACTGAAGATCTTCTCAAACCAATCTAATAGATGTATCTCAGAAACAGACGCATACATATCACTCACACATACACTCACGAATGTACTCGCACATACACTCACACCATACACTCATACGTGCAGAATCACTCACCTATGCACCCTCTTGCACGCGCACACACTAATATTAACTTAAGTATATATGTAGCTTAATTTTAATTTAATTTTCGTTTATAATATAATTGATTTTATTATTTTTAAATAACTTTTACATTTTATTTTAGTATCATATATTTTTTTACGAGTTCACTGTAAAGCACGTTCGAATTTTTTATTTAATTTGTATCTTGGAAGGCGCTGGTGTCTTTGATACAATGATTTTCATTCATTAGTACAGGCACCAACGATACACTTTTTTCTGTAATATTCATTTTAGTTGGAAAATTGTTTTGTGAAACAGGATGTGTTTTTTCTGAAAATAAATTTTATTATTTATTATTCCAACCTATCGGTTGACACTGTCATTCTCATATTTTTTCTAATGTAGAAGTGTGGTTACCAAAACTGATATGAGGCGAATTATTTGTTTATTTGGGGCAAAGAGATTTATAGATGTCTTTGATTTAGGGTAAATGATCATAATAAGGTCTCTAAAATAGCATTATTGGGCCAAAAACATTAAGAACACTAATATGTGGTTGGTTAGTAAAGCGATACGTTTTTAGCATTACAGGAAATAAATAATTGAATATACAATACGAACCGCCTCGAAAAGCAACCTTCCCAAAAATAAAACCTGACCTTCTGCTTCGTCTAACTAACACAATAAAATAAAATTCATCCATTTGAGGTATTCGGTGCCATTGAATTGCACCCAGCAGGAAACCTGACATAGTTATGGCTTATGTAATGGTGAAAAACTTCGTGACCCACATTCCCCCGATTTGTAAACAAATATCAGAATGTTTTGGTAAATAAGACACTAGTTATAACAGGCGCCCGAGGCTCGCGTCAAGTACGCTGCGTTATGGGCGCTCAATAAATTTTTGTGAATTTCTAAGTGGTGTTTTGTTTTCGCATCTTTTGAAAACCTAGGTGCATGCAAAGTTTTCTAAATCATTTCAGCCTGTTTGGAAAATTTTCCGTACGAAGCAGAATCGATTTCAAATTGAGACCAATAGTTACAACCTTTGAGAGCTCTGTGTATAACAACGTTCATTGCCTTCGAACGTCGAAATTGCTAAGCTCATCACCTGAGTGTTATAACAATTTAAAACTTATACGAACTTTTATAGCCAGCAGCGCTAAGTTCAAACAAATAACAATAAAAAACTTTATTGACATAAAAATATTACAACCGTATATGTGAAGCCCCTGACTTCCGTGGTAGGCGAAACTGGGTTACAGGTCTCAGTGTCCTCCGCCCAACATCAATACACATTTAAATTGTATGTAATAAAATACAAATAATAAGTGACACTAGTAGGTATTGAAACGGTAAAACTAAACCATAAAAAGAAACATAGCGGGCGTGTGACTGCGTGTGCTGAAATTCCTAGTTGGTCCTGACTTAGGGAACAGAGACTGCGAGGAATTTAAAAAATTGGCATTTGAAGAATCTATAGCCGTCGTATTACCTCAAGTCTGCCCCCGCGGAGTGCGATAAGGACAGCTACAGCTCAGGCTGATTATATCACAAAATAATTTACCGAGATCGACGTTTCGTATTCTTCTTTTTCCTCCTCGAAAACTGAGCCGGCTCAATTATTTTTTATTGTTTTAATACAGAGTATGTCTAGGTTCCTATCATTTTCTTTTATGTCATATCGTTTTTGAATTTGTCTGGTAGTCCTCTAATCACGGTGGAAATAATGGGGCATTTTTGTAATTTTTGGCAGGTCATTATTATTTCATTACCAATAAGTTGCTGAAAAAAGGTAGCAACAGGGACGTGTCTACAGAAGACTTTAATTTTATGGAAAAAGAAATGATTGCTCTAGAGGCATTATTTAGGAAGAAAAAAGAGGAATACATTTGTATGGAAAATCGCAGGGCCTGTTCCCTCTTAAGGAGGAAGATATTCTTGCTTCCACTCTTTGGAGCTAAGAGAATAAGCGGCAGCGTTATACTGTGTCTGCTAATAATGTTCGTGTAAATGCCTTGCCTAATCAAGGCAATGGATGATGGATTTTCTACTCTCGGCGCTGAGCAGAGCGTTGAAAATCGGATATCGGGGTGAAAACTAATAACAAAAACCTGCAATAAATAATGATTTTCATTTTTAATTTAATTTCGTACCATAATGTAAATTAAGTTTTTACAAAATAGGCTTAAGAGTCCTATTACATTTTTTTACGGAAATTTATAATTTTTGACCATGTAATTTTCAGCAGCAGTAAGATATTATAATAATTTAATTATAATAACTATAGTGCCATTATTTTTCTTGTAAGTTGGAGTTACACATTATTTTCGAGTAATTTGCTGAATTGACGCGGAATATATAGTTCTCTAATTTAATTTATTGTTATTTTGTCGTATTATATTGAGAAACAAAAACTAATGAGACGTATTCAATGTCGATCGAAGTTTTATATCATATTAGTTTATTTGATTTAATTGCGTTTATTTGGAATATAATGTACATGAAAATACGTCGATTGGTTTTCTTTACACTGAGTTCGTAAAATATTCATAGTAAATTACACGATAAGAAAAGTTAAAATGTGTTACTCCAACTTACAATAAAGAGAATGGCACTATCGTGATTCATAATCAAATAATTCAAATATCTCACGGCTGCTGAAAATTACAACGTCAAAAATCATGAATTTGCGTCAAAAATGTAATAGGACTCTTAAAGCTAAGATACAGTTGTGTACCCTGTAAGAGCACAGCAATAAAGGATAAATAATTAAATATGAAAATTAAATTAAATAAGTAATAGCATTTAGAACATTAATAATTCTTAATGAAGTTAAATGTATTTAGATTATAATAATTATACAATATTTGTTGTTTATTTTATATGCGTGAATTGGCAAATGTAGAGGTAATCTCAATTAAATATTAAAATTTTATTACAATTCCAGTCACAGTTTATCATTCATGTATTCTTTTATATTATAGAAGAATTTTATTAGAAAAAGCTTTAATTTATTACTAAACATATTATATTTATTTATATTTTTAAGATGTTCCGGTAGTTTATTATATATTTTTATTGACATTGCATATGTATTTGATGAATGCATTTAAAGTCGTGATCTTGGAATGTTTAGTCTGTTTTTATGTCTTAGAGTAAATCTATTCTGTATGTCTTCTCTTTTGGTGTATTTTTCCGGATATTTGCGTACAAATATACAAATTTCAAACATATAAAGACAAGGCAAGGTCAAAATGACGTGACTGGGCAGATGTGCGCTTGCATGCTGAATCTGCCTTACGGGTCATTATGATTTGGTTAAATAACAACTTGCTCACCCTGAATTTAGATAAAACAAAATTCATAACGTTTGCACCACGGCTTATATCACAACCAGATTCCTCCTTCACACTAACTGCTCACAAATGCCTCCCGAATACAAGTGCAACTTGCAACTGTGCTACAATTACGCGTACTAATGTAATTAAATACTTAGGGGTCATTATAGATAGCACTATGACCTGGAATGAGCAGGTTGGGTTATTGGTGTCACGTTTCAGAAAAAATATATTTGTATTTAAAAACCTTAGAACCTCGGCAGATTTTCTCACGTTAAAAACTGTATATTTTGCACTAGCAGATTCCGTGTTAACTTACTGCATTACTGCGTGGGGATGCTCTGGTAAATGCCTTCTACTTCGTCTGGAAAGAGCACAAAGAGCCGTTCTAAAAGTCATGGCACATAAACCTATTCGCTTCCCCACGCACGACTTGTACGTGCTATGCAAAGTTCCTACTGTAAGACGAGCATTTCTGTTGGGCACATTATTACGTAAGCATACTGATATTGAATATGACCCTAATCTCAATACTCAAAGACGTAGAGTTAACAGAATATGTCAGACTGAGAGCGTTAACCTAGCAATTGCGAGAAGACACTATAACTTTTTGAGTCCTGTTATCTACAGCAAAATTAATGAGAAATTAAATATCTATCCTCTATCACTACGAGAGTGTAAATTGAAAAATGGGTCCAAAGCCTGACTTATGAGGAAACAGAGAGCCTCATACAAACTTAATTATATTCATATTCATACCACATCCTCCGCTTTCACATACACACAGACGCTCGCACCTCAACACCCTCCTATACACACACTCACACACACTTACACACACACCCACTTATACTGCTACAACTATTATTATTAAAATATGTCTAGTTCTAGTTTTATTATTATCAATGTTATGTCTAGTTCTTACCTATAAGTATAACCAAAATTGTTGTTAAGGAACTCAGTTGGTCTTTCGCTCTGGGGTGGGCGCTAATAACTGCGACACAGTTACTAAACTAACGCAGTATTGATGTACACAAACATTGTAAAATGTTTTTGTCCAATACAATATTTGTATTTGTATTTGTAAAATCTTCAGCTCCCCAAAGTGAGGCTTACAACTGTCAGTTTCATCTATGTTGACCAGAGTTCTCATAAGCTTTTTTTGTATGGTAAATAATGTGGGCGCGTCAGTACTATTACCCCATAAGATGACGCCATATTTGAGCCATGCATAATACATGACCAGTGCAGTTTTAAGGTCTGTGGTCTTTTTGATCTCGCGGAGTGCATATGAGAATTTAGAAAACTTTGCCCTTAATTTTTGGATATTGGACTTCCAATCAACGTGTGAGTCTATGTCTATGCCTAATAAACTGAACTTATTACCAGGTTCTAGTTTCGAGTCCTTAAAACTAAAATTTATGTCTAACGGTGTTTTTTGGCGGAGGTAGAACGTCATTATTTTGGTTTTATTAAAGTTTATTTCTAGATTATGTTCTGTCATCCAATTTGTAGTATCGTTGAGTATGGAGTTTAATTTATTATTAAGGTTGATATTAGAGTCACATGAGGCTATTATCGATATATCGCCCGCAAACAAAACGCAGGGTTCTTTAATATGGGTAGGAAGATCATTTAAATAATACAAGAAATAAAAAACAGCCAATAACGCTTCATTGCGGGATTGAGGCTTTGATTGGTATGTTTTTCGACCGGAATAATTCTATTTCGTTTGTTTTTTGGTTGCAATATTGTACTTCTACTAGTTGTTCTCTGTTTTCAATAATTTTGCTAAGCACGGTGATTATAGCAATTTCTCCCTCCAATGTCCATTAAAGCAGTAATCGGAAGGCCCCCAATTGACTAAGACAAAAATTTACTGGCCAATGTTGAAATTTTATCTACTACCCAAAATTCCTATTTATCACAACAATGAGCTCAATTCTCCGGTGCACCATTTCCTAAGCCCATTCATTAGTGATCAAGGCGAGAGATATATTCAGCTTATAAATCAGATTGTCGCCTCCTCAATAACTATGAGATCGTATTTTAACGCAACACTGAACATACGGCCTTATAATTGGTGCGTGTACAATAGAAATTTATACGTACATAAACTTACGCCTTCTTCCCAATGTGGTGTAAGCACAAAATAAATACTCCTTTTGCTTCGTTTACGTTCATACATCTGGTCATTCACGCACGCCGGTTGCGAGTACCACGCATCTGACCTTTTTATAGAACATCACCAATAATGTCAACGAACATAACTAATTATAAAAAAAGGATAAAAAACTAACTGCGCCCCGCAGTTTCACCCGCAGAAGTCTCGATCCCGTGGGAATATCGCGATAAAAGTATTCTATGTCCTAATCCAGGTCATGGTCTACCCATGTGCCAAATTTTATCTAAATCTGTTCGGCCGTTTTTACGTGAAAGCGCAAACAAACCAAAAAAGAAACTCACTTTCGCATTTGTAATATTAGTTAGGATTAGCAATGTATTATTTCTGTTAACTCTGTTTAGTGCACAACATACCTTGCCTGTTTTCCTGAAGGGGCAGGCACCGGTTATTTACCTACACAAAAGTTTCCCTTATGTCCATGTAATAGGGTAGCTTTTTGCAACTATCCAGGCACAATTCAGATTATGTGCTATTTCTGAAAATTTCCTAATGTAAAACCCGAAAACTATTTTTTAAACATTATAAACTTTACTCAAACGGGTGATGAAACCCAGTACCTCACTATCAGTTTGACCACTGAACTTATACAAGACTATCTTTTCTAACTGAATTGCTTCCCATACTGTAACCGGAAACAATTCTCTTACGGACAGTTATTTTTATCTGCTCGCATAACAATTCAGTTCAACCCCTGCATCTTCATGAATAATTTTTGAATAAAGCCCTTTTGCTGATGTTTTTATGCCTCGAGGGATACATGGTACCCTCATATTGGACACTTGTTGAATACAGGTAAATCAAAAGGAAATTCTTTTGCTTTTACTCAATTTGAATAAAAGTGTGTGTGCTACTGAGTTTCGCGAGAACTGAGAGAAAATATTTATACTATTACCTTCTAGCGAGCCGCCCCTACTTCCCACGGTTACTATGCCTTGACAAAACATCGAAATTTTTATCTGTAAGTTTAATATGAATGTATTATAGACAAAAACCTGCCGGAATAAATTATCTAAATGACCGTGAAAACCACATCAAAATCCGTTACCTAGTCTATAGGTAGATAGAATTAGCGACCAAATCTTGAAAACTCCATGAAATTCCTATTGGACCGGTTTTTATTTTTTTGTGAAGATTCAAGTGTCAGGAATTGATTCCAATAAAAATTTTAGGTGAATAGAGGGAGGCACGGTGCCAAAAAAAAAGATAAAAATGGTAAAAACCAGTTTTTCGCTTCTAGAGCAGAAAATACAGCTCAGAAAAAAAAAATAACAAATGTGCGCACAAAAAATCTTTAATAATACAAAAACCTTTGCCTTTGCTATATTTTTTCACCTCAGCACCTCAAACAAGCAGGTTTTGCTGTCTAAAGACAGTGAGCAAAATTCGATTTTGCTGCAAGCGTGAGACAAAGTAACTTTTAAAATATTTTTTTTATATGCCGAGAACAGTGCTGGGTCTACTCACAAAATTCTAAAGATTTGAACTTCACTTAGTTTTGTCACTTTCACTTCTATTGTCGTGTGTATGTAAGCACCTTTATATCATTAGTTCGTATACGTATCTTACACTATAAAACATGTAGCATTATTTTAATAAAGACAGTATTTACTCATCATTCGTCTTGGTATCATTTCGCTCCAATTTCCAACATCACATGGCGACCGTGACGTAAGAGTCCCCGGGACTATGTTTAGAATTCCTTTCTCCATATAAGGATACCCTTCCACGATGAACCGCAAGTGTAGTCGCAAACAAAGTCTTGTGAGAAACAGTGTTTTTTGTGTCAGTAATCATAATCAATATTATCATGGGGAAAAGTCAGAGTAAGGAAGAAGTCATTATCGCCCAAACAGCTTCTGGCGGAAATAACAACGCAGATTTGGAGCAGCTAAAGTACCATACCAGTACAACGAATGTGGTCTTGTTGGTGATTTTGTTGCTGCTGTTGCTGGGATTCCTGTACCTTATAATCAGGATTTACAAGACCTGTCACACCAAGTGGATGATCAATGAAATAAATCGACACGCTTTGCGAAGATCAATTTCATACTTCCGGCGAGACCCAAAAAATGGTATGGGAACAGAGAACGTATAGGCGAGAATTTCAAAAGGACTAAACTAGGTATTTGATAAGGCATGGTGGACAACGACACGTAACACATAAATAAATATTGAACGCCATATTAGGCGAAATAATCAAGAGTCAAAGCTTAAAGAAGACAACTGCGTGCTGATACTGTCCTTCGAGCACCAAAGTGAAAATAAAAATAAAAGTGAAGTGAAGTGATAACGTTAAAATAAAGTGTGTGACTACCCCCGTGTAAGTGCCCCAATTTGTAAAGGCATTAGTTCGTTCGCTAGCATCCAAAAGTGGAACTTTAGACATTATTAATTAACCATAAATAGAGAAAACACGTGGACAGTTTAATGTATTAACCATTATTTAATATGCTAATTGAAATGTACCGCATTGTGTATGTACGTAAACAGTAGTATAAAAAGTAAATATATGTAAATAAAAGACGCCTCAAATTTGGAAAGGCTTAGATACTTCATAATTTTACCATATGGCTCAAGAGCTATCAGATTTACTTGCAAAGATAAAAGAATTGAGAACATATTTAGTGAAGATAGGTGCCACGAGACGAGTAGGTAGAATAATTGAAGTAAAGGTACGAGAAGCTAACCACTTGTATGAAAAATATCAATATACTTTAGAAAAACTAGAAGCAATTAAAGGTAGCATTAAGGAACAAGAATACTTGTTCGTAAAAAAAAATTGTGAACAATTTAATATAATATATAAGGAAGTATTAAGCTTGTGTTCTGTGACAACTGAGGAAAGCCTAAAAATGGCCAAGTTCGATTTAAAGATAGCTATGAATTTATTGCCTGTTTCAGCCGACGATGAATCCAGTATTAATCGTCTTATAGATGGTATTGAATATTACAGCTCAGAGCTCGACGACGAATCCCAGAAAAGGTTAGTAAACTTTGTTTTGAAAAATAGACTAACTCGGGGTGCAAAATTGAAATTATCCCCAAATTATTCTAGTACTAATGCACTTATTAACGATATGAAAATTCAGCTGTTACCGAAAAAGTCGGCAACTGCAATACAACGCAAACTACAAAGTTTCAGACAGGATAATCAATCAATTGATGAGTTTGGTAATAAAATTACAGAAATGTTCGTAGACCTGACCATCTCTCAGTCGGAAGGTAAGGACCACGCATACCAGGTTTTACGTCCTCTGAACGAAAAACTCGCTATAAAATGTTTTGCAGATGGTTTGAGAAATCGTAGACTCAGTACAGTTATCACAGCAAGGAACTATACCTCTTTAAAGGATGCCATCCAAGCGGCTTTAGATGAAGAAATATCACGACCTACCGATTCTGAAGTATTGTATTTCAATCGCAATAACTATTATAATAACAATTACAGGGGTTTCGGGAATCGTCGAGCCAGTACGAGGGCCAGAGGTACGTCACACTCAGCTGCAGAAGAGCAGAACAGCGAGATCATTGGTTACCAGCAGGGTACAGGACGCGGTTGGCGAGGTCAACAGAACTCAGCGCGCGGTGCAAGGCGGTCATCCTTCAGGAGCAGAGGTAGATCTAATTATAGCCGCCAAGCACAATTAAATACTTTGACAAACGCAGACTCGACTTCTTTGCAGACAACAGAAGCTTCTTTGCAAACGACCGAATCTCATTTGCCATCCGATGAAAATAATGAGTTTTTTCGTGACTAAAAGAGCAATTCTTTTTACAAATAATAATTCTAGTACCATTTATTTAAATGGCCGTAATGGTTACCCATATAATTGGTTAATTGACACCGGTGCCTCCATATCGGCAATAAAATATAAACATGTAATGAAACAAAACATTCCAATCCATAAACAGAACATTGACGTATCAGGAATGGGAGGCAAAGTTCAATCTATTGGATATGTTTATCTAGAATTGAGATCTAAGAATCAGATACTGAAACATAAATTCTATGTTTTTAATTCCTTGCCTTGTAAGACTAGTGGCATAATAGGGCATGACTTCTTAAACAAATACAAATCAATTCTAAACCTAGGTAACAATACTTTGTTGTTATGGAATAATAATCTTGCAATTTCCTTTCCATTATGTTTTCCACGCAAAAGTATAAAGATACCCGCGAGGTGTGAATCAATACATTTTATTAGTGTCCAGCCGAGGTATGCATTTGAAGAAATCGTTATTAGTGCATCAGAACTGCAAAACGGAGTTTTTATAGCTAGCTCATTGGTTAAACCTAAAAACGGAATGCTTCCGATCCGAGTCCTTAACACAACGGATAATGATTTAACCTTAGATGACATTAATCCCATAATACAAAAATCCTCGGAATACAATATTTGTTCTTTTGAGAAAACAATAAGTAACGCGGTAAGGGTTAAGAGCCTGTTTTCTGCTCTAGATTTAAAGCACTTAAATAAAGAGGAACAATTATCAATAGAGAAAATATGTGCGAAGTATTCCGACATTTTTTGTCTAGCAGGAGACAAAATGACGACAACCGAATTATATAGGCACAAAATTAACTTGAAACCTAACGTAGCTCCGGTATATTCAAAGCCATATAGACTACCATACTCACAGAAAGGAGAACTAAACAAACAAATAGACAACTTACTTCAGCAAGGTATTATAGAAAAATGTAACAGCGAATGGTCAAGCCCAGTTTTACTAGTACCCAAAAAACCAGACTCAGCGGGTAATAAAAAATGGCGATTAGTTATTGATTATCGCAAACTTAACAACAGCATTCAAGATGATAAGTTTCCTCTTCCAAATATAAATGAAATATTAGACTTTTTATCGGGCTGTTTATACTTCAGCCATTTAGATTTAAACCAAGGTTTCTATAACGTTGACCTACACGAAGACAGCCGCAAATACACAGCATTTGCTTCAGGGCAATACCAAATGACGCGTATGCCCATGGGTTTAAAAACCAGCCCCAGTTCTTTCTCACGCATGATGACAATGGCTATGGCCGGTCTAACATATGAAAAGTGCTTAGTATATCTCGATGATTTGATAGTCTTTGGAAAGTCTCTATCTCATCACAATAAAAACCTCATAGACATATTTGACCGCTTACGCAAAGTCAACTTAAAACTAAACCCTACAAAATGCAATTTCCTAAGGAAAGAAATACTTTATTTAGGCCATATAGTATCTAGTGAAGGTGTACTGCCAGATCCCGCAAAAACAAGTGTTATTAAGGATTACCCAATTCCTAAAAATGTGGATGATGTAAAACGCTTTGTCGCATTTGCGAACTACTATCGTAAATTTATCCCAAATTTTGCAGATAAGGCATATTATCTTAATTTATTGTGCAGGAAAAATGTAGTGTTTAATTGGGATGACAACTGTCAGAAATCATTTGACATACTTAAAGAGACTATGATAACACCGCCAATACTGCAATATCCTAATTTTGCACTTGAAAATAAATTCGTGTTACAAACAGACGCATCAGGCTACGCAGTTGGAGCAATTTTATCAAATGCGGATAGGCGCCCAGTTGCTTACGCTAGCAGAGGCCTAAATAAATCAGAGAAAAACTATCCCACCATAGAAAAGGAACTATTAGCAATAGTGTGGGGGGTGAAACATTTTAGACCATATTTATTTGGCCGTCATTTTAAAATTATAACTGACCACAAACCTTTGATTTACTTGTTCAATCTCAAAGATCCTTCCAGCAGACTACTTAAATTTAAATTGATACTTGAGGAATACGATTACGAAATTGAGTACGTCAAAGGTAGTGACAATGCAGCTGCGGACGCACTGTCTCGATTAACTTCAAAAGATTTACAGGACATGAATAATAATTTATGTGTTATGACACGGGCGCAGAAACTAAAATTGAATGCCAAACCATCAACAGACGATGCAATCCAGCCAAGCGATTATTTTGAAAAACCAAAAGTTGTCGAGGCACAGAATAGGCCAAAAGAAGTGGTTGAATTAAGATTTATAGACAATTCAGGATTAGGAAACTTAAGAAAAAACAACGAACTAAATAAAGAAAACAATGTTTTTATGTATTCAAAAAATAATAAGACTATATTTATAAAACCAACGGCTCACTCGCAAATGACTCGAGCAGAATTTGTGAAAGCGCTGAGTAATTTTTGTAGCGAAATATGTGTAGAGGAAGTGTACTTTATGAAAAATGAGAATAATAGAATATTTCTTGAAAAATTAATCAGACAAATCAAAGATAGCGAAAATTGGTTAGGGCCCAGATTAATCATAATACAAGACGTAGAACGCGTAGAAAATAAGGACGATAGGAAAGTAATACTTAATGATTTTCATCTTTTACCGACAAGCGGTCACGCGGGTATAAGACGAATGGTAAATAAAATTCGGCAATATTATTTTTGGCCAGGATTAGATACTGATGTTAAAAATTATGTGAAAAAATGCTCACATTGCCAGAAACAAAAGTACACAGTACAAGTAAAGGAACCCATGGCCGTCACCACAACGGCACACACGGCGTTTGAAAAGATATTCCTAGATTTAGTTGGGCCTTTAGATAAGGACAATAATGACTATTCATATATTCTAACAATACAGTGCGAGTTGTCAAAGTATGTATGTGCTTTTCCACTTATTACAAAAACAGCAGCAGAAGTTGCTCGTTCTTTTGTGGACAACTTCGTGCTTCATCATGGTGTGCCGAAGGAAATCGCCACCGACAGGGGTACTGAGTTCATGGCAGATACAGTAAAAGAGGTTTGTGCTTTGCTTAATATTAAAAAACTTAACTCAACTGCATATCACCATCAAAGCATAGGAGCTTTGGAAAACTCACATAAAAGTTTGTCAACATTTCTTCGTATTCAAACGGAACAAAAAACGGAATCCTGGAGTACTTGGCTACCCTATTGGTGTTTCGCCTATAATACTTCTGTAAATACGTCTACTAAATTCACTCCGTTTGAATTAGTTTACGGTAAAAAGTGCATTTTACCAAGCAATCTCACTCAAAAAATAGAACCATTATATAACTATGACAGTTACCCACTGGAACTAAAATACAGGCTACAGGTATCACAAACGCAAGCTCGCAAAAATTTAATTAACAGTAAGTTGGTAACAAAACGTAGGTATGACACCTACGTTAACCCCACACATTATAGCCATAATGACAAAGTTTTAGTAAAAAATGAAACAGGCAATAAACTGACAAGCTTATACTCAGGACCTTACAAAGTTATCAGGGATATTTCACCAAATGTAGAAATCGAAATTAATGGTAAAACAGATGTTATTCATAAAAACCGAACAAAGCTCTATTATGATTGATTTACTGCAATTGCACTGTAAACATTCAAATTGAATTGTAAAAAAAAAAAAAAAAAACAACCTGTCGTTGTCGTGTCTACTTATAATATCTAACCAAAATGTAACCACATACTAGTAATAAGCATCTAATATTGTGTACTCAACCAAACTAACCTATAATTTAGTAATATTTCTAAACTAACAAAAAAAAAAAACTTTTATTTTTTTTATTTTTTCTCCCCCCGGGGAGGTGTCGTGTGTATGTAAGCACCTTTATATCATTAGTTCGTATACGTATCTTACACTATAAAACATGTAGCATTATTTTAATAAAGACAGTATTTACTCATCATTCGTCTTGGTATCATTTCGCTCCAATTTCCAACATCACACTATACAAAAAAAAGCGAGAGATAGAAACAAGGCGATTCGAAGTTCGATTTAAAAATTCCATACGAACTAGGCAAAAAAAAGAAAAAAAAAAACAATAAAACGTTCGGATACACATAAGACCTTAAATTGAAAATCATCTGTTAAGGTTTTATTTAAATTCTGTTATATAATTTTTTTAGAAACGAAGTTCTATTAAGCGGCTTGCGGTAAGAATGCACTGGCAGAAATCGTCACGCGAAAATACGGCGCTAACGACTGTCTTCTTCTAATTCAAAGAGAAAGAAAGACGGAGAGAGATAGAAAGTGTGAATTTGATCAAAATGAAAATCCAAGATGGCGGTTGCGAAACTTTTCACATTTTTTGTCGTTTTCATAGATTTCGAGGGTGCTAAAGCCGATCGTGAAGTCAAAATGTAAATCCAAGATGGCGGCAGTGAAAATTTACAATAATTTTTTATGGGTATCGTTTCTATGGTTACCGAGGGTGCTAAAGCCGATCGTGAGGTCAAAATGAAAATCCAAGATGGCGGCTGTGAAAATTTACAATATTTTTTAATGGGTATCGTTTCTATGGTTACCGAGGTTGCTGCTGCTGAAAATGTGGGGATTCTTTTTCCTGAAAATTTCCACATAAATATGCTCACAGTACGATACCTAACAACACCCTCACGGATCGGACAGCGTTTTTTTTACATGTTGCATGTTCTCGCTGCTGAGGTGAAAAGTTTTATGTGTTACACGATAGCAAAGTTATATATAGTAAGTAGTAGTAGTAGTAAGTTATGATAGTTAGTTAAAAAAACTTTGCTCTCTTGTTGGACAAATAACTATTTCAGTGCCATGGAAAAGTTGATAAACTTTTCTTTTTCTTCTTTTTAGAAAATTCCGTGTTATAGTTATTTCACTTTAAGTTATGAGTCATTTTGAAAAACTATGATCATCATCTCATCATCATCATTTATGATCATTCATCATCATCATAGATTTTGCCCCCGTTAATGCCAAACAATGGAAAAATTATAAATGATAGAATTAACTAAGAAATAAAAGTAACGCCCACAATATCCTTCCTCATATTTTCGCCATTCACCGGTTGTTTGGTAAATTGCCAACAGATGCATAGTCTTTGTGAATTTATAGCTGACACTATGTACATTTCTCTGTTAATCACTATTGTATGATCTGGTAGGGTACCTACGAATAAAGATGGGGTTTAGACAGTGCACTATGAGAAAAATAGTTTGGAAAATCGACGGCTCAACATGGGAAGGGTTACGAACAGTAATTTTTTGTCGTGAATAAAAAAAAAATCGTTAGATGAGCCTGCGTACCGAGGTCACGGGAAAACGTGCACACAGAGGAGTAAGCTCACACATCCTACATGAAACGATAGATACGATTTTCAGTATGAGTGAGCGAGACCATACCTACTATTCCTATGTCAGTGAAACAGAAACGTAACCATGTCTTGACGTTGTCGGCCGAATCTAAATATTGAAATATTTGGTTGTGAAGAACAGCTTGTCTTGTGAGGTACAGTTTTGTCTTGAGCAAAGACAGTTTTTTCGGCAGATTTATCTGTTTTGACCACTTTGGTTATGACACTGTGCTGTTGCGATTATTATTTGTGTAGTGATAGTCTGCGTAAAGAAAGTTAACTGCCTTAGTTATTAAAGGACCACTGTAGAATGGGAAGATGGATTCAAAGAGATACGCGAATTAATGGTAGAAAAAAAATCCTGACATGAGAGGTCACTTTGGTTTGGTTTGGTGGACAGGTTGCTTCAATATTTGAGAAAGTTTGTTGGAATCTGGGGACAGAAAACAATGAAAAAATAAAATCGACTGTAAATATAATGGAATTTAATAAGAGAGCGGTTTTGGAGTTAACTGGCTGTAATCAAGTTATGGATATTGGGAGGATCCCAGAGGAATCTATCCCATTCATGATGCGTCAAAACTTATCAAACAGAAACCTTAACCCTTAAAAAAAGGTTTTTTCAAATCAAATCGAATCGTTTATTTGTGATACATGGGTTACATGCAGGTGTTCATTTCATAATTATATAATGTTCATTACATGATCAGCCTCTTGGGCATCCAAATGATTAAATAACATATTGAAAATATGAGTCTAAAATTATAATTCCATTTCAGATTAAATACAAATTATATTAATACCTAGTATTAGTCATGCATGACACAAGACAATCAACAACAATAAATTATCGTCAAGCGGACATGAAACATTTAAAAAGTTCTAGTCGATAAAAAATCATCTACAGAGTAATAACACTTTTCCATAGGAAATTGGAACAATTTATTTTTAAAGATATTAATATTGCTACCATAGACGTATAAAAAAGGTCGCACAGATTCTTGCTAACAAAAAACTGTATCACTCAGAGTCGGCCAGCTCGCTGTGCGTACAGCCGCTGTACGCACACATTCACACACAGTCAGCCATTTACTCGTCAACGTCAATACAGGCAATACGTCTACGTGGCGTTTTTTTTAAAATACATGTTAGGTTTTAATTCTTTAATAATTAATTGTTAGTTTTTATTGGCAACATTATAGTTTCATCTATTTATAATATTTTGAAATAGGTCGGTAAAAACAGTTTCTCTGTACTGGCAACACCTAAGATTTAAAAAAGATGTAGAATAACGGCTCTAGCCGTGGGAACGGTAATTTGGGGGCACTTTGATTCCGACGTTCATGAGAGCAGGTCGTCTCAAGTGACTGGGTCAGTGGAAAGTTTAAGTTGGTGACAATTATTGTTGGAGGTCTTCTAGAAAATAAGGTCAACTTATTAGTTTATATTGTAAATCTTTATATAGAATTAAAAGTATTAAGGAATGGAGAACATAATATGTGATAATATAATTTGTGGATTATTGAATCTAGTGTTTATTCTTGAAATATAAACCTTTGATAAAATATGATAGTGTATACCTACTCTTATTTATTCTCATCCCTGAAGTGTTGCAAATGGTTAGCTTCTACTCTAGATATAATCAATAATCACCTATTAGTTTTGAGAATGGAAGTAGTTTCTAACATACAGCATGTCTTTGCGGTAAAATGGTGTAAAAACCGTAGTGATCGAAAGAAAAAAAATCCAGGAATCATGTTTCATAGGTAAATGAATAATTCATTTAATTCCCGATTTAATACATCAAAATCAATCTTCATTCAACCAAATTCGTTACAAGGCCAGTGTTGCCAATATTCACCTGTGCAAGTTACGCGAAATATGGGAAATGACAATGCCAGATCCTGACCCACCCTTTCATTCATTTACAAAAAATGTAAATTAATCAAAATTATTCAATGAAAATTGGATCCTTGGTTACTTAACTACTAGTATGTTACACTTGCGGATAAAAAGTTAATGTTAAAAGGAGTTTAATAAAAATCCAACGCCTATTTCCTGTTTTTATCGTGACCATCTTAGTACGCATACACGCGGAACCTAACAATTTTTTTCAATGACATGTATTAATTGCGAATTTTAATATGTATTTGATCTAGATACACAGTTAATGAAAATAATGTTTTTTTTTATATATTCATATCATTATTTCACATTTGAACGTTAGCAATTAGTCGTAACGAAACGTCACGACGCGCCAATACTTATTTCAAAAATTTAATAATCCGTGGTCAAAAGTCATACATTGACATTCGCTCTGTTCTGTTTGCATTGTTGTTTGTTTTTTACGCTCCATAATCTCTTTCTGTGATCTACTGTTATATTTTTACGATGATTTTGCTTTTGCACACGGACTCGATCTCGCCTACTCGCCGAATTTGTGCTTATTTAATTAAATCTACAATTATAATATTGCAATTAACCTAAACTTAAGGTAGGTACATAACCTAAATGGAATATTTTTTTCTTAGATTTAAACAAAAACCGCAAGTTCTAAAAGTATTTAAACATTTTTTTTAGTTATCACTAGTAAAGCACTAATAGAATGTACATTTGGCTTGCTTATAAACCAACTTTTATTTGATGGGTCAACGCTCTATAGAGTTTCTGGCATTGTCCTTTATAGTTTTTATTCAATTCAATTTATTTAGTTGGTTTATTATTAGATAATATGTGTTAAATTCATTTTATTAGATTTCCGGAAAATGATTGGATTCAAATAATTAGGCATTGTAACGGTGAAAACGATTGGATTCCAAACAAATAGTGTCATTTGTATGAAGCTAATGGCTTGTATACAACTAACTACGGCTGTTATTTATCTGAATTTACGGACATCGCGAATATAAATTATTGTAATATTTGTCTTTTACTAAAAGGTACTTTGCATTACACTTTTATTATTTGACTTGTATTCAATATTTTGAAGTTTAGTAAAAGGAATAGGTTAAAACTAAGGCTTTTTCTGTCTTATCGCAGTAGGTACTGCAATCAGACTGAATAAGCAGAAATGTTTTTTTTTTAATTTTGAGAACAGCCTTATGGAAATAAATAAGCACAGGTTTTTTTTTTCGCATATTGGATTTTCGATGCTTTGCCTAGATCCGAGAGTTGAATATCTAATAGTGCGTTTTTTGACGCGCTGGGATACGCGCTGGATGCGATCTATTGGATACTCAATGCTCGGCTCAATACCGAGACTTGAAAATCCAGTGTACAAAAAAAAATCACCGCGATAAAAATACGTCCGTGCGAACCCGGGCTAATAGCTATCTATTCCACACACGCGTTCACACGTTCGTTTCGTTATCATACGGCAGTGTACCGCATTCCCCGCTCGTATTCTTTTGCCAAACAGAGATAACAATTTTGCAGACATCTCGGTTGCGAGCCGTGCTCCCCGCCCTCTTAACTGTTTTTTTTTTTTTTTTCTGGAGATTGTTTCTTAAAATTACAAATGGCATGGTATAATTCTGCCTACACAGGACTTGTATTTGTCTTAATAAAATAAAGCAATAATAAATGGGTAAATTTGGCTTACATGGCAACCCTAAATTCACTCACACACAAATTAGTCGCCGCCATTACGGGACACAGTTTTGTCTTAGCGGTAGTCGACCTTTTTTATGCGTCTATGAGTGCTACATTCTTTTATGTTATTGGGAATTTTATCGTAGATCTTCGTGGCAAAGACACTTTTCCCAAAGAGGGTACTTCTATATTGACTGGTAAGGTTATTATACAAATTACTTCTATTTCGCGATCTGAGCTCTAATGTCAATAGTGATGGATGATGGTACCTATGGTACTATTCGTACAAGTTTATAAGGATACCCGAGAGGAAGTCTGAAAGTGACAACAGTGGCTGAAAAGTTGTGCGGAAATCAGTTGTCATTGTATGGGCACGTGATGCGGAAGAATAAGGAAAATAACATGAGGAAAGTTTTGAGTATGGATGTGGATAAGGGTAGGGGAAGACCGAAGAAATGATAGATGAACTGTGTGAAAGACATATGGCTAGAAAAGAAACACATAAACATAACGCCTGTATTCTCCGAAGGGTTAGGCAGAGGTGTATCTATACTACAACCACATTTCGCCAGTTATGTTTAAGTCCCTGTAACAGTGGGCGAATCTATTGCCATCAACCGGGGACAGATCCAAACTCCCGTGTGCTACTTTACACTACTGTAAACTTTGCAAGACCCAAGTCGAACGCAGGGCCAAAAGTGGCGTTTGTAACCATTACACCAACGAAGCGGTCAGTCTAGAAAGAAAAATGATGAGTAATAGAAAAGTATTTATTTATTTAGATAACATGGGAGACTTACAGCTAAAACAAACAGATCAAGGACAGTACAAAAGTCCGAAAGCCAATTACAGGTCTCCACTTATAAAATACAGAGAAAAAAGAAGAAGAGAAGAAGTATGGAAGAACAGACATGTTGCGCCGATTCCAAATAAATTGGGATATAGGCAGGAGAACCGTATCCGTAGGATACAGACACAATAATATATTTTGTGCACTTAAATAAATAAAAAACAGGTTTTACGCACCGTGGTTGTCGTCTGATCTTTGCAGCCCTAGGGGAAATCAACTGATTGCTAGGTATCCTAGCTCTCTGGTAAAGCTGTCCTCAATACATTTCAAATAGTCTTCTAAAAACGTCTTATGAATATAAATGAGCAGCCCCTGCTGATCGCCGTAATTGAAGTTTGTACCTACTAATGTATAATGTGTAGTGATGTTCGTTCCTTCAGTGTAGAAAAAGAATATAATACTCATCGTCTTTACATAATAGAACAATAAGCTTTGTATACAATATGTAAAAAAACTCTGTCCAATCCGAAAAGGGCACGTAAGTAGTGCAATGACATTACAAACAAGTAATAAAAAAAACTTATTATTATTGAAAATAAAAAGTTGTTACTATTTAAAATTCTCATTTTTTGTAAAATTACCCCAAATCCATTAAAACTTTAGCAAATTTTCACCAGTGGTCATTAGTTACGACTTGTAGACGCCTGCTAAACGGCACATACAAAAAAAAGTGTTATTTTTTTTTCTTTTTTTCTGAATATTTTCACATACCGCGAAAACAGTTACCATGGTTTCAGTACATGATTCTGATAACCCCTTGGTTGAAACTTTTCGTCGGATTAAAAAAAAAAGTCTAAATGTATGGAACAGCAGATTTTTGTTTTAATCAACGCAGGGGGGTTCAGATTCATGTACTGAATCCGTGGTAACAGTTTTCGCGTCGATATCCCTGCCACCCCGTATACTCTCAATACGATATTTAACAACACTTCACGGATCGGCCAGGTTTTTTTTTATAACTTCTTCAAACAAACGATGCCTCGTTTTTCTGTACATTGTCACATTCATTTGTATTTTAAATATTTCTGATCATCTCAGTTAACACAATATAATTCAAAGTACCCAGATAGTGTTTTTTTTAAAAACTTAAACGACACGTCTTTAGGATTTTTTTTAAGTGTTTATAGAGCCAGGGGCAAAACTTCGAGGGGTTCACATCGGCGTCGAGTCGACGATGAAGTACCTGGGACTCGTCCTCGACAGTCGGTGGAACTTCGTGGAGCATTTCCGACGTTTGGCTCCCAGACTGGAGCGGGCCGGGGCTGCCTTGAAGCGGCTCCTGCCCAATCTAGGGGGTCCAAGCGCCTCCTGCCGGAGTCTATACGCGGGTATCGTGCGGTCCATGGCACGATGGCATGGCATGGCATGGTACGGGGCACCGGTGTGGGCGCGTTCCTTGAGGCGGCGGCCTGCCCGCAGGTTGAACGCGTCCCAGAGAGTCATGGCCACCCGGCTGGTCCGGGGATACCACACGGTCTCCGGTGAGGCGGCGAGCCTCCTTGCTGGATTGCCGCCATGGGATCCGGAGCAAAAGTCCTCGCGCATATTTGGGAGTGGCGCGAGAAATCGCGGCACAGCGGACAGAGCTCCGACGGGATCTCATGGCGGCATGGAGAGTGCGAATGTCGCAACCCAGTGCTGGGCACGCCACTATTGCGGCGATAAGTCTCCTCTTTGAAGAGTGGCTGGAGAGGCGCCACGGCGTCCTCACCTTCCGCCTGACGCAGGTCCTCACCGGACACGGTTGTTTCGGGAGGTTCCTGTTTCGGATAAGGTGGGAGGAAACGCCCGGGTGTCATCACTGCGTGGATCGACCGGAGGACATGGTGGAGCATACCGTGGAGGTATGCCCGGCTTGGGCAGAGCACCACCGTGTCCTCGTGGAGGCGATCGGTGGCGGGGATCTCTCGCATCCGGCCCTGGTCCAGGCCATGGTACGGAGCGAGAGGGCCACGTCACCCAACTGTGAAGAATGTGGAGTAGTCAAAGATGTGCAACATGTTTTGATGGAGTGTGTGCGGAATTAAGCTTTGCGATTTTATTTACTTGGTCCAACAAACAGGTACGACATTGGATACTGTAACGCTATCCTGGCTCCTCCTTTATCGGGACAAGCTAGGACAATTAATGTTAGAATTAAAAAGTGTTTTTAGGTTTAGTTTTGCTGATGTTACAGGGTGACGTTATCGCTGAGCGATAAAGCCCTTAAAATAAAGATAAAAAAATAAAAATAAAACATTTAAGAGCCAATCAATTACTTAACTCATTTAATTCTCCGTACCAGAATACATTGCTATTTAATTACGTCAAATGCGCTTTTCACAAATAAATGTCACCTATTTTTAGACAATCTTCTTGTAAAGACGACACGCACTTGTCTTCATTCTCATCACATTAACCTATTTCGCCCGCTGAAACCTGTTAAGGGTTAGTCACACGGGCAACTTAATTGTGGTTAATCCATCAGATTATAAGATTTAGGGAAGAGAGGAGGAGAGAGGAGAGGACCTTAGAGAGACCTAGAGGAGTGCACCTGTGTTATTAATATATTATACTCTTACATATAAATTTGGTCAAGAGGATATTTTTAATGATGTCACAACACTGTGCTATTTACTGGGATGAGAAGATTGTAGCTGTTTTATTATTGCTAGAGAACCGCCACACCTTATTGAGCGACGTGGAGCAACTTTCAAGCAAGATATGTTGCGCCAACCCCCAATAAATTGAGATGAGAGCAAGAGAATGATGGAGAAGGGCAGCATAGCATATAGAGGAGGGTTTGTCGTTTGCAAATTTATGTTTTGGCTTCCAACAACACGCTTCGCTTGCTCACTTGCTTGGCTTGGTTTTGTAGACGCAAACCTACCTTGCCTCCTCCTTCAGTGGCGTGGTCTTGAGGGAGAGCGCAAAAGTCGTGTAGATCCTCAAGGCAAGTCTGGTGATGTTCCTTCTCGAGGTTGCCGCCCTGTTATTGGTCTAATTCCATATGAATTAGACGTAACAGAAATCACTGGACGATTTATCTCAGGGGTGGCGAGGTCATGCCCCTGGGTGTCCAGCATTGAACAAGAGCAGATGATGGACAGCAATGACCTCCCGCGTGTTTGTGCCGTGCGCGGGGACCCGTACGGAGGGATGAAGGAATCCTGGTGATTGAGTGGAGCAGGTTGCACACAACACATCACTTTGGCTCGGATTTCCTCTTACACGGGAGGTCGTGGGGTAGCTAACCACGATCAATCGGCTGAGGCATCCCATAAGCGGGTTGTCAAGCGAGGGTCGGCTTAGTGGGGGGGGGGCAGCCGGCGTGGCGTGGGGTCTCGGGATGAGTTGCGGCATAGTCTCGTGTCGTATACAGTCCCGTGATCTTCCGTCGCGTGCGGGCTCGTCAACTTCCTACTAGGTTGATCCTATACCGAAGGAGTAGCTCTGGCGTTCGCTCGTTGAACGGGCGACGTCCCCGACTGAGGGCTCCGTGGCGGGTGGAGAGCTCCAACGGTGAAGTAAAAAAATCCAAACCTATGGAAAAAGAGACGAATTTCATAACAAACAAACCACAAGCTGCGTCCCGCTCGTCGGATGCGCTTACACAAACCAACGCACCAAGTGCCGCGTCTTCAGATGCGCCTTCCACATTTAAAACATGGGTGGCGTCTCAAGATGCACCTAAGCAGCAACTGCCCAAGACTGCATCCACAGATGCACCCAATAAAACCAAAAAACGCCCGGCTGCGTCCAAGGATGCGACGAGGAAGGCACCCGCAAGGGATGCGCCACAACAGGCTGCGTTCCGAGCGATCCCAACCTCGTCTGCGTCCATGGATGCGCCTTCTAACACGACCCTGACCGAAAGGCCAAGGACAGCACTCGCTCATGGCGACTCGAGGAGTACTGCAAATGTTGATGCGCCCAAAACACGGGCTGCGTCAACGGCTGTGGACCCTGAGAGGGACCTGACGAGTCTGACCAAAGCCCCACTGGCAGGAGCATCGAACGCGAAAAAAGGGCAAACAGTGTCCAATAAAAAGACGTCCCTCAAGGCGGTGTCGACAACGGCAGAGATGCCAAAAGACGAGGCTGCCACTGGCGCTAAGCGCAAGCGCAGCGCGAGGCCAAGAGGACGAAAAAACCCAATAAAACCAAAACCAAACACAGAACCACCGGCCAGGGCGCAGAAGCGTTCGCGTCCCGAAGATACCGTCACACCAACAGGGGTAGGCAAGAAGAGCAAGCCTGCTCGCTCCCGTATGGTGGACGGAACTCTGGTGAGCTACGCCGAAGCGGCTGCGTCTTTCAGGAGCAATGAGCTATGCGTTGCCGTCATGACCGAGCCTTTTTTGGAAATGACGCAGGAGCAAGCGGAGGGGATCCGTCAGACGATCGAGAACCAGCTCCGGGCTCTGCTAAAGGCTCCTGAATTAACCGACACAACTGACACCAACGAAAGCACCGCGATCCATTTTAGAGGCCGGGCCCACTTCGCTGAAGGCGTCCTTAAGACATGGTGTGAGGACGATTTCACACTGGCCTGGCTGAAAAGGGTCATAGATAACATATTGTCCCCGTTACCGGGGACCAAGCTAACCGTTCGACCTCAAGCCGACATACCGAAGAAGGTTATGTGTATGTTGTTTGTTCCCGAGAACAGCGAGAACACAACGGAGCTGCTCAGGATGCTGGCGAGGCAGAATCCGAACTTAAAAATTAACACCTGGACTCTGACACATGAAAGGGCTAGACAGGAGCCCCCGGGTACCTGTCTCTTCTTTCGTGTGCCGGAGCCCATGGTCAAAACCATAAAAGACAAGCAACGGCGAGTATACTACCTCATGGGTAGTATATACATCCGCTTCCTGGACGAGGGAGGTGCCAGGGAGGATGCCGCCGCGCCAGCATCACGTACAGCCTCGGTTGCGCCTCAGGGGGAGCCTGTTCCGCCGCTTCCGGAACGCTCCCCGTCGCCTCTCGCGATGGGGACTGTTGGGGAGGCGGTGGATTTGGCAACTTCCATGGCAGCAATGGAGGTTGTTTCAACTGCGGGTTCAACAAGGGATCCACCCTCGTCCAGTCTGACTTCGGATGAGGATTGCTTTCCGCCGGGGGAGAGAAGTGAGGGCGAGGACAGCAGCCTCTGCTCCTCTCCTCTGCGGGACTAGGATCCTACAGACCAACCTCCAGCACAGCCAATCTGCGTCGGCTACCTTGCGCAGTGAGCTGGAGAACCAACAAGGAAGAACCATCGCCCTCATCCAAGAGCCGTGGATCAGGGGTGGCAGAATATGCGGTCTTGGCAACATCGGGGGTAAGTTGCTACTAGACACCTCCGCAAGTAACCCGCGTACCTGCATTTTTGTCCCAAAACATGTACCTAACCTTTTAATAAACGAATTCTGTTCAAGGGACTTGACAGCAGTCAGGCTTTTCAGAACAGAACAGGAACTCCCGGACATTGTACTAGCCTCGGCATACCTACCAGGCGACGAGGAGGTGCCTCTGCCAGAGCTCGCCTCACTGGTTGAGTACTGTGAAAAGGAGAAACTGGAACTTATCATCACGACAGACTCCAATGCGCATCACACGCTCTGGGGTAATGTCAAAACCAACAACCGAGGTAAGGTAATGCTTGATTTTATTCTTAGTAATAACCTTGTTTTACTCAATAAAGGCTCTGAGCCTACCTTCATAAACGCGAGATCGCAAACAATAATAGACTTAACTATAGCAACCATAGGTATATCCAACTCTATACAGGACTGGCATGTGTCCACTGAGATATCATGCTCAGACCACAAATGGATCCGCTTTACCATTAACTTCAACCTAACTGAACCACAGCCAAGAAGGGTTCCTCGCAACACAGACCAAGCCAAGTTTACTAAGCTGGTTAAGGCGGAACTAGGCAGATTACACGCACTTCCGGCTGAGATACCAGTAACCAACATAGACGAACATGTAAACAACATCACATCCATCCTTCTATCTAGCTATGAACAGTCGTGTCCCCTCACGGTACCCAGACAGGGAGCTCGCCATTCCTGGTGGAGTCCAGAACTGGAAAGACACCGACACAGGTTGAGAAGACTGTTCAACAGAGCCAGGAACACACGGTCGCCACTAGATTGGGACCGCTATACAACAGCTCGCAAAACCTATAAAAAACTGATACGCCTCAGAGGAAAGAATAGCTGGAGGCGTTTCTGCACTAACATTGAAAGTAACAACCAGGCAACGAGGGTCAAAACTTGTCTCGCTCAAGAGACGGACCACTCAATAGGATGCCTGAAAAAAACAGATAACACCTACACAACAAACGACGCTGAGACAAGCGAATTACTCCTAACCACCCACTTCCCAGGATGCCAGATTGCCACCCAGCAAAGCTGGGAACCACATATGGAGAGGGCCACGAGCAGCCTAGATTGGGAAGTGGCGTTGGATGTAATCGACAAAGACAAAATAACGTGGGCAATCAACACCTTCCTACCTTTCAAGGCAGCAGGACTGGACGGTATTTTCCCGGCTCTGCTTAGTTGGAGCCAAGTTGTACTGGCTGAATACCTGGTCAAGGTGTTTCGAGCCTGCCTGGCCCACCGCTATATCCCCTTGAAATGGCGGGAAGTAAAAATAATCTTTATACCGAAACCAGGTAGGGGCGACTACACCCAGCCCAAATCCTTTAGACCTATAAGCCTCTCCTCGTTCCTCTTGAAGACACTGGAGAGGCTGGGGGATAGGAGGATTAGATCCCAAATTTCGGTACAAAGACCTTTACATCCGAATCAACACGCCTACTGTGCAGGCAAATCAACCGAATCAGCACTCCACAGCGTAGTCTCACGCATTGGAAATGCTCTTAAAGCCAAAAACCCAACCCTAGGCGCCTTCATTTATATAGAAGGTGCTTTCGACAAAACAAACTTCGTCAGCATCGTGCAGGCACTTGCCAGGCACGGTGTTGAGCGTACACTCATAGAATGGATCAATAACATGTTAAAATACCGTGCCATTCAATTTACCGTGAACACCACCACGAGAGGTATCGTGAGTAGAGGCTGCCCACAGGGTGGGGTGCTGTCACCACTGCTGTGGAATTTAGTCGCAAATGAGCTCATTACAGAGCTCAACGCCAGCAGTCTGTACTCGGTGGGATACGCGGACGATATAGCAATTCTGATCTCGGGGAAATTTGAGGGCATCTTATGTGATCTCATGAGAAGGGCTTTCAAAATAATCGAGAGCTGGTGCACGAAGCACGAGCTATCGGTTAACCCCTCGAAGACAGAACTAATAATGTTTACCAACAAGAGAACTTTGGGACCCCATAGGCTTCCAAAACTTTTCAACACAGAACTAACACTTAAAGACGACGTCAAGTACTTGGGGGTGATCCTTGATAGCAAACTGCTCTGGAACAAGCACCTTGACTACAAACTTAATAAAAGCACAATCGCACTCTACCAATGTAAAAGAATGTTAGGGAAAACATGGGGGCTTTCTCCGAAGATAACTCTGTGGTTATACAAAGCGGTAATCAGGCCAATGTTGGCTTATGGCGCTCTGGTTTGGTGGACGAGGACTGAACTCTCGACCACCATTACCAGACTACAACGCTTCCAACGACTGGCCTGTACGGCTACCACTGGCTGCATGAGAACCACCCCAACTGCAGCCTTGGAGATAGCCCTTCAATTAACTCCCCTTGACCTGTACATACAGCAGGAGGCGGCGCTAGCTGCCATCAGGCTAATGCATCTGGTCATATGGGGCAAAAACCACACCAGTCCACACGCTAATATCCTGGACCGGGCGATTGAGTACCAACCTCTCATCGCTGCCCCGTGTGATAGAACACCAAACCAACCCTTGTTCAAATAAAACTATACTATACAAACAGTTCAGGAGGAAAAGGATCAGTCAGGAGCCCATGAAGTGCGCATCTACACAGACGGCTCAAAAACACAAAACGGTTCAGGTGCTGGCGTACACTCCCTTGACCTCAACCTTAACATTCACATACCACTAGGCACACACAGTTCGATATTCCAATGTGAATGTGTCGCCTTCACACAAGCCGCAACAGCAGTAAAGCGCTTAGGCATCCGGGACTACGGTATTAAATTCCTATCCGACAGCCTATCTGTGCTCAAAGCTTTAGAAAACAAACAAACTAACAATAAACTAATTTATGAGTGCCATTTAGCTCTGGAGAGTTTATCGAAGTTTAATCGCATTACCCTCCAGTGGATCAAAGGGCATAGTGGATCCTTAGGCAATGATGCCGCTGATGAACTTGCGAAGAGAGGCTCTGATATGGAAGTGCTAGGCCCGTATCCACTTCTCCCTCTGCCTTTCTCACAATTTCGTGCATGGATTCGCCAAAGATCGACCGAACTCCATAACAACAGATGGTCACGGGCAACAGACTGTAGACAGTCAAAATTGGCTTTACCAATTGTAGACCCGCGATTAACCAAAAAACTTCTCAACCTGGGTAGAAAATAACCTTAGAATAATTATAGGAACAATTACGGGCCATAACCCGCTCAACAAACATCTTTTCAACATAGGCGCCACAGATAGCCCCCTTTGCAGGGGCTGCCTTGACGCCGAGGAATCAGCCGCCCACGTTATCCTGGAGTGCGAGGCTGTGGCTTCTCAACGGGAAGAAATCCTCGGAACAGTGAGGTCGCTCCGCGAAGCCTGTGAAGCCCCCAGGAGGCTTCTGTGCTTTTGGGCGAAGCTAGGCTGGCTCTGTTAGCCAGTATCCCCACGCACAACGGACCAAATGAGAGTCTAAGTGCGGAAAAGGGAGTCCCATCATCATCATCATCATCATCATGGGCAGCATAGTAAACTCTTCTGCCGTCGGCAACCGTTGCCGGCAATAATTGCTTATACAGTTGCCCGTATAAGTGAGGTATTACAGAGAACGTTTCTATTCACGTGACGGGTACGATACGTCTTGCGCGAATTAACCCTCTATCCTTTTCAAGATCAAATACTAAGGACTCTGCAAATTAATTATATTACTTTGTAATTTGAGTAGGAGGAGAGAGAAAATCTTCTTACATGATTTCCCAAAAGATTTGGTGGACCTTGGTGTTTTCCAGTAGGATCTAAACGATTATAATATAAACTTAGTTCGATCTGCTATTATAGAAAAGTCCATAAACACTGACACTTTTACATATTGTCATTAACACATAAAATAACATAACACCACACCTGTAATCCCCGAAGGGTTAAGCAGAGGTGTACCTTTAGTGCACCCACATTTCGCCAGATATGTCCCATGTAAGATCCTATTGCGATCAACCGGGCACAAACAAACCTCCGGGCTGCTACTGAGAAATTCCTGATCGAAAACCTCAATAACACTTTACGCGACCGCAGGACCGTATGCTCAATGTTCAGCAGTAGCACTTGCTTGCTAAAAGATTATATAAATACGGTAAAAAAAGAAAAAAAAAAACATAATAAGCCTTGTTCCCCGAAGGGTTGGGCAGAGGTGTACCTATAGTACACCCACATTTTGCCAGTTATGTTTAAGTCCCATGTAATAGGGGGCGAAAATTATATTATACTTAATTAGGTGCCGGGCGTAATTACTGGCACATAGGATATTCCAAATTTGCCAAAATGACATTTTCTAGCGACTTTATACAACCGATATCGCTGGTAAAATTGTCAATCAAACTTGGTTTTTTTTTCGTTTTAAATTTTTAATAATTATTATGACTGTTTTGCATTAAGACAAAACAGGTATTATATGTTGGAGAAAACACAGCAATGATATGAAGAAGCAGTCCTTATGATTCTGTGAAAATACGAGAATATCCCTCTAAATCAGTAGGAGTATCGAGCATACCTTCTTTTTTCTGGCACCTGAGGGCGCCGTAAACACTTTACCGCCAATTTAGCTGTCAAGCGTCATTGCAGTCTTCATCAACAGCAAGCCCCTTGTCTCATTGCTGTGTTTTCTCCAACATATAATACCTGTTTTGTCTTAATGCAAAACAGTCATATTATATGTCTTCGAAAACACAGCAATGATATGAAGACCTGTTTGATATCTGCTGGTGACCAGAAAAATAAAACACAAGAATGCAATGTGAATGCAAATTGTTAGATTAACCCAAAAAATAATAATAATTAAAACCATTTTTTCTTTTTTGAACTCTCATGTATTAAACCAAAGCTCTAATATTGGGAAAAACTTAATAAATCAAATTTAACAATTATTCAGTCATCTAAAGTCATTAAATCAACTGACGTTTTGTAAGCAAAATAAAACAAAAATAAAAACTTATTCTCTTCAATAAACTCAAGAAATTATGCAGTCTCATCTACTGCCAAAATATGCATAAATCAACAACTAAGCATGACATTTCCAAGTTAGTTAAGGTAATTAACCAACAATAACAGAACAAACAAGCCTCTGTCTTTAAATTATAAAATAATAAAAATAATTCTTACTTTCAACATAGAGATCACACCATGAAATAGGTATATTGTGATAAGTTTAATTAATTAAACAGTTTTAAAATTATTATAAAGTAAACCCACTGTAGTATCATCACTGACAGATCTATTTACTTCCTTGCAGTAATATCTTGAAAATGTTTCTACACACTTCCAATTTCCTCTCTCTAATATTTCCTGTATTGGTCTGTTGTCCAGCCATCCCCGAGAAGCTACAGCAGATCTTATACTACCTGGGGAGGCATCAATCTTAGCAAGCTTAAAAGCAGACCGCACCCAACCTGCAATCATTGTTTTGGATGCAGGCCTGACCACTCCTGCGATGGAGATAAAAAGAGATTTTATTTTACTATCCTGGCAGCGTCTGGCTTCGGAGTTCTTAATCAACTCCTTAACGTGAGTTACCGGGCAAATTTTAGGATCTTGATGCCGTATAAGAAGCCAGCCTGATTGCCTGTGCGAACCTGTGTCAGTTTTTGAGCCGAACCTTGGCCAAAATGTCAAGGTGTCTTCAGACTCTGTAAACCCCTGCTCACTGAGTTCCAAGAGGGTAAGGTCATGTAACCTTCGACCAGAAGCTAGTAAAAGGATCAATGCAGTCCTTCTGCTTTGGTCAAAAAGAGAATTTGAACAAGCAGATGACTTTAACCAGTTAAACAAAATATTTACATCCCATATAGGGAGTTTAGCTGGGTGTGGTTTAGAAAAAGAGATGGCTTTTAAAACTTGTTGAATAAAAAAGTTCTTTGATAGGTTCTCTACCGTTGCCGCGCAATATGTCGAAATAGCGGATTTATGTAAAAGAATGGTACTATATGCAAACTTATTTTGTAAATATAGATTGGCCAAAAACCTAGCTACGTCCTTACCCTCTGGACACTTACTGTTTATATTATGTGACTTACTCCAGTGCAACCATCTTTTCAATGGGGCATTATAGGTGCTCAAGGTAGAGGAACGCCAGCTCTTTTTCAGTAACAGCTGCTCATCCCGACTCCAATCAGTTACTTGGTCTTCCCACCCCCAACTTTCCAAGCCTGAAGCCTTAGCTTGTCTACTTGAGGAGGGCTCAACCTCGTCGTCCAGTCTAACAGAACCTCTCTCAGGTTCTCTATCAGCAGAGGTGGGGCTAGCGCGCGTGCCTGCAGATCCGGGAACCAGAAGCACTGGGTCCACCGTGGCGCTATCACATAGTATGTCCCTACTGCCTTGTTTAGGTGTGCCAGGACCCTGGGTATCATGCTCGGAGGTGGAAATACCCATGCTGTTTGAAACACCCATTTTTGGCTGAAAGCGTCGCAGAAAAGTGCGGAGCCATCTTTTGAGTCTAACGTCACATATCTTGGGACGACAGCGGTTTCTCTTGTTGCGAAGAGATCGACTTCGGGAACGCCCCAACATCTGAATATTGCCTCCGTGGCTGGTGGTAGCAGATGCCACTCGGGTACTGATCTTCCCCTTGATAGGCAATCTGCAATGCCGTTCAGGTTCCCTGGTAAGTGGAATGCTGTCATTGTTATGTTGAACCGAAAGGTCAATTCCAATAACCTGGTTGTTAGCCCTAGTAAGTTTAATGAACGAGTTCCGCCCTGATTCCGGATGTATGCCACCAGAGTTCTGTTGTCTGACTGTATTAGAATGTGGGCATTTCGTAACAGTGCACCCTGGCACTTGATGACGGCAAAAACGGCATACATCTCCTTCATATTGGAGTGCCAGGCTTTTTGGTTTGTAGCCCATTTGCCTGAGAGGTATTGACTGTTTAAGTTCGCTCCCCAGCCCGCATCCGCTGCGTCTGTAGTTAAGAAATGTGTTATTTCTCTCTTGTGTAGTGGGGTTGGACTGCCCTCTACCGCATCCAACCACCACCGCAAGTCCTCTCGCACTCTGGAGCTCAGTGCTCTTTTCTGGCCTCTCCGAGTAAATGTTCTCAGAGAGAGCTGTGCCCTGCTACAGTAAAGCCGGCCCCGAGGGACCGCATGGTTGGCGAAATTTAACATGCCCAACAAACTTTGAAGCTCTCTTAATGAGCAGCTGTCTCGGCTCAACATGTTTGTGAGAGACCTTTTTATACCCAGAACTTTCCGGGTGGGCAAGGCTACTGTCCCGTTCTGAGTGTCCCAGACTAGCCCTAAGTATTCCAACTTGCGTGTGGGCTCGGTTATGGACTTCTGGTGATTTAAATGCCAACCCAAAGATTCCAAGATGGCCAGCGTTTCCGCAACCTGTGCCGTAAGCTTGGATTTGTCCTGAGAAGCCAGGAGATAGTCGTCTAGGTATACTAGGAGGCGTATACCCCGATCCCGGAGGATTTCGGCCACCCAGTTTGAAACTGCTGCAAACGCACGGGGTGCCGAGGACAGGCCGAACGGAAGTGATGTTAGCTGAAGGATTTCTCCATCGTAAACAACTCGTAAAAACCTTCTGTGAGTCTCCGCGACACTCAGATGGAAATAAGCCTGGTGAAGATCGATCTTCACTAACCAGTCGTTGGTCTGAAGAAAGTCTACTACATCTATCTGTGATATAAGATGAAAATGCTTTGTTGTTACATACAAATTTAAAGCCTTGAGGTTGAAAATTGGGCGTAATCCCCCATCTGATTTCTTTATCAGGAACATTTTTGAGAAGAAGCCCGGGTCTAGAGTCTTTGGTTTTTCTAAAATACCCTTGCTTTTCAACTCTTTGACAATTTGTGTCATTTCCGGGGAAACTTTGGTGGCTAGGCATTCTAAAAAATTTTTGGTTGGGTATTTCAGAGGAGGTTTTTTCTTGAAGGGCAAACGGTAACTTGCTATTGAATTTATAATAAACTGATTTGCCCCTAATTGAGCCCACTTTTCTGTGGCATATTTCAGGCATCCTCCCCTGAAATTCCGTTGTGAGTCAATTATCTTTGGACTTAGAGTTTGACCTCTCCACATTGGAACGACGCTGACGAAAGGGCCGAGTCTTTCGAACCATATTATGTTTGAACTTTTTATCTGACTTCCTAGCCTTATTTTTATGGAAGCCCTTCCTATTATGGAATGTATGATCCCCACGCTCTGAAACCTTCTTCTCTTTTAAATAGGTTGGAGTATTCAACCAGACCTGAGACCCTCCGAGGGACTGTATTATAGGCTGCAGAGCCTCTCTACTGAATAAGTACTCAGAGCTTGGTGGGACATTTCTTAATGTGTTTCTAAGATTTTCATTAGAAATTTCCTTTAAAATACGCTCACGCCTAACCTCAATACACTCCGAACGTTTACCGCATATAATTTGCATGGTAGTCTCAGAGTTTTTATGACATAATGATCCCGGTCCAAAAATAACAGAAATTTTCTCAAATAAATTATTTGGATTTAAGCCCTGTGGATTAGTACTAGCCCAGTCAACAATAGACTGTAAACCTGTTCTTAATATCTACCTCTGTTCCAAAACCTTATTGGATAAGCCAGCTAACATCAACTCAGTTGAAGCTAGATAGTCCTTGCTTTTATTGAAGTGACACAATTCATCATTAATATGAAGGCCTGTAAATCCTGGAGTCGCCAAGCAGCCCTGTAAGACCTGCTTGTACCTAATTCCTTTCCATGCCTGGGAGTCAAACTGTTGTAACTTATTTAACTCTAAAAATCGATCCCTATCACTAGCTGGGATAATTTTCTTATCGTCAATATCGGTGTTTAAAGAACCCCAATTGAGAGACGACTCGGGCTGAGAAGGCAATGTAATGAACGGTTCCGAAATACTTTCATTGTTAGCAAGTTGTGCTGAATCAATATTTGTAGTAGTACTAGGTATTGCCTTACCACTATTTCGTGGGTCAGACCTATCATAACAAACTGGAAAATAACTTAAATAATTTGAAATATACGACACTTGCGACATCAAAGTGTCAATACGAGGATCGGTGCGAATCGGTTTCGATTTGTACTTACGGTTTCGCGCCGAGGTACGAGAACGCTTGTTGGGCAGGGGTGACGCCGTGCCCTCCTCAAACTCCGAGGATGAGGAGGAGCTGCTTTCCGATGCCCCGGAGCTTGTTGACGGTAAATGTTCTCCCTCCGGAGCAACAATACCGGCTCGCTCGTGGTTCTCATTAGCACTACTTACCGGCTCCATTTATCGGTGAAATACACTGCTGTGTTTTCAAAAAGCACTTAAAACACACTTTTTAACACTTATATAACACGGTTACAATGGTTAAAATGCTCTTTAAATACTTTTTTCTTATTAGATAAAAGTTTCGTTCTAACTAGAAAGAATCACAAGAATGCAATGACGCTTGACAGCTAAATTGGCGGTAAAGTGTTTACGGCGCCCTCAGGTGCCAGAAAAAAGAAGGTATGCTCGATACTCCTACTGATTTAGAGGGATATTCTCGTATTTTCACAGAATCATAAGGACTGCTTCTTCATATCATTGCTGTGTTTTCGAAGACATATAATATATTTATTTTACAAGACGGAACGTTACAATGTTACAATTTATTCCCTCAAGCGTCCAGTGAGTGACGATCTCTGTGTGTATATTATTTATTTGAAAAAAATACTCAGAGCATACAGCCTTTTAGTGGTTGGTTAAAAAGATTTAAGGGTGGCAAGCGACACATGTTTTCTTGAGTTGTACTCAGGGCAAGTTATACAACTTATTGCATTATGAAGGTGAACGGAATCACAAAAACCGCTCTTTTATTAAATTATCCTGGGAATTATGTAGGTATATAGGTCATCTACTGACCTGACCGATCACTTGAGTATGATCACGTAGAGAAAATATAATGCTTACGTTATTTTATTTAATCTTATTTTAATAGCTAATTTGGGCGTAAAATAATTTTCTATTTGGTTTTTTTTTTCGGTTTTTGTTAAGTATAACGATACGTATTGTTGCTAGAGAAAATTGTTTTGAGTAAAAGTTGTGCAAGTGATGATTTTGCATGAGGATTAAGTATTTAAAAATCATAAAAAAACGTTTTCATTGTTTAAACAAGCAAAAAAGACTGAATCGGAACATCCTAAAGTCTTGACACTTTAGGATGTTGTTCTTTGTTATTTTCTTGTAATTTTAAGCCCAAATTCGCTCCGTTGGAAAACACTTCCATTTTTCCCGAGCAATATAGCTCTGCCGCCCTGACTATAAGAAACGTATCTATGAAAATAATTCCCAGAAAATTGATAGGACCTTGTTGTAATATAATATTATGATGTGCGAATAAAAAATAAATGTGTGAATTGTAACTAAAACTGTCATTCTTTGACAATAACACGGCAAATTGACGTCGACGACAATTAACTTCCTTGATTCTCATTCTCCTCCCATTCCTTCATTCTCCCTTTGTACTTAATACACCGCTTCCAACTCTCTTCAGAGAACCTCTTCACGCCTTAAACTCAAATATTATTCAAGATGCTCTCCTAAACTTAATATTATCAACATTACCTACCTCAGATACCTGTAACACCTGCTACAGGTAAGTAATAAGGTTTTAGGTACCTACTCTCCATTTGAGAGTTTGGCCCAAGACATAAGAGGCATGAGTGGATTTTAAAATAAACACTTTGGAAAATCTAAAAGTGCACGCTTAACAGACAGAAACATTTTGACGTAAAAGGAGAAGGCTCAAAAATGCCCCACGTGTGCACACAAAGAGAAGTATCTCAAATTGTTGCTAAAAATGAGTAAAAAAATAATTGCAAACTTCCGGTTTTAATCCTAACTGGCTAACATACGAAAAAATTGCTCTGAATATTAATTCAGGGGTACTATAATTATTTAGTAAAATCTAGAGATTTAGTTTTAGAAAAACTGCCTCGTTGGTCTAGTGGTCGCAAGCATTACTGCTGAGCATGAGTGCTGTACGCTTTGCCCGTTGGTTTCGATTCCTAGGTCGGGCAAAGGAGGAGGCAGAGCGCGTGAGGGAGAGGCAAATTTCGCGCCCTTACGCCCCTAGCCGCCGCAGGAGGAGACGCCCCGGGCGTCGGGAATCGATCGCGGCTTCCCGGCCACCGTAGACGCAGGCTTGCGGACGGTGAGCAATGGGTAGCTCGCCGTCCGGTAAGGACCAAGCCCGGGTCGACGGCGCGTTGTATTCCACGCGCGCCTCAAAGAGTGTCAGCGAGTGAAGGGGTCCGATGAGACCATTGCCTGCCGGGGTTGCGGGAAAGTCCGAAAGGGATACCGTGGCCCCCTGGCATTGCACAGGCAAGAGAAGGAACACGGGTGGGTTTTAGTCAGTAAGAGTCTGACACGCCCTCCCGCTCCACCCAGAGCGGGAGACGTCATTTGATGATTTACCACCCAAAAAAAAAAAAAAAGGTCGGCCAAAGTGTTATTGGGTTTTTTCATCAGGAATTTCTCAGTAGCAGCCCGGATTCTGGATTTGTGCCCAGTTGATGTCATAGGCTCGCCCCCTATTTAATGGGACTTAAACATAACTGGTGAAATCAGAGTTTAATATAGGTACAACTCTGATTAACTCTGTTATAAACCGGATAGAAAATTAATTTTAAGCGTTTTTTTTTCAGATACTTCTCTCTGCAGTTAGACGTAGGGTTATTTTCTATGGGAGATGAGACTTCTCGTTTTACGGAAAAAAAAAATCTAAGATAATTCATCGATTTTGTTAAATATCTTTTGAACGGTTATGATTTTGATAACGAAAATCAATAGGGCTCATCCGAAGGATAAAAAAAAAACTTATAGATGAAGATATAGATTAATCCATTGTGTGTGACTCGTGACGACAAACAGACACACTTCCCAACAGAAACAATTTTCCGTGCTGTCAAAATTTTAAAAACTATGTAAGCTATCTCCCAACGTTTTTTTATAGCCTCTCTGTTAAATCGCGGCGTTAAATTGTAATTAAAAAATATGTATTAACAACAATTTTGTAGCATGACTTTATACTTAGAATAATTATAATTTAATTACTAAAATAATAATTTACTTTTCACTCAATTATTATTTAATTAACATAGATTTGAGCTATATTTATCATTTTCAATGATAAAAGATACCAGCCAGGATTTTAAATGTTTCTGTTTTTTTTTAAATGTTTATTTTTATGTGGCAATCGGTATAAAATAAACATAAATATCACTTTTGGCTTTGCCGTAGTCGGGTGAAAAGGCGGGAAAGCGGCTAATCGGTGTTTTGTCGAGTGCTAATTATTATTTACGTATACAGATATTTTTATAAAAAGGGGTTCATCAGATTTACATATGGATTTGTTTAACAAATTAGGTTTTTATTTACTTTCCTCATATTCGAAATGAAAAGCAGAGTGTTTACCTCGGGTTAAATACCTATTTAGGCACGAGATTTTTTAAATATTAAATATCGTTTATATAATCTAGTGTTGTATTGATGTCCCAGTGGTCAAGACGTCCTCTCATGCCTGCATGATTTTGTGGGTTCAAATCCGTAGTAAACAAGGAACCCTTATAGTTTCGTAGTGGCGTGCCTAGGGGTCAAAATTGGGCAAGCCGACCGATTTTTAACAAAATAATGTTCATCTGTTGTTCATGGTACAACATTATTATAATTTTGGTTAAATTTGTTGTTCTATTGCTGTATGCATAATTTTATGAGTTTAATTTTCAGTCGATTGAAAATGTTAACATGAGATATTACCTAAATAAAATTTAATCATTTATCATACAGACAATAGCCAACTCTAATCTTTATTTCAAAACATCTACGAAGAATCTCTTCGATACAAACATTATTGTGTTTTGTGATCTCAATGAGATGTACTTTTAATATAATAAGAAGATGGTTTGTTTTTCAGTGGTTTATCAAAACTACAAATTATACAAAAAAACACTATTCATGACAAACAACACTATTCATGTGCGTTCATGGCACCATTTTTTTAACCTACCAAAGATTGTCTATTGAACAATCGAATGCCTATTTCAATCTCAATACTCAATACTTTATTGCATTCCACAATGTCTAAGCCTATGTGGTAAGTAAACATTCGTTGTAACAATCGTGGACCCTGTCGGGTGATCAATTCTTCGACTGACGAAAATACTTGTTTTTATTTCCCAGAAATAGGTACAGTAATTTAATGTTGGTTACGGTGAAATAAAGCGTTAAATTATTGTCAAAAAACTCAATTTACATACCTTTTCGAACACAGTTTCCAAATTCCCATTTCGATGATAAAATAATACTATAATCACTTACAAAAGCGTGGAATGACATCGCCGCAATAACTATCACAACATTTTAATCAATAAAACTTCAGCACTTGGAAAAAATAGGGAGCATGTTTTTCAACTACAATGTTAAGTTTGTTATTGGGATAAATTCATTCTAACTACGGAACCGTTCAATATGCGTGACCTGACATGCACTTGGCTGGTTTTACGTTTAACTTGGACATTACTGACATCGTTGAAGGAAAACATAGTGAGGAATCCTGGACTTATAGTTAATATAAGTCTGAAATCACCAACCCGTCTTGAGCAAGCGTGATCAATGCTTGTGCCTTGTCTGTATGAGAAGAGGTCTTTGTTCTGCAGAGGGACAGTAATAGGCGAGTATTATAACTTTAAGAATCGTTGTGGAAGATCGGCCTAAATGTAAAATGTATTCTTGAAACTCAATCGCAGTCTTTTATTTGCTGTTTCACTTAAGAGTATTTCTGTGCCAGCCAGAGTTATGTTTCGGACGGACTGCACTCTTGTAACTTGAACCTTTCGTGGCCATCTGTGTATCTCATACAATATTTACACGTTCTAAGCTTTGTTAAGAGACTTTAACAACTTTTGGGATCTTTTGAGACAACATTATGAAGTAACTGTTTAATTCTTTCTAAGTCTCTCAAGTGAACATAATGTTTGACAAGTTGTGTGGAAGCGAGCGTTAATTTGCTTATTTTAGGTGGGTGTTCTATAGGTACACTTCTGCCTAACCCTTCAGGGAAAAAATACGTGATGTTTTAAGGTTTGCTCATTGTGTGTGAATGCACAGTGGTTTAAGCCTTGCCTCTGATGTGTGAGGTTGTGGGTTCAAATCTAGGCAGTGTCTTTTCAATTCTTATGTACTTTCGAACATCATTGACAGAAAACATCGTGAGGAAACCTGGACTTATAATTAACAGTATGGTGGGTTATTCCATCAGTCCGAAATCGCCAACTTGCTTTGAGCAAGCGTGGTGATCAATGACCACGCCTTCTCTAAAAGAGAAGAGGCCTCTGCCCTGCAGTAATAGGCTGGTGTTGTTACATATTGTGGACATTAGACAAGAGTTGATTCACAATCAACTATATCGAACTTCACTGTTGAAAGACCATTGGGCTCTCCCCAGCCCCAATGGCGTCACAACACAAAGTCAACGGTATATTTCGACTTTGAAGGAGGAAACTATATATTAGTGACTTTTGTGGACATGATAATTATTCAGATTTGTTACAGCTGTAAAATGTAATCGCAATCATATAATTTTGTTAAAAATAGGTTTTAATTAATTTTTTTTTTACATAGACTATTTTATATTTTGTGAAGTACTTGTTGTAAGACCTAAACTGTCCTCCCATACCTATTAACACTGTTATTTGAAAATGTTGTAAAAGCCAATTATTTTTAAAAGAGTAACCGTGAAGTTTCTTGCCGGCTCATCTCCATAGAAAACTACCGATTGGAACCATGCGCCTAGCTTCTGACGTTTCATAAGTGCCCATGTAGGTTTATGTGAAATAAAATATTTTGAATTGAATTGAAATCCTTCAGAGTCGATAGAAACCCTGGCAGCAACAAGCTAGTCAGTTTCAGTCTTACATGATGAATGATAATTCATATTTTATTTATTTATTTTATTCTTTATGTACACACAGAAAAATAGATAAGACATAATCATAATTATGAGTACTAAGTAACAGCTTATTTCTTAAGAAATTTCTTCCAGCAGACCTGCGACAGGAGAAATGAGAAAGAAATGTGTGTGAGAACAAGAAAAGAAAAAAAATATTCGAAGTCCTAAACTAAAATATTGAAATAAACCTACACGTAAGTATAACGTAATAAATTAACATATACTTAAATAAATACATAGAGCTTAAATATATTTTCTGTAAATTGGTTTAAAAAAAAACACTGTTACACGTAAAAAAAAAAAAAAAGTAATATTTTAAAACTAGTCGTGGTCGGTGCTGCTTATCCAACTACTCTGAAAAGAAACACCAAAACAAACTCAGATGTATCTTTTAAAGTCCAGACATTATATGGATCATGTGAAGACGATGCAGATTCAAATTCAAATTCAAATAATTTTATTGTAGATCATAGGTTCATAAGATGTTGTGCTAAATACAGGTAAGTCTGCTATGTCTTGCCATTAAGGCATACAACATTCATGACACAGAAATATGCAGTTAAAATATAATACATCTAATTGTCATGCAATACATTATGATTAAATTATAGAAATAGTTAAATATTTATGTCAAATTACAAATTATTAATTCAATGGATTCGCTTTAATGTATTGTCATCTAGAAATTCTCTTATAGAGTAATAACATTTACTTATCAATAATTCGTGTAATTTTTTTTTGAAGGTATTTATATCGCTCATAGTTCTGAGAAAAGGTGGAAGATTATTAAAGATACGTGGGCCCATACAAAACATGCTTTGGTGCAAAAGCTTTGTTTTACTGGCTACGGTGCGCAGCTTGTCTTTGTGTCTGGCCCTAGTGCAAAATTCAAACAAGTTTGGGTTTGATTTTATGAACATTACAGTTTCATATATGTATACACAAGGGAGAGTAAATATTTTTAAATTTGTGAAATGTGGTCTACATGAATCTACTTTGTGTATATTGCACATCGATCTGATACACCGTTTTTGGGCTCTAAAAGCACGCTCTTTTTCTACAGAGTTGCCCCAGAATATGATGCCGTAGCGTATGATTGGAGCAACATATCCATGATATGCAGTTAGTAGTGCCGACTGACTGACAGTGTTCCTTAATCTGTAAAGAGCATAAGAGCCTTGACTAAGTCTTTTGCAGACTTGCTCAATATGTGATTTCCAATTTACTTTGCTATCAATATAGAGACCCAGAAATTTGGTTACATCGATTTCTTCTATGCTGGTTTGAGAGTGGCATATATTTAAATTGGCATCAGGTTGAACTCGCTGCTTAAAATCCATTATTTTGGTTTTTTCCAAGTTTATTTTTAAGTCATTTTCATCAAGCCATTTTATAATTGTAGTTAGGGTGCTATTTAAGTCAAGTTTTAAATCAGATCTGTCATTACCGGTAAACAATATAGTACTATCATCCGCAAATAAGGTCATATGGTGCATTGTAACCGTCGACATGTCATTTATATAAATTAGAAAAAATGGTGGGCCTAGAATACTGCCCTGAGGGACACCGGAAAGGATATTTCTAACCTTAGAAACAACGGTTTCTTCAGTTCTGTTAGTTAAAGAGACTCGTTTTAATTCTACCATCTGTTTTCTGTCACTGAGATATGATTCTATTAATCTGTATACGTTACCTCTTACGCCAAATGCATATAATTTATTCAATAGTATTTTATGGCTGAAGATTAGAGTCTGAGATGGTCTTTTGAGGACAGAACAACACTGTCCATCCAAAAACCATCAGTTTGTGCACTGCATGCATTTGTCAGTAATCGTGTAGCTTGCATTTCTGACTTAAAGTTTTAACTTGAGGTGAGTGGAAACGCCAGAAGGCCTGGAAAGCCCTAGGGGGACAAAATATAGTGACTAATTGGTGATGTTCTTCAGAAAGGTAAGGTGCGTAGCACTTGCAACCAGCGTGCGTGTACGACCAGATGTATGAACGTAAACGAAGCAATGGAGTATGTAAGGATCGTAGCAGGTGGCATTCTGTAGTTCCTGCTTACCCGACGACAAGAAGGCGTGAGTTTATGTATGTAACTGTCTTGAAATCCTCCATATGGTGATTCTTGTAAACAAAGTCGACCCAAAAAACCATTACCGGAAGGAGAGGTATCCACTGTAGTACAGATAAATATTTTTAATTAACACTTACCGTTGACATCAAAAATTCACTTGTTGCATAATAATAATTCCGAGTGTTTCAAGAATTTTCATTATTATTCATTAAAAATTTCCTACATTTTCATGTTTGAAAACTAGAAACTTAGGAACGCTCGGTCTACCTTCCCTAGCTCCTGGATTTCTTTTAATACATTTACATATTAATTCTCAAACTTTTTAAACTATTAAGAATATTCCATTAATTCATACCTCCAAAGAATCTCTATGACTTGGACCAGTTTTTGTAATACGTGGTCAACTTTCGCTAGTGTAACCTTTTCCCATGAAAATCGCTCGAAAATTGAGTAAAATTTTTGCCAGACCGAAGCCTTTGCTGTAAATGTTTTTTCTTATTGAACACATGTTTTATAGCTGCGTATAAGTATTACCAAATGAAAGGCCCACTCCTCTAGAACGTTCAGAAAAAAAAAAATTGCCCTAATAGTTTTTTTTATGATTTTTTTCATTAAGCACTATGCGAAGTGATTGAAAAAAACAAAAATTTGTCATTACTTATGAACTGTAAAAAATTGTACCAACATTCTCAGGGTATAAAAGTTTGGAAATGACCTTGCCTACACTCCTATTCGATTTGATCCATACTTTCAAGGACAGCCCTGTATAAATACCAGTTGAAACTTCGCATTGTTAAGATTTTACAGTGTCTAGCCTTTTTACAACTATGTTGGAGTTGGCTTCCAGTCTAACTGACGGATGCAGCTGAATACCAGTATTTTACAAGGACCGACTGAAAGAAAGAAAAGAAAGAAAGAAAATAAGTACATTTATTTGACACAGACTAAAGGGCACACAAGTAGAAAGAGAAAAAAAATAAGGTAGAAGGAAAGAATACAAAATAAAAAGTGTAAAACTGCGTTGCATGATACTAGTAGGAACGTGTGCCTCGCGGCTGCGCCAAATAGGCCCAGTTCAGCATAAATGCCAGACAAATATTGCCTGACGCTGGTTTTCAACTGGACCTGAAGTGTGAGGTGACGGATGTAAATCAGTTTTATACCGCAACGTGTGTATGTATACTTAAATAAAATAAATTTGTGTAATAGAATAATAATAATTAATATTTCAAAATAGTTAGATCCTAGGTATTAAATATAATTGCAATTTGCAAGACAACAAAACAAATTCATATCGACAAATAACTGAGACGACAAGACTGAGATGGACGGACTGCTTATATGACTTCAACAATCCAGTAAGTGTGTAACACGATACCCTTGGTAAGACTGGTTGTCAGACTTTTGGACTTCTGACGACCCGTAACGAGTGTCAAAGATCTACGAATGACAGCCGGGACCTACGTCTTAATGTGCTTTCCGAGGAAGGAGAGGGTCTCGTTATGTAATGGATGGTCATCCATCCTCAAACCGGCCGCGGCAATCGTACCTTAACCTTCGATCGAACAGTGCGACTATTATCGAATTCCCACTCGGCTGTTCAATTCAATTCAATTCAAAATATTTTATTTCACATAAACCTTCAAGGGCACTTATGAAACATCAGAAGCTAGATGCACGGTTCCAATTGGTCGTTTCCTACGGAGAAGAGCCGGCAAGAAACTCCACGGTTACTCTTTTAAAAGTAAATGGTATTTACAATGTCTTCAGATAACAGTGTTATTAGATATGAGAGGACAGTATAGGCCTGTCAACAAGTACCAGGTACTTAGCAAGATAGAAAATGGTCGACAGATCTACAGTCTGTTAAGCCTACAACGTTCTCACATTTACAAAATCTAAAAGAAAAGAATCTTTCAAAAAGATAAATAAAATAATAAAAATAAAGACCTATTTAGACCGAATCATGCTGACCCGAGCGGGACATGACGCGAGCCAGTTGAAATTGAACTACTGCGGTTTCGGTGCAGTGCACGGTGGTTTCACGCCCTAAGAGTGGCAGTCATAGGATTTTTCGCAAAGGTAATGACTGTCGTTATCAATACTAATTATAATAATTATGCTTTTTTGGAATACTTTACGTTATAATACAATGAAAAAAACCGTATTTTTATTTAAAAACTTATTTTATTCGAAAAAATTATGCATTTATTTATACTTTGACGAAATACATACAAAACTACACAAAAAAGATTTGGAACTTCATAACTAATAAACTTAAATATTGACATTTTTATAGTAAAAATAAAGTAAATACCCAATTATTACTTAACTACAAACATAGAAATGGACAAAAAATATATTATTTACATGTTAATAGTTACATATTAGGAGCTGTATCTAAAATAATGTAAATCTAGTGTTTATTATATAACTATATACATTTTATAAAATTCAACACCTCTTTAGATATAATAGACTTCTTCTTCCGCGGTAACCTTCTTAAACCAGAAATAAAAGGATCCGAATTAAGAAGAAGTCTGTATCGAGTCGGTTTGTGACAACCCGGGACATTTTCCTCGTGTTATCACGCCTAAACTGTTTAACTAACTTATTGCAAGATTCCAAAAGCTCACTTATTGACAATAATGCGTGGTCAATTACTTCCGAACCACGAATGAGGACCTTGTGTACAGACGAGGGCAGGTTGTACCATGGGTAGGTAGCAACAAACTTACGTGCTGTGTATAGAGCATAATCTTTAAAAGCCGCGTTATTCTGTCCACTTTACAAACGTAAAGTGGACAGATCTCTTGCTACACTCTTCGAAGTCCTTCCTGAGCTGATGTTGTTGAGTGCTCGTCGATGCTTCTGCTGCTGGCCGTTGAGTATCGTGGCTCCCTGCTGCTGCACAAGTTGGTAGAACGCAAATTTCAATTTCGTTCAGCCAGTATCCGTAATAAGAGACCGAACGAGAATTTTGAAGACTTGCTTCCAAATAGCTATAAATCTTGTACAAAGATTAGTAACTCTTTTTTGTAAATCATTAGCAATCAAATTCTCAACATCATCAGGCAGCAACTGTATCGGGGCTTGAAAAACTCGACGCCACCGTTCCAGTTCGGATTTGCTGCCCTTAATAGACAGCCAAGTATCTAGCACAAGCATTCTTTTGAAAGAACACTCAATACTAGTACCTAACACAAAATAAAAAAACAGTTAAATACGGATAAAAAACAATACATAATATACGAGTATAAAGTCTAGTAGTAGAGTTTTTAAGCGACATTTTTATACCATACCTAATTCAATGGCACAAGTAGATACAAACATAAGTAAAAGCTTAAAAAAATAAAAAATTTACAGAAATAAATACGTAAGTAATGCTGCGTAGCACTCTATTTAAAAAAAATATGGTGAATTGAAAATGCTAAATATTAAAGTAAATTAATAATACATACCTGTAACTTGAATATCCATTGCAAAATAACAGGTCACAGACAAGTTGGAACTTGAACACACGCGTCGCGTCTTAGGCTAATTAGCGCTTGGCGATAACACGGTTGATGGCTTATTAGATTAGTGTTCACTTCCGATGCCAAAAAATGAATGTTGCAAACAATAGATTGCAAAACCAAAAAAAAAATTACCCTCAGGTAGTATGGCAACTAATGGGTAACTGAACCAGATATCATGGCTTAGCTCAATCATTGCCATCGGAGCCCCATGACCTACTACCACTAACCACTGTGCAATGGTTTCGTGGCGGAGATGTGCTACCGGCGTGAATACCAGACTGTTAAATATAGAATATTTGACATGGAGCGACATTATTTAATGTTATCAACACGTACCTCCATTTATTTATTTAAATTCATATCCTGTATCAGATTACGATCATTAGTCAAATTAATGGGTTGGCCGAACGGATTATTTATTTATTTATTTAATACTTCAAGCACAGAAATGTACAGAGGCGGACTTAATGCCATAGGAATTTTCTACCAGTCAACCTTTGGGTGATGCAGAGACAAACAGTGGTAGGTGCAATTACGAGAAATTGAGGAATATTCTTAAAGTAGATATAAAGATTTAAAAAAATATAAAGATAAAGTAGATATACCTATGACAAACTATAAATATAACATCTATGCCTACTCATATATAAATATAAGCACAAATAAATATAAATAAATACACGAATATACTAAAACAAATAAGACAAACAATGGGAAAACATTAACATTGTGATGATACTGCCAGCTTCTTACGGATGTGCTCGCGAACTTTAACTTTAAAGGATAATCGGTCGGTTGCCATCCTGGTTTCCTGGGGGAGCGCATTCCACAGAGAGATAGACTGAACGAAGAAGGAATAATGAATGAAGTCTGTGCGGTGAGTGGGACATTGAAGAACGCGATTATTTGATGGCCGTAGATTTTTACTGTGGTTGTCACAAATGTACTGAAAGTCCGGTTAGATAACAAGGGGAAGTGGGAGAGTCAAGAAATGAAAACAAGGTGGTTAGCGCCCTTTGCTCTCTGCGCTGGCGTATGGGCAACCACTTTAGAAGCGACCGATGCGCAGAAACATGATCATATTTACGCAGATTGAAAACGAATTGAATGCAGTTATTGAGAAGACGGTCATGTTTGTCGAGGAGATCTGCATTCAGGTCATAGTAGCACACATCACCATAATCGATGATAGGGAAAATTAAGAACTGCACAATCATTGCCTTCGTACTTGTTGGTAGTAAATTTTTCAGTCGGTACAGAGCCCGCAGCGTTCCAGTTACCTACTGGCTGACCCTCGCGACTTGAGTACACCAGTTTAGAGTACTATCAATGTACAAGCCAAGGTCCTTCACATCAGTACTAAATGGGACGACCGTACCATTGAAGAGAACCGGTGACAAGGTTGTACCATCCACCTTATTCATAATCCGAGAACTTCTGATGATGATCGCCTGACAAAAAGAAAGAGCCTACTTCTTCAATATTTTATGTAAGATTAGATAAGATTATTTAGTTGTGTTACTTTGCAAACAGCCTACCTGACCAATATTTTTCAAGAAGGAGATGCTATTTACAGAACAATAATTCCTTAAATTTTCCCGTTTCCACTTTAAAAAAGTTATCGAAAAATTTACAAAAGCAAATCGTAATATAAAATTCGACACACAAGTACCCCATCTATTCGCTTTATCGTATTTATATAACCGTCAGTTGCAGCGACACGAGGCGTCTCGAATATCTCGAAACCGCCATTTTTGTTGACAGCCACGAACGACGTTTTATTGTTGAAATAAAAATATTTTTCAGTGTATTTGAAATTGGGTGATTTTTATTGAAAAGCTTTTGTCCACCCCAAATAATTATAAGAAAAGTAATACCTAAATACTATTCTAGCTTACTCAGAGTTGAAAATTACTAAATTCTTCAGAAATAAAAATTATGTCTTGTTTATGGCACTTATCTTTTATCATTAATCACTTTTTACAAATAACAACACCACCACCTTTTTTGGCCAATAAACATAGAAATTTATTGGCCAAAAAAGTACATTCAGGTAAACAGCACAAAGCCCTGCACGCTAACACCCGCATAAAGCAGACATCACACGGTCATGCAATCGCAAAACCGGGCAAATCCCGGGCACAACGATCTTGTACATAACACTCCACCTATGAGCGAAGCGAGCTTAATATCAACCTCTTTAACCTCAAAACAAGCAGTTATCAAGTTAATCCAAATATTGCGTGACGAAAGGCAATAGGTTTGATATTTACCGGCAAAATATATCTACCTTTATCCGGATAACTGCGATTATCCGGGCGAGTGGGAATAACTGGAAGTAGTTTATTATTTGACCGGGTGAGATAAATGTTTTTTTTTTTGGCAAGTTTAGGTTAACGGCCTGTAATGTGGACGGTCATGTATGATGGTAGAATTTTGTATTGCCTCAAAATTGCTATTTATGTGCGTATGTCATCTTTGTTTCAAACCAATTTATTTTTTGTAACTTTTGGATTTCAGTTAACGAGATCCGGCTAAATATCAGAATTTTACTTCCATATATACGAGTATGTATAGAAAGAAAAGAAAGTAAAATTGTTTATTCTGTACAAACAAAACTAACATTAAAATAAAAAAAAAATACACCAAAAGTAACCAAAAGCCTCGTATTCAACCAATAAATAAAAGTTTGAAAATGTTGTTCATTGGTATATGTTATTGTCATTGCTCAATTACAGGGAAATACGGAGGCTAGACCATTTATCAGAATTTGGGCTGATCCTCGAAAATTGGGTTCCTGAAACTACGAGTCACTACTAATATTATAAATGCGAAAGTGAGTGTGTTTGTTTGTAACGCCTTCACGCTAAAACGGCTGAACGGATTTGGAGGAAATTTGGAAAATGGGTGGACCATAACCTGCAAATGGACAAAGGACCTGTTATCCCGACATTCATACGGGATCGAGACTTATGCGGGTGAAACCGCGGGGCGCAGCTCGTTTATAATATGTATTATGGTAAAGAAGAATAATAATAAAACATAACATAACATCACGCCTTGTTTCCCCGGAGGGTTGGGCAGAGGTGTACTTGTAGTAGGTACACCCACATTTCGCCAGTTATGTTTAAGTCCCATGTAATGGGGGGCGAGCCTATTGCCATAAACCGGGTACAAATCCAGACTCCGGGCTGCTACTGAGAAATTCCAGATAGAAAAACCCAATAACACTTTGCCCGACCCGGGAATCGAACCCAGGACCTCATGCTTAGCAGTAGTGCTTGCGACCACTAGACCAACGAGACAGTCAACAAGAAACCAAAGAAGAATAAAGGAGAAAAAAAAATTAGAAGAAGAATAATAAACATCTGTATTTAATTTATTTATCAACAAAAACGTACATAAAGTCTGCCAAACTGCATAACAGATTTTCGGCAGTCTCTTATATACATAATATGAGATCATAGTAGGTAATTTCCTATTTCAATAGATTTGTCCTAGCATTTTCCAAAAAAAAACCAGTGAGTGGCCGAAGAAGTTCATTCGCTTAAGTCAGCATGTTGCGAGTATGTCAACCATAACAAAACAGGCCATATAATTGTAATAGGAATATAATTTAATAATTTCGGGTACGGCCGCGACTCACGAGATCACAGTGACGTTGATTGAAGACATAATTAGGATTTGTCTCGCTGCGTGCTCGGAACTTTTCATCCGACGACGTAGGCCGCAGTAGAGATGGGATTCAATTGTATCGATATTGTAAGTTGTGTATATTCTGATGATTTATATTTTTTCAATAATTCTTAGAGTAAATTATTGGATAGTTTTGTGTATCGTTGTTTGTACTTTATGACCTTTATAAAAAAAACCTGTAAAACAAAAAAAAATCAATGTCTGAGCGATTTCCTTTATCAAAGATTTGTAGCCTAAAGTTGTTTTTTAGGGTTTGAATGGTAGCCAAAATTACATAAGATTATAATCTATTAAAAACGAAAATCTCTAGTTACCTAACACACCCCAACTACGGTCAAAACAGTTTCATATCGGTTCAAGCTCATAGAATTTTATTTTAAAACTTTAATCCAATCCAAATTACAAAAACCGATTCAAAAACAGTTGCTTATTAACATTCCGAACGAGTTTACAATCAAGTGATAGAAAAGGCTTGCCTTGCTGATTGTACGTAACTGGCAATCTTCCAGCAAGCTAGCAACTTCCCACTTTCCGTACACGACAAAAGTTTTTAAAGCACTTTTTGAACTTGCTGCAGCACGTCTGTACTCGAATCCACATGATTCGAGTCAAGACGTGCTTGGAATTGATTCGGATCTGAATAAAAGTGGTTCCGAATCCGGAGGATGTGAACTCTTATTAACTCGTCGGTAACCAATTTCTCAAATGTGGTCTTTTTTACACGTCTTTGGTCATGTCTGCACAATCAAGAGAGCTGCCTATACGTTGATGATTTATAAAAACTTAAAAATGGAAAGATCCATGTACCTAGCTGTGATTTCATGGGAACTGCTCAACATCCGAAATAGGTAACTATTGTGTAGTTATTAAAGCAACTCCTTTGTTTTCCCAGTCTAAGTTACTGGTATTCGTAGAATTACTATGAATAGACGATTTCAGTAGACGACTTTTCATCAATGCCAATGAAGAATAATATTGTTATATTTCTATCGATATTGTTATACACTACCGCCTCAACTGTTGGCTGACACGAGGGTTTTCACAAAATGGCTTTTTAAATCGATGCCTCCAAAATGTGTTTGCGAGTCATGCAGGAAATAAAGAGGCTTTGTTTTGTAATTATTATTTAATAGTGAATTAAGGCGTGACTTTGTAATTATACAGATTAAGCGATTAGATTATACCACGGCCTTTTACATAAAAGCTATACGATATATTTTTACGAATAAAAAAAACTTTTATGTCTAAAACTTATGTAATGAACAATATAATAAACAACTAAGGAAGTTCGTAATTTGACTGTTTCATTTTATATCCGGTCATATCTCATAACGTTGCATAATTATTTGAAAAAAGCAGTGCTCATTTCTTTAAAGCACTTGATGAAATAAAACAATCAACAATGAAGTCGCCTACCAAGTAGTGGGAAAAATGAGGTTAGAAAATAATAGCATTAAGTTATTTTTTTACTTAGCAATAATTATTTAATAGTCCCGCTCCACGGTAATATTATCATACAGTATGGTAACTCGGCCGTATCTTGGAAATAAATGCCTACAGCCACGCGGTACGTAAACATGCGATAGGGCTGCCCGCCTCCAGCATTTTTTTGCCTACTTTGTGTTTCCATTTTGTTTTGTGATTGTAAGTATACTTTTTTATATAAACAAATAAAATACTTTGTGAATTGAATAGGAAGTGTTCAATAAAAATGCGTGTTGTTTTTTGATTGGTAGATTTAATTTTAAAAACATGTTAATGTTTGAAATTGGTCTTATAAATTTGCGACTGAAAAATATTTGCGCCTCGACTGAGACGTACGAAATGCTTTAATATTAAAGATATTGATCTGAGAAAATTTCAACTATACAACGTGTAACGGAAAGGGTATATACATACCAAGGACACGGCTTCTTTGGATGATAACAAACGATATTGGAAGGGTTTTTAAAATCTATCTCTACATGTTCGGAAGTTATGATTTTTTTTAATACATTGATACCAGAAACCGAACTTTTCAAATTGAAATAAACACATCACTAGCACTAAGTCAGCTGATCGGTGTCAGCGAACTATTTGTAAATAAAAATCAACCTCTTACTCCTGGTATTTCTGAATAAACGGTTCCGCATGTTTCTTTTTTTTACAAAATATTATTAGGTTACTGACTTTTCCTAAACTGAATAAGTTTGCGAACTAGCTACAATACAATTAATTTTATTAGTCTAGGTATCAAAATTTAACGAAATAATATTTGGATACATTACACACATGTTGTTTTTTTACGTAGTTGTCCTTTTGTTGAAGATTACTTTGTAGATCATTATTATCGACATAGTAATCTTCCACCCACCACCCACCTTACCATCGTACCTACAACACAGTAAATATCTAATTCAAAAACAATATTCCTGTAAATTTCCTAACTTTATTCCTAACCTTTTATTTTAACAAAACCCCACTGCGACCAATTGGAATTGTGAGATATTACAATTACAGTCGCGGCTAAAATCACTTTTTTTACTAGGTACTAAATAATGGCTATTTTCATCTGTGGGTTGTTTCAACCTATGGCTTTAATTTATAAAACACAGCTATGTCATTCGAAATGAGAACTTCTATCAAACCGTCATGTTTCAATCTTCGCTTAGTGCTAACATAAACAATGCGGACAAGTTAAAAAGTATGTAATTGATCTTGTTTGAAATAGATAAACCTACCTATTCGCTGTTTACTCGTATGATTGTCAGCACAATACTTTAGGCAAATATGAACTTGAACTATTATGACTATGAGCCCTTATCATAATAATTTTTACACATACGATCCAGGAAATTCGATTCACCTTATTGAATCGATTTGCTTGAAGATTTAGTAACAATTTTTGTCCAACTGAACCCAAAAAATCATTTCTATTAATTTTTTCGCAACTTATGCTTCTCCTAGTACAAATAAAATCACAGAGGGTTCCGTTCATAATTTTTAAAATAAGTACATTATAATTACGACGAAAATTATTATCAACAAGTTAATAGTTTTTTTTTATTACAAAATAATAGCACGCAACGCATATTTTTTGTCTGTAGGACTAACCGAAAGAATTATCGGAAGTTTCACGGTCGGTGCTATTTGAGTGTTACCTACATTGGTTTTATTGGTTTAAGCCAGTGAACGAAAATAAACTTCGTTCACTAGTTTGAGCACGTGTAGGTAGTTTTTAAACGAAGTCAATAAAAAATGTCGCAAAACGTACCTATCTAACTGTAGAAAGAAAGTAATAAAAGTACTAGGACCGCAAGAAAAACAGGAATTGTTATTGCCGAATTGAAAATCGTTTGCTCACAGAACCCTGATTACGTCGTTATGCACACACTAAGCATCATAATGTGTGTAAACCTAATGGGTTAGGGTCTTAGGGTACGTGAACCAATTGCAGTCCGTGTAGTTTAAATTACTCCTGGTAAATACAACTTTTAATTCAGACTTCTAACGAGATATCGCGGCCCCATAATTATTATGATCTTTAATGGATTGAAATGAATATTTTTCCGGAGTTGCGGGAATTTCCGGGGTTGCGGGAATGTTCTAACGAGATAACACGACCCCAGAATGCAAGGGCAACTGAAGGAACAGGATGGTTTTTAGTCAGTAAGAGTCTAACACTTCCTTCCGCCCCAACCAGGGTGGGAGCTGAGTCAAAAAAAAAATGCATTACGTAATTAGTTTCCTCTGGTGTGTTAGATTTACTTAAAAGTTTGACGGAGTTTAGTTGAAATTATTATTAGGATGTAAAATAATCTTGAATTCTTGATCAATATTTTTGAATAGTAGTGAACACTAATAGGACAGCTACCCCATAGGTATCTAAATTTAACGAAATAATATTTAGGTACCAGAATAGCAGGGAAAAGGAGCTTTATTTAGCAAATTTTGGTAATGCTTTGCTCGTCAGTCGACGTCTTTTCCGCCGCGTCTCCGTCTGGTGCACTCGTTTCTATCCCTGTGACCGGTCGTAAATTATTAAAACTTCCTGAGGAATGAATTAGACGATGTCCTCACAGTGCTACCAGTGTTGAGTTATGTTAATCTTGTGATGGATAATAATTAAATTTTTCAAAACGACGCGACGCGACTGTGCCCCGGCACACTACTCGAGATGTGATGTGCGCCATTATTTAGATGCGCGCTTTTCCCAGTGGGTTGAGCGTGGTAGTAGAAGCGTGGCTTGGCCTCCGCTAACCCCAGACCTAACCCCGTTAGACTTTTTTTTTGTGGGGGTACAAGTGTACGTAGTGCAGTGTGATACAATGGACCTAATGAAAGTGCGGATTGAGGCCGCTTTCAGGACCATAACACCAGACATGCTATGCAATGTTCAGGTGTCCATGAACAAGCGAGCGGCCTTGTGCAATACAATACCAAGGTCACCACATCTTTAAAAATGTAAGTCAATTTACTAAATTAAGCAAAGCTTTAAAATTTTACTGTTTACTCGGTAATAAGTAATAATAGGAGATGAAACTATGTAGTTAACCTACCTAAACTTTGTTTCGATTTTTTACGTAAGTTTTGTTACCTGTTTTTACGTGCACCCAATTTCTGGCTTGATATTAACGAGTAAACTGTAAATCAATAATTACGCGTTAATTTTTACATCACGGTAAAGTAGGTATGGTTTATTGCGCGCGCGCGCCATTTTCTTGGAAGCGCGGCGGCGACATGTTTTATTTTGTCAGTTCACGCCGACAAAGAACCTCTGCCTGCGGTAGGCTACTACGGTACTAGGCGCGCAGAATTACGGAAGAGATTTATCCTGATATTGGCAAGTAACGTGGAAAGTTATTGACCTACGTAGTGCGGTGACACGTTTGTTATGATTTGAATTTAAAAAACATATGAAACCGAAAATTTGGTATCAATTCTTAGAGTACATTATTTTGAGTTGAAACTATGTATAGTGATTCTATACCAGCTGTTATCTTTAGTGCTTAAGGATAGCTATAGGGTTTCTGTTACACCCTGTATAGTGACTGACAGACGGTCAAATTTATTTTTTCTAGTATTATTCATACACACAGTACAATAAACAACTATTATTAATAATAAAATACCACGTCTTTACTTTGAATTATACAAACTAACAAAACAAAACACACATGCCCCGAGTTTTTAACACAAGCGTACCTACCGTATCATGATTCATGATCAGCCTATAACTACCTATTTCACTCGTGTCAATCACTTTCCTTTTCTCTGTTCACTTTATTTATTAATCCAGACATGTTTTTTTTGGGAGATTTATGAAATACTTATCCACAAAAAATACACACATTATGTACCTACCTACTAGTAAGTAACATTATTTTATAGTCTTACCTTTCAGTTTCCAGGTAATCTAAAAAAAGTTATCTCGGGATGCGTTATTCACGCAACCAAAAACAGCACAATATATCCTACTCGTCATATTAAATATGTACTAGAACTTATTTTTAGTGAAAAAATCGCGCGGTTATTGTTAAAAAAACAACACACCGTCCGTTCGTCACTGCGGCACAGTCGCGACTGTCTGCATGCCGAACGGATGCCAATATCGAGGCGCGTAGGCATAGCTCGCGCTTCGTCAGTTTGTATGAAGTTGGAATACTGTATGATAATATTACTGTGCCCGCTCTCTATTATACGTGAGACTTAAACATAACTGGCGAAATATGAGTTTAATAAACGCACACGTAAATTATCACACCTCTATACCTCAGAAAAGGGTACAACCAATTACTTAATGCAAGCGTCTATATATCTTGGAAATAAATCAGAATAAAACTTACTGACTCGCTCGAAAGTGTAAATAATCCGCAAAGTTAGAGAGCTCTCACGTAAAGTATGTTTTTATTTATTTGTCCTAATTGGTAAACAAACTTATCGTACCTATTTCAAATGTGAATTTTATAAAATAAAGTGTTAAGAACAGTGGTGGCGCAGTGGTAACGGCCCTGACTACGGTTGTAGGCCTTGGGTTCGAACCCAGGTGTTTTACTTTTGTGTAAATCATTGCTCTCAAACTGGTGAAGGAAAACATCGTGAGGAAACCGGCATGTCCTAGAACCAAAAATTCGAAAACATCTGACATCCACCGCACTGGGCCCGCGTGGTTGATTATAGCCCACTCCCTCTCGAAGAGGGGAGGCCTGTCCCTGCAGTGGGAATGTTATAGGCTGATTATGTTGATGATGAAAGTGTTGAATGTCCGAGAACTGCAAATTTGAAGACATGTGACATCCATCGATTGGGCTCGAATGATGGATTACTACCCTCTCCCGCTGATTACACGTATGCTTTGTATGCTTAAGCTAACGTGTTAAGATATTTGATTTAAAGAAGGTTTTGTTGTATTATATTGTTTCATATCAAGAAGTTATTCAACTTAAAGTGCGTAATAAATCCGAACACCCGTTCTTGTTGTAGCATATTTGTATACAAAATGTGACGTGTAAGAAAAAACACACTTTATGTAATCTTGCAAAGTGGATCCCTTTGCCCCGGTCTGTTTAACGGTTTCAGTCACGTATTGGGACAAAATGGCCGCGATAAAGATTGTCGACGGTATAAGAAAGTTTCAAACTGAGCTATCACATAACATAACATCACGCCTGTATTCTCTGAGGGGTTTGGTAGAGGTGCACCTATAGTACACCTCATTTCAGTTATGTTTTCAGTCCCATGTATAATATATAATAGGTAGCGAGCCTATTGCGATCGACTCCAGAATCCAGACTCCAGGCTGCTACTGAGATATTTCAGATGGAAAAATCCAATAACAGAATATTACGTAAATAAATACATACCTAACCAACAGTTATACTTACAAGCATGTATTCCCGAAAGAATAAATAATATATGCCGTGGACCGAACCATGCCGTGAATGTGGGTGTACCTACTACAGGTTCACCTCTGCGCAACCCTTCGGGGAAACAAGGCGTGATGTTATCTTGTGTGTTATGTCGTGAAAAACGATATCGTTTCATTAAATAGTTGCTCATTTGATTACTGTTGTTCCAAGGAGTTAGTAAACACCGTGGCGTCAGTTGTTATTGTAATGGCGGCACGTGGACAGAGTCGTGTTGGAGAGTGGGGTTGATGCAGAGTTCACTTTGAATTCGGACACCAACCGGAAAACTCCTCCAAAACGAAACTGTCGGTTTACCCAGTTGATTTTGTGGAATTTAAAATAATTAAAAGTGATTATTAGAGTGCTATTAATTTTTAATTAATGCATTATAGTTATTATTCTCTATTACCTACGCAATGAACTCTGTACCACCTAATCAAGATGATGACGACGCGCGACGCCGCTCAGTCATCGCTGGCGCCGTCATATAGATAAAATCCGGATATTGTAAATAACATTTTTTGTTTTACAAAGTGCATCAGCGTGTGTGTGTGTAGTGTTATCATCCATACTAATAGTATCAATGAGAAAGTAATCCTGTCGATCTGCCTGTCACCTTTTACGCTTTTACGGTTCAACGGATTTGTAAGAAACATGTTTGACACGCGGATAGTACTTGACCTGAGTTAGGATATAGAATAAAATCCAGGTAGTAGGTATGTTCCCGTGAGATAATTTCCGACCTCTAAGTGGGCGAAGCCAAAACAATAGTGGGTAAAAGCTAGTTAGGTTAGCTGGTTAGGTATCTATGTAAAGCCAGTGCAACTTTGCCCTGTTAGCTAATAATTCCTAGAATCTAGATAGTGAACTAGACTAACTTGCAAGAAGGCTCACATCTCGTTGGTAAGAACTGGGCGAGATTTGGAAGTATGTTAGAACTTTAAGGACATCTATTATGCATTACGTTACCATTTTTGTTTTAATAGATTAACTACAGTCTACCTACATATTAACTCCAAAAATCAGCCAACGCGAGCATTTTCGCAGAACGATCGTGCTTAAAAGGGGGCAACGTACTCGTATTTTGGACTAGTTTACTAAATACTATTGAGGAAACGTGTTCAATGTAAAGAACATCTATTAACTGGCTTTCAATCTAGAAGAGGGCACCCTCAGATCATATTAACTCAAACTCAAAGCATTTATTTCAAATAAAACAATTCAGAAAGATGAAGCTAGTTCCCCATTCCAAAACGTAGTGAGTAAATATTATGGTTACATGATTTTAGTTAAAATTATACTTCATTGCTTCACCCTTCGAGATTAGGTAACATTTTAGTAATACGTCTAAGATATCGCCTTTCACCCACTAAGTTTGAGTTTTTTTTTTTTTTTTGTATGTAGGTACTGCGTCTTCCTTCTCGTTACGCCTGTAGTGTCATTCATTCGCGTTTTAGTGCGTCGCCGATCACCACTTCCTTTCTACTTTTCGTTAAAAATTAAAAGAATATGCCGAAACGTAGTCACAAAAACGACGAGAGTGAAGTTGAGAAGAAAGATTCGAAAACTTGAAAAGAAAATCGATAAACGTACCAAACGGTCGCGAGTTCGAATCTGCTCCGAAAGCAGTAGCTCATCGGCGAATATTCATGAAGGTAAGCTGAAGTATTTTTATTTCAATGTTATAACAAAAGTAGTAGTGTGAATAGTTTTTAGGACAATATCCGTATCATAATTTGACAGGACGTCATATTCCAAATAGTGTTGTGTACATCTTAGAGGGACACATAATTTTGGATTCCCAATGCTTTGGGTTAATTATATACCTAACCACATATTAGTGATTGTGTACATTTGAAAGGAATGTTACCGTCACACTAGTTAATTACCTATTCAAGACGTCATATTCCAAATAGTGTTGCGTACATCTTGGGGGGATGCTGCCTTCACATAATTTTGGATTCCCAATTCATTGGGTTAATTATATAGGTACCTACCCACATATTAGTGGTTGTGTACATTTGAAAGGAATGTTACCGTCACACTAGTTAATTACCTATTCAACACGTCATATTCCAAATAGTGTTGCGTACATCTTGGGGGGATGCTGCCTTCACATAATTTTGGATTCCCAATTCATTGGGTTAATTATATAGGTACCTACCCACATATTAGTGGTTGTGTACATTTGAAAGGAATGTTACCGTCACACTAGTTAATTACCTATTCAAGACGTCATATTCCAAATAGTGTTGCGTACATCTTACGGGGATGCTGCCTTCACATAATTTTGGATTCCCAATTCATTGGGTTAATTATATAGGTACCTACCCACATATTAGTGGTTGTGTACATTTGAAAGGAATGTTACCGTCACACTAGTTAATTACCTATTCAAGACGTCATATTCCAAATAGTGTTGCGTACATCTTGGGGGGATGCTGCCTTCACATAATTTTGGATTCCCAATTCATTGGGTTAATTATATAGGTACCTACCCACATATTAGTGGTTGTGTACATTTGAAAGGAATGTTACCGTCACACTAGTTAATTACCTATTCAAGACGTCATATTCCAAATAGTGTTGCGTACATCTTACGGGGATGCTGCCTTCACATAATTTTGGATTCCCAATTCATTGGGTTAATTATATAGGTACCTACCCACATATTAGTGGTTGTGTACATTTGAAAGGAATGTTACCGTCACACTAGTTAATTACCTATTCAAGACGTCATATTCCAAATAGTGTTGCGTACATCTTGGGGGGTGCTGCTTTCACATAATTTTGGATTCCCAATTCATTGGGTTAATTATATAGGTACCTACCCACATATTAGTGGTTGTGTACATTTGAAAGGAATGTTACCGTCACACTAGTTAATTACCTATTCAAGACGTCATATTCCAAATAGCGTTGCGTACATCTTGGGGGGATGCTGCCTTCACATAATTTTGGATTCCCAATTCATTGGGTTAATTATATAGGTACCTACCCACATATTAGTAGTTGTGTACATTTGAAAGGAATGTTACCGTCACACTAGTTAATGACCTACTTAAATCTTATGTAGGTACGTAGGTATGGATTATTTTTATTTAATAGTGTTGTGTATAGTTTTTAAGGACTATCACCGCTCTAAAACATATTAGGTACCTACATATACACAGGGGTAGTGATCACATTCGCATACCAAAAAAACTGCACAAATATTGTTGCGCCGAAGTTAAATCCAGAAATAAAGGCTGCTTTATCAGATGTGCTCATTAAAAAAGACAAGGCACTGGAGAATAAACAGGTGCAGGTCTCAGCAAGTACATATTTTATTAGTGAAGCTCTCAATACATTGTTTTCTTCGGATCACAAAGTCCAGTCAGTAATAAAATTGCTGATCGAAGCGGGTCTACTGATGTGTGACTCACAACACAACGAGTCTATGACAAGCCGTAGTTTTATATGTTCTACGATAAAAATAAATATAAAAGATATTAAAGATAATTTGTTTAACAAAGAAATCGATCATTTCTTATTTGGCGAACAGCTGACCGATATTATTAGAGCTGCAAAAGCCAAATCAAAACAGATTTATATATTTAAAGTCTCTCAACAAGCACATCATAACAGAACATTTTAAAATTGAAGATCTGAGAACAATTTTAAAAAGTATTTACGATTTAAGTCCAAGAGTAATATTTACCAATTCAATGTTTTACCATTTGGCCTAAACACAGCCCCATTTGTTTTTACAAAATTATTAATACCTGTAATTTGTTTAATGAGATCATTAGGTTATTTGTCATCTATTTATTTAGAAGACATTTGTATTATTTCTAACAATTATCAAGAGATGCAAATACCTTGCATTGTGTCAAACGAGTAGTTACGATAGCCGCATGTCTTTACCACAGTACCTGCAGGACGATTTCTCCTGGTGGTTAAAATCAATTGAAATCAGAAATCAGAAATCATTTATTTTGCAAAGACTGTGGGTACAAAAATAAGGTGTTCACATTTTAATAAATAGTTCTTCCACACTCTACCTTACGGCATGCAAAGGTAAAAAGTAGTTGTAAAAGTTTCTAGATCCACTCAATTGAACAAAAAACAAAAATATACATATAAACAAAGGTACAGTGGATGGATGGAACAAACATCATTCATGCATGAACACAATAAGTAAAACATAATAATCTAATTCTAAAAATAGTAATAAACAAAATAAATAATTAATTAAATTTGCACCAAAATTGATAGATTACCTAATATAACATTATAAACTCTTATCAGTCAAAAAATCATGTACTGAGTAATAGCATTTATTTATTAGTAAGGATGTTAGCCTCTTCTTAAATATACTTAATGTCTGATCTTTAATAGTATGGGGTATTTTATTATATATGACGGGCCCCATTGACAAAATACTTTTTCTCAATAATGCTGTTTTGTGTCTACCTGTGAACATTAGATTTTTATATTGCGATCTAACAGATCCTGGCCGTCTTCGTATATCTTCCATTAGGGTAAATAGGTGTCTGTTAGTTCTAACAAAAATTGCAACTTCAAGTATATACAAAGATGGAAAGGTGAGTAATTTTAGAGACTTGAACACAGGTTCACAGCTGTCGGTATTATTAAGACCTGTCATTGATCTTAAGCAACGTTTTTGAGCTTTGAAAATCCTCTCCCTCTCAGTACAGTTACCCCAGAAAATAACTCCGAATCTCAAAACTGACACAACTAGACCATGGTATGCTGCCAGCACGGTGCGAGTGTTTATTTTTTTTGATAAGTTATATAGTACGTATGCTGACTTACTTAACTTCTTACATACCTCCTCCGAATGCGGTTTCCAAGTTAGTTTATTATCAATTATAATACCGAGGAATTTTGTAACATTTGTTGAGTCTACTTTTTGTCCATTAAATTCCACATCATAATGTTCAACACTTAAGCGCTGATGGAAATGCATAATTTGTGTTTTTTGGAGATTAATGATTAAATTATTTTGATTAAGCCAATTAATTATTCTTTTCAATGTAATATTAATATCTGTTTCGTAATTATCTTTTTTGCCGCATTTTACTATAGCCGTACTATCGTCTGCAAATAATACCATAGGTTGTTGAATGTGACTAGGTAAGTCATTAATGTATAAAATAAATAGCAAAGGTCCAAGTACACTTCCTTGGGGAACACCATATTTGACTTCTCTATAGTAGGATAGATATTCATGTTCTTTTTTTGTTTTTACACAAATCCTCGATACTGCTGTACACTGCTTTCGATTAGTAAGGTATGACTTTATCAGACTCAAGACATTTCCTCTGATGCCGTACGCGTAAAGTTTGTTAACGAGAGCGTCGTGGTTTACATAATCGAATGCTTTCGTCATATCAGTATAGATAGCGCACACGGGAGTTTTATTGTCTACACTTGGCATTACATTATTCAGCAGATCGTATATTGCCATATTAATATTTTTATGTTTTCTGAACCCCTTTTGTTCATCACATAAGATTTTATTTTTAGTTAGGAACTTATCAACTGTCTCGTATATAATTTTTTCAAAAACTTTGGAAAACACAGGAATTAATGCCACTGGCCTATAATTAGCCATGTCTTCTTTGTTATTCTTTTTATACAGTGGTTTTATAATTACTTTTTTGAGGTTACTGGGGAAGGTACCTGAGCTAATACTTGTATTCATAATGTAACTTAGTGGTACCGCAATTATACCGGCTACAAATTTAACTACAGAAGTGGTAATGCCATCATAACCGTGGCTTTTTTTATTCTTTAATAATTTTATAGCTCTAGATATATCTTGTGGAACAACTGGTGGCATGAAAATTGAGTTCGGGTTATTGGCTATACTAGTTATATTTTCTAATTTAGTTTTTCCGCTTGCTACAACTTGTACTTGGTCTACAAAGAAATTATTAAAAGATTCAGCTATTTCTTGCGGGTCTTTAATTAAGGAATTCTGACCGTTGATTTGTAAGACAGGATCTTTAGTAAATTTAGTTTTATTAATAATTTGCCATGCTGCTTTAGTCTTATTCTCGGAACTGTTTATAATATAGTTATTTTGGGCCTTTTGGGTTAGCCGAATAATTTTTTTGAGTCTTTGTGAATATGTTTTGAAAATAGATTTATTTGTTTGCGTAGGTGATCGCCTATACTTCCACAGTAGATTTCTTTGCTTCCGACTGCAAATTCTTATACCCCGAGATATCCACTTAATCTTTTTGTCAGGTTTTACAATCACCCACTGTAACGGAAAGCAGAGATTGTACAATAAACAAAAAATGTCGATGAAATTGTCATAGGCTTCATTAGCATTTTCAGTACCAAATACGTCTGCGAAAGTAAGACACTGTAAATGATTTTTAAATTTTAATAAATTTTCCTTTGTAAACTTATGTTTCCGTACTCTCCAAGATTTAATAATACATGTTTTTTTAACTGGGATTTTTATTATTTGAGCTGTGTGGTCCGATAAAGCAAGGTCCATTATCTCACTATTGCATTTCTGCTTAGAGTTATGCGCTATGTTATCTAGGCAAGTTTTGCTAATAAGTCTTGTTGGTTGATTTATCTCCAATTTAAGATTGTGACTGAGAAGTAGAGATTCAAAGTCCAAAGTAAATCTATTTCTTTTAATTATATCTATGTTAAAGTCCCCACACAAAACCACCTTTTTATTTGAATTCATGCAAACAGTTTTTAATAGAGAATCTAGGTTGTCATAGAAAAGACTTATGTTTGACCAATTAGGCGGACGATATATGCATATTATTACAGTCTTTTGCTTAACTAGTTCTAAAGCACAACATTCCATAACTCCCGCTACTGAAAAACTTGCTATGTTCTTTAATTCTTTGTATTCATAGATATTCTTAATTAGAATGCAGGAACCTCCACGTTTTTGTGTTTTTCTTGCATAGCACGCGCCTATCTTAAAGTTAGGTACGTCGATCAAGTTTTCATGACCAGCTTTTATGAAATGTTCCGTTATACAGATCACATCTAAATCTATTTTCTTTTGTAACAATTCATGAACATGTACTGACAATAGGTCCGATTTATTGAGAAGACCAGCTATGTTTTGGTGCAAAATGTATAAGTGATTATAAAAGAAAAAACTCATCAGATTGAGCCAAATTGCCATTAGGTGGTGCCTCTATTGATTCCACGTCAATTAATAGGTCATTTTCATTATCGCTATATACAAATTCATTTAACATTAGACGAAGATTTGAAAGTATAATTGACATACCGTAGTTGTTAACATATCCACTTTTCTGCCAGAACATTTTGAAATCATAAGTTAGATAATAGTTTGAATCGAACAAATACGCAAAATTATGTGTGCAATTATCTAGGTATAAAAGGCTATTAAATGTCTCTATTCTTCCGTTATACATTGTTGAGAAGTTGTTCAATTTGAATGTAGGTGCACATATAACAACATTTGTGTGCTGTATCTTCAAAAGAGTTTCTCGTATATAAATTGTTAAGTCGATGTAGTTCATCGTTCGTCGAAAATCCTCTTCGCCAATTAATATTAGGCAGAAGTCCTTCATTGTGTAGTATTTTAATTTTTGATCGATGTTATTAATAAGCTTCTTTATCCCACAGTTAGGGGATAAGTAGTGGCAAATTTCGTAGTTCGGGAATGAATCTTCTGCAATCGCTAGTATCTTGTTGGTTTTATTACTACTTAAGATACACACCTTTTGTCTTCCAGTGATGTTTCTTTGTTGATTATAACTCTTTTGAGGGAACTGCACTAAGTTAGGGTTAGAATCCTTAGAAGCCTCAGCTACATTGCGCGCTAGTTGATTTTTGAGTAAGGGTTGGCATGTATTTATGGTGTTGTTTGTTTGTGTACCTGTATTTTTAAACTCGGTATCGGAGGTAAATATGATTTCAGTCTCTTTGCTTGAGCTGATATTTCGTGCCATATTTGGTGGTGGCTTCCTGAGTACTATTGCATCTGAGCTGCCGATTGATAAAGCTGAGTTGAAGGAGTCATCCACAGAATCAGCTGGTGTTTGTATGAGAGCATTCTGTAGGTGAGTCGCCGTAGGAGAGAGATGCAATTTAGCCGGTGTAGAGGAACTGTCCGTTTGTAATTTATTTCGTTTCCTCGCAGATCTCGGAGAAAAGCACTTTGTGTCTAATATATTTACTTTTTTAAAAGTTTCTATTATTTTCTGACATTGTCCAATGTCCATTTTTAGTCGAAAATTTTCGCTATTCAAATTTTCAATTTCTATATGTGCACTTTTCAGCTCCATATTTAGTTTATTTATTGTGTCTTTAAGGCTCAGAATAGCGTCGCTGTCATTAAGTGACGTATTTGGCAGACTCATCATTGTTGTATCTAATAATGAGGTGTTTGTGCTCATATTAGCATTAAATATGCTGTCCATTGAACTCGCCCTCGGAGGTTTGCGAAAAGTAATATTTTCCATTTCAGAATTTTCCATAATGGAAAAAAGAAATATAGAAAAACAATTTAAACAAGATAAAAATCAGAAGTAATACCCAAATTTCGATGCTAATCTTCCTGTAAGGCACAAACAGGGCTTGAAAAGCCACAAAAAGAATTGCCCCTTGTGGGGTTTGAACTCGGACTCGTGAGATTGCGCTGAGTAGTACTGGTGACCACTAGACCAAATGTACGTTACAATGGTCGACGAAATTGTTGAGAGCTTCCTAACAGAGTTTGCGACGGGTCGCCGATGTAGTTGTGGGCTGGGTTGGTACCGTTATCACACAGTCCGAAGTTCACTTTTTACGTTCACTTTTAACAAAATATGAGTTCGTTATTTTTTATAAATTATGTTTTCATATAGTTCCACTGGAAGTATCACTACGATTTTTTCACAGATTGTCTCTTGGATGTTGCACTTTCTAATTGTGAATACTTTAGAGCAAATGAAGTACTTTAGACAACTATATTAAATTAAAATTGTTGGAAGGACTGACAGTAGGTCTGCGCTTGGTTACGAACCTCGGAAGACAATCCTAATTGATGACGCAGTCAATCCCATTAGACAAGACAGCTACTTGCTAGAAATATTTTCAGATGCTAGCAGAAAAGGGTGGGGGCAGCAAGCGGTGAGGAGACCGCCAGTCAAACGTATAAATTATCTAGAACTTCTGGCAGCGTTCTTGGGTTTACAACTATTGGCAAAGGGATTAAAAAAAAGTATTGAAGAGTTACTACGTGTTGACAACACAACGGCTATTTCATACACCAACCGTCTGGGTGGAGTCAGATTTCCACATCTAACCGAAATCACAAAATCTTTGTGGCAATGGTGTGAAGCTCGCGGTATATTTGTGTTCGCTTCATACATAAGTTAATAGCAGAAGATAAGGAAATAGCAGATGCGGAGTCTACAAAATCTCACCCCGATACCGAATGGGAGATCAAAGATCATGCTATTAAAAGGATAGTACAGGGGCCTCTGGGCAACCTAAAATGGATCTTTTCGTATCAAGATTAAATAATAAATGTGTTAAGTACATTTCATGGAATAGAGACTCTGGAGCCTTCGCTGTGAACTCTTTTACTTTAAGCTGGAAAAATCTTTCTTTCCACGCATTCCCTCCCTTTGCAGTTAATACTAAAAGTTTTAAGAAAAATAATAACCGATCAGGCCGCGGTTATTTTTGTGGTCTAATTTTGGCCCACACAACCCTGGTTTGTTTCCACTGTTTCATAAACTCCTCTAATGTGTTATTATCTATTTCCAAGAGTCTCCCGAAGCTTACGTTGATTGCAGGGAAGTTATCAGGACGGCACTACGGAACAGAAGAGTACCACCGTCAGCTTTAGATATTATGATAGCTTCCTTGTCTGAAAATTCAATAAAACAGTATGACGTTGCAATTCGACGTTGGGTAAGCTTTTGTAAAACTCATAATATTGAAATACATGAAGCGTCAATTCCGATGGTAATTTACTTTCTCACTGAATTATTTAATTCTGGTTTACAATACGGATCTTTAAACAGTCATCGCTCCGCTCTGTCTTTGATCTTAAGATCGAGAGTAGGGTCTGACGACCGTGTTACTAGGCTATTCAAAGGTTTTTATAGACTTCGTCCTCCAGCCCCCAAATATAATATCACTTGGGACCCCTCAATAGTTTTAGATTCATTATCAAAATGGTACCCAAACCGTAATTTAAGTTTAGAACAATTGACCAAGAAGACTGTAACTTTGCTCATGCTAATAACTCCACACAGAATGCAGACGATTGGCAAAATAACATTAGAAAATATAACTGTCCATAGTCAGATTATATTAATCAAGATAAACGATTTAATAAAAAAATCTCGTCCAGGTTCAGCTCAACCTTGTCTTAATATTCCATTTTATAAAGACCGTCCGGAACTATGTCCGGCTGAAGCGTTGGTAGCTTATATAGATAGGACAAAGTCTTTGAGAAAAAATGCCAATAGCCTATTCTTAAGTATTAAAAAACCACATAAACCGGTATCCACAAATACTATCAGCCGGTGGATAAAGGATATATTGTTATCAATTAGCGGAATTGACACCTCAATATTTTCTGCTCACTCCACCAGACACGCAGCCACCTCAGCCGCTCATAGAGCTGCAGCAATAGCAATAGCAGAGCAATATTGACACCAGCCGGTCTATTCTGTAATAATCTTACGGTGAAAACTTAGGTGAAGTGAGCTCGGAGTAAGCTGTCAGTCCCTAGCAACAGGTGAAATGACAGCTCACTTCACCTAAGTTTTCACCGTAAGATTATTACAGAATAGACCGGCTGGTGTCAATATTGACACGATACGAAAGACCGCTGGGTGGAGTGGCACCTCCAACGTCTTCGCTAGATATTATCATAGAGATATTAAATATCAGTGTTTTAATATTTCACCATCTTTCAAAATCTACAATGTTACCTAATCTCGAAGGACGAAGCAATGAAGTATAATTGGAGATTAAACGAACTTACCTGAAGAGAAGTTCTATCAAAATTATACGAGTTGCTTCGTCCGAAGAGATTAGTTCCCTCCCAACCCTATAACTCCCAATATCTTTAGTGGAATATTAAAAGGCTTTCAACTAAATGAATGACACTACAGGCATAACGAGAAGGAAGACGAAGTACCTACATACAAAAAAAAAAAAAAAAAAAACTCAAACTTAGTGGGTGAAAGGCGATATCTTAGACGTATTACTACAATGTTACCTAATTTCTTCGGACGAAGCAACTCGTATAATGTGGATAGAACTTCACTTCAGGTAAGTTCGTTTAATCTCCAATTAGACATGTGAGAACGATATTCAAAGAAGTGCACGTTATTCCATTGCCATTGCAGCTAAGAGATGAACAGTCACAACTAACGGCGCCTGTTCACAAGATGCATGGATCAGCACAATTTTGAAGAAAAAAAAGTGGGTATGTCGCAGGCATCTGGTTAAATTAGCCAGTTAATCGGACGCCTAGGCTGTTCATTAAACACAATAAAACTATTAATTAAATCCAATTGGATGCCTAGGCTGATAGTTAATTGAACTAGACTCATTCAACGTCTAACAACTTTGCGTATTGAAAGTCAGCCCTTTGAAGATGACTGACCAAGACTCAGCCAAGTGATTCAAATGGTGAACAAATTCTGTGAGCAACTTGGAAATAAGTCGCGGTTGGTCACAGTTCTAACCTAACCTATTTCACCCAGTTTAACTAAATGACTACATGACATTCAGCCATCTGGCTAAAAGTAGCGCTCAATGACTTGGCTAGTTGTCCTACAGCTATTTAATTGGATGCTGGCGTTTAATGAACGGCCTAGGCGTCCAATTAGCTGGCTAATTTCACCAGATGGCTGCGATAAGTACACTGTGATTTAACAATCTGGGTACTCGTACCTACCCTTTGATTAATCGCTTTTCACATAGAAAGACAGTTGAGTTATTAACTAGGTCGTACAATTTTCATGTTATTGCACCCACAGTGCATGTTTACCTAATGAGGGTATGTAGGTTAATTAATTAGACTCCAGAGCATAATTATTATAATACAACCATTTATTTTCAAAGCGGTTTCATTTTATATGTGCGGCTTTATACTATTACAATATTTTAGTACCATCCGCGCTAAGTTATTATACTCGTATGCTTTGCATGGTAATCAAAAAATATTATACTACATACAATTAAATAGACGACGTATATTTAGTAACCTAATCGACTTAACTGTTCTTAAAGATAGATTCAAAAAGAACCCTGTAAGAAATCGAAATGTATTTCACCTCTCAACGATGCATCCTCAGGATGACGATTGACTTGTTGCGAACCCGGACACGACGTGTTGCCACGTCAAGCGCCGAACGCAGTGTGAGCCACACCATTTTTTTTTAGGGATTTTCGCTGTTGACCCCTGATAAGGGTCGTGGCTGCTTAACCAGACTATCCTGTGGCTGCCTTAAGCTGCTCAACTCAAAGCTTCCAGCCAGGGGCATAAACTATTCTACTTAATTTTAGGTGAACGCTCGCTAAGGGCACCCCCTGTGGGGTACGAACCTTGGCTTAGGGCGTTGCTGGGGGAAGGACAGCAAGATGGAACAGGCTGGATCAAAGATATATAATTATTATTATTAACAATCGGGGAATTTAAAGCTACAGGCTCAGAATCGACGCGGGCTGGCGCATCGTCGAGCAAGGGTCGGGGGGGAGTATAATTTACTCGGGAGGGTCGCGATCGCGGAGGACCTCGTCGGCGAGGTCGGACTGCGGGTCGTCGTTTGTGTTATTAAACTGTACTGGTGGCCCTACTCCTCTCCTGGAGGAGGGTTATAGGGTCATCTGGGTCGGTGAGGAGCCAGGCCGCCCGACAACCCCACTTATATAGGATTAGTGCTCGGTCCACCTCTGCTAGGATCGTTATTGGCTCGATAAGGGGCGAACAATCGCAGCAAACGTGATCTTGGAATACTTGTATTTAATTCGTTCAACAGTGTAACGTTTCCTGTATTATTTTTTGCAATTTCTTAACTCTCTAGTACTGACATTCTGAAACCTTTAACACATGTGTGTAAAATTTTGACATCCTTATTATTATTTAACGAATGTCCTGAATCTATTAAGACAAGTGTTGAGCAAAATGGGATCTTTCTGGATAACTAATCCTGCACGCTGCAATATGTTCTTTATATCTTGTTTGAACATCGATCAGGGGGCCTATTACGAACTTTTAAAAAACCAGGCAAGTTCCAGGCAATTCATTTCACTGGCTGGATATATTTCGTATTATGACATCGGTAATTCTGACCGACTTCACGCTGGCTAGTTTGTCTGTGGCTGGCTTGAAATTCTCTGCCGTAACGTTCAGAAACACAAATAAATATTTATCGGTAAGTTACGGTTTTATTTAGATCACGTATTTTATGATAAAAATAATAAATACATCTTAATATAGTTACTAAAAGTAGGTGAAAATATGAACGCAATGTATATTGTGCTATACAATTAATTTTTATTTAATTTTTCCGTATTTGTAAATTGTAACGCGAGATTCTCTTAACAATAACTTTTCCGAACGTATTCCTTGATGTTCAACGGGGCATTTGACAACTTCATTCTTGGACAATGTTTATTGTTGCAATTAATAAAATAATACTATCGTATTTTTTGTATAATTACTCTCTATAAAAAGTACCACGAAAGTTATGCTGACAGTTTTCTTAGAATACCGCGGTGTAGTGCACAACGATTTTTTTCCAGAGGGATAAACAGTGATTATAGAGAAATGGATGTCCATTCGCCAAAGAAGGAGTTTGCGCGCTTTGACCACGCTTTTCTCCCTTCTTAACTCTCCCACTCCTCCTACTTATCTCATGTCTCACTTCCAATATCTATGTTCGTCACACACTAAGAATCTGCGTTCTTCTAACAATCTTCTCTTACTTTGTCCTTCTCATACTTCTGATTGACTTGTTCATTCTTCCTTTCATATTCAGTCCATTCTTCTATGGAATGCGCTTCCTCTTGATATCAGGACGGCGACCAGTCGGTATGCATTTAAGCGGAAACTACAGAGTTTTTTATCAAAATAAATAGAGTAGAGTCATCTCAACACCTCTCCCTTGAATTTGTATAATGTATATATATAATATAGGTATATATTTTATTAAATATGTATGTATGTGTGTGTAATATAATTATTTATAATGATATATTTTAATAAAAAATGATTTTTCTTTGTTCCTCTCAAACAGAGCACCTGCCATCTAATCTCTTCACTACCCTTGGTTGACTGGTAGAGAATGCCTAAGGCATTAAGTCCGCCTTTGTACTTTTATAAGTGTGAAAAGTTTAAATAAATAAATAAATAAATATAGAGTATTATTTAGGCATTATGAGGCGTTTGCGAGAGAATATCCGCTGAAAACGGCCCAGATTTGTGGAACGACAATTCATAGATTTTGCACCATGCTGATGCACCATCACACAAAGCCATCATTGTGCAAGAGTTTTTAGCCAAAAATTCAGCAAATGTCATCGACCAAGCGCCGTATTCACATGATATGGCTCCGTCTGACTTTTTCCTGTTCCCGAGGCTAAAATTACTCAAATCTTCGAGGAAGACGTTTCGAGTCGATTGAAGCTATAAAAGGAAATTCGCTGAAGGAGTTTTAGACCATACCTCAATCAGCTTACCAAAAATGTATGGAGGACTGGGTCAAGCGCTGGCGTAGCTGTATTGCAAGCGAAAGGGCCTACTTTGGAGCCGACAAAATAAATTTTGACGAATAAATTACTTAATGGTTTTATTGAACAATTCCCAGTAGATACTTTTTACACAGAATGTATTATGTCCCTTCGCAAGTAAGTACCTACTAGTTTCAGAGTATAAACAAAAATATGGATAATGAATGGATACGGTGGTGTGGTGTTTTTGAGTGTTTTTACTAAATATCCAGTTTTCAACATGTTATATTTACCTATAACCGTAGCCGCGAGGCACACATTCCTGCTGGTATCATGCAACACAGTATTACACTTTTTATTTTGTATTCTTTCCTTTTATCTTTTTTTTTTTCTCTTTTTACTTGTGTGCCTTTTAGTCTGTGCCAAATAAATGTATTTTCTTTCTTTCTTTCTATCATGGTAATATTTTGTAATTATCATGGTGCACCATTAATTAGGCTGTTGAAATTATTATAGTTCAATGGATGAGAGTTATCGCCCTCGGCGGAGCCTAACTTATGTTTAGTTTGAAACATTGTAGAAGTTTTTCAATTTTACCGTTATTTTGGTATTTTGATCAGAAGTGCCACTTTTCGGAGTTTCCAGAAACTCGAACGGTACATATTCGTCACACGTGATATTTTCTCTAAATAATTTCGCCAAAAATATCCAAAACCATTCAATAAAAGCTCCTATGAAGTAGCGGAGATTGACTGGATTGTGAGGTTACTTATTATCAGTTTTAATATGTCAAGAAATGACAAACGAACGTTCATAATACGGTATTTCCAGCCAATAGTCGGGCAGAAGCCGGCCAGGGTGTCACGTGACCACTGACTGGCTTGTTTGACGAGTTCATAATACGAAATTGCAAGGCAGTTCTGTTTACGCCGTAAACTGCCTGGAAATAAGAGTTCATAATAGGGCCCCAGTTTGACCTATGTACATTACATACCATTACAATCAGCGCAATGTAACTTGTAAAAACCTGATTTTTTATGGTATTCTAATCGATCTTTTCAGTTACAAATCTGTTTTAATTAATTATTTGTTTTATGTGTAATAAAAGCATAGTATATCGTAATATTGGTTAACCAATATAACAATATTACGATATTCGATGCTTTAATTTGCTGTGTGTTAGTGCTCTCGACATGTTTTATATACTAGGCCTGATTTAGGTAATATCCAATAACCTTTTTCCAATGGGATATTTTGTATTGCTTTTAGGGTTGTCAACAAGGAACCCATAAAGTTTCGCCATGTTCGTCTGTCTGTGTGTATATCCGCGGCTTAGCTCAGAGACTCTTAGTACTAGAAAGCAGTAATCATGGGTGTACATATTAATCACGTTGACAAAATTCCCTTGCACGTAAACTGGTGATGATATTTGTTTTTCTTGTCTATCCCATGGTGTGGGGTATCGTTGGATAGGTGGTCCAAGAATATTGCGGGTTTGACACTATAATTTTTCGATTCAGGAATCCTTTTGCGTAATATGAAGCTTTAAGAGCGTTCATCCAAAAAGTTGGCAACGTCGGTCAAATATTTCGCTATTTTGATTAATTTGGCAATAATAATGTATGGAAATAAGAAATATGACTAACTAGTGAACTAGAATATTAATAATACATTACAATTATAACACTGAATTGGAAGTTGTAACCGTTTTAGGTGTAAAAAAGGCATTTGAAGAGTTTTAAAATACTTTTTTTTACATCTGAAACTAAATATTCGTTGTTACGATATTAATTATTGCATTTAATAATCAATTTTTTTGTACACTAGTTAGCCATATTTTTTATTTCCATACAGTAATATCGCCAAATTAATTTTGACAGGTATTCGCGACTTTGCCCACATTCAGTATAATGTACCTACTAATTTTTGTTAGAGTCGTGTCTTTCTTAGAGTAATGCAGAACATATTTTTCAACTACAATGTTAAGTTTGTTCTTGGGATAAATCCACCCTTACTACGGACCCCTTCATTGTGCGTGGTCCAACTTACACTTGACCGGTATTTTACTTATATCTATGGGGAGAAAGAACCAATATATATATTAGATTAATAAGTGAGCAAAATGAGATCCTTGTTAATTAGGTTGCCGATCGGTAAAAAAAATTTGTTAGGTATTATTTGTATTCCAGTATGACAAAGAAAAATTCAAAGTTGATACACGCAGAGTACTTGGAGAGGAAAAGAATGGCAGAAATTAGGAGAAAATGGGAGTGATCCCGTCGAACTAGAGAGATATAACATAAAAAAAGCTGAAGGGAAAATCGTATTTTTTAAATTGATTTCATTAAGTTTTTACTATCATATTATTAAAACAATTATGCACCATAAAAAAGGTTTTTATTGTTATTTTATTTATAATTTGGCGTAGCAAAATAACTTTGGTGTCGGCTATCAATTTTGGTATCTTATCAATTCGGGTGTCAAGAATATAATTATTAACTGAATACGTATTTCTTGATTAACAATATCTTATATTATTAAAAAATTCTGAAACTAAATTTTCCACCAAAATTAGGTACTAAATCATTATTCTCCAAATTCACCCAAATATAAATAAAACAATTTTAATAGGAAAACATGAATATTTTAATTAAATTCTGCAGATTCCGGGTCCTCAGTAAAATATACCGTCTCGGGTAGTGTAAGATTTATAGCAACAGGATATTCGAATCGTCCCTTAGCAGGGTCTTTTTCACACATAAACATGGATTTAACATTACACCAGGTGTCATCAAGTTTGCCCGTCTTTAACAAGGAACCACAATACTGCTCCTTACCCAAGTTATCCGGCTGGCCCCATCACCAAACGTAGTACACATTTTTTATAGTTTCACCTGAAATAAAATCATCATCCTTAAACTACAGATAATAATCTGACATGTCTTACAAAGGGATATCATGTTAGCCAGTAACTGGGTTGTGGAGGTCTGGTAGGCAGTCGCTCCATGTAACATACCGGTATTCAGCTGCATCCAGTTAGACTGGAAGCCGACCCTAACATTGTTGGGATATCGTAAAAAAATCTGCTACCCCAAATAATGTGAACACACTATCTCGTATTCACCCCGCTCCCGTATTAAAAGTTATTCGTAATGATGAGAGGGCCATTGTAGATCCCTTTTTTGGGTTCCGTACCTCAAAAGGGAAAAACGGAACTCTTTTTTTTTGGTGGGAAATCGTCACATAACTTCTCCCACTCTGGCGGAGCGGAAAGGCGTGTCAGACTCTTACTAACTAAAACCCACCCGTTTACCTTCAGTCGCCTGAAGGTTGCCAGGTGCCACGGTATCCCTTTCGAACTTTTCTGTGACCCTGGCAGGCATCGCTCCTAGCGGCCGCCAGTTGTGCTGACATCTCTTTGTAGCGCGCGTAGAACACAACGCACCGTCGACCCGAACCAAAATAACCTACGTAATAGTTTTATATTAATACATACCTTGACCAGTAGTCCAAGTGCCTGTCTCATCCCAATCACGTAGACCTATAAACATTGGCTCCCAGTCGTCAAACTTGGAAATTTTGAGAGGTCTCTGTGAAGACATATTCTTCAGTATATTGGCCTCTTCTTCATTATTGATGACAGCTAGGTACCCTCCTTCAGCAGAGCATATGGAGTGGGCACGTGTCCAATCTTGATTTTCTTCATGCAGCTTGTAACAGCTGCCTGTACGGGGTTCTAGTTTATATTCTGAAAACATAACAGATGTGAGGGCCTAGCAAGATCGCACGAAGTAAACGTAACGTAAAACCGAACGATTTTCAAACTGAAAATACTCACTCCGAACATATTATTTACTTAGTTTTAAAACTTTATTCATAACTAGCTTCTGCCAGCTTCGTTCACGTGAAAGCCGTAAGACACCACAATATACTACAATAACAGCCACAATTTAATAAAACTTCCCAAGTTTTATAAAATGTGGCTGTAAGTTATATAAAAAGTACTTTTGTAGTTTTGTTCTCAGTTACCAAAATATGCAGAGAGCCAGAACTGGTGACGGGGGGAGCAAGCGATGTACAAAATTCAAATAAATTCAAATTCAAATTTATTTATTTGCAAATATGGGTAAATTGTGCAGATGTTTTACATTCATGTAATAGGGTATATCACAGTCTTAGTATCACCATATTTTACCTTTCGGCATGTAAAAGCTAATGCATGAAAAATGATAAAGCATGTTGCAAAGTACGTAAAAAGAAAACACAAAATAAATAAAAACTAAACAGAACAAAATTAAGAATGAGATCAGTCTAACTAGTAATAAAACCTATAGTTTATCCAGCAAATATGCAGCTACACTGTAATATGCTTTATTTATCATAAATCTTTTTAGTAGTTTTTTTTACTTATCAGGCGATGATGCCTCCATTTATTATTTAGGTAGGTGATTGTATACACGGAGAGCCATGCAAAATATACTGTTATTTAAAGAGTTGTTTTATTATTAAGACAACAAATTTTATTAATGTGTCGTTAACTTTTATATTTTTCCAAGGAAGTAATGTTTGATCTTACAAAATGTGTGTTCTTATTATGTACATGGAAGTGTCAGTAGTTTGAGATTTTTAAAATATTCTTTGCAACTATATGTTTGTCTAAGTTTACATATATATATTTTTTTTATTTTTTTTTAACCTTTAAACCTTTATTGACTGATAGCTTAATATATATTTAAAATAATAATTTATTTCTAGATGTTTATAATTGTTTTGTTTTACAAATTAAACTTAGGCTAGTTTGGAATATTGAAAGGACACATCTTTTCTGAGCCTTAAAGGCATCATCTTTATATACAGAATGTCCCCAGAACATTATTCCATACCTTATTATAGATCCCACATAACCATGGTATGCAGGCAGTACAGTCGATATATCGGCCATTTTGGAAAGCATAAGCATACGATTGTTAGCATAAATTCTCAATGTGTGTTTTCCAATTTAAACTGCAATCAATAGTAATAGTACAGTTGCCCGTATGCCAAGAAAGAAAGAAAAAGAAGTAAGATAGAAAATACAAAAACACTAAAATTATGGCAAACAAATGTCGCAGACGACCGGGACTGTCGCTGACGCTGGTCTCCGCCAGTGTCATCCCAGTGTTGGTCACCGTCAAAAAATTGACGTGCTATCCAGGCTGCGTGGAATATGGAATAATCTGCGTCATCAACTCAACGCAAACGACATTGGGCCTACAGACTGTGTGAAGTAATACACGCATATCATTTTAAAAATAGTGATCGATATTGTTGTTTGTCAATTTTTTTGTTCCGTAAAATCTGGTAAATAAGTTTAACGTACACACGTAGCGACTTATGACGCGCGAATTTAAAATTACATGTCCACCCATAGATTTTAAAATCGCTTGGACAAATCTGTAGCAATGTCCCATTTGCTTACGAAGTTTTCCTTTTTTAGTGAATTAATACGATCTGCGAACTATTTCCCAACCCCAAGACGCGAATAATCGGCTGAAGGAAGACTGACGCATGTTCTAGCAGGGTGTCGGAAACTAAAATTTGTCACGAACATTTAAAAATGTATGAGTGTTGCATTGCACGGTACTATCATCATTTCAGCTGAAAGTCGTCCACTGCTCAGCTTAGGCCTCCCCGGTTCTGTGCTTCCCGCATCCAGCAGATCCCTGCGGCCTTCACAAGGTCATCGGTCTACCTTGTCGGTCGGTCTACGCGGTCGCCACTCCAAGACCTATTGCACGTTATGTTGCACATAATTTGTATGCGGTTCTAAAGACGCTCAGCTATGGTGTTGTATTCTGGTTACAAGGGTTTGGGTGCCGGTGTGATTAAAACTAAGGGTACCGGAGCAGCTTTGTCATCAGAACGGCTGCCTGCTTTTTTGCCACCCAACAAAAAATATCAAATTTTAATGTCAGTCTTGAAAAGACGGTGCATGGTTGAATAGTTTTTGACAAGAAAAAATGTTTACCAAATCATGCTAAGGTAAGCATGATTTGGTAAACATTTTTTCTTTACTTATCAAAGGCGGGACATTCAAAATTAACTTGCTGTTCTCTGCGATTCTTGTAACACATAAACGGTAGTAGCCTAGTGCAGTTTGTAGTTGTTGCTGCATTGGCGGTCAAAATGACGCAGTTCTCACTGGGATCGGATCCATACGAGACACAAATCGGCATGTCATTTAGAAGAACACCTAAAACAGACAAAAACACACAGTAACAGTGAATGACAATGCGTCGTGTCTGGAATAAAGAATGTCCTGATGGCCCGGTGGTTAAGGGATTACCTCTCTATGCACGAGGTTTTAAACCTGGGAAAGTACCAATGTGACTATTTCAATTCATTTGTACTTTCTGAGTTTATCTTGGAAATTACTGACATCGGTGATATACAACATCGTGAGGAATTATGGACTTATAGTCTGTTAGAAATCACCAACTCGTCTTGAGCAAGCGTAGTGATCTGTTCTCGTGTCTTCTCTGTATGAGAAGTATCCTTTGCCATGCATTGGGACAGTAATAGATTGTTATTATTATCACCTAGAATGTTGATAAGTTTCCAAAAGAAAATAGACTAAAACTGTAATGGCTGCATTTGATTCCGAAACAAGTCGGGTAGTTATAAAACATTATGCGTTTTTTAAATCTTTTAATCTCGGGTCTTTGGCACTCTGCGGAACCCAAAAAGGAAAACTGTATCTATTTTTCTACACTAATATTATAAAGAGATTTTTATATTTTATGTTATTTTATTTCTAATGAATAAACTCAAAAACAAGAGGACCGATTTAAAAAAAAATCTTTCACCAGTATAATGCTATATTATAGTATCACTGAGTAGAATCCTAACTACATATAATCTATACTAATATTATAAAGAGGAAAGATTTGATTGTTTGTTTGTTTGTATTGAATAGGCTCCGAAACTACTGGACCGATTTGAAAAAATATTTTACCATTAGAAAGCTTGGTTTTCAGGTAGTAACATATGATTTTTATCCCGGGAAAAATAACGGGTCCCGCGGGAAAAACCACGGGAGCGGAGCCGCGGACAAAGTGCTAGTAATATTATAAATACGAAAGCGAGTTTGTTTGTTTGTTTTTTCGCTTCCACGCTAAAACAGTTCAACAGATTTGGCAAAAAAATTGGCACATTGGTAGACTATGACCTGGATTAGGACATAGGATACTTTTTATCTCGATATTTCCACGGAATCGAGACTTACGCGGGTAAAACCACAGGGTGCAGCTTGTGATAATAATATTATAAATGCGAAAGTGAGCTCGTTTGTTTGTTTGTTACACTAAAACGGCTGAACAGATTTGAATTAAATTTCGCACACGGATAGACCATGATCTGGAATAGGACATAGGATAGTTTTTATCTCGGTAGTCCGTTCCCAAAGCCGCTGGCAGAAGCTAGTTACAAATAAAATGGCTCGACTACCATAACTAGACAAAGAAAGAAAGAAAAAACGAAAAGAACGCTGAGCTGTTAGATAAACATAGGTACAAGCCAGACCATTGGCATTAACCGGGGGAAAATTAAAAAACCGGGCTGAACTTAGAAACTAATGTGATCCCCAATAGCATTTTGCCTGAACCTGGAGATCGAACCCAGAACAGCACGGTAGTTGCGCTTGCGAGGTAGCTTCTACTAGCGAAATGTAACAAAATATGCCACACCTTCGTGGTAGGATAATAATAATCCTAACTTCCTCACTATAATAATTCTAACTAATATTATAAATGCGAAAGTGAGTTTATTTGTTTTTTACGCTTTCACGCTAAAATGGCTTAATGGATTTGGATTAAATTTGGCGCATGGGTAGACCATGACCTGGATTAGAACATAGGATACATTTATCCCAATATTCCTATGGGATCGGTATTTATGCGGGTGAAACTGTGGAGTGCAGCAAGTATGTTGAATGAATACTCCATGTTAAATACTGGTATTCAGCTGCATCCGGTTAGACTGGAAGCCGACCCCAACATAGTTGGCGAAAGGCTGGACAGATTGATTGATTTTGATATTAATACAATAATGCACTTACCTTCTACGAATAAAAAGTCACCTTCCGAGAACAAAGAATTGTGTTCCTATCCAAAATAAACTTTCCGTCATCTTCTGTTTTTCGTCAAGGATATCTGCTAATGGTTCGTTGATCGGAGAGGCTAGAATAGCTCCTGAAATATTATCGAGTGTTGATAAACTTTTAGTCATGTAATTGCATTGCCATCCAACGTGGCAACGCTGCCAGCCTTTTGGACACTTTTCCCACTGACAGCGATGCGGACGAATTTTTCGATGCCCAATGAGCTCTTACCCTGTTTTTTATTTATACTTGTACATAATATAAATATTTTTGATTGATATATTTATCCCAAGCACAAACTTAATATTGTAGTTGAAAAACATTACAACCGCAAATGTAAGTTGGTCGACTATTACTCGTTATCTTGTAAAGCCTACCTACTTAGAAAAGAATAGAATAGAATTTTTCTTTATTAAAGTAACCAAGACTCAACAAGGGTTGTTAGTAAAACTTACGACTATGTTAGTAATCACAGACACTACACAAAAATAAAGAAAACATTCACGAAACAACGCACGGTTGGTCACTGTCGCGACATCCCATGAAAGACGGCACAACAGTGACCCACGTATACACAGTCCAGGCGACTAGCAACCATGCTTAAGACACTGTTGACGCTGCCCCACACCCTGCGCACCAGGGAAGCGCACCTTTTACGCATTGTTGCGTAAAAGCAATCTACATGCGCATCCGCGAACATCCCTGACGCGCTACAGAAACGGGGCAGCCCCACCAGCACCCTAAATGCATTGTTGTATTGAACGCGGAGTGCGCTGTACGATCTTTGCGTAAACCTAGCCCACAGGCTGCACGTGTAAAAAGCAGTACAGTACGCTCGAAAAAGCGTGACTTCAACAGGAAGTGAGCAGCCAGCAAACCTGCGAGCCAGCATGTTCGCTCTAACCGACAACGCCCTCGCTCCCGTTCAATGTTATCATCATCTTTGAGGTCAGGAGTCAATACGACCAAGATATTTAAACCTGTAGACTCTGTGCAAAGGATAGTCTACAGGTTAGCTGAAATAGTTTTCCTTTTATCTTCGTTATTTAAACTACTACCGTAAAAATTTTCACATGTCCTAAAACAACCATTGAGCTGGCAGAGGGGGGAAGCACCCGACTGACTATTTTATTTTAGATTTGGGCTTTATAAAAACACGTCAGGTAGGCTTCTTTAAATGTAGCGGGTGATTGGTGCAGCTTGATCCAGCCAACCACCTGGTTATCGTGAAGGTAATCAGGTTCACCAGTGACTAAATCTGCAAATTGTAATATTTTTATTCATTACAATATTAATTTCAGGTCTTATGTTCTAAATTCGAATTCAAAAATTATTAAACGTGAGTAAATGTTGAATTTACTATGTAATTATATCAATCGCTGCTCATGTGATTTGATTATTAATTTATATATGAACATTCTTAGTTAAAACTTAAATTGACACAAAATTGATACCTGATAAAACGAAAGACGATCTAGACTATTTTAGACAAATCCAAATTAGAAAACAAAAGTCGCCGACTGGTCGGCTCGTACAGTCACGAGCTTTAATTTGGGACCCACCTAAGGTTGAATATCGTGTAGCAAACTTTCGCCATTTAGAGCTATTATGTTAACGCTGTCACTGCACAAACAATAAACGTCATAATGTTTACCATCGACAACTTTACGTTTCTAGGGGCTAACGTCAACTGGAGCGAGGGCAAACGATCATTACCGATTTCCGAGTAATAATTACTTTTTGGTCCTGTGGTCCCATAAGAAAAAAGAAACAAATAAAAAAGAACAAAATTATATTGTCAATATATGATAGCTAGTCAACTAACCCGCTTATTCTTCAAACCTATATTAGTTAAAAAGTTTTGTCTCTTTCTCAAACATAAATATCAAAGTGACGGACCAAAACAACATATTTAAAATAAAATAGGTTTAAAGGCCGTTTATGATTATGGGGGCTTAGAAGATTTCAGCTAAAATATTGATTAATAAAATCTTTAGAAAAACAAAGTTATTTATTCTTTATATTTATTAAGACATTTATGACACAAACCTCAATCTTAACACAATTATATAGAAAGCATGGTTAGCGGTGCACAAAATAAACACTTATCACCGAAGGCTACGACTAAATTAATTTAAATCTCTCCAGTAATTTTTTTATCATAAATATTCAAAACCTCGTATATCCACCTTCATTGTCAATCACAGCCTGGAGCCGGTTACGCATGGATCCAATCAATTTGTCACATATGTCAGTACCCCTTAAACTTTCCCAGACTGTGAGGCAGTGATCCATAAGTGCTTCTCTAGTTCTTTCGTTTCTATTTGACCATTTTTGAACCATTAAGCCCCATATATTTTCTATAGGATTTAAATCGGCACACTTTGCAGGCCACGGAATACGATTTAAATTTGCTCTATTATTGTCAAACCAAGTTCTAACGATTCTTGCCGTATGAATTGTTGCGTTATCTTGAACAAAGTTTATTGGAGCAACATCTTCTTGTGGATAATATAGTTGCAATGTTGGAAGGACACTCTCGTCTAATAAATCGACATAATCTTGAGCAGTGGCCCTGGGTGGTAAATTTATTAGTTCTCCAATGCCGGCTGAACTAATCCAGCCAGACATGTTAACTGTAATGCGACCAGACGCGTTGTTAGCTATGACGTGGTCTTCCGTGTATCGCGTCCTGTCAATTCGCCACAAATGTAGTCTGCCCGTTTGGGAAGATTGAAAAGTCTTTTCATCGATGAAAGCCGTCGTCGTCCAATCAAAATTTAGATACTGACGTGCGAAAATAAGTCGAGCAGCTTTATGGGCAACCGTCAACGCATTTTTTTTTGCAGGCCGCCTGTGATGCAGTCCCATAGCTTTAAGATGCCTTCTAACTGTTGAAGGGTGGACTTCAAACGCTTCCGCAAAATGCATCGTTGGCGTAAATCCATTCATCAGGTATTGCCTTTGCATCAAGCGGCTCTGCTCTTGTGTTATAACTTGCGGGTGATGGTTGTTTCGTCGTAAGTCAATAATATTTTCCTCGTTCCCGTGGCGTCGAACCCAGCGGCGAACTGTGTTTCTTGTCACATTTATTCGTCGCGATATCTCGTGAATGCCTACTCATTGTTCGTGCAAATCAATAATTTGGAGCCTTATTTGGTCACGATTAGCCGCAAGCATTTTATTAATTGGTAAATTATATTTTGTGAAAATATCACATTAAACTATTTTCTTAAATGACACTGACACGACACATGTTCGTAATTAGAAAATCGTAATGATAGCTTTTTGCAACGAGGTTATCATTTCATAGGTCGATTAGATAAGACATTTTATGTCTTAAGGCTGCAGTCTCGCAAAATGCACTCGCGGCGAATTATTTGCGTAACTTTGTATTTTTATTTTTAACAAAATAATGAAATAACATGAAATATTTTTATTGCACATAAATAACCATAATATAAGTAATAGCTAGTTATTTTTTGTAAGTTCATCTAGGTGGATTATGTTAGGTAAATCAAGCATTAAATACAGCTCTTTCGCGCCCAACATCACTTCGAGTTCTGTTTGCGCGCTTAGTTTATAGCAATGAAGAATTAATTTACAAATCTGTTCAGCGCTTAATTAACTCAATATTCTCGTCTTCAAAATGCGTTGATTAGTTTTTTCTAATTATGTTTCATTTTCTTAATTCAGAGGTCACAATTTCATCAAAATTCTCTGTTTTTAGCTCCTAATAAACGGTTTGTTACATAATAACTATGCATCTTATGTATGTAATAATTAGATTATTTTAAAGCCAAGAGTTTATTTAGCAACTACTAAAAAAATTGCACCTAAATCACACATTACACTAACAATAATAATCATCTTAAAAGACCTCCAAAAAACGAGTTTAAAAACAAGAATTGAGAGAGAAATTCTGTTTTTTTTTAGAGGTATTTTGAGATTATTATTATTGTTAGTGTAATGTGTGATTTAGGTGCAATTTTTTTAGTAGTTGCTAAATAAACTCTTGGCTTTAAAATAATCTAATTATTACATACATAAGATGCATAGTTATTATGTAACAAACCGTTTATTAGGAGCTAAAAACAGAGAATTTTGATGAAATTGTGACCTCTGAATTAAGAAAATGAAACATAATTAGAAAAAACTAATCAACGCATTTTGAAGACGAGAATATTGAGTTAATTAAGCGCTGAACAGATTTGTAAATTAATTCTTCATTGCTATAAACTAAGCGCGCAAACAGAACTCGAAGTGATGTTGGGCGCGAAAGAGCTGTATTTAATGCTTGATTTACCTAACATAATCCACCTAGATGAACTTACAAAAAATAACTAGCTATTACTTATATTATGGTTATTTATGTGCAATAAAAATATTTCATGTTATTTCATTATTTTGTTAAAAATAAAAATACAAAGTTACGCAAATAATTCGCCGCGAGTGCATTTTGCGAGACTGCAGCCTTAACTTGACATTCAACATTTCAACCTTAAAGCAAAGTTTCAAAGTTTCGACCTTATTGCATTATGATTGTTCTAACAACATTTAACGGAAATGGGTCCCAAATTAAAGCTCGTGACTGTACTTTGGCCAAAAAATTTGCATTGCCATTCAAAGTGTAGGTAGGTACGTTTCCGGATGACACGATGCGGTCGAATATTTTGACGCTTAAGGCCGCGTGTCCACCGGACGTCCGCCAACGGGACGTCACATTTCGTTTGAATAATCTCGTTTCTCGTTAACGTCCCGTTGACGGGGGCGGTGGAAAAACGCTGTAAGTGTCCTGTTGTTTTTGTATTTATTTGTATATTAAGTTAGTTATTTAATTTAGTACCTAACGTAAATAGTTCTGCCGTGCTATTATGTAACCATGTCACCGTGAAAACTTAGGTGAAGTGAGCTCGGGGTGAGCTGTCAGTCCCTAGCAGCAGGTGGAATGACAGCTCACTTCACCTAAGTTTTCACGGTGAGATGGTTACAGAATAGCACTGCTGTTATATTTTGTATACAAGCATTTTAATGTAGGTGCTTATATGAAATAAATATTTAAAGTACCAAATTAAGATCATGTTATAGTAAGTAAAATACTTATCAGTTGCAATAGACAGGAACGTTAAACAAACATAACTAAACATCCCGAGTATTTTGGTGCACTTCATCCCACTGCTCAGCTCGAAATGTCCTCGACGGTTAGAAAGCAAACGTATATAATTATACATTTACAATAGCTTACAGTTTATAAACATTACTTAACATTGATACATACCAACAATTTTCCAAAATGTAAACTATCTGAATGTAATAACACTCTCTAAGTATCGCCAAGTGAAATTTTTCGATTGGCTGTAGATAGATAGATAGATAGAATACTCTTTATTGTACACCATAAAAATCACAGACATCAATTTAGAAATTTTACAAAGGGTGACACAATGGGCGGTCAACCATCCAACCTCCAGGATCCAACCTTTGGATGGATTAAAGGTAATAGGAGAGACAATACTGCAGGTAGTCATCGGTGTACCATCTACATCAATAAATATGTACATACATACATAAAGCATAAACTTACCACCATTGCATTGCTGTACCATTGCTTGAGATAATTCACTTGAGTATGAATATGATTATGTAAGTCGATTGCTTTTTATTTTTCACTATTTAGTTATGCTACCTATCCCACACCAATTCGGATACCACTACTTGATAATGTAAACAATAGTGACAGGAAGTATTATAACATCAACAAGATACACTAAGTGAATTAAAAACGTAGTATCGAAGCTAACAAAAACTATTTTGAATCCCAAGCAATTGATGAAAATGAAATTTATTGGAACCACCGCGCAAGATTTTTCTACCAAGTGAAAAAATAATTTTCAAAATCGGTCCAGAATTGGCGAAAATATCGAAGAAAAAGAAAAAAACGAACATAATTATTATTATAACATCAAATTTTTTTTAAAGTATGTTTAATGTACTAAAGGAAGGACCAAACACATTGGAATAAGGACATGATAATGTGTTTTCGTCCTAGCTTATTACGGCAATAATATTTGACCCAAACACTAATGAGATTTGCGGCTACAGACGCAGTTATGAGATTCTCATTATTATTAAATATATTCTGAAGGTTGTAACAACAAGGAGGCTATACGCGGGGGTCGTGCGGTCCATGGTCCTTTACGGGGCACCGGTGTGGGCGCGTTCGTTGAGGCGGCGGCCAACCCGCCGGTTGAACGCGTCCCAGAGGGTCATGGCCACCCGGCTGGTCTGGGGATACCACACGGTCTCCGGTGAGGTGGCGAGCCTCCTTGCCGGATTGCCGCCATGGGATCTGGAGCCAAAAGTCCTCGCGCATATTTGGGAGTTGACTCCGATGCCGCGAGAAATCGCGGCACAGCGGACAGAGCTCCGACGGGATCTCATGGCGTCATGGAGAGTGCGATTGTCGCAACCCAGTGCTGAGTACGCCACTATTGTGGCGATAAGTCCCTTCTTTGAGGAGTTGCTAAAGAGGCGCCACGACGTCCTCACCTTCCGCCTGACGCAGGTCCTCACCGGACATGGCTGTTTTGGGAGGTTCCTGTTCGGTATCAGGCGGGAGGAAACGCCCGGGTGTCATCACTGCGTGTATAGCCCGGAGGACACGGTGGAGCATACGGTGGAGGTCTGCCCGGCTTGGGCAGAGCACCGCCGTGTCCTCGTGGAGGCGGTCGGTGGCGGGGATCTCTCGCGTCTGGCCCTGGTCCAGGCCATGGCCCGGCCTGGTACGTAGCGAGAGGGCATGGGAGGCCATCACCTCCTTCTGCGAAGCAGTAATGCTCGCGAAGGAGGAAGCGGAACGCGTAAGGGAGAGGCAAAATTCGCGCCCTCACGCCCTAGCCGCCGCAGGAGGAGACGCCCTGGGCGTCGGGGGGAATCCATAGCCGATTCCCGGCCGCCGTAGGCGCGGGCTTGTGGACGGTGAGCAATGGGTAGCTCGCCGTTCGGAAGCTAGCAAAGGACCAGGCCCAGGTCGATGGCGCATTGTGTTCCACGCGCGCCTCAAAGAGATGTCAGTGAATGAAGGGGACCATTTTGCCTGCCGGGGTTGCGGGAAATTCCGAAAGGGATACCGTGGCCCCCTGGCATTGCATTGCACAGGCAACAGAAGGAACACGGGTGGGTTTTTAGTCAGTAAGAGTCTGACACGCCCTCCCGCTCCACCCAGATCCATCATCGTCATTTGATGATTTCGCAACCAAAAAAAAAAAAAAAAAAGGTTGTAACAACAAGGCACTGTTTCGTTACAGTTCGAAGGTTCGTACACAGGCTGAGTTTTGAGAAATATATTATTACCTTCTTACCGTCTCTTGACTCTTTTCATTCATGACTGCCGTAGGTACGTACGTTCGACAATGTTGAAGTTATTTTAATGAAACTCAAAACTAAAACAGATCATACGGTGTATTTTTATTTCTTATCATTGTATCATTATATTGTAAGCGGGCACGCCCTTTATGTCTGGAGACTTTATTCTCTTTTTTAGATATTATTACGTTTAGTTATTTTTATTTCTGCTTGAGTATAGTTCTCGATGTTTTTGGTTGGTATATTGGCGTGTGCTAGCTGTCATATTATGGCTATTAATTTATAATTTAAATTGTGTTTTGCGTAATGTAAATTATCGTGTATACTATTGTATAGTTTTTTTTTTTTTTCTAACTGAACAGACAGCTGTACTGCTGAGAAGTTTGTTGCACCACTTCTTCTTCCCAGCAAAAGTACTAAGTAGGAAGTGATGAAGGGTGGGCGTTTTGGGGGACTTTCTTATGTAATTTTGACGTTCGAAAAGAGCTGATTCTCAGCCTAGTTTGAATAAATGACTTTTTTTTTTTTTTTTTGGAGTTTGATTTTAAAATGGAAACACAAAACTATATATTTAAATACCGAAAATTGGTCTAAGAAACCATTCGATTATTCGTTAAGAGTCATATTACTCTTTTTACTGAAAAATTAAAATGCATAACTCTGACTTACAAGAAAGAGAATGGCACTATCGTTATTATAATCAAATAATTAAAATATCTTACTGCTGCTAAACATTACAGCGTCAAAAATCATAAATTTCTGTAAAAAAAATGTAATAAGACTCTTAAAAATTAAATATCTCGACTCTACAAAGCCAAACTTTCCCGCTTCGCTTTGTCCCATGTTTTATATATTTTTTAAACTGCTCTACTTTAGGAATTTCTCCTGTACTCGTATTATGTGTACGTTTAAACTCACTTGTAGGTCTTACAAATATTTGTTCCGTGCGAGAATCGAACCCGCGACACGCAGCGAAGCAGTCAATCGCTTAACAAAAACAAAATTTTTTCACAAAAAGTTTTGTCCAAAAACAAAAAATGAATTAAAATACAGATCTTCATACAGAGTAATCAAATATGGCGTCCCTCAGGGCAGCGTCCTAGGCCCTTTGTTGTTTCTACTGTATATAAACGACCTCCCCCGCCAAACACCAAATCCAATGGTATTATTCGCCGATGACAGTACGTCTTTAATAAAATGTACCAATAAACATAATTATGAACAAGATATTAATAACACACTCGGTTCTCTAATAAATTGGCTAAATCATAATAATTTATTAATAAATCTTCAAAAGACCAAAGTTATGCATTTTTTCCAAAGAATCTCCCCTAATGACATGAATATAAACCACAATGGTCAAGCTGTAGGCACAGTGGATGTTGCAAAATTTTTGGGTATATTAATTGATAGCCAACTCACTTGGAAGCCTCAAGCAGAGAGTATTTGTAAGAGATTGAGTACATCGGCTTTCATGCTGCACAATTTGTCCAAAAAAGTGGACCTGTCTAGCGTGTTGGTTGCCTACCACGGATTAGTTATTTCACTTTTGAGGTTTGGTGTAATTTTCTGGGGCAATTGTAGCGAGAAAGAAAGTATTTTTAAAGCTCAAAAACGCTGTATCAGAGCTATGTTCGCCCTAAAAGTAACTGACAGTTGTCTACCTATATTTCAGTCTCATAAACTCTTAACCTTCCCATGTCTTTACATATTGGAATTATGTATATTTGTTAAAACGAACTCACACTTGTTTACCACCTTGAAAGAAACTCGAAATAGAACAATAAGTATTAGATCCCAATATAAAAATCTTTTAAGCACGGGTCTTTTTAAGACTGCTCTTTTAAGAAAAAGTGTTATTTGTATGGCACCACTTGTTTATAATAAGTTACCAAATAATGTCAAGGAACAACCAATAACAAAATATAAAAAGCATGTTACAGAATTACTTTTGCACAAGTGTTATTATTCAGTACAAGAATTCTTAGATGATAAGTTTTATTAAATTCTTTTAAAATTAAAATTTGCATGCCAATTAAGGTAGAATGTACAAGGAACCACAAAACTCTGTAACACCTAATAATATGTACCTACATTCATTGCAAATAAATAAATCTATTCTATTCTATTCTATTCTATTAACCACTGCGCTAACCGTGCCCTCAAGTATATATACGAGTATATAGTCATAGCCTTAAGTCATACGAACATAATATCTTAAGTAGTTACATTAATAAGAAGTATAGAATATGTCTGAATATACTTCTTTCATTTCAATCATGAAAAGGTATATAAGGTACATTTTGGTCTACATTCATCCCATTCATAATACATTAATTGAGTAATAAAGGTTGACATTCAGTTCGCGACTATTTGGAGGCAGTCAGTCGTGTAGCCCGTGATGAGGTGGTGATAAATCACGTCTTGTTATTTATGGGCCTTTTATGTTTAATGAACTGGTAATAACAAAATAATCTTGACTTTTGGTAATTAATTTTGGATGATTAGGTACCTTTATGGAGTGGGTGCGTAAGGGTGCGGTGCGGTGTTGTGCGCTTTTTCGTTACTGCACATTTGATTTCAAATTCAAATTCAGAATATTTTATGCTACATTAACCTACATGGCCACTTATAGAACGTCAGTAGCTAGGTGCACGGTTCCAATTGGTTGTTTCGTATGGTGAAGAGCCGGCAAGAAATTTCACGGTTACTTTTTTTTTTAATAATTGGCTTTTACAATGTTTTTAAATTACACGAGTGGACAGTGTGGGCCTTTCGTCAAATTGTGACTGTTGATTATAGGATAGCATTTATTTTAAGTGTAGCGATATATTTTGTGACTGCTTTCGCCCACAGTACGGTTACTGATTGCCACGATTTACTTAATAGATATAATTATTAAATTGATTAATTCGCTGACAGACTAAACCGCTAGAAGCATGAAATTTTGCACAAGGGTTTCTTTTTTGACGAAGGTGAGCACTACGGGAGGATTTCTGAAAATTTGTCCCAAAAAGGAGTTCAATAGGGGAGGAATGTTTATAAGGAAGTTCGTAATTTTTATCGATGGGAAATCCCTTCGGAGACACGACTTGTCTTCGACATAAATACACACAAACACATACAAAAACTCACGCCTTCTTCCCATGTGGGTAGCATGAAGAAAGTACAGAACGCCACCTGAGAAAATGCCCGATAGAAACGTTTCACTTATTTTTATGAAGTCTGCATACTTCCGGCGTTAATTACTTGGAGTCCCATGTTCACTTCGCAAGTAAAGGTAGATTAACCCTGACTCTCCCAAAGATGCATATTTAACCACAAACGCACGTCACTATTATCTGCAAAAATGAAAAATAACGCCCCCAGTTGCCCAATCGACTCGCAAATTACTAAGTTTACCACGTCACTAATATTGACATTGTTTGAGAGAATTATAGCTATTCTGTGTCTACGACAATCTGCCTAGTATTTTCCGTCCAAAACACCTAATCATTTCCTAAAGTTAGTTGGAATGCACAAGTTTCTCTAGTTGACCAACCCTTTTCAATTGTTATCGGATTTCGGCTAGACGTGATATTTTTATCGCGGGAAGTTTCGGCAGAGTTCGGCTAAATCTTTGTATTGGTGTTTGAAATCGGGACACGGTTGACAGAGCGGAAAAAATTCCGGGCTGTCCCGGATTGAGGAAAATGGAGCTTTGAGGAAAATGGAGGTGGTTCGATAATTAAGTATCTGTACCTGTCCAATGGTCGAATAGTGAAAATAGAATATTGGTATCAATTTATCCTTCATTGTGCGTGGTCCGAAACTCACTCGGTCGGTTTATTTATTTGCTATTGCGTTTACAAAAGATCGGTGGAACGCAACAAAATGTTTTTTATTTATTTTTCTTTTATAACCCCGAGCTCACAGACAGTCTGTTATTATCACAAAGAGCACGATTCTGACTTCAACGGTATGAAAGAAAATGAATAAAAAATATTTTATTTTTTCACAGAAACACGAGTATAAATCATTATTATTTAAAAAAAAACAATGTGAACGTACTATGCAGCCAAATGTTAAATGATTTTATTTTTGTAAGTTCTCGTTCACCAACATACATTCAATACACACACATCTATTCAACACTTCTCATACAGGCAGACACATAGTTAAACTCACGACTTCCTCCTACTACGATCCTTACATACTCCTTTTGCTTCGTTCACGTTCCTACATCTGGTTATACACGCACGCCGAATACTACGCACCACCAATGAGGTCACCACTATAAGTTCTTCTAGGGCGTCCCCACACGGCGTTTCCACTGACATCTGCCTTGTAAATTCCTTTGGTGGTGATGTTCTTCACACTTATTATCATATATGTTCTAAAAGCTCCTTATATGTAGAACTAAACCCACTAACTCAAAATAACAGTATGCAAAATATCAAATTCACAAACGTAAATCGAGTAGGTACTAGGCAATATTTCAAATGATGAATCTCATCAGCATTCTGTTCGGGTGGCGAGCGATCCATAAATCAAAAAGAATCCGCTTATGGACCACATTGATAAATCACGAGCATGATACTGTCTGGTCGTGTTTTAGATCTAACAGACTATATACTACGAAATTTTGTTGGCTGGCCCTGTGGGACTAAGGTGAATTATAAAACTGATAAATGAAAAAAAAAACTCGTTTGGCATATAATAATTGCTAACTTTTTTAGGCGACTTTATTCATATCTATGGGTGATACTAATTTGTGCTTAAGCCTGTATATTTGTACTTTCAATTTACAAATCGTTCCAATTTACGTAACGTTTACATACGACGCGCGTTCGTGCTTAGACCTCAGTTGGTTTGGAGCAGCCTTTAGTCAATTTTGGAAGTAGTTTCTCGGTGCGGGAATGGGACCAACCATTTGAACAAATTTACCTACCTACTGCTGTCGTCGGTTAAGGCACCTATCCCTCCTCCGAATAACGAGAAGCGAGTGCCTGGAGCTAGCAACTTAGCGAGCAACAACCAGCGAGTGCGCGATGGCGAGAAGACTCGCTGATATGAGTGAGAGAATGAGTCTCTCAGCGAGTGGCCTGCCGCGTAGTAGTGTATACTCGCACGTAACAAATACTTAAACTCTTACGCTTGTGTATTTGGATGTTTGTGCAGAGATTATTTGTCACAAAAAATAACAGATATACTAGCAAACATTTCCACTGCAGCTTCCGCTTTTGATTCTACTGCAGTAGAGTAGTAGGTACTAGTTTTGGAAAAAGTTCATATAAGTTAGTTACCTATGCAGCACATTCTGACGAGTTATGTTTTTCGTGCTCTGGCTCAAACGCTTCAACGTAGGTATTTTTTTTTCTTGTCTTTATCTAAGTATTAATGAATATCAAGATAATTATACTGCTCTAATGGATAACCTCAGTACTATGACTTACGAAAAAAAAATCTATCAAACTCAAAGCATTTATTTCAATTAAACCATTTACAGGCACTTTTTAACTGTCAAGGGGTCGGTCAGTCAAAAATATGACGCTAGTTGCCCATTCCAAAGCGTAGTAGGTACCTATGGAGAAGAACGGGCAAGAAACTCCACGGATCGGATAACTCAATAGTCGGATAACTTATAGTATCTAAAAAATAAAGACAGTTTGACAGATTTTAAATTATTTGATGTAGAATTTGTACCTAATCGCTTTAAATTGAACTCGGTACAGTCACTACAATTTTGTGGTTGTATTTTAATCTATGTTTTGTTTGAGCGTGATTAACGCAAACCACAGTGAATTAGGATTACAACGAATATGTAAGCGTAATAATTAGAAATTAGACTCCACACCAAAAAGTCGTTGAGGTTGGTTGTATAGGTGTGACAGTCATAATTATGTATTTAATAAAGGGAAATTAATGGTTTTTCAAATTATCTGCCTTATTCAAATCACAACTGTTATTCTTTGACAGTTGTGATATACTCAATTACGTGAATTTGATAAATAAATTTATTTTTCATAAACGTAGGCTGAAAACCTGGTGGAGGTAACGGGAATCCCTTGGATGCGGGAACCGCAGGACAGATTATTGTGGCAATGCTTGGGGGTGCTGTATTTCGAACATTGAATATCGCAACGTATTGTGGGCACTTCTTCCAATCTCTAAACCGTTTAAAGTCCCAACTAACCTAAATTAATAAAACTGTAGTTAAGTACCAGAAACAGGCCCATAGATAGTTCAGTATAAACCCGACCATAATACAATACATTGTATACCGCGGTCCACAATTTATGTGCCGCATCCCGCGAGCCGAATCAAGTGCTTATGAAAAATTTAAATTTAATTTTGTTGAAACTGCCCACTCGTATAAATCAAGATTTCTAGTAGTAATTAGTATGAATACTAGTACTACTAATTAGTTTGGAGTAACACGGGTTTATAGGTATTAAATCGTCGACTTTGCTTTGATTAGAATACATTAATTATTTAATATTTATTGGATCACGGTGAACCGATCTGGATTTGGATGTATTTTACAATATGAGAAAAAAAAAATGCATAATGAAATGAAATGATATTCGAGAAGTTTTAGCTAGCATCGAGTAAATTGTAATCTTGGATCAAATTGATAATAATAGAGTTTACCTGCAGGATTGTTACTACATTCCTTAATAGTCAAGGCCTCTGCGTCTGCCTCCTATTGCAGTGCCTCAGAAAATGTTCGCGGAAACTAATACCGATGGGTTTCATGCCATCAGCCGCAAAAAAAGCCCTCACTCCTGCTGAGTACAATAAGAGGCAGTCACAATAGTATCCTGAAGGCTGTAGCGGCAGATACTTCCTCTGCTATAATAAGACAATTTCTGCGAAGACTGAAGAGCCTAGATTGCTGTTTTTGTGTTTATTTGTTGGCTGGTCTTTCCGTGAATTCGAATTTAGTCCAAGTTACTGACTATATAGTATCTTAAGTGCAAACCATTTACTAACAATTTATGGATATCTTAGTTGTTCTAAATAAAATTATTACTAGACTTATCGCCAAAATTGCGGCGATAAGTCCCCTTTTTGAGTAGTTTCTAGAGAGCGTCCTCACCTTCCACCTGATGCAGATCCTCACCGGACACGGTTGTTTCGGGAGGTTCTTGTTCCGGATAAGGCGGGAGGAAACGCCCGGGTTTCATCATTGTGTGGATCAACCGGAGGACATGGTGGAGCATACGGTGGAGGTCTGCCCGGATTGGCCGGAGCATTGCCGTGTCCTCGTGAAGGCGATCGGTGGCGGTGATCTCTCACGTCCGGTTCTGGTCCATGCCATGGTACGGGGCGAGAGGGCATGGGAGGCCTTCACCTACTTCTGCGAAGCAGTAATGCTCGTGAAGGAGGAGGTAGAACGCGTGAGGGAGAGGTAAATTTCGCGACCTCAGCTCCTAGCCCCCGTAGGAGATGCCCTGGGCGTCGGGAATCGCAAGCCGATTCCCGGCTATCGTAGCCGCGGGCTTGCGGACGGTAAGCGATGGGTAGCTTGCCATCTGATATCGACCAGGTCTAGGCCCACGGCGCGTTGTGTCCCACGCGCGCCTCAAAGAGGTGTCAGCACAACAGACGGGGTCCGCTAGGACTGATGCCTGCCGGGGTCGCGGGAAGGTCCGATAGGAACCGTGGCCCCCGGCAACGTACTGTGCAACTGAAGGAACATGAGTGGGTTTTAGTCAGTAAGAGTCTGACACGCCTTCCCGCTCCGCCCAGAGCGGGAGAAGTTATTTGACGATTGCCCACGCAAAACCAAAAACAACATGTGTGATGTAGCTATTTACTAAAGTAAATGAGTCAATTTTAAATTAAATTCGGCACAGCCTGAGAAGTTTAATGATTATAGATAAATATTGTTGGTTGTAAGATTACTTTTTTGCCCAAGTTAACACAGTTAAGGTGTGGTATGTTTATTTTGAAAGTTTCATTGTCTTTGTTAGTTAGATAGAATTTGTGTTTTTCATGTTAACTTTGGTAAAGGAACGTTATTCTCGGTGGGTGGTACAATAATGCTTGATTTTACGGTTTTTTTGTCTTTTTATGTTAAAAACGACGGGTTTACCTACTTATAATTTTATAACTTAATGACAAGGAATGAGTAGGAACAATGGGCGACATCATAATACAATTATATATTCTAGTTACGTAAGCGTACTTACTAAAAATAAAAATAGTTCTAGAACTCAAATAATTTAGTTTCAGGCTATAATTTATGATCCCAGCGCTGCCGCATCATAGGTTATAGTATCGGAGACTGATACTGAATACTAAGCGCTAAACGCGATCAAGTTAAAAAGTTTACCCATATATTTTACCAACGTGGAGTTTATTTGCGTCATTTGGCTCTTTATCGTTCTTTTTACTTTTCAGTCATGGGTAGGGTAGGTGTATTTTTATTTTCAAGTACAGCGTAGCAAATTACGTGTTATTTCTCCTCCAGAACTTTTCGGTAACCAACCGAATCGAATCGACTTAGGGCGTTTGTCCACCGCAGCCATCACCGGAACGTCACCGAGAAACGAGATAATTCGAGCCAAACGTTACGTCCTGGCGACGGCGATTATTGGTCTACCGCGGAACTCGGCTGTGTATGTTATGAATTTATGATAGACCAAACAAAAGCCGGGCGAACGGCACCGGTGTGTTACGACGGTAAACGTGTTTTATATTGCCGGTATATCGGGCTGTCACAATCTCGGGCCGAGTTCTTACGGTCGCGCTGATTACTTGAAAAATTGGCGATGATGGCGCTCGGGTGACGCAGGACACGCGGCCATAGTAAATGTTTATATATCGCTACATCGGCGCCCTCTTCTTATTTGCTGTGTAGTCCCGGTGACGGCTGCGGTGGACAAACGCACTTAGGGCCAATTTCACATATGAAACCGAACACAATCAGCACAGTCATCTAAACCGTGTTTAGTGTAGCGCAAATGAATATTATTCTTTCTTTCATTCTTTGTTTCCTTCTTTAGTGTCATTGCAATTCACCCTTATTGTAACAATAAAAAAGTACTGTTGACATTCATAGGTACGTCAAAGTATAGGGCTTTGATTAAGTTGAATGAAGCAAAGATCAATGTGAATCTTACTTTCTCTAACTTACTTTCCAAAACTAAAAGAAAACACAAAAAGTGAAGCCACAATTCTTGCAACATTTGCTTCAAATGTTTCTCAAAAGTGAATAAAAATTATTTGTGTCTGCTTTAACTGTTAGAAAGAAAAGAATGAACAAAGTTTTGAAATTTTTAAGAGTTATTGCCATAATTTCACCTAGAAATTAAGGCTCAGATTTTGTTTCTTTTAAGTTCAAAAATAAAAAGTTGCTGCAGCGGTCATGACTTTCAACAAAGACAATATGAATAAGAAAAAAATATTATACCTATTAGCACGATAGTACCTACCTCGTTGTGAGAAATATTTTTTAGATAATGAAAGGAAATTGTAGAGACAGACAGCAGACAGCATTTATTTAATTATTTGACCATTTACTTGAAGTTTTTGACTGCTTCATTGGTCTAGTGGTCGCAAGTGCTACTGTTAAGCGTGAGATCCTGGGTTCGATTCCCGGGTCGGGCAAAGTGTTTTTGGGTTTTTCCATCTGGAAATTCTCAGTAGAAGCCTGGAGTCTGGATTTTTTCCCGGTTGATGGCAATAGGCTCGCCCCCTATTACATGGGACTTAAACATAACTGGCGAAATATGGGTGTACCTACTATAGGTACAGCTCTGCCTAACCCTTTGGGGATTACAGGCGTGATGTTAGGTTACGTAATTTTTTTGAACTGTCAAGAATCTGACCATTGTTAGGTACATTAAAGCTGCGTCCTAATCAACGCGATCGTCACGCGAGTATTCGAGGTCATCGCGTTAGTTTTGTTCGGCGAACCCGAACGCGAGGTCACGTCAACAGAGGGCGCTCCCCAGTTTTCCAAAGTGAAAAAGTGAGATCAAACGAGTAACATAAGAACTTCGCGCTCTTTTATGTGAATTGACATAGTCGCGTGATCAAACAAGTCGCGTTTGTACGACAAAATTCACGCGTAATCGCGCGACCATCGCTTTTTGGTAAGTACGCGGGTTACAGTCTTGCAACAACTAGGTATTTAGATCTGCTTGTACCTACATTAGGAAACCCAACACACCCCTACTACAAACCCTATCTTTTACTACAAATATTTGCAATAGTTTCAGTTTAACTATTCAAAACATAAATAAAACAAAGTTACAGCAAGCTAAAAAGTTCAGTTTAAATAAATCGGCATCTACAAAACTTTTCAGCAAATCACCTGCCTCTCCTTAATTACGCCACCCCAATGTTTTCAAAGCTAGCCCTCCTTATAATGACCATTCCTACCCGCAAATAGTACCTACCGGAGACACCAGGTGTCTATTTCACACACCTCTTGAACCCTATTTTAAGACAAGAGTAGATATTCCACAGACACCAAGCATTGTCTTAAAGTGCTATAGATAATTAGTAGTAGCAGCTCGTAGATTGGATTCGTGCGTGATGCTAACAATAGAGCCTCCTCATACAAACACTTTCGAATTGTCAAGGAGTCGGTCAGTCAGAAATATGAAGCTAGTTGCCCGTTCTAAAGCGTGTACATATCCTCTCCATAGGTACCTATGTAGATGATCGGGCAAACAACTCCATGGACACTCTTATATTAGGTATATTGTTACAAGGTATGAGTTACTTCATGAATGTTGAATCTATAATTATACTAGCTGACCTGAAAGATGTTGTCCTGTTCAAATTTCATACAAAATTCCCATAATAAATGCACTTTCAGTTCAAATAGCAACTTTTCATATTCCGCAAGAACCTGTGTACGGGTTGTAGTTAGTTTATTTAAGCTAACAGTAAGTTACAGTAAAGCAATTACTTCTCTGTTTAGTATATATAGTATATAAGTTCACTATTATCTAAATTCGTTAGTCGTTATTTTATTACGCTAAATTATTACGTGCATCGTTAGGATTAAGTAGGTTGCAGAGTAAGCAAAAAATTAACGATCGTACAACCAAATTTTTTTAAATCAGTCCGGCCGTTCTGTAGTGGTACGCTTACCAACAAACAGTATTTCATTTTTAGGGTTCCGTAGTCAACAAGGAACCCTTATAGTTTCGCCATGTCCGTCTGTCTGTCTGTCCGCGGTTTAGCTCAAAAACTATTGGTACTAGAAAGTTGTAATTTGGCATGAGTATACAAGTTAATGACGCCAAAAAAGAGGTAAAATAATTTTAAAAAAAAAACAATTATTTAGGGAACCTCTCTACATGTAAAGTGGGGATGAAAATTTTATTTTTCGTCCTTCCCATAGTGTGGGATATCATTAGATAGGTATTTTAAAAATATTAGGGGCTTGCGAATACCGTTTTTTGATTTAGTAAACCGTTCGTGACTTATCAAGCTTTAAAGTACCAATTTTCGTTAGAGTCAAGTGTCCCCCCCCTCTACCAACTAAACGGTTGTAGTTAGAAATTCAAATATCACGGCATTAGTACTTATATATAACGAAGTTTAAAGGAAAACTATCACACTTAAGTGCGCTTTACAAGTTTACGAGTAATAATTAACCAACTTAAATTTGCGGTTGCAAAAACATTGTCTCCCACATATTCCGTATGGGAGAACATGTTTTTCAATTACAAAGTTAAGTTTGTTCTTACTATAAATTCATTCCAACTACGGAACCCTTAATTGTGCGTGGTCCGACACGCACTTGGCCGGTTATTTATTTTTAAGAAGATGTGGGAACGTCGTAAAATTAAAGAGTCCATGGTACATCGAAAAGAAACAAAACAATAAATGAATAAATAATAATAAGCCATGGCAGCTAAGAGATGACCAATTGACCAGTCCCAACTGACTTCGCCCTCTTACGAACATGACGCATGTTCCGTTCCGTTCCAGTCCGTTAGGCCCTTTGTACACGGAAAGGTCTCTTCACGGTACGGCGTATAAATCGCGCCGTAGAAAATACATGTCTGTCAACAAGTTTCCATACTGACCCATACAATACTGACGATCGTGCCTACACACGGCGAACAAACCGTAGTTTTTCACGGAAAGAAAAACATATGTGTACAAAGGGCCTTAGAGTTCTGTTCCACCTTTCATCACCAAGTCTAGCCAAGTGTCCTGTCCGGTAGCGCCTTGTCTTGCACCTAATGTTTTTAGTTCTTCCCAGGGCATGTGATGTTCGTACGTGCGGATACGAGAAACGAAGCTCGACGTGAACCAATTTTGAACCTGCAGTAGGGCTACAGCAGGTCCAAAAATGGTTCACTGCTAATAATTTGGTATTAAATGGGAAAAAAAACGAAGTGCATAAGATTTTCTTTACCAAATGTCAAAAGTAGTAATTGTGAGATATTATTGAATCAAGAGAAACTAGAATTCGCCGATAAAACTGTTTTCCTGGAGATCACACTCGACTCAAGGCCTCATTTAACATCTCTTGCAGGACGGCTAAGTACAGCAGCATATGCTGTCAGAAAAATCCGTCAATTTACTGATGTAGATACCGCGAGGCTAGTCTATTTCAGTTATTTTCATAGTATCATACGGTATTTTACTGTGGGGACGGGCTGCAGACATCGAGTATATTTTTATTCTGCAGAAAAGAGCCATAATATACCCTCCGCAGGCGCAACGCGGAAGCGGAAGTGTTTAAAGATATTAACATCATGACGGTACCTTGTCAATATTATATCTATGAAAACATTATGTACGTAAGGAAAAATCTACATATTTTTAGTAAAAGAGGTGCAGCCATCTATCGGTCAGTAGCAATATCCCGCAAATCAATGTCGTATTCTAACTGTATTTTTTGGTCTTTGTAAAATTAGTTATTATTGGTACCAATAGATGGCACTTTTTATTTGAGTCTTAAAGCTAGATCGCGGTGTCGAGATTCTCCGCTGAGTACATGTAGCATTCGTGCAATAATGTTCAGATTTGTACATTATTATTAGTGTAACCAAAAAAAGTGAATTAAACAGGTGGTTTTGGTACCCGATGTTTTTTATTTTTGAAGTCAGCCTTGTAAAACGTAGGGAAACCATCAGATAGTGTCATTGTGACCCTCACGAAGCCCGAGGGTTCGCATGACCTATCCATCTTTCAGCATTACCAGCTCGCAAGGTGAGCGAGCTACCCCAAAACCCTCACGAAGCCCGAGGGTTTAACAATTATATCTATGAAATCATTATGTACGTAAGGAAAAATCCACATATTTTTAGTAAAAGAGGTGCAAGACACAACTATATCACTAGGAATTGGGACCAATCAGTACAACCGGGTTTCAGGCTGGCTAAAGTGGACTCATCTTTAATGGGGTACTATTTAAACTGCATCAATAAAATACCTCCCCACATAGTTCAACTGAATAAAACGAAATTTAAATCTTATATTAAAGAAAGAAAGAAAATAAATATATTTGACTCAGGTTAAGGCACACTATTTTAATGCACACTATGCAGCCAAGCATATAATACGTTGTGTAGGGGTATTACATCGATACTAAAAATGCTTGGTTCAACGCTGGTCCTGCTCCACAAGGGCGCATAATCTAATTGATTTCTTGATACTATTAGGGACCTTGGTGTTTTAGTAGATAGTAGTTTAAGTTTTAGGAGTCATTACGACCAAATGATTAGTCGGGCATTTATATTGTCAGGCTTCATCGTCAGAGAAATTAAAAATTTTAAAGAACTAATTCTGACTATTTCCATTTACGAGTACAACAGCGTTATTCGAAGTCTTCTGGAGTATTGTAGCACGGTGTGGAACCCGTTTTATCAAGTGCACTCTGATCGGATCGAACGCGATCAAAAAAGGTTCTTAAACCACTTATGTTTCTCGGATAACAGATGTCGTAGTCTGAACTCGTAAAACTCTAGGCTGGGTCATTATAAAATGAAATCTTTAAGCGCACATAGGAAGTTTTTGGATTTCATGTTTTTGTCACAAATGGTATAATAGATTCTCCTGAGCTTTTAGAAAAAGTGAAATTTAGTAGAAGAAGTGCATACTTTGCTTTGTGCGGATTTCATTCAGAAGAACAGGCTTCTAGCTTGGTTCGGAAAAGTGTGCTATATAAGAGCCTTATATGCTCGTTGCAAAAATCACGGGCATTCCGGAGAACAAACCCTAGCCTTTTAAAAGATTCTTTGGCCACTGTACAAATGTGATCATGAAAAGTAAGCTTTTGGTCAAATGTGACACCCAAGTCCTTCATGTTGGTTGATGTAGTTATTTTAGTACCTACCATTTATTTTGTATTCAAAATCAATTGGGTGTCGCATTCGACCAAAGGTAGCATTAACATAGCATTTGGAAGAATTGCCGCATGTTTTCTCTTGCCAACTCCATTCGTGGTGAAATAGATGTATTTACTGGTTCTGTAGCCTCAGTTAGGATTAAACTTAGAATCTTAATTGTATAATATTTTATTCATTTTTTTTATATTTGATTTCCTTTCTCAAATCTTTTTCATTATTTCTGGAAATTTCGCAATATGTCGTAGTTATGTAACTTTTTTTTTAAAGATAAAAAAATGAACATAATGTAGGAAGAAAAAAAATGCATGCAGGATTCACATCTAGTAGATGTCAATCAGAAATATTATTGTGTTGTAACGTTTTTATTTGATTTGTGATTGCACAGGTATTTAGGTACTGGGTATGTCTTTCATTGAATTGAATGTGCCCTGGCGGCTGAGAGTATGTCATGCTCACTCTAATGTCTCGGTTCGCTGACGGTGGCGCGTGGTGCCAATCCATACGTCATGTTTGTGAACGAGCGCTGTCACTAAGGACTGGTAATCTCTTAGCCGCCACGGCTTATTTGAATAAAATTTTATTTAGAATTGTTTTGTTTTTATTTCTATTACGGACGCTTTTAACGTTGTGCATCGTCCTCACATGTATAGCTTTAACATGAATTATATACTTAACCAATATTTTGTGACCATATTTTGATTTGAGCGTCCTTGGAGTTTCTTGCCCGTTCTTCTCCTTTAGTACCTACTACGCTTTGGAAATGGGCAACTAACTTCATCTTTCTGACTGACTGACCGACTCCTTGATAATTCAAGAGTTTCTGTAATTGGTTTATTTGAAATAAATGCTTTCAGTTTGAGTTCGACCGTACCAAGCTTGGTCTCTGTAGCATTATCTACTCATGTGTCTCAAACCGAACGACCCAATAAGTACGGAATTGTGTTCGAAACCTTAGAACTCATACAGCTGAGTCAATAAGGTTACTATCCTTGATTCAACAAAGGCTTCCTACGTCTTCATTATCATGTGGATACAGGTAACCTTTGTTAAAAACATAGATGAAACAGCTCGGAGAAATAGTTCTCCAAAGTTTTGATAGCAAATGGGATCGTTTTGGGTACAGTTGAAGAGTGACACTCCCTTTAATATTTTTTTCTGAATCTATGTGATTTTGATGGGATTTAAAAATCATTTTTGATTACCAAAATTATATTGATAACCTATCTGTTCTGTGTATTTATTTCTAGTCTAATCTTGTGATTTAATAAAGTACTGTATTGTTGTTGCTATTTACTGTTAACCCTAATCGTAGTTCGAGACTCAGTCAAAAAAATTGCCATTTTTCGTTCTTTGAAATCGTAGTACCTACTGAGTCTAGCCATAAATACTGTTACAATTAAAAATAAGAAATATATTACATTTGAATTTGGAATCTGTCATTTTTATACGATTGTTCGTTGAGTTTTCTAACTTTAGCGCCAATACATTGTATAATATTTTGCGATATTAAAATGGAGTAGGGTGATAAAGAGAACCGAATCGCTGTGATTGCATTACACAAAGTTGGTATGGAGCCAAATGCAATTTTTAAAACTCTCCATACGCTTGGTATTAGTCAAATGTTTGTGTACCGGGCTATTAATAGGTACAATGAGACCTCCTCTGTTTGTCACAGACAGATCTGGCCATCCACGTAGTGTTAGTACGAAAAAGGTGGTCAAAGCAGTAAGGGAAAGAATTCGAAGAAATCCTGTCCGAAAACAAAAGATTTTATCTCGGGAGATGATGATAGCACCCAGAACCATGACGCACTGGTCATTTTTTAACTGATAATTTTAAAAAGAATAGGGTGGTAAAATTGAAACAACTACTGAAGCGGTACGCAAAGGGAGCTCACAGAAATTTTTTGTTTACGTATGAGAAAATCTTTACAATTGAGCAACATTTTAACAAACTAAATGACCGTATTTATGCTCAAAGCTCTAAGGAAGCTTCCCAATTAGTCGACAGAGTGCAACGTGGGCATTATCCGACTTCAGTGATGGTTTGGTGGGGTGTTAGCTATGAAGGAGTGACAGAGCCATTTTTTGTGAAAAAGGTATCAAAACATCGGCACATGTAAGTGTTTCAAGATACCATTCTTGAGAAGGTAGTTAAGCCCCTTAACAACACCATATTCAATAACCAAGTATGGTCCTTCCAACAAGACTCGGCGCCGGGTCATAAAGCTCGGTCCACGCAGTCTTGGTTGGAAGTGAACGTTTCGGACTTCATCGGAGCTGAAGACTGGCCGTCGTCTAGTCCCGATCTTAATCCGCTGGATTATGGTTTATGGTCAGTTTTAGAGAGTAAGGCTTGCTCTAAACGCCATGATAATTTGGAGTTCCTAAAACAATCCATACGATTGGCAGTGTAAAATTTTCCCATGGAAAGAGTGGGTGCTTCTATTGATAACTGGCCTCAACGTTTAAAGGACTGTATTACAGCCAATGGAGACCACTTTGAATAAGCTTTTTATATTTTAAATTGTTTTATATTTATGTATTAAACTAACACACTGTAAAAGTAATAAATTTTATTAGCATTAAAAAATAAAAAAAATCTTCGTGACAAATTTTATGGCAAGACTAGGTATATATCCACCTACTTAGTAAAAAAAACTAAATTAAAGTTACCTACGATTGTATCTGACTGTACCTAATTGAATAAATTGGCATGTTCTGCGAAGTTTAGGAATACATAGAAGACGTATGTAAGAAACATATAAATAATAAAGGTCCCAATGATGTTCCAAAAACAATTTGGATGTGAAAATACAATTGTTGGCCGGGATACTCAGGGACTCGCTTAGTAAGCATCTATGAACGCATTCCTTCCTAAAAGCTATATAAAGGGAAAACTACTGGCTTCTGGTGGAAATGCACAGCGTCAGGAATCCAGTTTTTTTTTTTTTTTTTTTTTAAAACTACTTATGTTAACAGTTTTCACCACACATACAATCATAAAATGAGAATAAATTACATCATTCATTACATTTCATCATTCATTAATCCAGGATTCCTGACACACGGGGTTGCGACAATCGTGGCCAGAATCCGGCAGTTGGGACTCGAGGTGGCCTTGCACAAGTCCGAGGCCATGTGTTTTCATGGTCCTCGGAACGCGCCACCGTCGGGTTCCCAAAAACGGTAGGAGGGGTTCAAATCGGCGTCGAGTCGACGATGAAGTACCTGGGACTCGTCCTCGACAGTCGGTGGAACTTCGTGGAGCATTTCCGACGTTTGGCTCCCAGACTGGAGCGGGCCGGGGCTGCATTGAAGCGGCTCCTGCCCAATCTAGGGGGTCCAAACGCCTCCTGCCGGAGGCTATACGCGGGGATCGTGCGGTCCATGGCCCTGTACGGGGCACCGGTGTGGGCGCGTTCGTTGAGGCGGCGGCCTGCCCGCCGGTTGAACGCGTCCCAGAGGGTCATGGCCACCCGGCTGGTCCGGGGATACCGCACGGTCTCCGGTGAGGCGGCGAGCCTTCTTGCCGGATTACTGCCATGGGATCTGGAGGCAAAAGTCCTCGCGCATATTTTGGAGTAGTGCCGCGAGAAATCGCGGCACAGCGGACAGAGCTCCGACGGGATCTCATGGCGGCATGGAGAGTGCGATTGTCGCAACCCAGTGCTGGGCACGCCACTATTGCGGCGATAAGTCCCCTCTTTGAGGAGTGGCTGGAGAGGCGCCACGGCGTCCTCACCTTCCGCCTGACGCAGGTCCTCACCGGACACGGCTGTTTCGGGAGGTACCTGTTTCGAATAAGGCGGGAGGAAACGCCCGGGTGTCATCACTGCGTGGATCGCCAGGAGGACACGGTGGAGCATACGGTGGAGGTATGCCCGGCTTGGGCAGAGCACCGCCGTGTCCTCGTGGAGGCGATCGGTGGCGGGGATCTCTCGCGTCCAGCCCTGGTCCAAGCCATGGTACGGAGCGCCCTCACGCCCCTAGCCGCCGCAGGAGGAGACGCCCTGGGCGTCGGGAATCGATTGCCGATTCCCGGCCACCGTAGGCGCGGGCTTGCGGGCGGTGAGCAATGGGTAGCTCGCCGTCCGGTAAGGACCAAGCCCGGGTCGACGGCGCGTTGTGTTCCACGCGCGCCTCAAAGAGATGTCAGCGAATGAAGGGGTCCGATGAGACCATTGCCTGCCGGGGTTGCGGGAAAGTCTGAAAGGGATACCGTGGCCCCCTGGCATTGCACAGGCAAGAGAAGGAACACGGGTGGGTTTTAGTCAGTAAGAGTCTGACACGCCCTCCCGCTCCACCCAGAGCGGGAGGAGTCATTTGATGATTTCCCACCCAAAAAAAAAAAAAAAAAAAGGATTCCTGACACGCAATGACAAAGCGTGACGTTTAGAATAGAAAATAATAGAATAAAGTGTAGCTGTGTGTGTGTGTGTTTGTGTGTATGTGTGTGTGTGTTTGTACTGTGTGTGTGTACTGTGTGTATGTAGTGTACTGTGTGTATGCGCGTATTACCAGGGACCCTACCACCACCTCTTTTAGCAGTATTATTTTAATCTTACGTGGGAAAGAGATGGAGCTAGACGTCCTGTATAGCTCCACTTCTTTCTCGCACTGAAGTAACATTCAAATAATACTGCTTAAAGAGGTGGTGGTTGCCCCCAGATGTATGAACGTAAAGGAAGCAAAAGAAGTATACTCGTATAAGGAGCTTAGCAGGTGGCGTTCTGTAGTGTGTGTGTCCCCATGGAAAGGCGTTAGCATATATGTCGATGTGTAGAATAGAATATTCTTTATTATGTACACCATATAAATAACAAATATAACATTTAAGAAATTTAATGTTTAATCCATCACTGTAACAGAAGAGGACTGTATGTAGGCCGTATTATGCAAATAATTGAAATAAATGCTTTGAGTTGAAAAAATATATTTAGAGAGCTACGAATTGTAACTAACGCAACGATTTTCTTCTTGATTTGCACACAATAAAACCCTTGTAAGCTTAAATTATTAGTTAAACTGCGACGTGTGTCACGCGGCACTAGCGCTATCTAGCTGCATGAGTCAGAAGCCCTGAGTAATGGCTACTTTGCTCTACACTCTACTCAATGATTTATAAATGAATCGCGCATGACACGTAGTTACACTGCCCGACCCTTGCTCGAGCCAGCCTGCGCCGCTGAGCCTGTAGCTCTAAATTCATCCCTAAATAATCTAAAACCGATCCAGCCTGTTCCTTGCTGTCCTACCCCAGCGACGCCCTAAGACGAGGCCTGTACCTTAGTTTGTAAGTTTTATGGCCTGGCTGGAGGCCTTCATTTATTGCACTCACAAAAAGTCCGGTTAAGCAGCCGCTTACCTCCCAGGTTGACCTGCGAAGGCTATACCCAAAAAAAACGCAGTAACTCGCTCAGCGACGCTCGCTTGACGGGAAGTAGGTACACTCGCTGAGAGTCTCTGGGTACATACGCATACCAGCGAGTAACCGGTCATCGCCGTCGCACACTCGCTGCTCGTTGCTCGCCAACTCGTTTTTAGTTGCTAGCTCTAATCGCTTTTCGTTTATTGTCGGCGGTGAAACAGGTGCCTCAGGATAAAATAAATCGGACGTAGGAACGGTTTGCAATAAATATACGCCTCTTAAGTTTAGGATCGGGGCTTTTGGTATATTTTAGTCGGAAATTGAATGACCACATAAAAGATTAATGCAGTGTATCAATTCGATACAACTTGCAATAACTCAAACTGACATTGAAATCAAACAGCGTCATCTCTGACAATAGTTTATTTGTGAAATGGTATAAACTTATAAATGAACTTTGTAGAATTAATGATTTGGCATTATTCTTTTATTGCAAGTTTTTGATTGTCATCGTTTTTTTTTTTTGTGTTGACTATCATAGAATCTAATTTTATTCTAATTTCGAATGATCCGTTCCCACAGACTAACCGCGAAAATGGGTTATAATAATAATAAAAAAGTGAAATAATTCTTTGAACTAATTAATTTTATTATTAATTGCCAACTTACTGCAAACGTTGGCATCATGCTTATCGTGTAAGAGTTTTCTGCATCTTTTTATTCTGTGGCAGAACTAAATACTTAATAGATTTACGTAAACAAGAGTTGCTGAATTTTCTATGTTAATTTTGTTCTGTGGTCTGAGCTGAGTTAGGCGAAAGCCGCAATTCCTAGTGTTCCTACCTTTACCGTTCCCCTTTGAAGGTTACCACGATGCGTATGATTCTAAAGTGGAAAAATTATTTTTTTTACTGAATAATACTTTTAATATGATGTGTTTGATTTGCGAGTGTTCAAAATACAAGATGCCACGAAATGTTGTAGAAGATCAAAAATATAATTATTTTATTTATACTCAAATTAATTTACGCACTGAAAATGGGTATTTATTAATTGAAAAATAGTGGCCTCTGAACCTGAAGGCTTCCTTTGCACGACAAAAATGCCGATTAAAAACGTGAACTATTCTGACATCTGAAACACAGCCAGTATTCAGCAGAACAGACAGTATTCCCCGAAGGGTTAGGCAGAGGTGTACCAAAGCACACCCACATTTCGCCAGTTATGTTTAGTAACAGGCGGCGAGCCGATTGCCACCAACCAGGCACAAATACAAACTATGGGCTGCTACTGAGAAATTCCAAACTCAAACTCAAAGCATTTATTTCAATTAATCTGTCGCGCGCGCAATTAGCAGACACAATAGAATTTTATTGTTATCTGTCTCCAATATGAGACACCAGTATTATAAAGGTTAAACCATTTACAGGCACTTTTGAATTTTCAATGGGTCGGTCTGTCAAAAATATGAAGCTAGTTGCCCATTCCAAAGCGTAGTAGGTACCTATGGAGAAGAACGGGCAAAAAACTCCACGGACACTCTTTTAAATCAAAAATTTGATACAAAATATTGGTTACATCATTCATTTTGAAATTATACACGTGAGAACAATGTAGAAAGACATGCACATTCGTAAAAGCGTCCGTAATAAAAAGAAAAAAATATGAATCATTCAAAGTTTTTGAATGATTCATATTATGATTAAAATAAGCCATGGCAGTTAAGAGATGACCAGTCCCAACTGACGGCGCCCGTTCACGAACATGACGCATGGATTAGCACCATTCAGCTCAACCATTTTGAAGGGAGCTAAATGATCCAACACACGCGCCACCATCAGCGAGACATTTGAGTGAGCATGACATACCTACTCACAGCCGCCAGGGCACATTCAAGTCAATGAAATACTAGATACATATTACCCGGTAAATGGTAGCTCTTTGGTACTACTCACACCTCTGCTATGCAATTATATAATACATTCCAGAAGGTAAAACCCAATAGATAACACTTTCCTCAGTTAAATATTGATTTTGAAACGTAGTTCCGAAGATGTGACTGCATGGTCCATATTGAATGAGTGACGTTTAAAATCCCGTGTCCCATTATGTCAATTAATAAACATGCCTTACCAGTGCGTGCATGGCACATATTATAGGTATATTTCCTGGGGATAATATATTATTTTAAGGGAAATTATATGTGCGGCAACAAAAGTCTTCTTTAGCACCTGCAACCTAGCGTATTTTTTTATATGTAGGCGACGAGTTAATAGAACAGCTTCAATTATATTAATGCATCATCTTTACTATTCCAACAGAATATCCAAAAACCAGCGTCAATTTACGAGCGTAAATTAATATGACTCCGAGCTACCGATAAATATATTTACTTCTGATTTGATAACTCAGCGACTAATGTTGTAAGTGAGCTACTTTATATATTTTAGAGATTCAACATCTGTCTGCTAATAAAATCAAATTCCAGCCTCAAAATTAGCAATCAAAGTTTTTCATTCAACAACTAAATTAATAAATCATATTCTTTTTTCGGGAAAGTTTGCAACACAAGCGCGGGAGTGTACCTGACGCTCGTTGGGAATCAGAGGGGCGCGACCGGCCATTTGCACCAATGAGCGAGCTCTATTCGGTGCGTGCAGCAAATAGATATATTTTTTAGTGTTATGTCTAATACAAACCTATTTGGCTCCACTTCGTTTCTCTCCCCAATCGTTAACGTCGACAACGCATTACTAAAAATAACTTTGATTGTTACAAGGTAATATTCCAAGATTTGAACATATTTTGGTTTGACCTTGACTTTTGATCTGTATGACCTTGACTTTTGGGTGCTGACCTTGACCTTGCAGATGTTTTTGACCTTAGTATTGCTTGGAAACTAATTTAGACCCGCCACGTGATCTTCCCCGCCCTTAATACTCCGGCGACTTTTGGCAATTTTTTTGAAACTGGCAATTTTTTTCTCGGCACCTATGGTTTTCCCTAAGGTGTGTCCAAACACAAACAAACACAGAGTTGCAGATGTTTGTTTATGATAACAATATTTTTTGTATGTTCATTTGGGTAGGTATAATAGTCAATTACTTATGGTAACATTATAAATAGATAGGCGAATACATGAAATTAGAGCTTTCATTGACCATTATTTGATGACAATAATAAGGAAATTTTATGTTCAAATATAGTAGATTCACTCATCAATATTACTTATGCTAAAGTATAAAAATAAAGGTGACTATGAAATTAGAGTACGTTGACATTATTTTATAGATGAAGTTGATACACTTATTAGAAGCTGGCAATGAGTAGACATATCACAAATTTAGTTGCTTAAGAATTATCACCATGTTGCGTCATATTAACAGTAGCTTGTTTTACAATATATGGTCGCTTATAAACCATTTATTAGACGCTAAAAGTTCGTCGCTGACCTATTAATTCATTAGACAACTAAATATATTTGCAGACGAGAATGACATTTTAAAGAAGCTGCCTTAATTAGCACCCTTATTTTAATATTTACAGTGCCCATTATTTTAACTAGGTATTTAGTTTTTTAAATCTTAATTATTGAGCTAAATATTTAATCAGAGTAAAATTAAAAGACTATTAACTCTTAGCAATTTTTTAATACAATGCTGAGATACAAGTCAATTTATCGAATAATTTTATGTAAATTTAGATAATTTGTAAAAGTAGCCGTGTTAAACTTTTGTCGCTGGCCGTACCTATAATAATATAATAATAATACCAACCACATGGTTGCTCAAGACGGGTTGGCAATTTCAGTCCAATGTTCTATGTCCTTTTAAAACATGCATATTATAACAATATTTTAAAGTAAAAATCATTTTGAAAACAAGCTTAACTTAGCTTACGTAAGCAAAACTTACGTAAACAGAATTTTAATATTTTGTTAAAAGATTGAGGTTTATCTTTAACTGTAAGAAGGACATTTTCGCCTCAAGCTTTTAAAAAAATATTAATGTTCTATGTTTTCGTAAGTTATATTACATTTTAGTTCATTATAATATTGTTTTAATAAATATTTTAATTATTTTTTCTTTTTAGCCTTAGAGAAAAAAAATAGATTTCAAAAAATACTTTACTGATTTGAAAAATTCTTTCACCTATAAAAAACTACATTATTAGCGAGTCACATGGGCTAATATTATTTTTCAAAATTAGAGATCTCTGCGAAAATTGCAATAATGTAACCCAAGGTATCAAACATTTGCGCATAAAAGTCATTATTTGGCGTGTGCTGATCATACATAAAATAATGTACTACTTGTCTATAGTACTCATCATTACCCAAAAAAAAGTCCGCGAGACTATATGTCTAATCTCTATATATAAAATCTATAGTTATGTCACCATAACCGTTTCTTGTTCATATGGAAGTATGTTTTACGCGGGCAAAGCCGCAGCAAAAGCTTCATTTAAAAAAAAATTGTTGTAAGTTTTGTACACCTTCCTACAAAATTGTATATTTTTGTGGACTTTTGGCAATATAAAAAACATTGTTTGTTCAGCAGCTGGGTTTAGGGATAAAAAATAGTAAGTTATTAGCATTTCTCCAACTCTGCTACAATATAACTTGTGCGTGGAACTTGTTTGGATTGGGAAATCATTAAGAATTATAGCCGTTCGTGTATAATTTATTTCGCTATTCCCAAGCATATCCTTTTAGAAACTTTCGGAATAATAAGTAGTCTTCCATTTCTGAAATTAGCATAAGTACCTATTTATAGTTATATTCTAATTAGGTAAAGATTAAAACTAACTTATTCTTTAAATCATAACAACGGTCATCCAAAGGTTTTCATGAAAAGATCGCTTTCAAATTGTGTTATTGTGTTGTTTGACACTAGGTATGTAAAATTTCTACACTCATATCTGTAATTCGTATGGTGTAAATAATAAAGAGTATTCTACAAACCACTGATACCCAAACCCACAAATTATTGCCACTCAATTTAAAACACAAGATAATAAAAAACCGCATCACTTTTCCATCAAAACTTATCTTACACGCAATAAGTTCGTAAAAGAAGTGATAAAAATGAAATCGCCACCGTTTATCACCGTGACAGCTGCTTACCCTCTTTATGGCGTATCAGCGTGAACCTAATTTTCGATATGCCGATAGTAATGATTGGCATTTTGGCCCTTTCCTTCGGCAAAAAAAAAGGAAATTTGTTGACAGCTGACGTCAGCAAAAGGGAAAAACCGGCCAAGTGCGACCACGCAATATGAAGGGTTCCGAGGTTGGATGAATTTATCCCAAGAACAAACTGGACATTGTATGTATAGAATATGTTTTTGCAAATCTAAAGTTGGTCGATTATTACTCGTTAACCTGTAAAGCCTACTTAGCTATGATAGTTTTCATTTTACCTTCGTTATATACTACTGCTGTGATTTTTTTCACAAATCCAAGTACAACCATTTAGCTGGCAGGGACGACGACACACATGACTAACAAAAATTTTCACAGCCTAATATTTCGCAAACGGATTCCTGTATTGAAAAATGGTGTTACACCCCGACAATATTTTTGAACGACCTTTCCAACGAAACCCCACACCATGGGATAGACGACAAAAAAAACATCCCCACTTTACGTGTAGGACAGACGCAGGCAGACAGATGAAAATTGCCGAATGTTTCCGAAACTTACCAGGAAAGTTTCCAATATTGCCGGCAATATTCGTCAATATTGCCGGAAAGTTGCCAAAATTGCCAGATTACATAGGTTTTTCCAAATGCCATTTTTAATGTTTTTGGGCTCATGAGGTTTTATGTAATGGTGTAAATATACGTATTACTAGTAAGCCTGTATGGTTTATTGTTAATTATACTTAATTTATAACTATCAACGCTAATATGTGAAGATAAAGTTAAAATAAGACACTGGTAACTTCGTGATAGCTGAACCCATAGTTTTTTGAGAATTTCACTTATAAATTTTATAAACAAATACAGAGGGTATTGATACCGAATTAAATAAATTTAAATCATACAACTGTGTAGTGTTCTTTTGTATTTTTTTTGGACTTTACTTTAAGTAAATTCATCTGTTTGTATTAACATCGATTTTCATCTATTTCTTGAAGTCTGATAGTGTTGAAATTATAAATACTTATGTCAGTCATCAGTCTGGTGAGAACGCAATATTATGATAGTACTGTGCCAGCCTGATGATGGAGTTAGAAGGTAGTCATAAGATCTACGCTCTGATATTCGTAAATATGCCGAGATTAGGGTCGTTTGATTGGTCAAAGAGAGTACGTGAGTTTTAGATGTATTGTGTCTGCTGTCTACCAAATTTAACGTTAAGAATGTAATTATTTAAAAATCAAATAAAATACAGACATTTGATAAAAACTTAAACACCAGAAAAGTTGTCAAAACTGATCATGGTAAGAAAAAATTTAGGGCTCGTTGACGGAAATAAAAAGACAGCGAGAACATTGAAAATTCTGAAGCAGATGACGATTACATTATGGATGAATCGGAAGATGAAAATACAGAAAACTATAATAATATGGATATAATAGGGGTTAAAGTATGAAATTGCCGGTTTATTGTAATAGGTACTTCGAATTGACATAGAACCTTCATGGTTTGAGATTTTTGAGTGAAACTTTTTCACATGGTACGAGAACCTACCTATGAAGTTCTTCTTTAAAAAAATGTGCAAAATTCGATTATCGACTTTCAGTTGTTTTTTTTTATTGAGCTTAGACAATAAAGATGGATACTTCGAAAATTCAAGTTTTTTAATACGAGTTCCGACGCGGAACTAACGCGGCAGAAACAGCTAGCAATATCAATGTTGTGTTTGGAGAGGGGGGACTGCTAAGTAAAACTCTGAACACTCATAGCTAAACTAGCAGTGAAACAGCCCCGGCTCATGAATCGATCTTCACCATCTCCACGATAACGCGAGACCTCATACAGCACGAGAAACCGTTTTGACTCTACAGGAACTGCAATTAGAAACCATTCGTCACCCTCCGTATTCGCCAGACGTTGCTCCAACGGACTACCATTTTTTTTTCGTGATTTGGACAATTTTCTACGTAATAAAAAGTTTTCTTCTCAGGAGGCAGTACAAAATGCTTTCACACAGTTTGTCGAATCTAGATCACGAGAGTTCTATCGCTAAGGCATAAATGACCTTGCTATTATATAATATATTTATTTTTTATTATTCCTATAATATCCCATTAGATGGCAGCAATGTATAGATAATAATGGTAATTATTTTGATTAAATAAATAAGTTAAATTAAAAAAATACGAATTTCAATTTTTCAGTACAAATCGGCAATTTCATACTTTAACCCCTAATAAAATAAATAAGTGATTTTTTTAAAATCAAAATCTCCTTCATCTAAAAATTAAAGAAATATGCAGAAGTACCCAGATACTTCACTTTTTTTGTTCACATTACCCCTTGTAGGTACCCTTATTTTGATTTACGATAGCTTAAATGTTGAATACTACGTTGGTACGTTACCTCACACTAGTCGCTTACCCACTCAAAACAAAAAACAAAACTTGACAAATCGTGCCCTCAAAAGAATTTTCAAAATCGGATCAGTAGGTTTTAAGAAAAACGCGGACATACAAACATACATCCTACATACGGGTCGAATAAAGAACCTCCTTTTTTGAAGTCAGAAACGTCAACTTGTTGTTACTGATCAAATCGTCTTGCAAGGTTTGACTCTTTTATATACAAGTATATGTATAAACATATACATGTGTATACTTTCTTACATACAAGTGTGGTTGGATAAAAGAAAGTAGAAAAAAAATATGATTTTTCTCAAATAGTTATGGTTTCATCACCAATGAAGTATCGTGGATAGCCTGTTTCTTTTCTTTAGTTTATCAATAAGAAAATTAATGCAAAAACTAAAATTTTCGGTTTTATAATGTAGGTAAGGATAAAAACTAGCACCCTGCAAACCGCAATTTTACCCTATTATTCAATTATATAAAATACAATACGTTTTCTATTTACACGTTTCTTGCCAATGTTGCCGGCAAGTTTGGAAACATTCCCGGCAGTTTTGGCAACTTTCGCAATATTGACGGCAATTTTCATGCCTGAGACAGACGGACATGGCGAAACTGTAAGGGTTCCTTGGTGACTACGGAACTCTAAAATAGCGTCAATCTCGCATTTTTGCCCTTTGATATGCGTCCGTTGAAAATTAGGTATATGGTTAGGTTATGTCAGCCGTGTTGGTTCCATGACTGCTTTTTATACAGAAGCTACTCGTCGAACACTTGTCATTTGTAAAAAAAAACTGTTTTGAATATTGAATACGAGGCTTTTGGCTAATTTGTGAAGGAGTATTTGATGCATTTTTTTTTGGTATGTGCTTTTAGTTAGTGCAGAATATTGTTTATATTTCTTTCTTTTTTTCTTTATTTGGGTAGCCAACATTCCAAATAGGGGCTATTCAAGTCTATTGTATGAATCAAGTTGTTCTAACTTAACAGGCACCTGTGCTCCTGGGGAGTTTGTTGCACCACTTCTTCTCAGCAAAATCGTTAGGAAGTAGTGAAGGACGGACGTTTTGGGACTGTCTTATGTAATTTTGTTGTTCGGAATGTGCTGATTCTTAACCTAGTCTGAATAAGTAATCATTTTGATTCATTTGATTTTGATTGAGTAAATGATTCTCACATAATAATAGGAATTTGCAAAGATAAGGGTTACGTACTGCGTAATCCACTGCTTTGTTTCGATAAATACTTATTACTAAGTTATATACTTAGTGAAACTTTGAATAAATAAGTAAGTAATAATAAATCGTATACCTAAGTACTTAGTTTCCTTTACAGTAAGTAAATATTTGATTAGAAGATACATTATTTTCTTTCGTCCAACAAGGTCTTTTCCAGTAGTTTATTAAGGCATTACAGTGTGGCTATAACAACAGCAGGGAAATGGAGCGTACTAAAAACTCAATTCTCCTTCTCAATTCAGGAGAATCCGCATCTTACTGTAATACTTCCTGCCTCCGAGCACGTATGCTCTTGCGAATCTCCACTCAAGCCGGCCAATAAAGGCAAGAAAAAGGAGGCAACTCTGTTCCTCGTCTGTGTTCACTGCAGCCGGTCTGTAAAGGCAAGCCAAATAGGTGAGGAACAAAACTTCTCCCGGAAGATAGGGTCCGTAGGATCGCTATCGCCCAGCCGCTCGCCGCATGCTGCCCTACGGGTTTATGTATCTCTCTTGGACTGGCTCTTCACCCTGGCTCCTAGACCTGTTCCGGCAAAGTAAACACTACTGAAACAGATCCAGAGTTCAGGAGCACGCGCATATGCTCACGACGGTGACGTCAAAATGAAGATACGGCGGTGGGGAAATTAATCTTATTACTATAATTTGAGACAAGAACGGGCAATAATAAAGAAAATGTTAATTTTTTTTTCAAGGTTTGGCGACCCTTCTAAAAGTGAAAATATTCCGCTTCACTTTTAGATGAATTTACTAGTAACATCTTACAACATTCACATTATTTGTTTGTTAATCATAAAGGCCGTTTATTATACGAGAGGCGAGGCAGAAACTACAGAACACCACCTGCTACGATACTTGCATACTCCTTTTCCTTCGTTTACGGTCATACTTCTGGTTATACACGTTCGCCGGTTGCGAGTACTACGCATTGACATTTTTAACCGACTTCAAAAAAAGGAGGAGGTTATCAATTCGACTGTTTTTTTTTTTTATGATTGTTACCTCATAACTTGCGACTGGGTGAACAGATTTTCATGATTCTTTTTTTATTTGAAAGCTGGTGCTTTCCGTGTGGTCCCATTGTCACCATTTCAATATCTGATGATGGGATCTTGTAGAAATCGGGGGAACTCTTCAATGAATAATAGCAGATTAACCGCGATTGTTGCTATAGCATATCTAAGCATTGTTTACGCCATCACACAACATAATATCACGCCTGTACTCACTACAAAGGTTATAAAAACTATTTCGAAAAAAATATATGTTTTTTCTTTGTATGTTTGTTACGCGGTTACTCCGCCAATTATGAATTGATTTTCAACCGACTTCAAAAAGGAGGAGGTTCTCAACTCGCTTGTATGTTTCTTTTTTTTTTGTATGTTTGTTACGCGATTACTCCGCCAATTATGAATTGATTTTGATGATTCTTTTTTTGTTTGGTAGGGCATACTTCAGAAGTGGTCCCATATAAATTTGGTCAAGATCTGATGAGGGGTTTTTGAGTTAGCTTCAATATTACGTATTTTTCCCATCTAGTATATGTGGATGATATTCTAATAGTTCCTGCCACTGTAATTTACATAGCAGGTAATGGGTATTCAAATTTTTGTGGGGGTTTTGTGTAGGTACCACAACTAAAAAGTGAAAAATAAAAACTTTTTCACAAAAAATAAAACCGACTTCCAAAAAAAACACTACAAAGTGAAAAATAACTTTGATTTCGGAAGTCAGTGGCAAAAAAACGAAAATAAAACCCCAAAGACACCGACTTCCGAAATCAAAGTTATTTTTCACTTTGTAGTGTTTTTTTTGGAAGTCGGTTTTATTTTTTGTGAAAAAGTTTTTTGAAGAACATTACCAATAAGGTAATATGTCCTTCTAGGGCGTCCCATCCCTACATTTTCATTTCATTTTTTTCATTTCATGCCAGTGGAACGCTTCGTACGTCCAGCCAGTAATAGGACTCGCCCGTCAAGGAGCCCTATCCCTAATTAGACGCATTATTAATTTATTATAAATAAATCAAAAGGTAATAGGTCTTTACCGATGTAATTGGAGATTCTATAACCAGCATTTTCAGATTTAATTATCTGTGGATTGGCGCGCAACTCGAAATTCAAACGAATTTTATTCGAAAGACGTGTTAATTTAATTTCAAATTCAGTTATTTATTTTTAGATAGTTTTTTGTTTTTGTGACATTGTGGTAGTTTTTGGCGCCACTTATTGGAGCCCTGTCCTGACTGGACCCCGACTTTGTGACCCCTCTAGCTCGAAGGCTGGATCCGCCTTTGGTTAACCATGCAAAAACATTGAAATGCCAATATACAGGTGGTCCAAATTAGTGTTGCCCAAAATCGGTCTTGGTTTTGCAGTCTTGGTCTTGGTTTTGCAGTCTTGGTCTTGGTTTTGCAGTCTTGGTCTTGGTTTTGCAGTCTTGGTCTTGGTTTTGCAGTCTTGGTCTTGTCTTGCATTTTCCTTGTAAATTCCTTTTGTTAGGAGCCTTTCATTGATCTTCTCAACATGAACAAAATCATCTAAGCATACAATTTTTGTCACTACATATTCTTTTAGACCGCAAATGAAATATAAAGAATAAGATGATAATAAAGAAATGTAGCTAATTATGAAGGTATGCGAAAAGTCACATCATTTCAACATTAGCTACATCATAATAGTATTATAAATGCGAAAGGGAGTTTTTTATTTGTTTGTTACGCTTTCACGCCAGAACGACTGAACGGATTTGGATGAAATTTTGGCACACCGTTAGACTATGAGCTGGTTTAGGACATTAGACACAGTTTTTATTCCGATTTTCTATTCCCACGGGAACGAGACTAATGCGAGTGAAACTGCGGGACGCAGCTAGTCTCTTCAGCCTCAACTAGTCGCTAGTCGCTTCAGTCATCAGTTTATCAAAAACTTTCCACCTCAAATACATTTCTTTATCGTTAGTTTCAGAGCCCCAACACTCAGACGACCCAGTACATTACGTACATCTTTTAGACATATTCTCTTAACATTAGCTTAACGTAGTCTAAATAAAAAAGTATGTCTTGTCATGAGCTATGGGCAATTTGATCAAAATATATTGATTGACCTTTGGTGCTTTTACTATGCCTAACATTACCTAATCTTTTGTTACTGACAACAGGACTCAGGGGGTAAAGAAAAGTATGTTTTGCTTATTTCAATAGTAATATTATCCTTCTAGAAATATAATGTATGCAATAGCCTACATTATATGTATTACTTCCGGGTGAAATAAGCAAAACATACTTTTCTTATCTAATAAGATATAAATTAGGTCTGCTTTTCTTCACGATGAATAAAACTTCCGTATAAAAAAAAACCGCCTTCCAAAAAAAAAACACTACAAAGTGAAAAATTAAGTTATTTTTCACTTCGTAGTGTTTTTTTGGTTTTATACCCACGTAGGAAGCAAAAAAAATATTTTCCAAATCAGTCCAGCTGTCTTTGAGTAATCGGTAAACATACACAAGAAAAAAAAAAAGGATTCCGACGAACTGAGAACCGTCTCCTTTTTTGAAGTCGGTTAATAAAAAGGTAAAGGTAATTTTTTTAATACCGGTAACAACTCAAACTCAAACCATTATTTCAAATAAATGAATTACAGGCACTTTTGAATTGTCAAGGAGTTGGTTAGTCACAAAAATGAAGCTAGATGCCCATTCCCAAGCGTAGTAGGTACGTAAGGAGAAGAACGGGCAAGAAACTCCAGAACAATCACTAATTTTCTATTCCATTCTAAGAACGAATGCTGAATTTTCAGTTTCTGACTGGTTGGACAATAATTTCCATTTAAATGTAAAATTAGATTGGAACGTAGTTTTCTCAACTTCCGAGTTTTTCTCAGATGGTTAAGAAAACCACGGAGACGTTATTTCGCAAAGAAATAAAATTATCTTTACTTTTTGTCTTTTTTATGCCAGTGTGTTTTTGGACGAAGTCTATTTTAATTAAAGTTATTTTAACATTTATGTGGGAGTAAGAGATTTGGAAGTAAATATTAGGTATAATGCTTCTCGTGAAAGAGTCCAATACGAAAGAAATAGGTAAAAGCAACGCTTAAAAATGAAACATGTCAATCTTTGTGCTTCTATTGTGTGAATTTGGATGATACAGACGGGTAAACTCTTAACTACAAAACGTTGCATTTGAAATTAACACGTTGGGGACACTAAGCAGTTTAAAAATAAAACTTCTTTGGTTCCCGTTTTGCATCCTGCGTAGTTTTATCAACCACCGCGCGCCGTTGTAAGCATAAGTTAGGTTCACAAAACGAAGAAACCTTTCTTTGTGTTTGTAGATGTGAGTGATTCAATAGTGGAGCCAGTGAGTCATTTCCCCCCATGATGGAACTTTATGCAGTTTGAAATAGAGGGGTGAAAAACTGTGGCAGACCGAGAAGGATGCAGAAAAATCTACGTACTTAAAACCCAATAATTCAATTATTAGCAACCGTTGAAATTTATAGGGAAGTGTAGAAGTTTATACCACTATATTATCCACTAAATTAATGATGGTTGGTTGCTCAATGCTCAGTAATGTAGCTCGTAGCTCGTCTACTTCCAATTGTAATTACTAGTTACAATATTGATTTTTTGCTAATTATACTGCAATACTACGCACTTATATATATAGGTAATTATTGCAATGAAATGGACTACGGTGAAATTTAGATAGCTTTGAGGATGTTAGCGATTAGGTCGTACATAAACCGTTAGTGATTACTGATGCCAGTGATGACCTATGGCACTGAAACGTGGTCGCTCATAATGGGTCTCATTAGAAGGATGCAAGTCACCCAAAGGACAATCGAGAGGGCTATGCTTGGAGTTTCCCTACGAATCAGAAATGAATAGATTCGAAGAAGAACATTGTGACATTGCTCGCAGAACAGATGGCTAATGCCATCCCGTTAAGACCTAGCTGATCCACCAATCTTTGATGATTTCTTGTCAGCCGTAAAAAAATGGAAGATTACCAAAACACCAGGCACTGATTGTTGACCATCGGACGAGTACAAATATGGTGGCCCTTATACAATGTAGGCTCTTCAATTTAGTGCGCAACGTATAAAGAATGAAAGATGCCTTTATATAAGTTCAGGAAAACATCAGGAGGAACTCCGGACAGTTAGAAAACGCAAACAACGAGCAATCGTGGTAATCAAAGTTTATGGACTGTTTGTACAGTGATCTGCAGTGAGATGCAATTTATTATGTTATGCCCATTTTAGATTCTTACGGTAGGTAAGAATCAACTACATCTATTAATAAACTTAATATATTTATATTTTTTATTTGACATTTGTAATTTAGACAATTCTTGATTTAGTACTTATTTTTTGACATTAGAATTTAATTATTTTGTTAAATTAGAATCATTGTTATTGTTACAAAATTTGCATGCAGAATTTAGTCGGCGGAATATGAATAACTATTGTATACCTATTTGTAATAAAATCTGTGAAATACCATATTTCAGGCAAATTAATGAATCTATCTTTAAACTTCGAACAATATAATTATGGGTATTAATTTGTTTAATGGTGGTTTAACTTTGCTCCGGGTTTTATCTTAAGGAGTTAAACACTTGAACCACGGTGTAACTCAAATTACACTACGGTGTGAGATCTTCAGTATGATGTTAACATAGTGCAGCCTTCAGGCATTTAGAGTGACGAAACGCTTGCTACCAGCCACAGATATTATAATACTACCAACTATTTCTATGCGCCTGGTATACGCGTTTTTAGCTTTAATAAATTTGAATATTTTAAGCATAATTTATGATTAAGTGGAGTCTCGAGAATATTTACTGAAAAGGATAGATAATTATTGTTAGAAAATTGAGGTAAGTTCTGGTGCATGGTCTTCACATATAATTATATAACTAATGTACCTATACAAAATATATAGTAAAACATTTTAAAAGAGTAACGGTGTAGTTTCTTGTCCATTCTTCTTTATACGAAAACTACCTTTTAGAAGGGGTGACTAGAATCTTTTTTTTTTCTCGTAAATTTTGACGTTCAAGTGCCTTATGAGGGCCTACTTGAAAGTTTTTGTTTGATTTGACTTCGGCAGTGACTTTATCGAATCGAACAATTGATGTATTTCATCCTGTGATTTCATCAATGACTGAAAATGGTTCAATTATTTCTGATACAAAAAATCAATTAGGTATCAAAACATGATCATGATTAATGAACCAAGATGATGATAATGATCAAGCCATGCACAACAGTCTCCAACCACTAGACACATCGCACAATCTCGCTTGAACAAACAGCATCCACTTTAGAGATATCCGAAGCGTTCAGATGATGAACTGCTAATTAATTACAATTTATATCTAACGAGCACCTATCGCGGCGTTGATCACTGACATTTAATATTGTTGACACAAAAACATCTAACCTTTAGATCTCGATTACATTTTCTTCGCGTATGAGAGGAAGAATATCTACTATTTCATTGGTACTAGCTGTGCCCCGCGGATTCACCCGCATAAGTCTCGATCCCGTAGGAATATCGGGATAAAAAGTATTCTTTGTCCTTACCCAGGTCATAGTCTACCCATGTGCCCAATTTCATTGAAATCTATTCAGCCGTTAAAACTCGCATTCGCATTTATATTTTTATTTAGCATTCATTTAGATTAGGATTGATAAGTTCTAAAATGTACCGAGGTTCTGCTTCGATAAATTGTGAGTTCACCGTTATAATAAAAGGAATGGAACGATGAAGACCGCAGGAATCCGCTGGATGCGAGAAGCACAGAACCGATCGATGCGGCGGCCCGGCTTGAGGAGGCCTATGTCCAGCCGTCTTTCGTCCCAAATAATGATGAAACAACACACTACTTTCTACGCAACCCTTATACTTTGCAGATGTTAGGCTACCGAATTGCACTGTTTCTGCTATAGTTAGATATCGCACTGACTGCTCATGTTCGAAAGTGATTACTGGCCTTTTGTCCTCCAATTATAGTCTTTGAGTACCTAATATCAAATAAACTTTACGGTCTATTCGATCAGTGGTATTCCCCATAATTGGCATTTCATAAAACGTATCGTTAACCCCACAAGATCTAGAATAGGTACAAGTATCGTAACATTGTATTGGATCATGAAACAAAGCATTCAACGCGTAGTATTGATAGCTAGCGCCGCCATATTGCTTTTAGTGGTGAAAAAGAAAAATTATTGGTAAGAGATAATGTTATTTATACCGCTTAACATCATGTGGGTATAGGTAGATATTATTATATACGGACCAGGTGCGTTCAAAATAGGGAAGAGTACGAACGAGGCCCATCTTACAGCTTCAAAACACAAAACTTTAAAAAAACAGACTGTCTTGAGAACTGCCGACAGAAGTGAAAACCCAAAACATTGAAATGCGCAACACGTCGTACTCATAATAGTGATCGAGACGATGGGTCGTGGTGGAGTTAAATGAAATTGAGTAGACTGTCATGTTTGTACTAAAATTAATGATATAACTGAAAATGACAACGGTGTCGGTTAAACAAGAAAATATAAGGACGTTAATAAAACGCGTAAGCGCAGCATGTTTGGAGGCGTGCAACAGCTGACTGGTGTGGCGCGGGCGGGGGCTCACGCACGGCCGGCCGTGCGGCCGGCTGGCTGGCCGCTGTCTCAGCAGCGGGCAGCGATTTTGAGAAGAGGGTCTTAACACATAGCTACATATATACTGTTAAAATTAGCATGTCGGTGAAGTGAACACATAATATAAACCCCACTAAAAATCGCTCTAAGTGCCTAAATAACTTTTCAGGTCAAAAACCTTCAATCCTTTTCCGGTGGGAGTTGGCTTATCCTAGAGAAGTGCCACGTGCTACCATAATACGCATGCTCTTTCTTTTTTAAATCTGATTCAACATTTCATAAAAATGTAACACGCTACATGCATGCAAGCATTCTGGTCCAATTTATTTAGTTTATGGGAGACCATAATTTAGTACTTGGGGCGGAGACCTGTTGGCCTGAAATACAAGCTTCGGCTTAGCTTAGGCACCAGTCTCCCACAATATTTTTTCTTTGAGAACATGAACATGACATGAATTTTATATTCAAATGTCAACCATTTCTCTCAAAATATCTCTCTGTCCAAATTCCATTTCACCAATTACGTAAAAATGCTACTGAGTATCTAAAACCGCAGAAAATAATAAGAAACAAGCATTAAATAAAATATAGAGATTTGAGAAGAATTGTAAGCTTAAAAAGCAGCCTTCAGATGTAATGAAATAAAGCTTTTTGAACAGATATGCTGAAAGAAATATACTGAGCAAGTAAAGTCAAGAAAATTGAGAGAATTTTCTTTAAGAACATTGCCTGTTCCTTGATAAACTTATACATTTGTGGATACCTACTACTGTCATAAGATAATAATAACACTTAAACTAAAAATTCTCGCCGGGGTGTAGATATACGTAAGACAGTGGAATGGCTCGGTGGTCTAGTAGTAAGAAGTGTGACTGCTGAGGTTGGAAAAAGTATGTTTTTTTCTTTAAATCCAAAGTTCTTGGCCTTCATCGCACCTGATGGAAAGTGATGATCAGGCCGAAGGTGGAAGCAAGCTTCACCCGGAATCCTCAACTACGAGAGAAACTGGCTATCTTACCTCTAACTGCCGAAATACAACAATGCTGTTAACATTGTTATCATGGCAACAGACTTAGATAAGATGGTGGCAGCTAGCCAGGCGGACTTAGAACACGCCCTACCACCAAGCAAACTGAGCAGAAAATGTTTCCCCCGCTGGGAATCGAACCCGAGACCTCTGGGTCTGAGATAGGTAGTCTTGCTACTAGACCACAGAGGCGGATAAATATGATCGAGAAAAAGAGACTGGATTTACATACATACACACGCCTTCATCCCATGGGAAGAACATGGAATATCTGGCCAGTTAATGGCACTTACCAGGGATCATAGCTTAATGGGAGGAGGCCTGTACTGAGCAGAGTGGTGGAACAAGGCAACTAATGGTGAATATGATGATGAATGGCAATAGACCCTCTATTACCTGATATTACAAACATAATTATGTAACTTGCGAAACATGGGTGTACACTCTACAGGTGGTGTACACTATACACCTCTGTTTGCTCCTTCGGGGAATACAGGCGTGATGTTATTTGAAATATCGTTCTTAATTAATTGTCAGCCAGCCTGTTATTGTACAAAGCCAGAATTCACCTACGGAAATAAAGCACTCTCTGGCAATATCACAAATAGCTGACATTTCAGGATATCCAACGCTGAAATGAGAGCTATTTGTATACTGTAATGTAGGTACGGTCAACAGATGAATAAAGTTTAATTTGAAAGCAAAAGCGTGTAGGTTTTTCCCAGAAACTGGGACGTTTCAGCAACGAAAAACATTATTAGGGATATATTTGGACTACTTATTCAAATAAATGAAATTAACTACTATTTATGTACTAAGTTAATTATTATGTTGGTTGCTGAACAGTTTAGAAATAGAAATAATTTATTATATTAGCTTATACATATATACACAGATAAGATGAAAGTTTTATAAAAACTCAGGACACATTTTATCTTACGGTATGCTGATTTTAAAATAATAGAATATTAAATAATAGGATTGAATTCATATTATTATTTACCTACCTCTTATTTATTTCATGTTATTGTTTGTAAGAAGGTAACCCACCTGATGGTAAATGTTGATCACAGTCTATGGAAATCTGGAATAGCAGAGGCATTGTAAATCCGTTGCCATACTAGAGACAAAGCTGAAATGTTTCATAAACCTTATCAATATTTGGATGCCTTAGTTCTAAAAGTCACTAAATCCATATTTATTTTGTTTTGATATAAAATATGATCATTAAAAGTGCAAAACAAAAATATAAAAAAAAATTGTATAAACAAATTTGAAAAAAAAAAAACAATAAAATATTGGCTTTATTATGATATTCTTAAAAATACATTTTAACCTGTAGTTTCCAGATGAAGTCCAGCCGGTACGTGCTCTCTGTCTGATGGGAGTGCAGCAGCAGGTTTCTGTTATAATACTGCTATAGAACATTTAAAAAAATCTTATTGTTGTTACACTACCAATCCGATTTGATGCGAAATATTAAAATTTTATCAAAAAACACATTAATAGAATAAAATACTCTACTATTAAGTACACCATAAAAAATACAGACATAAATTATCTTTCTTATTTATTTATTTATTATTCATTATTTCAACACTAGTGAATGAGAATGGTGAAGGAAAACATCGTGGGCAAATATGAAACTCCGTAGGTGTATATTAAAGATTTAAATCGTCAACCAGCAATGAGCAAACGTGGTGATCTTTGCGCGTGCCGTTTAAGAAAAGAAAAAGGACATGACCAGTGGGGCTATAGGCGCCTGCCTAAGTGTCAAAATCAATGTGCAGCAAATATTGTTTTATTCTTGCAATTGCTGTATTATACAGTTTACAGATACACATGTTTCAATAGTCTAAAAGGACAGAGAACTGTGAACTATTTTTCACCAAATAACTCTGCTTTTCAATAAGAGATGGCGCTAGGCGTTGTGGTTATCGAGTTAAATAATAATTTTCTACTATTCGACACGCCATCAAAGCGCTAGGTTTTTTTTATACCGTCAAGGAGCAAACGCCTATCCTATCCAGCCATGTGTAGGAATAAACATAATATATCGAGTATTCATAGGCCTGAGGTCATGTAAACCACCAAATAAAGGCTGCTTTTGCTACTGCTCGTTGATCTAGTGGTCGCAAGCGCTACTGCTGAGCATGAAGTCCTGAGTTCGATTCCCGGGTCGGGCAAAGTGATATTGGATTTTTCTATCTGGGATTTCTTAGTAGTAGTCCGGAGTCTGGATTTGTGCCCGGTTGATGGCAATAGGCTCGCTCCCACATGGGACTTCAACATAACTGGTTAAAATTTGTGGGTGCACTTAATTCCAACCCTTCGGGGAAACAAGGTACATATGTTAAGTTTCTGAAACAAAAACAATTAAAAAAAATCATATTAAAATTGAAAACTTGCAATTTTACATTTTTAACTAATTTATTTTACGTTACAATGGAGAATGTTGAAAGCCTATCATCTAAATACTCATCCCTTGGATACCCGTAACGACGTATCGTGTCATCTGTACTGTTTTTATTACATTCTCTGAATACGTGAAAATTTATTACGTGAATCTTCTATTTTTATTATTTTCCTACTTCAAGCAACATTAGAATTAAATGATAAATTATATCCTTTATTTCATTAGAATACTTATAAATTACATTTTTAAATATTAGAATACAGTTATATAAAACATTTAAAAATATTAAAAAAAATAGTAGCCCACCGGACAAAAGAAAAGAATAGAGAGAAAAGGTTAGATTTTTTGTAAGTTTGTTTGTGAAACCGCAGGACGTATGTAGTAAAATTATAAACTAGAAGACCTGATGAGGTCACGGTGTCACCTAAACGACTACTCTGAGAAGAAACACCGAAACAAACTCAAAGGTCACAAAAAATTGGCCAAGTGTGTACCAGACCACGCACAATGAAGGGTTCCGTAGTTGGGATGAATAAATCCCAAGAACAATTTAACATTGTAGTTGAAAAACGTGTTTTCGCATTCATTTCAAATGCAAATGTTAAGTCTGTGCACAATACGCACAATATTATTTATTTATTAAACCTTCACGCACAGGAAAAAGAAATACAGTACAATGGCGGACTTAATGCCTGAGGCATGTTTCACCAGTAAATTTTAGAGTGAATATTGTTATTTTAAGACCATAGACTTATTTATTTATTTATTTATTTATTAGGCACTTCAACGACTTACTCACTAAAACATACATAGACAAAAATCACTTAAAGTTTTAGGTATAGTGAATACGTCATTTAAAGAAGTGCACAGCACTAGCATGGAACGTAATGACTATAGGACGTATGTGATACCGTTAGTTGAGTTGGTTGCAAGTTACATAATAAAGCGATACTAATCGTTCACAAGTACAAACGATAGGAAGCATTTAATTAACAAAACAATTTAACAAAATACAAAACAAAATAAGATAAAACTGAAAAAGAAGTAAATGGAAGTGGATACAATTTTAATATGTTAAAAGATAATTAGGCGGCTCGTGTTGCACAGAGGTCTTGAGACTATGAGCTGGTTAAAAGTCTCGTACAAAATTGACGGAAAGGGTTAGAGTAGATGTCGATGCTATTGGTTCGTGTAGCGAATTTATTATAGTTTCCCATTAGACGGTTCATGGGTGCGGTGCTACCAAGGTTAGTACGACTTGCAGTTGTGGCAAAGGTAATGGTTTCGCGACCAGACCTAGAAGTTATCTGTCGAGGTACAGCTATATTTAGTTCCGCCAAAAGATCAGAAACATTTAGCAAACCGTTAACGATCTTATAAAGTAGGATTTGGTCTGTTACGTCTCTTCGGTGTTCAAGTGAAAACATTTTAAAATGATTTAGCCTATGACCATAACAAGAATCACGTGGACAGCTAGGACTTCTAAAACGAAGATATCTGGTGAAGCTTCTCTGGATCCGTTCAATCCTGTTTACGTGAACACGGTACAAGAAGGGTTCCAAACTGGAGATGCGTAGTCCAGAAGACTTCTCACCAGAGTATTGAAGAGCACCTTCAGGGTAGAGATGGACTGGAAATCTCGACATATTCTTTTTATAAAGCCAGACATTTTTGCAGCTTTGGCAGTGATAATGTCAATGTGTTTGACGAATGTGAGTTTAGAGTCGAGGTGGACTCCCAGGTCACGAATTGTGTCCACTGATTGTAATGTTACCCCATTTATTGAGTAAGACGTAGGTAAAGGTTTACGTTTTTTGGTAAATGTGATGTGGTAGCACTTTTTCACATTGAGGGACATGCGGTTTTTTAAGCACCAATCGTGAACTGCGTCGAGGTCAGCCTGAAGTAAATTGACGTCGACAGAAGAGTTTATTTCTTTATAGATCTTCAAATCATCAGCGAAAATAGAGCAATTGCTGTGTTTTACTGAGAGAACTATATCATTGACGAACATGAGAAAGAGAATTGGGCCCAAGTGCGAACCTTGGGGGACACCAGATGTTGAGAAATAAATTGGTGACTCATAGCCCTTTACAACCACTCTTTGTTTTCTTACTGTGAGATAAGATTTAAACCAGAGAAGCAACTGACCAAATATGCCGAATTCTTCAAGCTTATTTAAGAGGATTTTATGGTCCACCTTGTCGAATGCACTGCTGAAATCAGTGTAAATTGAGTCGATCTGGGCACGAGAGTCCATCAATTTACTCATTTCATTGACGTAGTGGACCAAATTAGTAGTCGTAGATTTACGAACACAGAAACCATGTTGTTGGGGTGCCAACTGTGGATTAATGTGTGATGAAAGTAAAGGACATAGCAGGGATTCAAAGACTTTAGCGAAAACTGAGAGAAGTGAGATAGGACGGTAGTTCTGCACGTCATTAGAGTCTCCCTTTTTAAAAATCGGTGTAACATTTGCCATTTTCCATTCCGTCGGAAACTGTGATGTCGCAATCGAATGGTTAAATATTCATTTAAGCGGTAAAGATAGACTACCAGCACACTTCTTTACAAATACCGGTGGCAAACCATCTGGCCCTGACCCTTTGCAGATGTTAAGTTTTTTCAGTGCTTTCAGGACATCTCGTTCCGTAAATACGACTCTTCCCAGTGCATGTTGATGATACTTGAATCCTGTTTGAGCTATAGCAGGTGAACCAATTGAGGGAGTAAAGTTGGAGGAGAAATGCTTAGCAAAAAGGTTGCAGACTTCATCACCAGTAGATGCTGTTTCATTTCCTAGACACATTTCCGAGGGAATATCGTTAGATTTGGACTTTTTCGCTTTGACGTAGGACCAAAAGAGTTTCGGATTATGTCTAATACTCTTTTCAGTGAAGCTTAAATAGGTTTTGTGACAGCTGTTCATCATGCTTTTATATCTCCCCTCCAATAGTCTATATTCAAAGTGATCCCTTGGGTTTTATACTTTTTATAACGTATTCTAAGTTTTTCTTTTTCATTTAGGAGTCTGATGAGAGGCTTAGAGAACCAAGGGGGATACTTATCACTAGGTTTTTTTTATTTTGGAACGTGCTTGTCAACTACATCATTAAGGTACGTATATAGGTCTGTGACCATAGCATCGACATCGTGCAAGTCTGAGAAAATATGGTTCCAGTCAATATCACTAATCTTGGCATTTATTAACGTATAATTGCCTTTTCTGAAGTTATATCTAACAGGAATCTTAGTCTTTAATAATGCAGGGGACGTGTTTTTTATTAGTATTTCGAGAGGTGGGTGATATACATCTACTGTTGATAAGGGACTATTGCATACACTAACAATTCCTCCATAGAAGTTACAGAATATTAAATCTAGGGTTTTGTGATAACAATTTTTAACTGAGTTTATTTGCTCCAGGTTACATAAGGACATAAAGTCTACCAGTGAATAGCCCAATGCGTTAGCATAGTTATAAGCGGTGTTACTGGAAGTGTGGTAATGAGTTTTGTCTATTTCCCAGTTAATGAAACTCAGATTAAAGTCTCCAGCTATCAAGGTTTCGTCGCCAGTGGTGTCGATGACCGAGGAGACACTGTCGAGGAACAAGTCTAGTGTGCGATGTTGGACTGGAGGCGGAAGATAAGCCGCGCAGATATTTAAGGATTGACATTTTTTCCCATTGACAGTCTTGAGCCTGACCCATAGGTTTTCAATATCTGTTTCCCACTGCGACATCCGGGCGGAGTCTATTGACTTCAAAACTGCAATCAATACACCTCCTCCTCTTTTGCCACTGTTTACGGTTGAAACTCTGACTCTACGATAGACGTTGTATCTGGAGTCAAATATTTCGCCATCACTTATACTGTCATCTAGCCAAGTCTCTGTACCGAAAATAACATCATAATTGCGCGATCGTGTGGATAGTTCAATCATATTTAATTTCGTTTTCATACCCCTAAAGTTTTGGTAGTAGACGTTGAATTGATTTTGTTTTTATACGGTACTGTAGCAGGGTTTTTTGTAGAAGGTTTACAGTAGTGCGACAGCGTCCAGGCTTCTTATGTGTTTAGCTTGCTCTCCATCAGCTTTTCTTATAAGAACTTTACCGTCGCGAACCCATACGTATTTGTATCCCTTTGCAGTAGCCGCTTTTCTAGTAGCCGCATGGATTTGTTTGTTGAGGGGTGACAAATGTTCAGACACATATATAGGCTTGACGGGACCGCCATACCCTAGGTGTTGCGAATTTAGTTTCTCAGTAGGGTGTGCCTTGTTAAAGTTCATGACCGAGGTTAAGATAACGTCCCGCGTTTGAGTAGTGCGCAGCTTTACAACAACCGCTCTAGGATTACTATTTTCAGGGTCTAGTTTCCGCACTCGCACAGCCGACAGTATGTCTTCCTCTCTGATTACGCTTGCTACCGCGTTTCCCACCTGCACAACCGTTTTCACCAAATTTTCTGCTTTGTTTCTTAACTAACTTAGACTTCTTATGGGTTTTCCTGTAATATATAGCGGAAGAGGGTATGTCTCTCTTTCGTTATTATCAGCCATATTATAACTACAGTAAAAAAAAAACATAAAACCGTTTGCAGTTCAGATCAAATTATAATTTACGATCAAATTAATCACAATAGCAATTCACATACTGTAGGTACACGACACAACTATATGGAACGCGCGCGACAGTTTCTAAACGTCTTCACTACTTGACCGCCATCCATGAACTCTGCTGCTTAGCTCCAGCCGCTCTGACCGTTATGTTGTAGACTCTATCGAGCGCCGCTAGGCGGCGCTGGCATCCCGAGCTCAGTAACACATTTCCGACAAGTATATAACTATTTTCTGTATATTTTCAAAAAATTGCCTCAGTAGTTTCGGAGTGGTAAATTTTACCCAATTTACTTAAAAAACTTTACAACTATTTATTATAAAATCATTGAAAGAAAAAAAATTGGTACGGTCGGTTTGTAAAACCTTTTTTTAAATTTTCTAGTTTTTCCCACAAAAGTGACCTCCATTCAACATTAATTATTTTGTCTTACACGTCCGTGTCACAGAAATTCATAATGTGTACCAAATTTAAATTTAATCGGTCCATTAGATTCAGAGCAGGTTGGCTGTGAAAGACGAACAGACAGACAGACACACAAGTGATCCTATAAGGGTTCCGTTTTTTCATTCGGACGTACGGAACATTAAAAAAAATACAAATCCTAACAACATCACGAAACCATACGTTTAAAGTCTTAGGAGTTTATTTATAAACGTTGCTCAACGTTATGAGAGGTTTAAACGTCAACCATTGCTAATAAATATTTAACTCTAAGCAACGTTTATAAATAAAGAGGCTTAAATACCATAAGTCTCTTATGTCATTGCTCTTATTACAGACTTACACAGAATATCATCAGGAAAAGTGCAGCTAAGATTTTTAGTCAGATGTCAGCGACGTCACATCCGCTTTTTGCGACAGGCTTTTAGTAGCACTAAACGTTTTCAATAGAGATGGTGAAAAATGAAGATTTTTAAAAGCCGGGAGTTTAATATGTTTCTGTAGCACTTTTAGTTAGTGTCTTTGCACTAACTGAAATGAAGTACCTATGTATGTATGCAGTGCGCACAGGGATATTAAGAAACGCAACTGAATTTATTACTACCCAAAATACTAAATCGATATGGGTGACACTGTGTAGGTATATAATTTAGAATGTAATTGTGCAATGGCTCAAATGTTACCGGATCTTTTTCTAGAGCAGGTATGCGATTTATGAACTAACTAGCTGCACCACGTGGTTTCAGCCGCATAAGTCTCGATGACATGGGAATATCGGGATTAAAAGTGTTATATGTCCTAATCCAAGTCATTGCCTACCCATGTGCCAAATTTCATCCAAATCTGTTCAACCGTTTTAGCGTGAAAGCGTAACAAACAAATTCACTTTCGCATTTATTACATTAGTAAGGATTGAAAAAAAAAATGTTGCCCGGGAAAAAATTAAGAAAAGACAGTAGGAAACTTGGACTATCGCTAACAAGCAAGGAAGCAAGCATGGTGATATTTTGGTGCTCATTCCTTTGGCCTCATCGAAGGTCAGTTACAATCACGTAGAGTAGAACAACCTACTTAGTATACAGGCAACTAACTTGTAGCTACTTTTATGTGGTGAGTGCATTAATAAATCATTTCATTAACATTACTCTCTTAAACTACGCCATTTACTAGATCACAGTAACAACTGCTTGCAGTACTCTTAAGCTTGGAGCTCTTACTGTAGGTACCTATTTCAACCAATTAACAACATTGGTCTACAATCTAATTCAGTTATTATACTTAATTATAGCATTTACCCCAGCTGCTATATCCAACCGTTGACAATATATAAACACAATTAATTCCTAAGTTACTAACAATTACATAAACCGTCTTCCAGACATTGTTAGCAAGACTTTACGAGGTATAAAATAGATTGGGTCTTGTTTACGAGTACTTATTTGTATTTGGGTAGTTACTATTGTTATACCATGTTTTGGGTTGTACGTTGTTTTATAGATAACAGTTTTATAGAATTTCGTTTCACATATAAATTTTCTCATATTATCATTTCATAGTAAACCTCATTTCATAAACCTCAGGATATTAACTCTCCCTTCTCTTTATATCTACAAGGCCTCAATTTTAGTTAAATCAGACATTAGTAGCTATGACACACTAAAAAGTAGTAGACTTAAAAATACACTCTCGCAGTACATAGTAATAGTATTTTTTGTATGGGCATAAAAATTTATAATAAGTTACCCATAGACATTAAAAGCATCCATTTAATTGGTATTTTTAAAAGGAAGCTAAAGGACTACCTGATTAAGAAGGCATACTACTCTGTAAAGGAATTTCTTGAAGAAAAATAAATATGTGGTACTGAAATGATTGTGATACATAATATAATGAGATATAAATTATAAGAATAGTATGATATAATATAAAATGTACGAATAATGATAACTTAATATGACATAATGTAAACTGTATAATTGTACTAATGAGTGTGTATATTCTGTTTTGTTGATTTTTAAAATTATAAACCATTTAAATTGCAATGCCTTAACAGGCAACTAAGTTCTAAGAACCTACCTACTGATAACACCTATAAGATTGTACACTTAGTTCGCAATAAAGAATTTGAATTTGAATAGAGTACTCAATACAGAAATGCTTTGAGAAAATTTAAATCTTTGAGTTTTGTTACAAACAAAATGTAATGTTTAGATATTCATATCAAATATTCTTTATACTCATTTTCTTTAGTTAATACAAAACTTATTACCAAGAAAAACATTTTATCGAGTGATAGTTTCTAAACGTTTCAATTCATAACTTTTACAAAATGCTTTCCCTCCTACAAGATTACAACACTGCGTTCACAAAAACAATGCGGGTAAATTCTAATAAAGCAGGATAACATCATGTTATTCTCATTAATGACCCTAATTTTGCTAATGCGACCAATTTCGACGTAGTTGGGCACAGTTCTAACCTAACCTATTTGGTCGGAGTGCCCTAATAGTTATATTACTAGATCGTGCTCGTATCATAGTTTTTTTATTTGAACTTTATTGCATTCGTTTGTTGTCAAATACAAAACTTTGATTTGCAGAGTTGATTGATTGAACTGTTCAGGCGTGTATGTATAAATAATCTACGTGACCAACACATTAGGGCTTTTAACCATTTATGATCATCACACATCATGATCATGATGAAATAGATAACTTACGTGAATATTTATGTACAACTGACGATCATCATAATTATTAATTTTCAGTATATTTACGTTAAAAATACCAACTACTTAAAATATCAAATACACTCGAGAGCAATGAATCCGGGTCACTTAAAGAATGTTAAAAATCTCGGAAACTAAAAATGATAGGTTAATGCAATAAATTGTATTTAATAGACAATGTAATACTCCTTAAATGAAAGTAAAAAAAATATGAGTCACCATACATTTTATTAACACAAAATTACATAAAGAAAAAAACTGCTGATCTCTCCTTAAAACAAAAATAGGAAACATGAAATTTTTGAACTTTATTACGATTTTCTTGAATTTTAATACTTCGTATTGCCTCCTCGTGCTTCCATTACTGCGTTTACGCGGTTTGGCATGCTGTACACCAAGTTCCTTATACGATTTTGGGGAATATTCTCCCATTCCTCTGTGAATTTCAATCAATCAATTTATTTTAATTTAGTGCTGACATAATCTACTCATTACAATGTTTTTTTTATGAGTTGTATTGCAATATGTGGTTAGCTAGCGACCTCGACAATTATTTATTTTACCTTGATGGTCCTAGTTTATCAATTATAACTTCTAGTTACAGCTATATGTAAGCGGGCACGCCCTTTATGCCTGGAGGCTTTTTCTTTTTTTTTTAGATATTGTTTACTTTTAGTTATTTTTATTTCTGCTTGAGTATAGTTCTCGATGCTTTTGGTTGGTATATTGGCGTGTGCTAGCTGTCATATGGCTATTAATTATAGCTATTTAATTTAAATTATTTTTAGCATATTGTAAATTGTCTTGCATACTGTTGTATAGAATCATTTTTTATTTTATTTTCTAACTGAACAGACAGCTGTGCTGCTGGGGAGTTTGTTGCGCCACTTCTTCTTCCCAGCAAAAGCACTAGGAAGTGGTGAAGGGTGGGCGTTTTGGGGGACTGTCTTATGTAATTTTGACGTTCGAAAAGTGCTGATTCTCAGCCTAGTTTGAATAAATGACTTTTGAATTTTGAATTTTTTGAATTTTGAGAGCAATTTTGAGCTCACGAAGCGTGATTGGGGGAGGGTTTCGTTGTTTTACGCATCTGCCTAGCTCGTCCCAAGCATGCTCGATCGGGATGATATCCGGGCTGCGCGCTGGCCACTCCATACGAGTAGGGTAGTCATTCACAATCCTACCTGTATGAGGTCGGGCATTGTCATGCATAAATATAGCATCCTCACCTAAATTGACCATAAATGGACCAACGTGATCATTGAGGATTTCTTCCACATATCTTTCGCTAGTTAAAGAGCCGTTTTCTATGATCACCAGCTCTGTGCGACTTTCAGAAGAAATTCCGGCCCACACAAGTACAGACCCACCACCGTAGGCTACTTTTTCTTTGATGCATGCTTGCTTGAATCTTTCCCCTGGTCTTCGATACACTCTGTGTCTTCCATCGTGCTTGTAGAGCATAAATTTTGATTCGTCGGAGAACATAACTTTTGACCAATCTTCAATACTCCAATTTACGTGGCTCTGGGCATATCTTAGTCTTGAAATACGATGCCCACGCTCCAGTTTAGGGCCGTTTGCAGGTCTAAGGGGTTTTAAGTTAGATTCAGCAAGCCGACGTCTTACTGTCCATGCACTTGGGTTACTTCTTCCGAGGCGTCGAAACTGATTTGTGAGTTCAGTTCCTGTAAGAAAGCGATTTCGAAGCATGGTGTTCACCAAGTATCGGTCTTCTCGTGCTGTGGTACACCTGGTTCTGCCCGTTCCTGGTCTGCGTAGGTTAGAACCAGTTTCTTCGTAACGTCGGATAACTCTTTGTACTGTTGACAGCGACACACCGACAGTCCTGGCTGTATCGCGCTGACTCCGGCCGGTTTCCAGCATTGTAAGTATTCTGGTGCATTCTTCAGGCGTAAGCGACATAATTTCAGCTTGAATAATGAATATAGAGCACTATCAACATGGTTTATGTACCCACATAAATGACAGATTACAAACAAAAGCAAAACCAAATGCTGTAATTTCGTAGTTCCATCTTCGAAAGTGGCCCTTTTTCTAATTTGATTTTTTTATGATATAACTTTACAATAACTAATGTTCGATACTCATCGAACACATCATCATCAGCAGTTTTGACTCAAGTAGGTCGCGCGGCCGCACCAGCGGAAAGCGTGAGCTACGCGAGTCAGTGCGCTATCGACCGGCATACTTGTAGCACTCCTTACCATCATTAGCATTAATTAGCGTAAAGTTTCGGAATAAACGTACTCTGAATCTTAGTTCAGACTTATCATTTAGCACCCGAAATAGCTAGCAGCACGAACCTTACCGTTCATATTGGTCCTTCGAAACCGTCAAGGACTCCGCGACCGCGATAAATCGTAACGCGAAGTGCTTGTACCGTACCAGCAACCTGTGGGTTGCCGCGAACTAGATTAGGCGTGAGTTCATAGGGATTCACAACCACCGTGGGGAGCTACCCGCGCAGCAACAACAGCGAGCCAGCAGCATAACAGCAATAGCCGTAGGACAAGGCGGCTTTCAAGTAAGAGCGTTCCGTATCTTCTGTCTCGCTTAAGTCTAACAGCAGCACAATGGAGACTTTATACTTCCAACAAACTGAATTAGCAGAGAGCATTGCCAAGGTCCTTATTAATTTCAATAAGGATAGCAAACAGCGTAAGACCATCGACTACTGTAAAAAGAGACTAGATCTTTTAGAGTCGTATTGGAGAGAGTATCAGCTAAACAACGAAAAACTTGTGCCGTTTGAAAATAGAGGTCATAAGTACTTCGTAAATTCGGAGTTAGAGCGGACAATGGAGTCTTATAAAGCAGCAAAAGACGCCATATCCGAATATTATGACGCGTTATGTCACCAAGTAAAGCCGCCAGGATTCTCTGATCTAGAAGACAACCCTTCTAATCAGCAAGTAGCAGCAACAGCAGGTCCTTCCGGGAGCAAACACTTACAGCACCAGGACCACGAGCCATCCTCAGCATCCGCCAGCCCGGCGCGCGCTCGTGCCGAGGTGTCTAAAGGTATTTATAGCAAACTAGATGATATGATGCGCAAGCAACATATCAATTTCAAAGCATTCGCAAGAACCGTAGGAAGCATAGATGTCGAATCCTTGTCCGATAAATGGGAGTTTGAAGACGCCTTGCGATTATTACAAACTCGATGGACAGCCGTAGACAACAGCCATTGGGAACTAATGATGGAGTTAGAAGACGACGAGGCGTACGAATTAAGCTACATTAAACATGAACGTACGTATAACGGCTTGAGAAAGGCTATCAGCTCTAAGATGTGGGCAACATCGTACCGTGACAAGTCCACACCGAAGATGGAAATTCCTGTGTTCTCAGGTAACTATCAGCAGTGGGTATCCTTCAAAGATCTTTTCGATGAAGCAATCCACAACAATCCTTCTCTATCAAAGGCACAAAAGATGCAATTCCTGAAGAGCAAGGTAAAAGGAGAAGCGGAGCGCTTGATCCAGCATCTCCCGATTAGCGCGGACAACTATAACACCTGTTGGGAAATTTTAACTCACAGGTTTAACAACAAAAAGCAGATATTTATGTCCCACGTAAATTCCTTTTACAATCTTGCCAATATACCGCAGCAGTCGTACACAGCCATCAAACGACTTCATGATGTCACCTTAGAGGGCCTCCACGCCATAAAAAATCTAGGCGTAGATATTACGACATGGGATCCTCTTCTTGTGTATATACTAGCACAAAAATTGGATAGTGAGTCTCATTACGAGTATATAGAGTCGTTGAAGAATTCGCGAGAGCTTCCGGTACTTCGGGACTTTTTGGACTACTTAGAGAACAAGTTCACTGCCCTAGAGTCATCTCGGCGACGTCAAGATGGGACACCTAAGGCAGTTTCATCTCAATCATCCAATGGTTCATCCAATTTTAATCGCAAAAATAATTTTAAATTGGGCAATGAATCTAAAAATAGCAAGAAAATGGAAATGGCGAAATCAATGCATGTGTCTGAGTCAGTAAATAAATGCCCTCATTGTTCGGCAAAACATAATTTAATAAGCTGCAAAAAATTTACAGAATTACCAAATGAGCAGAAAATAAAAATAATTAGCCAATTAAATTATTGCGTAAATTGTGTTTACGATCATAATGGCGCAAAATGCTACTCGACAAAAAGATGTCATAAGTGCAATGACGAACATCATACGACTTTGCATGACTATTTCGCAACACAATCAAAGTCTAACAGCTTGACCGAGATTGCGAAACAAAAATGCGAAAACAACAAAAGCATCTACGCTTCTCAGCAAGCAACATCGGAGATTTTGCTAGCCACAGCGCTGGTGAAAGTCACAGCAGCCGACAGGACCCAGCACGTCATGCGAGCACTGATCGATCAGGGCTCACAAATTTCCGTGATCAGCGAGAAAGCAGCACAGCAGCTAGGATTAAAGCGAAAATCTTGTAAAGGGGTTATTTTCGGAGTAGGCGAACGTGAAAACAACTGCAAAGGAAAACTAACGATCGCTTGTCAATCGACTTACACCGATTTTAAGTTTTCTACTGATGTTGTCATAGTGAACAACTTAATAAAAAATCTGCCAAACGAAACGTTCGCTAAGCCATCTTGGCAACATACAGCACATCTTTGTTTAGCAGATCCAGATTATAACATCAGTCGTCCAGTGGATCTTCTCCTAGGAGCAGAAATCTACGCCAACATCCTTTTAGAAGGATTAATTCGCGGACAAACGTCCTCGGAACCGCTAGCGCAGCAAACTCATTTAGGATGGTTGCTGTGCGGTGGCAATACAAGCACCTCATTCCAATGCAACGTGATCTTGCATAACGTTGAAGACATTCAACAATTCTGGACAATTGAAGACATTCAAGAACAGAATTCTATGTCCGTAGAAGATCAGGAATGCCTAGATTTTTATGAAACTACGACGAAACGTCTAGAAAACGGTCGTTATGTAGTTAGGTTGCCCATGAAACCAGAATTAGAAGAGAAGCTAGGATCTTCGAAAGAGATAGCGATAGCACAATTTAAAAATGTAGAACGTAAGTTTAGCAAGAATGAAGACCTAGCGAAGCAATACAAGCAATTTATCCGCGAATATGAGCAGCTGCAACACATGAAGTTAGCGACTTCTAACAGCAAACAGAAGACGGAAATAGAATGTTTCCTTCCTCATCATGCGGTACTGAGAGCAGAATCTAGCACAACAAAGTTGCGCGTAGTATTCAACGCGTCGTCTAAAACTACTTTAGGCCACAGCCTAAACGATCTAATGTACAGGGGTCCAAACCTCCAGTTAGACCTGTTAGAGCTTATCCTGAAGTGGAGGCAATATCGTTTCGCATTCACAGCTGATATTGAGAAATGCTTCCGTATGATTTTAGTCGATGAGCAGGACCAAAGCCTACAACAAATCGTATGGCGACAAAGTCCGGATCAGCCTATAAGAAATTATAGATTAACAACCATAACGTATGGAACTAAAGCAGCACCATTCCTGACAATGATGACTCTGCGAAAATTAGCGTCAGATGAGCAGCAAAAATATCCCAGAGCAGCTAAATGCATCCAGGAAGAGCTCTATATGGATGATTGGGTATCGGGAGCGCATAGCATCAAAGAAGGAAAGCGGAGGATTACGGAAGTAAACGCATGCCTAAAAAGCGGCGGATTTTCACTAAGAAAGTGGTCCTCAAACGATAAAAGATTGCTTGAAACAGTTGAGCAAACTGCCGACAAACAGCCAGCAGTCTTTACATTTAAAACTGAAAGCTCACCAAAAACTTTGGGGCTACAATGGAACTCAACCGAGGACGAATTCATCTTCAAATATGATTCAAACAGCACACAAACAGCAAAACTGACCAAAAGAATGCTTCTATCTGAAATCTCTAAGATTTTCGACCCTTTGGGATGGTTAGCGCCCCTAACCACAAAGATGAAAATTTTATTCCAGCAAGTATGGCAAGATTCTGAGGTCCAGTGGAGCGACGAAGTTTCTATTAAAACCAAAGAAGAATGGATCAAATTGAAGGGAGATTTAAATCTATTAAATCAGTTCCACATTCCTCGGTGGTTACAAAGCAAAGAGCATGACGTCATAGAATTACATGGGTTTTGTGACGCATCAATTCAAGCCTTCGCCTGTGTAGTATACGCACGAATCGTGTCAAATAACTCTACATCAGTAGTGCTAGTAGCAGCAAAAACGCGGTTAGTGCCCTCTAGCAAGGCTGTATCGCTACCTAGGTTAGAATTATGTGCGGCCGAACTACTTACGAAACTCATGTCAAAAATCGTCAAAAGCATCAACAGCTTGGCCGTGAAGATATACGGCTGGAGCGATTCTAAGGTTTCCCTTAGCTGGATTCAAGGATCCCCGGAGCGCTGGAAGCCTTTCGTAGCGAACAGGGTGAAGAAAATTGCTAGCATTATGCCACCAAACACTTGGCATTATGTAAACACCAAAGAAAACCCAGCGGATGCAGCTAGTAGAGGCCTGACGACCTCACAATTGCTAGAACACGAATTGTGGTGGCAAGGACCGACCTTCTTATCTTCATCGCACTTCAAACCTACGGGTCAAACGAAGTATACTACTAACGAAGAGATAAAAAGGCAGGTAAACATTGTTCAAAATCCTATCATGGATAGCAGCATAGTCGACGATCTATTACATCGCTACAGCTCGTTTACAAAAACAACACGCATCTTAGCCTGGGTACGGCGGGCATTGACACCTGTCGTTAGTAAACAGAAAACAAAGCATCTCACTTTACACGAGCTTAGATCAGCAAAACTTATAATAATAAAAAACGTACAGCGCGCTGAATTTAAAACAGACATTGAACGCTTATTGCAAAACCAGGAAGTAAAATCTGATAGCAAGCTACTCAACCTTAATCCATACTTAGATCAGGACGGGATCCTTAGAGCAAAGGGAAGACTCAGGCAGGCCAACATAAGCATAGAAATGAAGCATCCAATCATCATTCCATACAACAGTCGACTGACTGAGCTTCTCATCGCGCAAGCCCATGAGCTCACATTTCACGGAGGAGCTCGACTTACTATGTCCTTTCTTAGACAAAAGTATTGGATAATTAAAGGAAATCGAGCCATCAAAACGCAACTTCATAGATGTGTTACTTGTAGGAAACAGGCACCCAGGAAGCTACAGCAGATTATGGGAGATCTACCTGATTTCCGCACCAACCCAGCTCCAGCGTTTTATCACACAGGTGTAGACTACACGGGCTTCATATCTGTGAAGGCAAATAAAGGGCGTGGAATAAAAACAACGAAAGGATACGTGGCTTTGTTCGTCTGCATGGTTACGAAAGCCGTGCACATAGAATTGGTGTCGGACTTGACCAGCACTTCCTTTATCGCAGCATTGAGGAGAATGTCAGCGCGACGAGGAGCCCCGAAACATATGTACTCGGACAACGGCACTAACTTTGTGGGAGCTAACAAAGTAATGCAGGAGGAGTACGAGCAGCTAAAACAAGTTTTCGGTGACTCATTTTATAGTGAGATAGCGGAAATGGATATAGAATGGCACTGGAATTGCCCTTCCTGGCCTAGTGCGGGAGGATTATGGGAACGATCAATACGAAGTCTAAAGCAACACCTCAAACGAGTTGTAGCGGACCAAGCATTGACGTATGAAGAATATAGCACCATTTTAGCGCAAATAGAAGCGGGTCTCAACTCTAGACCACTATGTCCGATATCTGAAGACATAGACGATTTAGATTTCTTAACACCCGCGCACTTCCTAACCGGTAGAGCAGGTCTAACCGTTATTGAAACAGCCAGTGACGCTAGGACTAGATGGCACTTAATAAACAAGATTTTCCAAGACCTTTGGAGGAGGTGGAAAACTGAATATCTAAGCCAATTATCTGTTCGTAGCAAGTGGCTAAAGCCAAAAAGCAACATTAAGATCGGAAATATGGTGACCATCCACGATGATAATTTTCCTTCTGGAAAATGGCCAGTGGGGAGAGTCGTCGAGGTACACCAAGGGAAGGACGGGTTTGTAAGGGTTGTGACATTAAAGACGAAGAACGGTTTAATAAAGCGACCTATTATCAAATTGTCCGTCTTACCAATCGAGCAAGAGGACGCAGAAAAGGAAGCTGAAGAGCAAAGTAAAAAAGCCAAACCCAAGATCACAAAGGATGAAACAAAAGCAAGTACGAGAAAGCATCGTAATTTCGTCGACATCGTTTTATCACTATTATTTTTTATCAGCATTTGGAGCAGCAGCGAAGCATCGAACCACATTACCCAATTTAGCGGTAACCAATCCTTATACTACGACCCAATAGGTACATTAAATCTAATACGGGATCAATGGAAAATTGTGTCCTACTACAACATGCAACCTTATTGGCAAGGTGATAAAGCCGGGGACACCTTCATTAAATATCTAGAGCAGACATGTGAACAAATCAAAGAGCCTAGCCATTGTAACATGATTTTATTACAAGTGCAGCACGATTACAACGAGCTCCAATATCACAATCAGCTGCTGCTAAATCAGCATTTCGGCACTCGGTCAAGAACCCGACGCGGCCTTGTCAACGCGGTCGGCTCCATAGCCAATACATTATTTGGAGTACTCGACCAAAGTTTCGCTGATAAATACCAACGTGATATTGAAATTATAAATAGCAACGAAAAGCACCTATTACAGCTTTGGAAAAACCAAACATCAGTGGTAGAAGCTGAGTATAATATTCTGAAACGAACTGAGAAGACTATTGATACTCAGTATAAGCTCATAAATAGACATCTAAACCTCTTAGATCAAGCGACTAAGCAGATACAATTGCAAGGTAAAAGTACATCAATGTTACAAGAATTCACTCTCGCAGCCATGGCTACGACAAACATGATACACAACTTAAAGCGTGTCCAAGATACATTAATCGACACCTTAGCGGATATTTATCATAGTAAAATTAACATGCATCTACTTACTCCAGAGCAGCTCAGCAATGAACTTCAAATCATTTCCGGTCAAATATCAAAAGAACTTACTTTACCTATCAACAACATCCAGGCCGATTTGTATGAAATCTACAAACACCTAAAGATCAAGGCGAGAATGAGTAAAGAGTACTTCATGTTTGAGATCTCCGTGCCACTCATTAGCAGAGACAGTTTCCAACTGTACCGCTTAATACCTGTTCCTCTCCAGGTGGGAAAGGACATGATCAGCATTATTCCCCTCACAGATTACATAGCAACTAATCTGATGAGGGACTCCTATATCGAAGTCAAGAACGACGATCTTCAAACCTGCACCTATCAGGATGAAAGTTATATCTGTCAGCTACGAGGTCCAGTCAAGCGACTGGGTCTAGAAGAAAAGTTCTGTCAAACCGAACAAATAGGTATCTGCCAGCCTAAGAAAGAAACCTGCAAGAATATGTGGTTACAATTACACGACCTATCGTCTTATTTGTATTTCGCATGCGATACCTATTCATTTACAATCATATGTGACAATGAAACCCGAACGCGCCGTGTCAGCAAGGCCGGGCTCATTCAACTCGATAAAGAATGCATAGCTAAGGGCCGTGACATAACACTTTATTCATATCAGCAGGAAAACAAGCTGACTTTAAAACCTGACCTATTATTAGCGAACATAGCTCCAATACAGCACCATCATTTGGTCAATATTACGCTACCGCTTCTCGAAACAACAACAGAAGATGCACAGATCAACAACACACTAACAAGTCTCGGCAATCAGATAGCCGCTATGAAGAAAGCAGCTTTAGAAGAAGGAACATTAACTACGCATGATATACATCACTATGCCATATCATACGTATTGCTAGCAGCAGTCGTCGCCGTCGTAGCGTTCCTGGTGTTCCTGTGGTGGCGAGGCAAGCAAGCCTCACCCGCGCCCGCGCGTGACCCGCAGGCTCCAAGCGAGCCTGCCGCGCCGCGGGCGGCGCCTACCAGCAGTGTGAGTGTTAGTGCTAGTGCGCGTAAATCACCCGTGCCCGAGCAACGGCCCAGTGTTTGTGGGACCAAACGGTGGTCCAGTTTACGGTACAAAAGAGACAAATCAACGTCACCTATCAGTAAAAGACAATCGGTCTTTACGGCAGGTCTAGATAGAGATTAGCTATCACTTAGGATAAGAACATTCAGCATTGTATTAACCTTCATTTAGCATAAACAAATACTGGTTCACCTATGTGTTACTAACCCTCTTAATTGTGTAATCATCTCATCTCATCTTTCCCATTTCTTCCACTCGGGAGCATGTTCGATACTCATCGAACACATCATCATCAGCAGTTTTGACTCAAGTAGGTCGCGCGGCCGCACCAGCGGAAAGCGTGAGCTACGCGAGTCAGTGCGCTATCGACCGGCATACTTGTAGCACTCCTTACCATCATTAGCATTAATTAGCGTAAAGTTTCGGAATAAACGTACTCTGAATCTTAGTTTAGACTTATCATTTAGCACCCGAAATAGCTAGCAGCACGAACCTTACCGTTCAACTAAGAAGTTTTAATACCTTCATTTAAGGAGTATTACATTGTCTATTAAATACAATTTATTGCATTAACCTAGCATTTTTAGTTTCCGAGATTTTTAGGATTCTTTAAGTGACCCGGATTCATTGCTCTCGAGTGTACATTTTGATAAAGGTAGGATGAGTGGAAAAATTTAGGAAGATTGGAAATTAAATGATAAATTTATCAATTATGAACTGTAGTGTATTAAAAAGTTGACATTTTAAACTTAAGAATCTTGACTATCGAAATTTTTAATTATTCGATATTTTATTCACTCGGCATTTCAATCTTAGTCATTTTGAGCTTAGGTATAACAATTTAACAAAGGAGGAGGCGGAACGCGTGAGGAGAGGCAAATTTCGCGCCCTCACGCCCCTAGCCGCCGCAGGAGGAGACGCCCTGGGCATCGGAAATCGCAGGCCGATTCCCGGCCACCATAGGCGCGGGCTTGCGGACGGTGAGCAATGGGTAGCTCGCCGTCCGGTAAGGACCAAGCCCGGGTCGACGGCGCGTTGTGTTCCACGCGCGCCTCAAAGAGATGTCAGCAAGTGAACGGGTCCGATGAGACCATTGCCTGCCGGGGTTGCGGGAAAGTCCGAAAGGGATACCGTAGCCCCCCGGCATTGCTCAGGCAACAGAAGGAACATGGGTGGGTTTTAGTCAGTAAGAGTCTGACACGCCCTCCTGCTCCACCCAGAGCGGGAAAAGTCATTTGATGATTTCCCACCAATAAAAAATAAAAATAAAAAGGTATAACAATCTGCGATATTTCGATACAATAGATATTTAAATTATCGATGATTTGAATTTGACATTGACATTTTACCCGTAGGTATTTTAATTTTCGACGTTCAAATATGTACCCATATTATTTATAAGATTATGGATAACATAACGTCTATTTTAACATTTTCGTTGAAATACCATGAAAAAATAAACCGAACAAATAATATTCGTTAAAAAAATATTCTACTGTTTGATAAGTTTGTTAAACAAAAAAGTGTGATTATAAAAATTCATTGAATTGTGTTTCTGTGAAATATGTTTCATCCAAGTAAATAATCGTTAAAACAATGATATTCCAAATAAAAATACAAGGACCAAATATTATATGAAACATTTGCTGCGAAAGGAAATTCTATGAAATTTCAGTCTGCGAAACAAGGGAACACCCATGTTTTGACATACGTTCAAAGATATGAGAGTGAGATATTAATTATTTTTGAAGATTGATGGAGACTCCGCCCCTGTGGTCTAGTGGTAAGAGCAACTGTCTCACCAACATTTTTAGCTCAGTTTGGTTGGTGGTAGGGCTGGTTCTAAGTCCACCTGGCTAGCTACCACCGTCTTATCTAAGTCTGTTGATATAACAACAATGTCAACAGCATTGTTGTGTTTCGGCAGTTAGAGGTAATATAGCCAGTTCCTGTGTGGTTGAGGACTCCGGGTGAAGCTCGCTTCCACCTTCCGCCTGATCATCACTTACAATCAGGTGAGATGATGACTAGAATCAGTTTTTATTATTTTTTGTAAAGTTTGACGTTCAAAAGTGCCTTTTTTTGTGCCTAATTGAAATAAATTATTTGACTTGACTTGACTTGATGCAGGAGCTTCCTCGTTGCGCGTTGTGGTAAAAAAAAGACTACAGTTTTTGCTATTCATAACAATTACGCAAAACATACAGTAAGAAATACAGCTATTTGGTGTGCAGGCAAAAATATCTCTTCATCTTTCCACTACATGGCCAAAATTCATTTTTAACATAACATAGCATAACATCACACCTTGTTTCCCCGAGGGGTTGGGCAGAAGTGCACCTATAGAACACGCACATTTCGCCAGTTATATTTAAATTAATTAATTAATAATTCATTAAAATAATTAATTATTTTAATGAATTATTAATAATATAATATAATTCATTAAAATAATTAATTATTAATAATAAAATAAAATAAAACATTAATTATTTATTAATTCATTTTTAACATAACATCACGCCTTGTCTCTCCGAAGGGTTGGGCAGAGGTGTACCTCACACACACACATTGTGGGTACACCCACATTTCGCCAGTTATGTTTAAGTCCCATGTAATAGGGGGAGAGCCTAGCCATCAACCGGGCATGAATCTAGACTCCAGGCTGCTACTGAGAAATTCCAGATAGAAAAACCCAATAACACTTGGCCCGACCCGGGAATCGAACCCAGGACCTCATGCTCAGCAGTAGCGCTTGCGACCACTAGACCAACGAGGCAATTCATTTTTATTGTGTGCGTATTAACATTTTAAGCTTGTAGCATACTTAAATAAGAAAAAATGAAGTTAAACTGATTTTTTGTATTTTATTTTAAGAGGTCATGTTCACTTTTACTATCAAAAACTGTATTATAAAAAAAAGAAAACCGTAACCCGACTACGGAATAACCAGTGATCTAAAAAGTACGAAAAAATTTACATGTAAATACGCAATTTACAGGTATGTTTAAAATACATTAATCATGGTAATTATTAATATTATATATAATGAATAAATAATTTAACAAAAATAATAAATATGTAAAATAGCAATAATCATAAATTAAATAATAGCTACTAATTATTCATAGAAAAACAATTTATACAAATAAATAAACAGAAGTATACAACTTGCTAGTAGAAGTATACGCTTGGCTATTATTTATGTATATAAAATAATACAAAAATAATAGACAAGCGAAATGTTTAGTATCTTATTCACGATCTCCTGACTAATAATGTAAGTTATAAGTTGTTTCCACAAAAACAACTTAATTGTCTCCTAAAACAAGGCTTCCCCTCTCTACCCTTTTGCTGTGCCCTACAGGGTCAATAATGATCTAAATTATATAGTTAGGTACCACCTAAGTACATATTATGGTAAAGCAATAAAGATATTAAGCATTTAATAACTTTTCTGCCAGCCTGTATGGTGTAGGTAAAGGTGGTTTCTCTTTTGCAGACAACCTTTACAGTACTTACTGCCTTATTGGTCTAGTAGTCGCATATAGGGCGACTATAATAAGCAAGAGGGTCTTGGGTTCTACGCCTGGGTCGGGCTAAGAAAGAGTAATTGGGTTTAATTGTTAACATAATCTACTCCTTACAATGTTTTTTATGAGTTGTATTGCAATAAGTGGTTAGCTAGCGACTTCGACAGTTGATCATAAAATATTATTTTTTGCCTGAGTAACCGGCAGCAAGTTCATCATGCTCGCTTAGATGTTACTGCTTGCGGTAGCTTCGGGGGTCGGGTTGCCTCCTTCCCTCTTGCGTTATGCTTGTGAACGGGTGTTGCTTGCGATGAGTGGTCGTCTTGCTGATCATGTTTTTCTTATTGCTATTAGTAATTAACTGTTTAGTTATTTTACCTCGATGGTCCTGTTTAAATAAAAAAATAATTTTTATTTTTTATTTCTGCCTGAGTATAAGTTATCGATGTTTTTGGTTGGTATATTGGCGTGTGCTAGCTGTCATATGGCTATTAATTTATAATTTAAATTATGTTTTGTGTTGCGTAATATAAATTAACTAAACAACAACTAAAAACGAAACTGGTGTCACAAATGCGTCTAAACTAGACTAAAAATCACCAAAATTTAGTTTACTCCTGTCAAACGATGATTTCCCATTCTGAAATAGACTAAAGTGGCACAACTTAACTATATTTTAGTTTGACAGCACTAAGATTGTACTGAGATTTTAATTTAGTGAAAATGACAATTTTGCTATTCTGAATTTGACGTTTTTCACCTAAAAAATTAATTGTCTAACTGATTGTGACTATTTTTAATCTCGACTGAAAATGGTGTGGAATATTATTAGTTGTCGTGAATTAAAATTCACACGAACATCTCGACTTCGGGTGCAAAAATAGTACTGTACTGGATTTTTTTCTTTTCTTTTGCTTATTTCTCGAAAATAGTGTATCCTATCGCAAAAATAATGAAAATTTCGACCCCCTTTATAAAACCCTTATACTCCTAATACTCAACACGTAGGTAATATTTTTTTTTTCTATACAAAAACTGAAAAATTCCATATAAAACACGTCGACGCTGCCCCCACTGCGCACCTCCAGCTCTAAAAAAATTCACGGGGTAGGGCAAACAAGTATGTACCACGTGGAGTCGCAATTGTCAAATTCGATTTAGTTGTCAAAATAATTTTTAAATTTAGAAAATTTTAACTACAGAATAATAGCTTTAAGATTCTCATAGCCAAAAGTAAGGAATTTTAGTGATAGTTTAGTTATTTTAGTTCAGTGTACAAGAGAATCGGCACCAATATCTAACTAAATTAATTAACAACCACGTCACTTTCTCCAACTGATGACCTGTCTAAATTTTTAATTATTACTGTAACTCTAAGGCGATTTCTGTCATCTTGTTTATTTTATTATTATTAAGTTACGTTAAGTTGTATGGTTGTCTCGTATTTGCACAATAAAGGTAATTATTTTGCATACTATACAATACTATTATATAAAATCTTTTTTTTTTTACTGAACACACAGCTTTGCTGCTGGGGAGTTTGTTGCGCCACTTTTTCTTCCCAGTTGAAGCACTAGGAAATGTTGAAGGGCGGGCGTTTTGAGGGACTGTCTTATGTAATTTTGACGTTCGAGTGCTGATTCTCAGGATTCTCAGCCTAGTTTGAATAAATGACTTTTGACTTTAATTTTTTACCCTTCCAAAAATCTCAGTAGAAGGGTGGAGTCTGTATTTGTGGGAATGGATATTATTACTAGCCTGTAACTCATCAGGCTTGTAAGGAAAAAATCTCTTTTAATACAGAAAATAATTAAGCATTCATAAACCAGTAAAATAAAACAGCAAAAGATTATTTACCTAAGAATCGAAGCCACGCTTTCCACGTTACTTTCAACCGCCCCACCGATCCCAATCTCCCACTACACCAATTAATAAATTTAAACCGTTCATCCTTTTGAAATAATCCCTTTGTTCACATTCTATCCGTATTAAGTATTCTCCTCACGCTTCAGAGAACAGGATCAAAGATATAAGTCCAGATAACTTTTCCCCTCGCAGGGAACAAAGTTATCTCTTTAATTACATATAACCATAGAGCACAGAGACGCTTCGACGGCCGCTGCTAGAGGCGGCATTGTCGGCAAAGCTGCCAGCGATTGATGTGTTAAATGTTACAACAGAATACCTTGTGATATATTAGAATTAAATGAAAGAAAATTTAAAAATCATATAAAAAGTACACTTTGTAAACAAGCATATTACAAATTAGAGGATTATATCCAAGATAAAAATGCTTGGAAACATGCTGGTCCTACTCCATAGGACAATTCAGAATCTAGACAAAATCGAACTGGTTGCTAATTTAATTGTATAATTATTTTTTTTAAACATTTTTTTTTTTGTGATTACTTGAACTCACACACTGACTTATTATTATTAGTATTACTTATTATAATGTTAGAAATATAGTATAATTTTACAATGTTTGTAAGTATGTGAGCACCATGCATCTATCACATAATTAATTTATGTCATTCCTTCATTTTTCATTATTTTTACCTATTGTGGTGTAGTAATCTTATTCTAGGTGCATTGTCTTCACATACGAGTATAATTAGTCAGGAGATCGCGAATAAGATACTAAACATTTCACTGGTCTATTATTTATGTATTATTTTATATACCTGTACATATGTATGTATTAAACTTCTGTTTATTCATTTGTATAAATTGTTTTTCTATGAATAATTAGTATTATTTAATTTATGATTATTGCTATTTTATCTAATTATAATTTTTGTTAAATACTTTATTCATTATATATAATATTAATAATTACCATGATTAATATATTTTAAATATACCTGTAAATTGCGTATTTATAATTTATTTTTATTATTTATCATTTAAATATTCATTGGAGCATTTGTTTATCAGTAATTTTTTCAAGTTTATTTATAAATATATAAATTTTTTCTTCTTTCTTTATTTCAGGTAGCTTGTTATATATTAGAATTAAATGAAAGAAAATTTTAAAATCATATAAAAAGTACACTTTGTAAACAAGCATATTACAAATTAGAGGATTATATCCAAGATAAAAATGCTTGGAAACATGCTGGTCCTGCTCCATAGGACAATTCAGAATCTAGTCAAAATCGAACTGGTTGCTAATTTAATTGTATAATTTTATTTTTTAAACATTTATTTTATTTTTTGTGATTACATGTGAGCACCATGCATCTATCACATAATTAATTTATGTCATTCCTTCATTTTTCATTTTTTTTACCTATCGTGGTATAGTAATCTTATTCTAGGTGCATTGTCTTCACATACGAGTCATCATCTGCCTAGCCTTTTCCCAACTATATTGGGGTCGGCTTCCAGTCTAACCGGATGCAGCTGAATACCAGTATTTTACATGGAGCGACTGCCTATCTGACCTCCACAACCCAGTAACTGGCTAATACGATACCCCTTGGTAAGACTGGTTGTCAGATTTTCGGGCTTCTGACGAACCGTAACGACTATCAAAGATCCACGAATGACAACTGGGACCAACGGCTTAACGTGCTTTCCGAGGCACGGAGGAGTCTCGTATGTAAAGATGGTCACCCATCCACAGACGAAACCCGGCAAGCGTAGCTTAACCTGACGGATCGACCCCTGCGACAGTTACTACTTAGCCTCGAGCTCCTCTATATAATTAGTGTATACAAGATGTAATGTTTTTTTTTAAAAGAGTAACGGTGGAGTTTCATGCCCATTCTTCTCCATACGAAAACTACCTTTTGGAATGGTCGACTAGAATCAGTTAATATTATATTTTGTAAAGTTTGACGTTCAAAAGTGCCTTTTTTTGTGCATAAATTGAAATAAATTATTTGACTTTGACTTTGATTCCGTGCTCTATAATATTTACTACCACAATATTTTGAAAATCTAGGGTTTGTCTAATCTGTTTAATCTTGTCTTTCCTCTCGCTTCCCTGCAATCTGTGGGAGTGATATTATAGGAAGCGCGCGCTATTTGATTTGACCAATGCGCGTGCCCGGTGCTGGATTTGGCTGTCAGAAACGACCTTGAAGAGCCCCCCGTTAATGTTGCGTATTACCAAGATCAGATGTCAGATCATTAGATGTTACACATCGTATGCGACTAGGTACTGTAAGGTTCATTCGTTTTTTTGTATCTAGACGAATATAAAAAAGTTTTATGCTGAAACATCAGTTTTGAAAGGACTCGCAAAATGTAAACAGTTTTTGGGGACATACGCTTGGTAGAGTCAGACTCAACTTCAGTTGAGCTAAGGAATTCAATTCCCAATATGAAACATGTGTGACTGCATCGTTGATCTGGTGGTCGCAACCGGGATTGTTGTTCACAGCTTGTTGCAGTCTGCCGCAAGATCTCTCAAGTCCCTCTGGCCTCTCCCAAGTCCAATTGTAGATAATAGGTCTTTACCTATGTAATTGGAGATTCTGTAATCAGCATTTTCAAACCTGAAAATGCTGATTACAGAATCTCCAATTATCTATGGCGCGCAATTCGAAATTCAAATGAATTTTAATCGCTTTCGCTGACTTCATCGCCTCCCGTCCGGCAGACTTCTACAGTAAAGGGATAAACAAACTGTTGGACATCAAAATGGCAAAATTGTATAGATAATTTGGGCCAGTACTTTGATTAGCTGATATAAAATTAAAATAAACATTTTTTTATATTTTGCAACTATCATAAAATCTCCAATTTCATAGGTAAAGACCTAATATTATCAGCATTGTGCTAATTTTAAGTTATAAAGTTTGTTAAAAGTTATATGTACCTCCATAATAATTATTTCTTATCAAACTCTTAAGAATACACAATGGTCAATTATTTAAGAGTATGTTCAACACAATACAGTTACAGCTTCAGTAATAAAAATATAAACTATTAATTGCAAATTGTACACTAATAATTTTAAAATAAAATCTGTATTTGATAAAAAAAAATGGTTTTAGATTCCTTGTTATTTAATTTGTCTAACTGCCAAAACTTCTATAATTTGTGAGAATCAATTTGAAAAGTAGTCAAATATTGATGATGTGACTACTTTTCAAATTGATCTTGAAAATAAAAACTGAAATGGCGTCGTTCTCGAGGTTAAAAAAAAAATGTGATTAATTGGTATTTTTTTATTCTCCTTGGATTTTATACTAGCCTTAAAGTAGCTTATGTTAAATTCTGCAATACGAGTAAAACCGTGGGAATGGGTAGTTTTACAGTTATGTACTTAATATTAATGAACTAAGCTAATCTATGAATGTTATAAGAACAAGTCGCTAACGGTACGGGCGAAGAAAGTGCGTCTATTTGAATCACACAAACGCGCTATCGAGAAAGTGAGTAGAAACCAATTAATAATTTGATTAAAAAAAAATCGTAGATTTACATGTTAATTATTTAAATGCATAGAATGATGATGACGATGTTGGAACTTTGCTTTTGGTCATTATAAAAAAGGTAAAATGCCAAAATTTACTTTTAAAAGCTTCGAGTTTGCTATTAAAGTATTTACTACTTGTTTTCAGGTGAAGCAACAATCATGATAGTAAATGCACAAAAATATATCGTAGCCAAACGTTTCAAAGAAACCCCGAAGAAAAGCGACTTCGTACTCATGAAATACGTACTGCCTGAGCTACCTGATAAACATATCCTCGTCAAGGTGGAGTGGATCGGTGTGGATCCCTATCTTCATGCATACAGCTCTAAGTATAAACTACCTTATGACCAATTTGGTTCGCAGATTGGAACAGTTCTAGAGTCCAGAAACACACAATACCCAGTCGGCACCCGCGTTGTATCGCACCTGGGCTGGTGTGACTATTGCATAATTGATCCCAACGTAAAAGTAAAGGGCATCGATTTTGACGTCGTGGACTTTGGTGTCTATAAACTACCAGATTTGAAAGGTCTACCTACATCTCTGGGTATTGGCGCCGTTGGCATGCCAGGTGCTACTGCCTACTTTGGACTCCTCAAAATCTGCAAGCCTGAAGAAGGCGAAACAGTGGTAGTCACTACAGCTGCTGGTGCCATCGGGTCCATCGTTGGGCAGATAGCGAAGATCAAAGGTTGTAAGGTGATAGGATTTACGGGCAGCGATGACAAGGTAAAGTGGTTGAAGAAAGAACTTGGCTTCGATAACGCTTTTAACTATAAAACTGAAGATATAAGTGTAGCCTTAAAGCAAGCGGCTCCAAACGGGATCGACTGTTTTTTTGATAACGTTGGTGGAGAGCTAAGCTATGCCATTATGAGACATATGAACTCGTACGGGAGAGTGGCTCTTTGTGGAACTATTAGTCTTCGCGATGAAAACCCTTCCAACCAGTTCGAACCAAACGTTCTACAGCCGCTCATCATGGTGAAGCAACTGAAAATTGAAGGGTTTCTAGCTTTCCGATGGATGAATAAATGGCCTGAGGCATTCGCTGAACTGACGGGATGGATAAGAAGTGGACAGTTGAAGGCCAAGGAACATGTTACTGAAGGTATTAATAATGTTCTAGATGCCTTTCTGGGTATGCTTAAAGGTGAAAATTACGGGCACGCGGTGGTCAAGGTCTCGTGATTCAGGAGTTGTGTACTTACTTAATAAATTAACGGTGTGTGATGATGGTATGTGAAGTTTTAATGCGATTTAAAGATCAGTAATTTGACGTTGTATATGCAAAAAGCTGATAGTAAGTAATTGTTATAGAATTTCTGTAGAAATTCTAGTTCTTTTTTTCTTTCTTTCAATTTTATCAAGTTTCATATACCAAGGTTAGGAATCCTTATTAGGTACCTAGGTATAGTCTCAACTTTAATCAGTTAAATTAACTGTAAAAACCCCGTTAAGTGCGTGTCTGACTTCGCACAATGAAGGGTTCCGTAGTTGGGTTGAATATTTATCCCAAAAATAAACTTAACATTGTTGTTAAAAAAACATGTTGTCCCATACATCGATATACGTCAAGGTCAATTCTCCAACTCGTAAGTTTATAATCGCAAACATATTTTTTTTTAAATTGATACAATTACAAATTATGGATTTTCGGACCTTTTCCTTTACTAGTGCTGTGAGACCTTGCTTCTTGCCAAATTTCATGATTCTAGGGTAACGGGAAGTACCGTAAAAGTTTTGATTTATTTGCGAGCATTAAATTATATCGCATTAATGGCCGTTTTTTTATTGCATTGACTTAGAAGCTTGATTTTTTTAAAGCTCAAGGGTCCTTAGACCTACGTATCGATACCTCAACGCGTTCATGAGAAAAAGGGTCTTGACAGACTGACAGACAGACAGATGGGCAACGATGTGATCCCATAGTATAAGGGTTCAAATTTTTCCTTTTGAGGTACAGATCCCCAAAAATAAACTAGTTGATTGTATTCTCATACACTTCTTTTCTGACGTCATCAAGACGATGATAATTATGACAATGAAGACAGATAGGCAATGAAGCGTAAATACCTGAAAAACATGTCCATGTCTAACTACAACCTGCTTTATTCGCAAACAAGAGGTTTATCATACAAGTTAGTACAAACACAAGGTCATAGAAGTAAGTAGATACAATATTACTTTTCGTACATAGAAGAATTATTTAATAGTTTTGAAATAAGTGTCAGTAACGGTATATCTTTAGTGATTTTTGTTTCAATATTAAATTATGCAGAACAAGAAAATCCATTAATATAAAACAAGAAGTATACGAGTGTAAAAACAGAACAATTAATGATTATTTAATTATTTATACGTATGGGATACCATTCGTGACAATTTGTAGAATGGAGATTTAAACAGTGATTTTAATGACTTTCAAAATCAAGTAAATCAAGACAGCTACCAAAACGCTATAATAAATAAGTTGAATATATTAATAATAATAAAGAAAACAGTCTTACATTGGGAACCATTCAATCTCCACAGTCTGAAATCCTTCAGCCATGATTATAAACGCCACGTCTGCAGCGGCGACCGTGACAACTATACAAAGTGCTCTCAAAGTGCTGACGGCATTGCAGCTAACAACGTACCAGTATCCGGAGCAGACTTGTGTCTTTGGTAAGTCACATTTGATCTGAAATCATGTGTGTGTAATAAGCATAACGTCACGACAAAGGGGCCAGTAGCGTAGCATAATTATCCTATAATATTCCTACTGCCGAGACAGCGGCCTCCTCTCCTCGAGAGGGAGTGGGCTGTAATCTACCACACGAGCCCAGTGCGGGTTGGTAGATGTCACATGTCTTCGGATTTTTGGTTCTCGGACATGCCTGTTTCCTCACGATGTTTTCCTTTATCGTTTTGAGTGCAGTGGTAATGAAATTATTTACACAATTACAATTAAACTTGATAATATACCCGAAATAGATGTTGCTGAGCAGAAGCAGAGGGCTAATTGCACTCGTTTATGGTTACGAGTTTTTTTTACAAAAGTTAAATATTGTACATCATAGTTAAGTTCGCACGCGGCAGCAGCGTCGCGTGCGGCGTTGTTCGGAATCACACCTTTAGGCAAAGGTGTACCTATATTACACCCACATTTCGCCAGTCAGGTTTAAGTCCCATGTAATAGGGGGCGAGCCTATTGTCATCAACCAAGCACATATCGGGGCATCACGGGGTCTACATTTATTGTTTTATTTACTCGGTGATTTTGTAGTCAGAGCCTTGTAGGCCTCGCGCGAATGTGCAGAGTAGGTAATGATATATAAAAACAAACGATTTTAAAATTTAGAATATTCGCTTCGCACATGATTAGATAGTTTTTGGTGAAGGAAAACATCGTGAGGAAACCGGCACGCCTGTGCGATATTTCTCGACGGCATGTAAAGCCAAGTCAGAGGCCCACGGGTGGGTTAAAACTCTGACGCCAGGTTAGTCACTAACCTTACGAAAAGAAGAAGTTAATTTTAAAAGAGGTTTATTCATAATTATGGGTGATATTAATTGTGCAGGTTGCAAAAAATCAAAATGCTAGATAGTTTTATTTTCGATTAAAAAATCGTTCGAATTTACGTCATGTTCTCATAATCCACTTATTAACAAACATTTCAGCTACTACTGGTCTGTCGATTATGTTTTTGACAGATTTCTCATACAAAATGTGTCAAAAACGCACAATCAACCTGCGTGGTCAGGTTTGCATATTATTATTATGTAAATTATAATAAAATACTTTGAATAAGGAGTAAATACATTGGCTAAATAAAATAGTTATTAGTAGTGGCATGACAACATTGGATTTAGATAGAAAGGTATTTAGCATCATACTACTAATACTTTACGATGAACCGATGAACCTCACTTATGAGCCCCTCCACCAGCCGCATAAGTGAGGTTCATCGTAAAAAAAACTTACAATAGAATAGTATGCAATAAAAGCAATGCCTTTTCTTAATAGATGGAGCGACATTTGACTACATAATAGTCGGAGCCGGTACAACGGGATGTGTAATCGCAAACCGACTGGTGGAAGATAACAAGACAAAAATTCTGCTCATCGATGCCGGCGGGGACCCTAACATTGAAGCTGGTGTAAGTAAACAGTATATAGGTAGTCGTAAGAGATTGTAGTTAGAGCTTTGTTACTAAAATAAAATAAAATGCTTGGAAATGAACAAGTTCTCATCGTTAGCCAGAAGGTCAAGTGATAAGTAATATAACGCGTAAAGCCTTTTCATCAGTCGACGGTATACCACAATGTTTACTTGTGAGAATGTACAATTGTACATGTTTGGAACAGCCCATATTTTAGTAACAATTAAACAATATTCGTGACTAATCTCTATTATCTTATTCTTTTCAGTTACCAGCCTTGATGTTGTATCTTAAACAAAGTGAGGCAGCCTGGAACTACACGACAGAAGCAGATGGCATCATGACACAATGTCGAAAACCATTGAAAGACGATCTGTCAATAGGAAGACTTCTTGGTGGTTCCAGTTCAAACAGCTACCTACTATACTCTTCGGGAAACCGATATGATTACGACAAATGGGCAGAAATAGTTAATGATACCACGTGGAGCTGGGATAATGTCCTACCGTATCTTAAAAAGTCTCAAAAACTTGAAGATTCGACCATCAGTAATTCTTCTCATGGCAAATTCTTTGGAACGAATGGGAACATTAGATTAACTACCTCCAAATTTGATATGAGAGAGAAATACTTCAGAGCCTTCAAAGAGATGGGAAATGAAATTGTTGTAAGCGTCAATGGGAATAATTCTTTAGGTTACACGGATGCTTTATACACCATAGGTGATGGTTTTCGCCAGAGCACCGCCTATTCTTACTTGGTTCCTATCAAAGACCATCCAAATCTCCAGGTTTTGAAAAATACTATAGTTAAAAAGGTCATCTTTGATGCATTTAAAAACGCCATTGGTGTAGAAGCGTACACTTACGATAAAAGGTACATTGTTATCAAATCTAGGAAGGAAGTGATAGTGTCAGCTGGTGTAGTCAACTCCCCTAAACTTCTGATGTTGTCTGGTATCGGACCAAGAAACCATTTGTACAGCCACAAGATCGCCACGATCTCTGATCTGCCAGTTGGAAAGAATCTTCAAGATCATTTGGCAACTATTATGGTGTTCAACATGACAAAACTTGTTTATCCTTATAGACCTTGGAATACATATAAGTATCCAGCCTCTGTTTTAATTGGCTTCGTATCTTTGAACGAGTCTAACCCATACCCTGATTATAACGTAATCAATTTTGTGACTTTCCCAAAATATCTTATGAACTACTGCACATTCACCTACAGTTTTACTGATTCAATATGTAATAACATGATAGCAACAGATGTCAACTCAGAGATGATGTTTTCTATAATAAACAAACAGTTGTACAAATCAAGAGGAAAAATTCTTTTGAAGAGTAACAACTTCATGGATGACCCTTACATTTACACCAACTATTATGCCGAGAAAGAAGATTTGGAAGATACTGCCAGAATCGTAGAAGACTTTGTAAAAGTGCTAGATACAGATCTGTTTAACGAAATTGGTGGAGTATTCCAAGATCCTAAACTATCGAGCTGTCAAGATTTGGACAAGGGTAGCAGGGAATACTGGAAGTGTTATATCCAGTGTATGACGACATCTCAGCATCATTACAGTAGTACCTGCGCCATGGGCTCTGTGGTCGATGCCCGGTTGAAGGTCTATGGAGTGAGGAAGCTGAGGGTCGCCGATGCCAGTGTGATGCCGTACCCAACGGCTGGAGGGACGTTGGGAGCTGCTGTTATGATTGGTGAAAAGGTTTCGGATATGATCAAGGAAGATAACACAGTTTTTAGACCGTTTTTGAGATTTGTTTGAGTTAAGCATTTCTGATAAATTATGTAAAGTAAACACACAGAATTTTGAGGAATTTCCTTTTGTTATCTCTGACACATAATAATTACATATTAGGATTTTAGTCTTATGCTTTTATTAAAATACTATTTTCAAATGTGTAACAAGAAATAATGTTGTTTTAAAGTCGTGTTTTATTAGAAAATTATTAATAATCACATGTTTATAAATCTACAAACGCTGATCATACCTTAGGCCTCGGCCTCGAATTTTGCGGGCAGCGGGGCGGCGGCGGCGGCGGCGCGGGCAGTCACCGCTTGACTGGAGTGCACCGCTCGTTGCTCGCCCCCGCGCCGCTGTTTTCGAGATTCGGTCCATTTGATTTTACGCATAAGATCCTGCCGCTCCCGCGCCACCGCCGCCGCCGCTTCGCTGCCCGCAAAATTCGAGGCAGAGGCCTTACGAATGTATCTAATGAGTCACTTAAACTAATTTCTGTAAAGACAAGAGAGGACAAACAAACACAAATGTTTGTATAATTCCCCTTTATTTATCTATACAAATAAATAAAATTGAAGTGTATGTTTTTGATGTCAAAATAACAGCTTTTTACTAAATGCATATGAAAGTACTACTACTATTATTACGCCACTTATATTAAAACTCAATTTTTATTTTGTTTGTCTGTCTAGCTAATCTCTAAAACAGCTGGATCAATTTTGACGAGCAGTGATAGCCTAGTGGTGTAACCGTCAGACTGCCAAGTCATAGGTCTCGAGTTCGAACCCAAGGCACGCACCACTGACTTTTCGGATTCATGTGCGTATTGTATAATTATCACTTGCTTCAAAAACAGTGAAGGAAAACATCATGCCTGAGAGATATTTCTCGACGGCATGTGAAGCTAAGTCAGAGGCCCATGGGCGGCTTTAAAGCTCTGACACTAGGTTAGACACTAAACCAACAAAAAAAAAAAGACAGGTCTTGCTCTGGCAGATAGCTGATGTTATATGGAGTAACTAGGGCTAAAAAGGGTCCACGCGGGCAAAGGAAGTGTTTAATCAATATAAAAATATTTCAGCTAAAGGCTGCCAATTTAAGATAGTGGTTAAAGCATTAGGTACTCGTTCGCAGTCATATAATAGTCTTCCAAAATAAGCGATTGATTGTTTTTGGTTTTCTAATGGAACCCAATATGTTACTTCAAACACATTCTTCTGTGAGTATTTTGGTGCAAATTATTTTGGTCTTCAAAATTAATAGACCGTCCGTCCGTGTCGGTATAGCGTGCGTGTGTGACCATTAATGTAAAGGAATCAAAAGGAAGAATCGTACTAGGCAGCGTTCTGTAGTTTCTGCATACCCCCATGGGAAAAAGGCGTGTGTTTACCACGCACAATGAAGGGTTCCATCGCTGGGATGAATTTATCCCAAGAACAAACTCAACATTGTAGTTGAAAAACATGTTCTACATACATTCCAAATGCAAATGTAAGTTTGTACGCACAATATTGGGAGATTTACCATGCTATTTTAAAACCATAGACTTCTTATAGATTTACATGTAATTTATAGGTATGTATAGAACTATCTTCTGTATTTAAAATTATAAAAAAATGTACTTGAGACGTAGATAGAGAATGAACTATAGATTCGCTATCAGCGTGCACCGACATGAGATGGCTATAGTCTTATGACATTAAATGGAGGTTGCCAGCAGAATAATTTTACCCATATTCATAGGTAGTCGACCTTTTACCTATAATCATATAAAACGAGATCAGTATGTTTATTAAAAAAATAGCCTTTTATGCTTAGACGCAATTGGGTAAAAATAAAATGAGACAGTTGAAAGAAAAAACGTTTATTCAAAATACATAGTTACTGACCCTTAAATAAAACTTATTTGTTATAATAATTTCGGACCTTGACATCCTCTTCACACTTTTTTTTTGTTGCGAAATGCATTTAACTATCAAGTATTTCATGCAGATTGCTTTAATTAGAAGTGGAAACTGGCAATCCAAGAATGATTGATTTTGGAAATGTTGGGCAATTTGACAAAATAATCTGATGGACAAGCAATATTCTTCAGACTTTTGCAAAATATTGTGTAAAATGTTTTTCTCGCTCAAGCTTTTTTTTTGTCCAATAAGGAGAATCCACTGATTTCGTATTCTTGTTTTTTTTGGGAAACTGGTAAAAAAGAAAGCGTTATTATAATAAAAAATTGATAGAAATTTGGATTTATGGGTAAATTTGCCGAGCACTGGTATCCCTCAAACTATCAATACACAGTAGGTACAAGAATATTACTACAAAACTAATGAAATAAAACAGTTTAAAACACATTTAATTTATCATTACATGTGATAATTACGTGTTAATATACTAAATGACGAATTCTATAAACGTTATAAAACGTAAATACTACTATTTTATAAGAAAAACTAACTCACTTACCGATGAAAGGTTATGTCTGCATTTTTTTGTTCTGGTCGATTTTACAACATAATACACTACAGCGCTCCATATTGTAGGTAATTTAAATTGTGTTCTGCAACTACACATTCACACAAATAAAAAGAAAGCGTCGAAAACACAGTTTTCCAAAGATTTTTTATCACGATGGCACTGACATTTGACAGTTGTTGTTTGTTGGGAGCCAAACTATACTGGCTCCAAACAAAAAAAGGTGAGTCGCAAAAAGGGATAGAAAAACCCTATATCTGTCATGCTTCCTCTTACTACTGCTTTAATAAATGTGTCCCGCTCTGTTTATTATTGTTATTTTAGTGACCAATCTATAGTTCATTCTCTATCTACGACTTGAGAAGTTGAGTCCATGCGTCATGTTCGTGAACGGGTGCCGTCAGTGGGGACTGGTCATCTCTTAGCTGCCATGGCTTATTTTAATTATTTTTGTTTTTATATTTTTATTATGGTCGCTTTTAACGTGTACGATTTACTACATTGTTCTCACATATATAATTTCAACATGAATGATGTAACCAATGTTTTGTAACAATATTCTAATTAAAAAGAGTGTCCATGGAGTTTCTTGCCCGTTCTTCTCCATAGGAACCTACTACGCTTTGGAATGGGCAACTAGCTTCATCTTTCTGACTGACCGACCCCTTGACAATTCAAAAGTACCTGTAATTGGTTTATTTGGAATAAATGATTTGAGTTTGAGTTTGAGACCCTCACAATGATCCCTGTCATTTGATATGACATACGGTACATAGTGCAAAACTTTCGATTTTATTTCATGGCGATCTGAAATATAATTATTAACAGAGTAGTATTCCTAATACACACCGTCTAACATCGCGTTTTTTTAGAGATAAAATATTGCAGATATTTTTTTTAAATAGAATTATCCCCGTCGATGGCAACACATGAAATGTCACTTATCTTTTCGCGCGCATTCTGACATCGCAAGAAAAATTCGCTCTCGTCAAAATATTAATTTAAAATAAGTTTATGATAGGTACTCTTTACTAACGTACTACTGCTAAATAAATATGCTATGTGACAGAAAGTTTAAAAAGTGCATCGTTACGGGAAATCTGAGACGTACTAAGTCCATCGTTGGTGGAAATCTGATAAGGCCGCGGCGCTCATCAACGACACGAAGCACTCTCAATCCTGACCAACATTGGAAGTACTTAGATTCTGAGGCCTCCCACAAACTTAATGCGTGAGAGTGCCTGGCTTCAACTGACCACCTTGTACGTGATACTGACAGTGTTTTACATAATATGAGCACTATGGTGGACAGTAACACTGCTTATTGCATGTGTGCTGCAAACTTGTTAAAGCATTATCTCTCCAGTCGACACGAGATGTCCTCAGCAACGTTACCTCCACGTTACTAGCTGGATGAGAAGCTGTCAGAGAGGCACGAGATGCCCCTAGCTTGTAGCTGTACATAGCTAGCTGGTATGCCCTTGCCACCATTACCCCTCCAGTCGACACGAGATGTCTTCAGCAACGTTAATTCCACGTTACTAGCTGGATGAGAAACTACCAACGCGGCACGCGATGCATTTAGCGATGTAACCCTACATAGCTAACGCTGGTATGTACTCGTCGTAAGAGGTAAGTCCCATTTCTATGATCTTGGCTAAGATATTGTAAAAAGTTGGTTCTATATGCTTTAATCCATGGGCATGAAGGCTGCGAGACAGCTCTACCTAACCTTGCACATCGTCTGTGTGTTATACCTATATATATTTGCTTCCACAGTATTATGTCGTATGGCATTTTACTGTGGGGTCGGGCTGCTGACATTGAATCCATCTTTGTTTTACAAAAAAGAGCTGTCAGAGCCATTTATAATCTACGTCGTCGCGAATCTCTCAGGGAACTATTTAAAAAGATTAATATTATGACGGTACCTTGCCAATTCATTTATTCAAATATTATGTATGTGAGAAAAAATCTACATCTTTTTAATAAAATAAGTGATAGACATAATTTTAATACTAGAAAAATAAAGATAAAATAGATCAACCATTTTTCAGACTATCTAAAGTAAATACATCTTTTATGGGGTACTGTGTTAAATGTTACAACAGAATACCTTGTGATATATTAGAATCAAATGAAAGAAAATTTAAAAATCATATAAAAAGTACACTTTGTAAACAAGCATATTACAAATTAGAGGATTATATCCAAGATAAAAATGCTTGGAAACATGCTGGTCCTGCTTCATAGGACAATTCAGAATCTAGACAAAATCGAACTGGTTGCTAATTTAATTGTATAATTATTTTTTTTATTTTTTTAAACATTTATTTTATTTTATTTTTTGTGATTATTTGAACTCACACACTGACTTATTATTATTAGTATTACTTATTATAATGTTAGAAATATAGTATAATTTTACAATGTTTGTAAGTATGTGAGCACCATGCATCTATCACATAATTATGTCATTACTTCATTTTTCATTCTTTTTACCTATCGTGGTATAGTAATCTTATTCTAGGTGCATTGTCTTCACATATAATTATATAATAAGTGTATACAAGATATAATGATTTTTTTTAAAAGAGTAACGGTTGAGTTTCTTGCCCATTCTTCTCCATACGAAAACTACCTTTTGGAATGGGCGACTAGAATCAGTTTTATTATTTTTTGTAAAGTTTGACGTTCAAAAGTGCCTTTTTTGTGCCTAATTGAAATAAATTATTTGACTTTGACTTTGACTTGCAAAAGGATTATAATCCCTATAGTGAGGGATTCCACCCCACTATCTGGATTGTTATCAGCGAGTACGGGATACTCTTAACAACATTGGTTTTATGTTGCTAGCTGGTACATATTTGACATACTGGGTACATGCTCAGGCTTACTTAACCCTGCACATCGTCTGTGCGTTATTGTATATAAACTTGCAAAAGCATTATACTCCCTATAGCGAGTGATTCTACCCCACCAACTGGATTGTTATCAGCGAGTACGGGATACTCTTAACAACATTGACTCTACGTTGCCAGCTGGTACATATTTGACATGGTCGGCACATGCTTAGCACGAGATGCTCATAGCATTTAAACCAGGACCATGCATGATCTAGCTTCACATCAAGGATGATAATATTATCAAAATACACCTTGTCTTGACTGATTACCTCTTACCAGCTAATGTTACACATGCCCGCTACGGATATAAACACCAGCTGCAGCCCACTAAAACGCCAGTATATTTATATTCATGGCTTTACCGCTGAGTTGCTATTTTTAACAAAAAAATATACCTAATTAAAAGAAATCACCGTGTACAAGATACTCAGTGACTTACCTAAGCACAAGGTGACTTAGTTATCCTGATACAAATTGATAAATGATATTTATTTCATAAATTAAAAACAATGCAAAATTGTGTAATTTTACACTCATACACTCAAATACTAGTACAAGATACTATGTTAATATGATACAATGGCTGATGACAAATTACTCATGGACCAAACCCCTACAAAGTACCATTCCACGCTCATATTTACTCATAAGGCATAATTATGCCTTACTCCCAGATTCCCCTAAACGGAGGGAACAAGGGATTGACATATTCCAGAAACAAATTGCACTGGTTATCTCTATCATAGGAAAAGCAGTGACTGATCCTATGCTTATGAAGAACATAAGCACAAAACAAACTGTTGACTGACATGGCCGAAGAAACAAAATACCTGACAATGTCAATGTTCACTTCCACCAAAATAAAACCAGAACAAAAGTAATATCATCTCTAACTGACATGCATTTCTATTTACTCTATTTGATAAACAAAGATATACATTTAACAAACTCAAGCATACAACTTTATAGCCACAATCAATAACAATTAACCAATAAACATTAAAACCACAAGAAACTCACTCTTATGATAATAAAGAAAACTTACCAGTTCTATTGAAAAACGTAAAACTAGTACAACATGAGCTGGTCTCTCATAGTAAACAAAAAAATTCAAACATCCAACATGTCATAGTAAATAAAAAATTAAAACAACTAATTACAATAACAGGAATCACTCATTACTGAAAACAAAATTAATAGTTGTGGTAGACCTTACAAACAACCCGGCTTATATCTACACTCCAAGACAACAACTCAAACATAATAGAAAATTCAGTTTCACCCAGAACTTAAAACTATTACTAAGCCCCACTAGGATAGTGAGAATTCCACTACTTAATTGGCAAAAAAAAAAAAATGACAAATATTCCCAGTACTAACTCTAGTACTTAATACTGACAATCTGTGCACTAAACAACTAATCATTGTTGTCCAACATACCAAAATAGTTTGATGTAAGATCTCATCCTATAGGTCCAACATATCAAAATAGATAGATGTAAGATTTCCCCTATCACTCTTACCTCCAAGAACTTTCCCATCACCGGATAACCAATAAAGGGTTCATTACATACATTGTCGGATAACTTCCTTGCATACTTTAACTGTATTGACTAAATTACCATTAGTGAATGACACTTACCGAAACAATATTTCCTATCAACCTACCCTGATTACTTACTTGACAAATAACAAGACTGCCATAAATCATAATACCTAAAGATACTACCATAATGTACTTAAATGCTTGGTTGGATGGCGATCTAACACCTGACAAAATTAATGGCACCTCCGTTGGCTTTAACCAATGGGCAACTCCAGGTATTTATAAAAGTAGAGCGAGACTATACGAGTTATATGGTTTGAAAAAATACAGATTTGACACACCTTTCCTAGAGTATGTCAAAAATTATTCAAAATTATTTAAAAAGGTTAGTGTTTTTGCTAAATCTAAATTTTTAAGCGATTTAATTAAAAATTCCAATAATAAAGTAAAAACCACTTGGAAAATTATTAACAATGAAACTGGTAAATCGGTTAAGCAAGATAAACAACTTGAGATTATGGTCGACAATAAATTAGTTACTAAAGCAGCTGACGTAGCTGAGGCGTTTAATGAGTTTTTTGCCAACATACCTATAACTACGACTCGCTCCTTAAATTCGTCCCCGTCTAAAGCTGAAAACCTTTTGCATAGTAGTGTTTCTAAAAGTAGTATCTTATTTAGCTTCGAACATGTAACGCCTCGTGATGTAGTTAATGTTTTTAACACACTCAAGTCTAAAAACACTGGTGATTACTGGGGCATCTCCATTAAACTTTTAAGTAATATAATAGACATCGTAGCCCCCTATCTAGCTGTTACTTTTAATAAATGTGTTGATTTAGGAACTTTTCCTGACCTCATGAAGAGTAGTAAAGTCATACCATTATTTAAATCAGGTAATAAAAATGACGTTGGCAATTTCAGGCCTATTTCTATATTACCAGCATTCATTCATCATTCATTATTGCACACTAAAACTACCTGCTCACCAAGTGCACACTATAGCTAACTATACAACTCCTTACTTGAATTATATAACTCGTCCCATAATTTAATCTTGGATATAGTATGAGATCAGAGAAAGAAGTTTCATAATTTTATGCTTCTAAAATGAACCTACTATTTTCGATTAGCTCTACACATGCCAATTATACCTACTTTTGAACACTTTCACTCTATGTAAATTAGGAAAGAAAAATATTTCATTTCGGACACACAGGCAAAATGGTAACAAACATTAAGAAGAGTAAGAGACCTGTGCGAGGCCACAAAGCGAAACTTTGCCAAATTAACCTATTAAATGGTGCTTGCAAAAAACTTAAAATTGACCAAGCGTAAAGCTCATTCCGTGCTTGACACACTATTTTCCAAAATAACCTCAATAACCAAACTCGTAAGCTAAAGCGGCAAAACCTCCCTACCAGGTCGCTGAATCTGAAAGAAGATGAAATAGTTACACAATTACCCGTGCATAGACTATGTGGGGGGATTGATTAAGGAACATTGCCGCAATGGCGTAGAGGCGTCAAATACATGAGAATCCCTACCGATTCTGATAGATGCTATCCTAGTGACTAATGCTCGGTTACTATAAACAAAACGAATCATTTTGCTTAACAATGGTAGCATTTTATATACCAAACAAATAAATAGATTCTGTGATAGGTACTCCCATATGGGGCTTTTTGCCCCATTATCGGTAAAGATACAAGGGTCTGAATTCTAACCAATGAGCCAACGCCCATACTACGTTGAATACACCGGTTATCGTCAGATCACCGAAGTTAAGCAACACCGGGCGTGATCAGTACTTGGATGGAGGACCGCCTGGAAACACCACGTGACGTGGCCTACAAATTGCAGGAATTGACCATAAATACACAACATCATTATAGAATTTATGAGCTTATCGAAAACAAATACAGAATAAACCAAAAAAAAAACCTACTAAGAAGTTGGCCCTAATGCCGACTCTGTGGACTAATAAAACAAATAACGTTTTAAAGTGACCCTAAAGTTTATTTATTAGAATAATAAAAGCGAGAGTAATTCACTCTTCCCTTCACAGGACAACACATACAGCACCTCAACTTAGAGCTGACATCAATCGAGAGAGACACAATGTGGGGTTACTTGCTGTTGATTATGCTTTTATGCTGATTAACAATAGCTTATTATTCCTTAATAACCAAGGCTAATCGGGGAAATAAAATTACCTATTCAATAAACCAGAATATTTATAATTAGATAATTTACTAACTAGCTGAATTATTGCAGACAACTCTAAACATCTACTCTGTTAATAATTATATTTCAGATCGCCATGAAATAAAATTGGGAATCAAACGAGCTTACCTGTTAAGCGAAGTCTTGATTCTAATTTTATGAATGGCGATCTGAAATATAATTACCCACCCGCCACTAGCTAACAGCCCCAAAGCTGCAATAATTAGTCTACCTAATTCACTTATCCTTTCAGGAAAACCTAGTGAATGTAAGTATGCGGAACTACTCTGTACAGAAAACAGAGCCTGTTCCTTATCTTAAAAGGATCTCTAAAATAAGTGACATTTCATGTGTTGCCATCGACGGGGATAATTCTATTTAAAAAAAATATCTGCAATATTTTATCTCTAAAAAAACGCGATGTTAGACGGTGTGTATTAGGAATACCTACTACTCTGTTAATAATTATATTTCAGATCGCCATTCATAAAATTAGAATCAAGACTTCGCTTAACAGGTAAGCTCGTTTGATTCCCAATTTTGTACGAGTATTATTCAATATTCATTTACATACTAGTTCCATGATTCCAACCTACTTATTACATGACTTACATTCTTACATTTGTAGACGTTTAGGCTTGTTATTTTTTTTTTAATAATCAAATCTTGTTATATAATTATGAAAAAAATACTTAAGTTCATATTAAAAATACACGAAAATGTACAATATTATAATTATTCCGAATATATAGATTTACATGTAATTTATTGGTATGTATAGAACTATCTTCTGTATTTAAAATTATAAAAAAAATGTACTTGAGAAGTTGAGACCCTCACAATGATCCCTGTCATTTGATATGACATACGGTACATAGTGCAAAACTTTCGATTTTGTACGAGTATTATTCAATATTCATTTATATACGTAACTACAGAGGCGGCTAAAGCATTAGGAGCTTTAGGAGCGAATTGGCTGTGACAGACGGAGAGACAGACAGACATACGAGTGATCCTATAAGGATTCCGTTTTTTATACATACGCAACCCTAAAAATTAACTTTTTGACAATATAAGAGTCTGAAATCTTTGTTTTTCTACCGTGTTCGTCAGTTGTTTTTTTACGTTTAAATCATGTTAAATGTCATAATTTTGACATTAATATATACATACGACTTGAGAACCCCCTTCTTTTTTTAGAAGTCGATTAAAAAACCAAAAATCATCCTTTTACACAAATGGGTTCGCCAGTTATGTTTAAGTCTCATGTAATAAGGGGCGAGCCTATTGGCATCAACCGGGCATAAATCTGGACTCAGGGCTGCTACTGAGAAATTCTTGATTGAAAACACAATAACACTTGGCCTGACCTGGGAATAGTACCCAGGACCGCATGCTCAGCAGTAGCGCTTGCGACCATAGACCATGGATGTGAAACAAGTGATCGTAAAATTACTGTAAAGTATCGACAAAGTCTCTAAACTGAGTAAATTGAGTTTTTTTTTTTGTTTTATCTCAAGAGAATTTGCAAAATTGCTCCAAAGACGTATTTCGAGCCACGTAAGCGTTTTTCAACTTTCAAGTGCCTGCTTAAAAAGTCCGAGTAATTGAATTGTTCCATGAGAAGGGTTTTTTGTCCATTGTACGACGAAGATAGGGTAATTGGAATTCGATATTATTGAGCGTTTAATTGAAATTGTGTGTCGATTTTGCAGTTTGAAAATTTTATTTTTGTTTTGGTAAAACCCGCATTAGACAAGTGTGGTAGGTTTATTCGTCTAAACCAGTCAATACATGGCTATTTGCAGTAGGTGCACCCTGAGGTTGGAGGTCATAATCACCGGGCGAGATTTCATCGATTCAGAGGAGGTACAAGTACAGTACAAAATAAAACTAATAAAATCATCTGTCAAAAAGAAGTAGGTATGCCTCAAGAAAATGGAAACAAAACTGACTGCCAGCACCAGCACAAAACTTATCAGTCAGCAGCAATAAAAATAAATACTGCAGGACCATCATTTCCTATACAAAGAGGGGTTAAGCAGGGCGAATCTCTTTCTCCAAAGCTCTTCACAGCCATGCTTAAAAAGCTTTTCATAAATTAAATAACGATTGGGGCGACAAGGAAACGATGCCTTTGAGAGGATGGCGAGATTGGACCCACATTATTTATAAATTAACGAAGTGTTATTCACTTGCAAGTTAATATTAATTATAATTAAAAGTTTGTACGAGGATTAAATAAAAAATATTGAGTCACTAGGAGATGGGAATTAAAAGTTAGAAATGATTATTATTTACAAAAAAATAGTCAAGATGCAGTTATGAAACGCACCGTGTTTCGTATCCATTCCAACCATGGAACTAGTATGTATTACATACTAGTTCCATGATTCCAACCTACTTATTACATGACTTACATTCTTACATTTGTAGACGTTTAGGCTTGTTATTTTTTTTTTAATAATCAAATCTTGTTATATAATTATGAAAAAAATACTTAAGTTCATATTAAAAATACACTAAAATGTACAATATTATAATTATTACGAATATATTTTGTGATAACTTAGAATGGAACGTTACGCTGTCAATAGGGGTTGGCTGTCAGTGTCAATAACATTAAGTCATTGTTAGTTTTTAACGGCTAACGTGGGATTATATTATTTTCAATTGCGATTTTGTGGATTCTTGACGACTGGGCATTGGCATTTTTTTGGGGATTTGGACTGAATATTCTATTTATCGACTTAGAATACCGCTTGTACCTTTGGATTCCGATTTTCAAGTGGTTTGGACTATAGGCATAACGGACAGTCCTCTGTGCAGGGTGTGCATGGAGGCTGAGGAGACCGTTGCAGACGTGCTCTTTGAATGCACGGGCGTCACCCAGATTAGAACGGAACCCCCGGGTCACCCAGATCATACACAGATGTTGACGCCATAACATAGAACATAGAGGTTATCTAGGAACGAACAGTAACAAGATAATAATATAATAGATACAATTATTGTATCTGTATTTATTATAATCATCATCCTCCTGCCCTTATCCTATATGTTTTCCCAACCTGTGCTTTATGATCACAAACAAAATAAATGTTTCTTTTAATATAAATATTGTTTTGTTCAACGAACCTCTTGTTTAAAAATCCAAGGAAAATAAAAAAAATATGGAAATTCGCAGTATCAGCCCGAAGTCTGAATTTATGCCCGGTTAGTGACAATTGGCTCACACCTCTTATATCAGAATTAAGCGTATGCAACTGGCAAAATAGTGTGACGTGTAATATCGTTGCCAAATCCTTCCCACACGCAGGTGTGACCCGACTTTAGAAGGAAGGAATCTCGGTCGCAACTAGACATGTCGCGTCTATGGGAGCCTTAAAAATACATAATTATTCTGCTAGATATTTACGCTTCTTTCTGCTAAGTTTTTTGTCAACATTGATTATACGAGTAGTTCGTTCCTATATCAATCTAGTCTATTCTAACAGTATTTCAGATCTCGTTTTGACCAAGGCACTATAGTTCCTAGCTCCCTGACGTATTTTTTATTTTGAGTAGGTAGGATATATTTATATCTGGCTAGAGAGATGCAGAACCTCGATGGTATTGATGGTAAATATTTATATTCTGATTCTGATTTTCAACCGTATAAAATTGTTGGTTGCATACGAGGCTTTTGGCTACTTTTGTAATTTGTGTATTTTCTGTAAATGTGCGTTTTGTTTGTGCAGAATAAACATATTTCTTTCTTTCTTTTTCGTTTCAATGATGATTCTGACAGCTCTTAAACGTGATGTAAGTATTGATCGCGTTCTTTGTTTAAATTCGCCCTAAAACTACAACAGCAAAAAAGTGTCTCCTTCTTCCTTTGGTGCAGAACAAAAATGTACGAACACATCACTGTCAGTACTTGTCAAAAATGCGATTTCTCAAACTATTGCGGTAACAAATCACTATCAAAATGCTATCAACTCACTTCCATAACCGCCCTGTCATTTGTCAGTATTAAAATCCTGTCTGCATTGCAGATCCTAGATGAAGTTTTACTGAAAAGGGGAGCAGATCTTCCGTTTCTGATATAAATGAAAGTAAATGGATCAAAAAATGTACTTGTAGATGCCAATTTATAGTGCCTTGGTTATTTCAATATTTAAACACGAAATTCTAATCTTCAATCACAATAAAAATATTTTTCATTTGACAATATTGAGTTTAATTTTATTACCTCCATTTTTGTCAATGTTTTTTCTATTACAGTTTAATACTATTATTTAAACAATCGTTTTTGGAAAAAGTGGGAATAATATAAAGTTGAAACCTTTAGAAATACAGATGAATATGTTATAACACATGTAACGTAGACTCACGTCTTCTTTATTTCAAGAATTTATTGAAGGGAAACATTTGTAACGTAACCTTTAATATTTACATGCTATACAAGCAAAAAAATTATGCTCTTTAACGTCTTTTTAAAACAACTTTATGTACCATGTTTTATGCAAAAAACATTATTTCTATTTGCCACCACCAGCTATAAAAATCCAAAAACTTGGGCACTTATGAAACATCAGAAGCTGGGTCCACGGTTCCAATTGGTCGTTCACTTTGCAGAAGAACCGGCAAGTAACTCCACTCCTCTCCACTCCACTACAACCCTTACATAATAATAAAATAATAAAAATCTTTATTTATACAAAAACCTTCAACTTTGCTTAAAGACTAGGTCACATGGATTTCAGTGAATAAAGGTCATACAGATAGAGTATCCCTGACTCCCAAACTAGGGGATCCTGTGACTTAGGAGTCAGTGTTCTGCTGTCACTATAATACAAACCCTTTTTCTAAAAAGTGTTTTAACCAAATCTTGGCAAAAAAAGATAAAAACAGATTTGAAAGTAAGTGTAGATAACTAAATTATTTTAACAATGATTAAACTAGAAGTGAAGGAATTTATTAAACGAAGTTCTATTATAATTATGAGTGTACATGTGTAGGTAATTGTGTATTTAGGGAGGTAAGTGAGCGTATGGGTTCGAGTGTAATTGAGATTGTATATATTTGCGTGTACATAGCGTGTAGAGTTAGTATATTTCTGTATCTTGCTGAAAGGGTTGGGATTGTATTAGTTAAAAAAATGTGTGAAAGAAGTATTGCACGGCTACTGCCGGAGGTGAAGTAGTTCCTCAGTCCGGACATAGTCCTGATCCTGAAGCCAACTTTGTACTTTTAGCCCAGTTAATTGAGTAGTTTTAGCGATGTTTCTGTAAATGAAAGAGCCCACAACTTAGAACTGGCGCCTGGCGAAAACGGTCTTGTGGTTTATTGTTGGGAATATCATTTTTGCTCTGCGTTTAGTGTTATCTGGTGGGGGGAATTAGTTTATACTCCTAAGTGTGGCTCGTAGGACAAAGAGCTGTCTCACCGTAAGTAGCTTACAGTCCGCATATAGTTTTGTAGTGAGAAATCTGTATGGTTTACCAAGCATAACCTTTCCACTTCGAAAAACTTGGTTTTAGCGGCCCCTCCCCAAACCGGGATGCAGTAAGTGATTACAGACTGACAAAGTGCTAGGTAAACCATTTTCAGAATATGTTTGTCTGCACAGAGTCTCAGCGATTTGAAAGTTTAAATAAATCTTCTGACTTTTGAAGTTATATTGTCTATTTGATTGTTCCATTTCAGTCCGTCATCAATCACATACTCCGACTGCTTCATTTACATTAATACATCAGCTGATCATAATATGAGCGCCAGTTGCAAGTACTACGCAGCTGAGCTGAATGTGCTACAATTCCCTTTAGTAGGCGTAAGAATTAAACCTGAACAGAGTTTGCCCTAACCTAACTTTCATCAGATACCTAATTTCAGAACAGACTATAATATAATAGGTATGTATACAAAAATTCTAGCCTTTTCACATGAGAATAAGCAGAGATCACAGAACGCCATACCTTCTCCTTTTGCTTAATTCTGATTCATTCACATCTTTAGTCAGAAAATCCTATACACAAATTACACATACCATTTAAAAAAAAAAACAAGTATGTGATTTAGAGCGTTTATTTTGGAAGTTGGCAACGTCGCAAATAGATGTTAAATATTTCGCTGTTTTGATTAATTACTGTATGGAAATATGAAATGTGCCTATCTAGCGAACTAGAATACTAATAATGAGTTGCAATAAATAATTCTTGCAATAATAATTGATGTTGTATTCAAACACTGAATTTGATGTTGTATTCGGTGTAAAATCAATATTTTAGTTAGCCACATTTCATATTTCTATAATTAATAAAAACCGGTAAATATTTGACAGCTATTTGCGACGTTGCCAAATTTTAGGATAAACGCTCTTAACATCTTAACAACTTGTCCATATTCCATTCAATGTTGAGTCGTGAACAAGAATGGCGTGCCCGTATTGTGAGGCACACACTTCAAATTTTGTTTACTCCCCTTTCCTTATACATTGTGTAAGCGTGCTTTGAAAAGTAATCAGTAATGTTTTACTTTTGCAGGGGTTTTAGAAATTCGAGAATGAGACAGCGTAAAAGAATTTCAGAAGTAGGTATGGACTTACGCAAGAAAAATCATAATTATTATTTATTACTATTATATAATTATGATGATAAGTAATATTTAATTGCACTGTTGTTCTTAACTATTAGATCTTGTAACCAAGATTGTAAGCACTGGTTTCCAAAAATAATAACTAATAAGAATTAACAAAACTATATGACATTTCAGCAATATTTCCTGAAAGATACTGTCTGACGTTGATTTTCAAATGAACCTTTTGAGAGATGTGACGTATATGTACAACATTAACCCACTGTCGGAAAAGCCTCCAAATTACCGCATTTTCCAGTCTTGTTCCAAACTTACTGTGTCCAGTGCTCGCTCGCAATTCAGACGATAATGCCTATCTATCAAGCGCCTCCACCCCAATAACGTGGCTAACATACTATGTTTCAAAATCCAAAGGATTTTTAAAGATATTCCTAATATCTATATGCTTGAAAAATTCGTCTGTTCGACAACGTTAATAACGCAATGGATTGTGTTGAATTGTCAAAAATAAAAGACATTATCAGCCTTACTAATAAAAATAAGTTAAAAAAACACTTGTTTAACTATTGTATTGTTATACAATGTATAAGCTGTGAATAGGCGTTACACACTACCCTTACTAATAATCAGTGTCTAAACAATGCATAGTTACCCACTGCTTATGACAAAAACACTGGCAACATTAGAAGGTGCGTTCTGAAACTGGTACTGCGTAATATCATTGACATTTTTTCATTTGGAAAAACATGCATAACTTTAGACTTATAAGTTTAAAAAATCGAAATTCAAATAATTAAGTTCATTTTATTTCCAAAACTATTGATTTTGCGTTCTTATACGAATTAAAAAAATTGATTATTGTCACTAGTGATGCATGCATTAGGTTAAGAACGCAACAGTAAAAGCTGTTTTAGGGCGCTTTCCGAATTATTTATTATTTTCCGAATAATCGCTCACAGCGCTGACACCGATAATTGGCGTTCCGATTAAGATATCACGATTATGACAGCTGAGGGCTGTCAACAATTCGGAACGCTCGTGAACGCGCTCACGGTACTCGCTCAACGTCAAAACTTGCATATCATATTTCATTGTGTATATACCACACATTTCTTCTTCTTCTTTGGTTAGGTGGCGAAGGGTAGCCAGAAACACAATTTCGAAAATGCCATGTTAGTTCAAAGATAAGGCGCGAGTCAAAACAAAACAAAATATCACGGTGATATTAGTAAAAGGCTTGGTCGGCGTTTTCGCAAGATGGCGTATTTCATGACGTCATCTATGATGATTCAAGACACAACGTTATCATGCCCGCGATAATACGGTACGGTTGTTAGCACGCTCAAATCGATTACAGCGTAACTCGGAATGCACCCATAGTCAAACTTGAACGTCAAAATTTAACAAAGCGAATTCAGCACGATTGAAATGATAAAAATTATGAAGATATTTTTTTTTTGTATAATATAAAATGGCTGAAACTAATGACATTTGACTAATTCAACAATGTTTCTTGCATATAGTTTGCTGAACCTTTAATTAAATCGAAACTCATTTTCTTGCAAACAGCAAGGATCTTATCGATGGTTATAACATTTTCTTTTATGATTGTCAATTTCATCTAAAATATCGAAATATTGTAAATAATCCATGGTTTTCAAACTCAATACGACAAAAGCAACTAGTTATTATAGGTTATACATTCGCTATACAAGGTCCGAGGGCTGAATAACGGTTGTACAAATTCTCTTTGAATAATGACATCTATTACACCAGATGTATACAACTGAAACGTCAAATATCGTTTATTGGTAACGTTGATGTTATAACCCCGGTATACGTCGTGCGTAAAAGTTTATTAGTAAGGCTGTTAATTTGTAACTGTGCTACGCAATTACCACACAGTTCTTATTCATAATCTTCTAGCCACTAGACGACCATTAAAGTCAAAGTCAAATTTATTTCAAATAGGCACATAAAAGGCACTTATGAACGTCAAAACTTATGAACGAAAAATATAATTGATAGTAGTTGCCGCTTCCAAAATGTTGTATCGTTGGAGAAGAATGGGCATGAAACTCCACCGTTACTCTTATAAAAATGTTTGACAATATTTTGTATGCAATAATTTTTTGTGAAGACGATGCACCTAGAATAAAATTATTATATTGTATAGAATCATTTTTTTTTCTAACTGAACAGACAGCTGTGCTGCTGGGGAGTTTGTTGCGCCACTTCTTCTTCCCAGCAAAAGCACTAGGAAGTGGTGAAGGGTGGGCGTTTTGGGGGACTGTCTTATGTAATTTTGCCGTTCGAAAAGTGCTGATTCTCAGCCTAGTTTGAATAAATGACTTTTGAATTGAATTTGAATTACAAAATCAGCGCTGAGTGGAAGCCTTCTTGTCACAGTCACGACGTGCAGCTGCCGGCTATTTCAGTTTCATGCTCGTGATTTCATATGTACTTAGATCTATTTTGTTTTCTGATTACTCTTGTCTTTTTTGTATGCACGTGTTTCTGTGACAAATAAACCTGTTTTTTTTTCTTACTTTTACATCACAGTAGGTAAAAATAATTAAAAATTAAGCAATGGCAGATAAATTAATTATAGATATATGGTAACTGCCGCACGGATCGATCCATCTAGTTAAGCTACGCTTGCCGGGGTTGGTCTGTGGATGGGTGACCTTTACATACCGAGACTCCTCCGTGTCACAGAAAGCATGATAAGCTGTTGGTCGCGTCTGTCATTCGTGAATCTTTGACAGTCGTTACGGGTTGTCAGAAGCCCGAAAGTCTGACAACCAGTCTTACCAAGGGGTACCCTATTACCCAGTTACTGGGTTGTGGAGGTCAGATAGGCAGTCGCTCCATGTAAAATACTGGTATTCAATTGCATCCGATTAGAAAAGGCTAGACAGGCCGGCAGACATGGTGCTCACAATATTTACAAACATTGTAAAAGTAGTCGATTTTCCTAAAATTTAAATTAATTAGTTGACGGCACGGTTGGCGCAGTGGTTAAGCTATTGACTGCTGCACTGCGTGTCGCGGGTTCGATTCCCGCACGGAACAAATATTTGTATGACCTACAAGTAGTTGTTCCGGGTCTGGCTGTTTGTTTATGTGAGTTTAAAATGTTTGTAAACGCACCCACAATACAGGAGAAATTCCTAGTGTGGGGCAACGTTTTAAAAAAAGTCAACGACTGAGGTAAAGTTATCATTTACAAACCATATATTCGCAAACAAATAATCTAATCCACAATCATTAATTTGATGTTATCGCAGCACTTTGACTCAGCAGACCAAACACTTGGGTTTCAGAGTATTTTCATTAGGTGCAAGCTATCTTAGATGCGTCGAGGCACATTTATATACGAGATGCTAACAGTCTGTGGAGCATTGTCACCAGAGGCGCAGCGGTGGTAAGGAAGCAGGCACACTGAGCGCGTAATAAGTGTTGTAGGTTTTTTAAAGGTTGATGCTTGCTATCGCGTTATAATTCGCGTTCGTGTTTTTTTTTGCTTGCTTATATTTATGATCTTACTAGCTTCTGTCCGAGACTTCGTCTGCGTGAACTTCCCGGGATAAAAAATCTTAATCTTATGTTTGTTAATCCAGGTTATTAACTATCTGTTTGTCTCTAATTCGTTCAGCCGTTTTTGCGTGATTGAGTAACAAACACCCAAACATCCCAACAATCAAACTTTCACGTGACCAGAGGGCTGGCCAATTCTTTAGACAAAGAATCAGTATTGCCATCCAACGTGACAATGCTGCCAGCTTTTTGGGCACTTTTCCCGCTGACAGCGATGCGGGCGAATTTTGATGCCCAATGAGCTCTTCTGTTAATTTTATTTTCTTATTTGTATAGTTAGTTTTTAATTTAGTGTTAAATTGTTCAACATTCAAAATATTTTATTTCACATGGGCACTTATGAAACGTCAGAAGCTAAGTGCACGGTTCCAATTGATCGTTTCCTATGGAGAAGAGCCGGCAAGAAACTCCACGGTTACTCTTTTAAAAATAATTGGCTTTTACAATATTTTCAAATAACAGTGTTATTAGGTATGGTACCTACTCAACAAAATAATTATGGTCAACAAATCTACAGTCCACTAAGCCTACAGCGTTCTCACATTCACAAAATAGAAAATAATCTATATATAGATGAATAAATTATTAAAAATAAAAACGTATTTTAAACGAAATGACGTGCTTGCTATTACAGCTGTAACAAATCTGAATAATTATCATGTTCACAAAAGCCACTAATAAAGAGTTGAAGTTAAATTGTAGGTATATAATGTCATTGTGTATTAAATATTAAGATTTCATATTCTATATATATACCTACATTTAAATACCTACTAGCTGCGCCCCGCGGCCACCCGCTCGATCCCGCGGGAATATCGGGATAAAAATCTTATCTCCTAACCCAGGTCATGGTCTACCCATGTGCAGAATTTTATTTAAATTCGTTTTACCTTGAAATCGTAATAAACATACAAAAAAATTTTCGTTTATAATATTAGTTCAGATTTAGATAGAGTAGGATAGTAGGATTCGCGAGGACCTTAGTTGTGATGTCAAGTCAGGAAAATTTTTTGTAAGGCAAAACTAACATCTTAAATTATGGTGTCCGTAGGTAGATTTAAATTACAACTGTCATTCAAATAACAGGGCAAGTTGACGCACGGTGCCAATTTGCTTTTAATTCCCCCGATTGTACGAAGGAAAAAACTCTTGAAGTATATATTTTTTTCATTTGTAAGATAGTGCAATGCATGTGTCAGAACGTTACAGATGAGAATCTTAGTGAAAAATCAAATGATACTGTCCAGTTTTCAATCCCAGTAAGAAAATTAAAATTCTCTGACTATCGTACAGCTATTAAAATACAAAATGAACGTGCAAATGGCAAAATGGCCAATTCACGCCACCCGCCATTAAAGGCGTTGGTAAATGGACGATGCTTATAACGCCCGCATCTAAAACTAGACAACATTATTTAGCCGATTCTCTCCAAAAACTACTCTTATTAATAAAAAAAATATCTTTTCCTGAAAGATAGCGCGAGTAAACGACGTTGATAGATTATTATAAACTAAGTTAGAGATATCAAATTGGTTTATGCTTGAAACTTCGTGTTGATAGTCGAAACTTTCAACGATAATTTGTGAGATTTTAATTCCACTTAAATTCTCTCTTGTTTTAATAGAGAAAAATATTTAAGTTACGTTGTTAACATAACATAACATCACGCCTGTATTCCCCGTAGGGTTAGGCAGAGGTGTACTTATAGTAAACGCACATGTCGCCAGTGCGATTTTTGCCCGGTTGATGGCAAAAGGCTCGCCCCCTATTATATGGGACTTAAAAATAACTGGCGAAATGTGGTACCTATAGATACACCTTTACCTAACTTAAAGCCAAATAATATTTAAAACTTCTTTCCACCCATTGTATCCCAACCCCAAACCACAGTTTTCATTCAGCAATCTAAACACAACTGAGGTGTGGTACAGGGTGTAGTATATCTCTAATTAATTATGTATTCAGCCACTGTGCAAACGATTTATTACCATTGTTCCCAGTTCCAGTTGTTTTGTTGATTAAATAATTTATGAGATTCTCACGGGTTTAAAGGATATTCTTGTACTTTTGGGGGTTTATGAAGATAGAAGGGATTTACAAATTACAGGATTAATGTTATTGGCTGGGTAGGTTGTTGTTTATTGTTGTTTATAAATCTGAAATGCGTTGCAGCAACTGTCCACATGTGTTTTTTAAAAATTGCGATCTTTTTATTACATGGATCAATATTGTGCTCACTGACAAGTACCTTATGTATGTCAAGCTCAAACTCAAAGCATTCCCAAAATAATTAAAATGAACCATAGCAGCTAAAAGATGACCGGTCCCAACTGACAGCGCTCGTTCACGAACATCACGCATCTCAACCATTTTGAAGGGAATTAAATGATCCAACAGACGCGTCATCATCAGCGAGACATCTGAGTGAGCATACTTTCAGCCGCCAGATGAGACCAAGGGGCTAAGGGGACATGACCTGCGGCCTGTTTTGCCATTTAACAATTTTCTCTTGTCATACAGGAACTTTTTGTGACATTCAATAAGGAGAGAAGCACCTATATTTTGTATTAGAACAAGCCCATAAGATTGTACTTGTACGTGATTTTGTTACCCATACGTCCAAATAATAATATGTTACTACTTCAAAAATAACCCTATAAAACATAGTCATGCTACCAATAAATGTTATGAAAAAACTAACAGCAATACGTTAACTCCAGTAACCCCATAATGGTTTTACATAACCATATATTTCACATTCCAGTACTTAGCATAAATAGGCTCGCGGCTAAATAATTAAAGCCGCTCGGGTCGATCGCAAGTGAAACTATCCGTCCGTGGATGGGTGACCATCCAGTACATATCGAGACCCACGTTAAGCTGTTGGTTCCGACTGTCATTTAGAGATCTTTGACAGCTGTTATTACGAGTAGTAAGTAACCCGAAGGAGTGACAACCAGTTTTACCAAGGGGTACCGTGGTACCCAGTAACTGGATTGTGGAGGTCAGATACAGGCAGTCGCTCTATCTAAAATACTGATATTCAGCTGCATCGGTTAGACTGGAAGTCGACCTTATCATATAACAGTTCACTGCTGGACAGATGCCTCTCATATTGCACGCTATTTAGCTCGATTTTCGGCAACTCTCATCCAGCTGTGCTCTGTCGAATATGCAGTCTTAGTCTTCTCGTCGTCGAGAGTTCGGTCGTTATTACGGCCTCATCAGAGGCTTTTCCATATTTTGAGATATTAAAGCTGCTTCGATTCTGTCTTGGCTGACTTCTGGCAGGTCTTCACCCGACCCCAATATAGCTGGGAAATAGCTAGTCAGATATTTGATTTTATTATTCTCTTACTTTGCATAAGTAAAGTAATAAATCTTAAAGAAGCTAGAAGGACGCCTTTAATAACTTAACGCCCACTACAAGCTAAAAGGTATTGCATAATAAATGTGAATAAAAGCAGCATACTTATTTACATTTTTATTTATTGTTTATTCTCTCTTGGTTTTAAGTTTAACTTTCCTGAAACTTGCTTCGTTTTCCTTTCGTTTTTCTAGGCTGTTTGGGTGTATTAATAATGTCTAACCGTCTGATGCAGACAAAGTTTGTTATAGAGCCATTAGAAACATGTTTAAACAAATGGAAAGTAAAACAAATGGAAAAAAAAAACAGGTGATCTGGTTTATGGAGACAAATAGACGGATAGACAGTCTTACTGACAGATGGATAAGTTTGTAACCAGCTGTGTGACTATAAAAATAATAAATACACAACTGATTTCCATAGCTTTATAATATCCAGAAGATGTCTATTCGCAGTTTCCTTTAGGAAGGCATCCATAAAACAGCTTTCAAATTACGTTTGGACGATCTTGTATTCATAGGCTTGGAGTCTTGGAGATTCTTAGTAACATAAAGAGTTAAATATCTGTTAAAATGACGGCATTTTAAAGTTTGGTTTACTTTACTGCCTTGTTGGTCTAATGGTCGCAAGCGTTACTGCTGAGCATGAGGTCCTGGGTTCGATTCCCGGATCAGGCAAAGTGTTATTGGGGCTTCACATTTCTCAGTAGAAGTCCTGAGTCTGATGGCAATAGGCAAACTCAAACTCAAACTCAAAGCATTTATTTCAATTAAACCATTTACAGGCACTTTTGAACTGTCAAGGGGTCGGTCAGTCAAAAATATGAAGCTAGTTGCCCATTCCAAAGCGTAGTAGGTACCTATGGAGAAGAACGGGCAAGAAAATCCACGAACACTCTTTTAAATAAAATATAAAATTGATACAAAATATTGGTTACATCATTCATTTTGAAATTATGCATGTGAGAACAATGTAATAAGATGTGCACGTTCGTAAAAGCGTCCGTAATAAAAAGAAAAAAAGAATCATTCACAAACTTAAAATAAATTAAAATAAGCCATGGCAGCTAAGAGATGACCAGTCCCAACTGACGGCGCCCGTTCACGAACATGACGCATGGATTAGCACCATTCAGCTCAACCATTTTGAAGGGAGCTAAATGATCCAACACACACGCCACCATCAGCGAGACATTTGAGTGAGCATGACATACTCACAGCCGCCAGGGCACATTCAAGTCAATGAAATACTACATATTACCCGGTAAATGGTAGCTCTTTAGTACATAGTACTCACACCTGCGCTATGCAATTATATAATACAAAGGAAATTGAGTTTATACAATACAAAAATGGTCTTACAATCTTCAGCAGCTCCATCAGTATTTTCAAAATGTTAATCAGTGTGTATGTCAATTAGTTGTGGAGCAGGACCAGCACTGAGCCAAGCATTTTTATCAGTGATGTAATCCCCCAACTTATAATATGCCTGCCTACATAGTGTGCGTTTTATACAAGATTTGAATTTCGTCTCATTAAGTTGAAGTATGTGGGGAGGAATTTTATTATAACATTTTAAACAGTACCTACCCCATGAAAGATGAGTCTACCTTAGCCAGTCTGAAACCTGGTTGTACTAATAGGTCCCTATTTCTTGTACTATAATTATGTCTACCACCTCTTTTACTAAAAAGATGTAAATTTTTTCTTACGTACCTACATGATGTTTTCATTGATATATTGACAAGGTACCGTCATGATGTTAATATCCTTAAACAGTTCCCTAAGAGAGTCGCGCCTGCGGAGATAATAAATGGCTCTGATCGCTCTTTTCTGCAGAATAAAAATAGACTCGATGTCTGCAGCCCGTCCCCAAAGTAAAATACCGTAAGACATGATACTATGAAAATAACTGAAATAGACTAGCCTCGCGGTATCTACATCAGTAAATTGACGGATTTTTCTGACAGCATATGCTGCTGAACTTAGCCGTCCTGCAAGAGATGTTAAATGAGGACCCCATTGTAGCCTTGAGTCGAGCGTGATCCCCAGGAAAACAGTTTTATCGACAAATTCTAGTTTCTCTTGATTCAATACTATCTCACAATTACTACTTTTTACATTTGGTAAAGAAAATTTTATGCACTTAGTTTTTTTTCCATTTAATACTAAATTATTAGCAGTGAACCAATTTTGGACCTGCAGTAGGGCGTTATTTACGTCGCTCACTCTCTATTACATGGGACTTAAACATAGCTGGCAAGATATGGATGTACTATAGGTAAGCACACCTCTGCCTTACCCTTTGGGGAATACAGGCGTGATGTTATGATGAGTTATGTGGTTTACTTTGTGGTTTAAAGACAATATTTTTTTAATACAAGGGTGCAAAAATTCATGGTCGAGATGTGGTTTCTATTAGCGTGTAGCGGTCACGCCGCCACATACTAACTACGCATCAAAGACATGACGTCACACAAATCCTGCATCGCGCAATTAGAGTTTACCGCGCGAACGACATAGATAAGACTATCCGAAATCAACAGTTGGGCAGTCGGCCCACCAGACACAACACCCGTCTGGTTGGAGGATCCTCCCTTTTCTATGGTGGATGAGTGAACTTTACACCCTGTTCCTCAGTGCTCCTAAAAGCGTACCGAATGTGTGCATTACTTACTTACTTATGTACTACAGAAATTATTTTTAAAGAACTAAATTCATGACTTGTAATAGCTTAAGAAGTTCAGGATGTATTTTCTCATAAGAAATAATACTTATTAAAAACACTTTAACATTTTGGTTCAAGCTTAAAAAATATCCTTTTAGCCATTTCCAATACACATTTTATACCCTCGAAGCCTCTTGACTCCATGCCAAGAATCCACCTTAAAGATTCGACGCTCCCATTTGGCAACTATTTCCTATTTCATTCATCTAAAGGTCTAACCCAGATTTAGAGACTATTTATTCCAATATGGAGTCCCGGCACGAGTATGTGGTTTTCAATTTGCTCGAACACAATGGGGAGGAGGAGGCCCGGGAGGAAATTCTAGGAGGTTATCACTTCGTGGATATGAATTTGTGCTCCACTTGGTTTTTATGCGGGACAAAATTGTTTAGTTGAAAGGAACCTTGGTTGAGGCTTCTGTAATATAATTGATACTTCAAAGTGAAGTTGGCTAACGCATCGTTCACACCAAGATATAAAACATGTCGTATTCTACATGTTGTATTGTGTTCACTAGTTTCGTTTATTGTTTACACTTAAAACAAGTTATACCTCTATACGATACAAAACTTGTCAAAAATGACAATACATTTCTGCAATATCGTTATGATACATGTTTTAGCGACATGTTTTTATATATGGGTGTAAGACCGAGACTCCACCACAGCGGAGATGGGTGGGGATGTGTGAAACCGAGAGGAGAGGAGATGCTTAGCAGCTAGGTTCTATCCACTGAAGCTGTGCGGAGATGTGTACTGGCCAGACCGGAGCAGAGATGTGTACTGGCTAGAGCGGGCGGGCGGGTTGTGTGACGCAAGGGAACTAGCGCTGCCACTCGCCGCACGCCGCTCAAATCTCCTCTTGTCTCCGCTGCGCGCCATCGAAATCATGAGAAAAACACAGTTCATATCTCTGTTTTTTTTGCGCCAAGAAAATATGAGACATCTCCTCTTCTCTCTGTTCAGCCGTATACACTGAAACTAAGCGGAGACGAGATACGTAAATAACGAAATCCTATTGGTTGTGTGACGCAAGGGAACTAGCGCTGCCGCTCGCCGCACGCCGCTCAAATATCCTCTTGTCTCCGCTGCGCGCCATCGAAATCATGAGAAAAACACAGCTCATATCTCTGTTTTTTTTTGCGCCAAGAAAATATGAGACATCTCCTTTTCTCTCTGCTCAACCGTATACACTGAAACTAAGCGGAGACGGGATATGTAAATATCGAAATCCTATTGGTTGTTTCCAACATATCTCCTCGCCTCTAGTTTTGTCTTCGCTTTGGTGGATTCCGGGCCTAAACGCGGGGTGACGATTCGACAAACTGTTTCTAATCACAGCTGAATAGACTACACTGGCGTTGGTTTAGTTGAACTTAGATTCAATCCTCGATCAGGACAAGTGCTATTGAGTTTATGAATTCTAGATCTGTGTCTTGTTACTAGCAATAGGGTCGCCCTTTATTACATGGTACTCATAACATCCAGCGAAATATGGGTGTACCGGTAGCTTCTGCCTACGCCTTCGAGAATCTAGGCGTAATGTTCGTAAATTACTTTTATTCCATACTGCCACAAGCTTAGCTGCAATAGCTCATCTTGATTAAAAGGTTCTATTTATTTCTGTTCAAATAAATAATTTAAAGTACCCTCTGAGAAAGTAACTTATTTCTCACTGTCGAAACTACGAAGAGCTTTATTTATTTCAAACTTCCTTCTTGTTTAATTGAAAAAGCGGAGTACTAATAAATTTTTCAGGATTTAAGGATTAACCTTGGAGTTTTCTTATAATAGTCTGGTACATTTTTACGAGGAACCGCTTTTAATGGCCAAAGATATTTGTTATCTCTAGCGTAATACACTTTAAAATATTTAATACGATGAGACCCTTGTTCGCAGCTGGTAGGTCGTAAATATCTGATTAAGTAGTTATTTTTTTATGTTAGAAAAAATCGTCTACGGTTAGAATATCCATGGTAAAAATTATAAATTTGAAAGTAACTCTTTCTGTCTTTTGTTACCTTTTCACGCTTAAACAAACATACAAATTTTCATCCCCTATTTTAGAAACAGCCTATTTTAGATTATTTCTGAAACAAAAAGCCTATGTCCTTCCCCAGGATGCCATCTATCTTCTTGCCTAATTTTGTCCAAATTCGTTCAGTGGTTTAAGCGTGAAAAGGTAACATATAGACAGACCGACCGAGTTACTTTCTAATTTATAGTAATTTATTAGTATTAGTATGAACTAGTAAGGACATAGTATGGTTAGTGTTTTATCATTCCTTGAAACGTGGAAAAAAAGAAATGGATAGCGTTTTTCGACTTCATTAAAAGAGATTTAAGGGATGGGAAATATAGTCACAGTCCGTATCTTGAGATAACATTTAGTCTTTATTTCATTAAAATCGGTCCACTGAGTCAAAAGTTATTACCATTTATAAGCTGTCTGTTTATTTTCTTTCCTTGCCTTATTTTTACATTTTCACTCAATACCGGCTGAACGGATAAGGATGAAAGCCTGGGCCATGATTTGGGTTAGGACATAGGATACTTTTATCTTGGTAGTACGTCCCCGTGGGACGATATCCGATATCCACGCCGGTAAAGCCAAGGGCAAGAGCTAGTTTATAAATATGTATTTAACAACATAATTAATTTATCTGTCATTGCTTAATTTTTAGATAATCGTATCTCAAAATAAGAAAAAAAAAGGAGCCCTTAAAAAAAAAAAAAATGTGTTTATTATCTTAAATCTATACAATTAAGTTGCCGGGGCTTCCCAGAAAGTAATCCGAAGATACTTGTGATGGGATAAACCTCGCTCTTCCTCAATTAAGTAACACTTGTGTCTTTGTGCTAATTAGGTATAAGTCACACATTTTTTATAAAACCAATAAAAATAAAAACAATAAAAAGAAAAATGAAAATCGTGTTTATGGCAGTGTGTAAAAACTAGAGTGTGTTTTGTATAAATGTGTGTTTATACGTGTGTTTATGAGTGTGAGAGTGTATATTATGTGTGTGTGTGTAAGAGTGGGTGCGTGTGTGAGTGGGCGTGTGTATGCGTGAATGAGTGCGGAGGTGTATTGGAGTGTCTGTGTGAATGAGTGTGTTGGTGGGAATAGGGTTGTGTTGGAGTGTGTGTGTGTGTGTATGTGAGTGTGTGTGTGTCAGTATTCTAATATATAATTAAGCAATGTCAGATTAAATAATTGTGATTGTTTGGGCATGGAGCATTCTCGAACTACGGCGTCGGCGGGGGCGCAGCGGGACGCGGGTGAAGAGGCGGCTGCTCCGGCATCTCGAAATAAAGGTGGAACCGCGGCGCGGGACGACACACACGACCATCTACCTCCGAGCTGCTACTAGTACTTACGCGTCGTCAAAATACATACTTTATTGTACTTAGCAATAAATATTTGAAACCAGTAAACACAATATAGTAATCATTGAATACAGTCCTTAAAACTCCTTAACAAATTGGTCCTTCGCAAGAAAAAATCAAGACGATCGGCGTCTGCAGTGCAGAGAACAACGAGGCGCATACGTGACTCCGTGAGAAGAAATTACGATAGCGGAGAACCGTGGCTACAAATCGGTAAATAGTGTGTCGTTCCATTTAAACATTTCCGTCCCTTCATACTTTCTAAACTTTTTCCAAGCTTAGTTTTGGCCATTGAATCTGTTCCATTTTCTTTCCCATATTTTGTAGTCATAACATTCATTTCGATTCACTTATTTTATGCCTAGTTAATGCTCAAGCTCATTACATCGTTGCGTAATTAGTTGCAGAGCATTCATTATAAAAGTTGATTTGCACGTGCACGCGGTAGCTTGACCGCTAATGAATCCAAGGTCATACCGGTCGCTTCTTCGCATTCTTAGTCAATTAGTCATCGCGTTGTTTGCTTAATTTTACGTGTAACTTAATCAATCTTTACTTTATTTAACTATGGAGCCTAAAGTTAAAGAATTAGTTAAGAAACGTGCAAGCTGCAAGGCTAAGCTTACGCTTTTTAGCAATTACTTGAATGTAGTCATTTCTTGTGCGAGACTAAGTGATCTACAAGTAACAGAACTGGAGACTAGGCTTGATAAAATGGATTTACTGTTTAATGACTATGATAAAATACAGGGGGAGATCGAGATGCTGTTGGGGGACCCCGGCGAGGCATTGGGTGATCGCGAAGCTTTTCAAAACCAATACTTCTCCTTGGTGTCCTCGGCGCGCGAGTTGGTGCGGCGTCACAGCGAGCGAAGAGCCAGCATTTTGGTGAGTTCCGTACAAGCTCCAGATGATAACGACGTCACACAGTCTAAACATAGTGTTGTGAAATTACCTCAGATTAGTTTACCACATTTTGATGGAAGCTATCAGCATTGGCTCGAGTTTAGAGACACATTTGATTCATTAATACACAGAAACACATTGCTGGACGATATAAGTAAATTTCATTACCTTAGGTCCTCGCTAAAGGATGCTGCTGCCTTAATTATTAGAAGTTTGGATTTTAACTCGGGTAACTATAGCATTGCGTGGGATCTATTGACGAAACGATATAACAATAATCGTCTTTTGGTGAATAATCATGTTCAATCGTTATTAAATGTTGAACAGATAGAAAAGGGGTCTAGTAAAGCAGTACGTTACCTAGTCGATGTAACCACAAAAAATTTGAGGGCTTTAACAATTTTAGGACAACCAACGCATCACTGGGACATCTTGATTATTTATATTGTGGCTCATAAATTAGATACTAAAACTTATATTCATTGGGAAGAATTTAGAAATACATTATCCGAGGCACCTACATTATCTCAATTTTTATCATTTTTGAATAACAGGGCCGACTTATTAGAATCAGTTGAGGAATCTGATATTAATAAAAACAAAACCTCAAACAATAAAACACATAAACAAAAAAGCTTTGCAGTAACATCAAATGATAACAGTGGTTCAAACAAAGGTTCGCGTTCAAATTGTCCAATGTGTAAACAAAATCATGTTTTATTTAAATGTGATAGTTTTCGTAAAGTCTCTTCGGAGGTACGTAATCAGAAGGCTAAAGAATACAATGTTTATCTTAATTGTTTAAACCCGGGCCATGCCGAAAATAAATGTAAATTGTGGGCTCGATGCAAGTTTTGTAAAGCTAAACATAACACGCTGTTACACATGGACAAAGATAGTGAGCCGCCTGCCAGTAATCAAATGACGGATAATGTTACTTTAACAGCCAAAGCCATACAGAATACTACTTCTTCCACCGTATTGCTTTCCACAGCGCGGGTGAAGGTGCGAGACAGCAAGGGTGGCCATCACGTAGCGAGGGTGCTCTTGGACAACGGTAGCACCGCCAATTTTATAACTAAGGAGCTGTGTGGTAAGCTGGGTTCACTTAAACGTAACGTAAACTCCAAAATAACGGGAATTAACCAGCAAACTTGTAAAAGCACACAGTCTTGTTCTCTAATCTTAGAATATTATTCAGGTAATTATAAAACAACTATTGATTGTTTAGTATTACCAGAAATAACTAAATCATTACCATCAACATTAATTGACATTAGTACTATTCCACTGCCATCAGGCATCTGTCTAGCTGACCCCCACTATTATAAACCGTCAAGCGTAGACATATTACTAGGTGCTGAACAGTTTTGGAATATTTTGGGTACTAACACCATTAATTTAGGCAAATGTCAACCACGGTTATATGAATCTAAATTAGGATGGCTTATCTCTGGGTATATTGCACAACCTAGTCCATCCCGTGACCAACCAGTGTGTAATTTCGTTCAGGACATGAAAACTGAACTAACTTGCTTCTGGGAGCTGGATTCTATATCTGATAAACATTCGTTGTCAGCCGAGGAACGTGCATGTGAGGAACATTTTGTGCGCACTACTACTCGCGGTAAGGATGGACGTTTCATCGTAGAAATGCCATTTAAACAGTCACTCGAAGCATTAGGTGACTCATATCAGATGGCGAAGGTTCGATTTCTTTCGCTAGAACGTAGGTTCGTTCGTGATCCCTTATTTAAAAATAGGTATATTAATTTTATGCGCGAGTACCTAGAACTAGGGCACATGTATGAAGATAATAATTCAAATGATGTTATAAGTTACTACTTACCTCATCACGGTGTTATGCGCGAGCAAAGTACCACAACCAAATTACGAGTTGTTTTTGACGCGTCAGCTGTGACAACTTCAGGTATTTCTTTAAATAACTTACAAATGATTGGTCCCACTGTGCAGGACGATCTTTATTCTATTTTATTACGCTTTCGGCAACATAGATACGTCGTTTCAGCGGATATTGAAAAAATGTACAGAGCCATAGAATTAAATGAATCTCAACGTTCTTTACAAAAAATCTTATTTCGATTCAATCAATGTGAACCGATACAAACATATGTTCTTAACACAGTTACTTATGGCACAGCTTCGGCGCCATATCTAGCGACTAAGTCACTCGTAAGTCTCGCTTCGCAGGCCTCAAACAACGACGTAAAGCAAGCTATACAAAGAGACATGTACGTAGACGATTATCTCGGTGGCTGTGACACTGAGTCCGGCACCATACAGTTAAGCAAAGAGATGAGCTCGATTCTCGCTTCAGCTCAATTCAAATTAAGAAAATGGCAATCTAATAGCTTACAGGTGATGAAGGGTATATTATCATTTCTTGATGCTAATGACAATAACATACTCGACCTAAATCGTAACCAATCTCCTAACACTTCTAAGACATTGGGTTTAAACTGGGTTTGAGATTTAGATATATTAACCTTTTTTATAAACGTACCTCCAAGTAATAAAATAACTAAACGTCATATTTTATCTAGCATTAGCCAAATCTTTGACCCATTAGGCCTAGTGGGGCCATGTGTCGTGTTGGCAAAGGTAATAATGCAAAAATTATGGTTAGAAAAATGTTCCTGGGATGACCCAGTTTCTCATGACACACAAGAACGTTGGTTGTCATTCGTTGCTATGTTATCATGTCTGAATAATTTAAAAGTACCACGGCATGCATTTGATGTTAACCATAAATTAATTGAGTTGCATATTTTTACAGACGCATCTGAATGTGCCTATGGGGCATGCGTCTATGTTCGATGCTCAAATAATGATGGTACAACGACCATTCATCTTTTAACTTCCAAAAATAAGGTCGCTCCTATTAAAAATACAACTATACCCCGTCTCGAACTATGTGGGGCTTTATTAGGAGCAAGACTGTGTGCAAAGGTAGTGGCCTCATTAACTATTGAAATATATAAATTCTATTACTGGTGTGATTCTACGATAGTTTTGATAGTTTGAATGTTGGTTATCTACATCACCAAATAAATTAAAGCCTTTTGTCCGTAACCGTGTCAGTGAGATACAGGAAAGTACGGGGGAAAATTCGTGGAGATACGTGTCGTCGAAGGAGAACCCGGCGGACTTACTATCCCGCGGGCTGAAGGCCGATCAAATCGGCACCTGTTCATTGTGGTGGTCAGGCCCAGACTTTTTAAAATTTGGTGAAGATCGTTGGCAAAAAATGCCAAATATTGGCTCGAATTCCACCATACCTGAATTTAAAGTTCATTTATTAGATCAATCAACTCAATCGGCAATCAGTCGTTTGATAAGTAATAAATCAAATATCAACAAACTGAAACGTATTATCGCTTATATACTTAGGTTTATTTTTAACTTAAAAAATCCTTATAACAGGTTGTGTGGTCATTTGTCATGTGATGAATTGCAGGAAGCATGGGTAGTCATGTTACGTATTAGTCAAATGGAAATGTTTCCTGAAGAATACAAAACACTTAGTTTAAAAAAGCCATTATCTAGGAAAAATAGGCTAGTTTCATTATCTCCATTTTTGGATAACAGGGGTATCATTCGCGTAGGTGGCAGATTAGGTAACGCTACCTACAGTTACGATATAAAACATCCCATATTGTTAGATAGTAAACATCACATTACAAAAATATTATTTCATTGTGAACATGTAAAACTTATGCACGCAGGGCCACAACTCCTTTTGTCACACATTCGGCAAACTTACTGGCCTTTAGGAGGCAGAAATCTGTCTAAAGTTATATTCAGAATATGTGTCAAATGTTTCAGATTTAGAACTCAGGCGGTGCAACCAGTCATGGGTCAGCTACCATGCACGAGGACACAGCTCGAATTTCCTTTTTATAATTGTAGTGTTGACTATGCTGGGCCAATGCTGATAGCTGACCGTAAAGGTAGAGGTACCAGACTCATTAAGTCATATATCTGTGTGTTTGTTTGTTTGGCAGTAAAAGCTGTCCATCTGGAACTTGTTACGGACCTCACCAAAGACGCTTACCTGGCTGCGTTAAAGAGATTCGTTGCTCGTCGGGGTAAACCACACAGCATCCTTTCAGATAATGGCAAAGCGTTTGTGGGAGTTTTTAATGAGCTTGCACAATTCTTATCAAATTCAGATTTAGAGACAGATCTTGCACAAGATGGTATAAAGTTTAATTTTTCGCCTCCATATAGTCCACATTTCAATGGTATAACAGAGGCCGCTGTTAAATCTACAAAAAAACATTTAAAAACCATTGTTCATTCTTCTCATTTGACGTATGAAGAAATGAACACTTATTTAGTCCAAATTGAGGCTATATTAAATTCCCGTCCCCTTGTTGCCCTTTCTTCGTCACCTGATGACTTTACCGCTCTCACCCCCTCTCACTTCTTGATTGGACGACCGCTAATATCCGTTTCTCAGCCACAGGTACACTCCATCAACATCAACCGATTGGATCGCTACAGAAGGATTGAGCATCTCCGACAACACTTCTGGAACAGATTTAGTCATGAATATGTTGTCATGTTGCAGCAGAGAATCCGATGGCATGCGTCCACAGGTGAACTCAAATTGAACCAATTAGTTCTGATTAGAGAGAAGACGCAACCACCACTACGATGGTTGATGGGCCGTATCATCAAGGTGTTTCCTGGTCCTGACGGCGTCACGAGGGTGGCAGAGATCAAGACCAAGAAGGGCAAGATTACAAGGGGCTTCAACAACATATGTCCTTTACCCATTGAAGACAATGCTTCAACCCGGGCAGGATGTTTGGGCATGGAGCATTCTCGAACTACGGCGTCGGCGGGGGCGCAGCGGGACGCGGGTGAAGAGGCGGCTGCTCCGGCATCTCGAAATAAAGGTGGAACCGCGGCGCGGGACGACACACACGACCATCTACCTCCGAGCTGCTACTAGTACTTACGCGTCGTCAAAATACATACTTTATTGTACTTAGCAATAAATATTTGAAACCAGTAAACACAATATAGTAATCATTGAATACAGTCCTTAAAACTCCTTAACAGTGATAATAGATACATATTTATAAAATATATTCCAACCGTAGACGATTTTTTCTTCTAATAAAAAAAAAAAGATAACCACAGCGTAAGTCTTCACTCGTGTGTCTGTCTGTCTTGCTGTCTGGCTGTCCGTCTGTCACAGTCAATTTGCTCCGAATCTACTAAACCAATTTAGTTGAAATTTGGTACACATACGAATTTTTGTGAACCAAATACGGGTGTATAACGTAAATAAATGAATTTTGAATATGAGGACCCCTTTTCGGGGCCAAATTGTAAAAAAAAGTTTTATAAACTGTACGGTGTGTTAAGAAATGAAAGGGCTTGTTGTGAGAATCTCAAATATACCTAATATTTATATAATTTTAAAATAAATAAGTTATCGCTTATCTCCGAAAATACTGAGCCTACAATAAAAATACAGAGAATGTTTCTCCACTCATAGTTTAAAGAAAAACCTATAAGAAGTCTATGGTCTTAAAATAACATGGTAAATCTCTCAATATTGTGCGTACAAAGTAAAATTTGCAGTTGGAATGTATGAACATGTTTTCCAACTACAACGTTAAGTTTGTTCTTGGGATAAATTCATCCCAACTACGGAACCCTTGCGTGGTCCAACACGCACTCGGCCGGTTTTTATTAATACTTTATACCCATTGAGTATAGGAATTTTATTCTAGGTACATCGTCACTACGTATAATTATAATTAACAAATTTAAACAAAAGTAAAACATTTTAAAAGTGTTACTATGGAGTTCATTGCCTATTCTTCTCATATGAAACCTTCGGAAGCGGTAGGTAGGTACCTAGAATTAATTATATTTCTTATTATATCAATTATTAATAAACTTCCAGAAGACTTGCAAACCTTATACAAACAGAGTTCGAAAAGTTATAAATACAAATCTAAACGTTTCCTTACACAAAATTTCTCATAATGTATACAATGTATTATTGTACCCTATGTTATTATCATCATCACAAATAATTATTATCATCATTATTATAAAATATTTTATGTATCATCAGTTCATTAAATCAGTTATTAATATTTTTGTAAAAAATTAAGTGAGCGGCTCGCCAACACACAGATAAACCCTGAGAGGTTTTCGTTGTGTGGCTAAAACCGAAATGTAAATTAGGATAAGTGTTTTAGAAATAAATAAATAAATCATTTGGACGTTCAAAAGTGCCTTATAATGACCTACTTGAAATAAATGCTTTGACTTTGATTTTATATTTATTTATTGTTACCTGCAAGATTATTCAAAATACTATAAATATATTTGAAGCTGGAGGCCATAATTATCGCGTAGCCAACGCTACGTGGCCTTGCTACGCGGCGTAGCAAGTTACACATGTTTCGTAGTCGGCTTCAAACAGTATCGTATAATCTGCATAATTAATGACCTCAATAATAAAAAGCGTTGGTAAAGACCGACATTTATAAAAAACGAAACGACATTTGTAGATGAAAAACGTATTTCACAGTGTCTTTCAAATTCTTGATATTAGATAGATAGAATACTCTTTATTGTACACCATAAAAATTACAGACATAAATTTTTATAAGTTTTACATAGGGTGACACAGTGGGCGGTCTTATCGCTTAAGCGATCTTTTACAGACAATATTTGGATGGATTAAAGGTAACAGGAGAGACTTACTGCAGGTAGTCAGTGGTGTACCAATTACATAATATACACTACAAAAAACTAATAAATATACATAAAAAAATAAATTATGCATAATAACATGAATTATATTCAAATAAAGCGTTTTAATATTGCGTACTGTTCGGGATTTTATCAGGTTTTTTAGCAGGAGATGTAATAAAAACGACTTAATTCTTCAGTAAAATTAAATGTATTAATAAAAGTAAAAACTGGCGGTGGAAGACGAAAATTAGTAAAATAAAAAAAATCTATAGCTTTAACACACATAGCGTCACTAGTGCTATGATTACTTTAGCAGGCGTTCCGCGCAAACATACCCCCGGGCGTTGAAAGCTTGTCTTTCAACTGGAATATTCAGACTCTGGGAAGATGGGCAATGGACAAATCTTGCAGAATGATCTTCGGAGTAGGCCACTGGAGGTTTTAATATCTGCAACTCTGATTACGCCATCGGGACCGGGATAGGTAGCCACAATACGACCCATTTTCCACTTCAGAGGCGGCGTATTGTCTTCCTTCAGAAGTACCAGGGTGTTTAGCTTCAGAGAACCCCTACATGTGCGCCATTTCGTCCTGAGTTGGAGCTCCGATATATACTCCTTGCTCCACCTGTTCCAAAAATGTTGTCGGAGTTGTTCGATGCGTTGAAATCGAGATAAGGTACTCGTGGAGTGGTCATGGTAATCAGGTGTCGGCAAGGATGTCAAAGGACGTCCAATTAAAAAATGTCCGGGTGTCAATGGTGCCAAGTCTTCAGGATTCGATGAAAGTGGAGTCAGTGGTCTTGAGTTTAAAATAGCTTCTATTTGCACCAGCGTGGTATAAAGCTCTTCATAAGTTAGATTACAAAGGCCCAACACCCTGACTAAATGATGCTTTGTTGACTTGACACCAGCCTCCGCAAGGCCAGCAAAATGAGGAGAGTATGCAGGGATGAAATTAAATTGAATTCCCTCTTTAGCCATTTCCTCAGATAACGAGTCACAATTAGTTTTAAGAAATTTAGATATTTCATTGTATGCACCAACAAACGAGGTGCCATTATCGGAAAATATATTAACCGGTTTACCCCTACGCGAGATGAATCTCTTTAGTGCCATTATAAAAGTATTGCTGGTTAAATCACCGACCAGTTCGAGGTGTATTGATTTTGTCGTAAAGCAAACAAAAATTGCGATGTATACTTTCACCAATCTACAGCCACGACCCTGTCGAACAGCAGATTGTATTGGACCCGCATAATCCAAGCCAATATTTTCAAAGGGGAAACCTCCCGCTAGAAGTCGCTGCCGTGGTAAATTACCCATGATCGGTGTAACGGTTCGACCTTTAAGACGACAGCAGCGTACACACCTGCGGTAGCACAACTTGGCTAAATTGCGACCTCCTATGGGCCAGTATGTATCCCGTACAGAAGCTAACAGCAACTGGGGCCCAGCGTGAAATAACCGTTTATGTTCATACTCGAATAGTAATTTTGTAAAATGATGACTAGACTGTAAAAGAATTGGACATTTTTTATCATAAGGTAAATCCGAGCTTTGTAATCGACCTCTAACACGCATTATTTTATGGTCATCCAAGAAAACGTTAAATTTCAATAAAGCACTTTTTTTTGGTAATTGTTTATTAAGAAGTAACAATTTGTATTCAGTAAAAGACTCGAGTTGACTTATTCGAATTATCAAATTTAAAGAATTTAGTAGTTCATCTTTACTAAAGGGACCATAAATAGACTGTTTTTTACATACAGAAACAAAACGTAAAAGGTATGCTACCGTGCGCTGAAGCCTTAAAAAACTAGAAAATCGGTTAAAGTTAATAAATTCATTGGCCACATTCTCGTTATCGTTAACAGTACCGTGTAATGTAACATTTGATTTAGTCTCCGGCAATAACTCATCAATAGATTGTGTAAATCTAGAAGGCCAACATGATACGTCGTTCTTTAAAAAACGTGGACCAGACCACCACTCCTCTAAAGAGGGTAATAAATTAATGTCTACTCCTCGAGAGACATAATCAGCGGGGTTCTGTTCGGTTGGGACATGCCTCCACTCACAGTTGCCAGTCTTCTCTAAAATTTCAGCAACTCTGTTGCGAACGAAAGGTTGCAGCCTACTTGGCAACATTTTAAGCCATCCTAGGACGACAGTGGAGTCTGTCCAAAAAAACGTACGCGGCCTAGTTTTTAAGCGTAATGATGCGACCACCTTTTCGTATATTCGAACTCCGACCAGAGCACCGCAAAGCTCAAGTCTGGGAATGGTGGTTGGTTTCAGAGGAGAAACACGACTCTTTGCTAACAATAAACGTACCAACACTTGATGTTCACTGTTGACGCTGCGAACGTACAAGCATGCTCCGTATGCTCGTTCGGACGCATCAGTGAACACGTGAATCTCTAAAAACTGCATTGAATCAATTAAAGCGTGGCGTGGTATATTTATTTCATTTAATTTTGGTAAATTCATTACTAATTCAGCCCAAACTTTCCTAATGTCCGGCGATAGCGGTTCATCCCATGACAGTTTATGTAACCATAGTTTTTGAAGTAACATCTTCATCACTATAATGCATGGAGATAGAAACCCTAAAGGATCAAAAATTTGTGATATGATCGAAAGCATGTCACGTTTTGTATCGCCACAACTAATTGGTTGACTAATGGGAAAATAGAGTTGATCGGATTGTGATTTCCAACCTAGACCCAAGGTTTTGGTAGACTCAGATCCACCAATATTCAAATCAAGTGAAGATTGGGGACTGTCAAAACCAATAACCAAACGCATATCATTTGACTTCCACTTTCTTAGGATCATCCTAGCTGAAGCAAGAGTGGAAGTTACTTTATGACGCAAGTCTGTTACTTCAATGAGATCATCTCCTCCCGTCAGCAAATCATCGACGTAAAAATCGCGTAGAATGACCTCAGCAACCCTTTTATCAACGCAATCTAAACCTAACTGTTTAAGACACCTCGTTGCAAGGAATGGAGCGCTGGCGGTGCCGTACGTCACGGTATTGAGCTGGTACGTTTGCAACTGCATTAACGGGTCATCACGCCATACGATTTGTTGGAGATGTCTGTCATTTGGATGAACCACCATCTGCCGGTACATTTTCTCTACGTCGGCAGCAATAATATATTTATGTTGTCTGAAACGTATCAATATCGATAAAAGATCATCCTGTACTACAGGTCCGGTCATCTGTATACTATTAAAAGAAGTGCCTGTAGTAGTGACACTGCTGGCATTAAAAACTACCCTTAATTTTGTGGTGACACTGCTGTCACGCAAAACTCCGTGATGAGGGAGGTAATGAGCAGAATGTTCAACATTTTTACATTTCGACATATGACCTAGACTTTCGTACTCTGCCATGAAATCTTTGTACATCTTAGACAGTTGAGGCTGGCTTTTGAATCTACGCTCTAAAGAAGAAAAGCAATGTTTAGCCCTTGGAAAGGATTCACCTAGCAAATCCGGGGAACATTTCAATGGAATTCGAACACAAAATTGCCCGTTCTCCAAACGTGTAGTATTCTTATTGAAATGTTCCTCGCATAGCTTTTCTTCTTGCGAATACACTGATGTAGTACAGACCTCTTCTAATTGCCAAAATCGTGTGAGTTGATGATCTATGCTTGTATTTAATTCATCATTACCGTCAGAAATAATCTTTGTAAAATTACATTTTACCATTTTTGATGGTGACGAAGCATTACTCATTTTAGTTGGGCCTGAAACCAGCCATCCCAGTCGAGTTTCGCAAAGAATAGGTTGTCCATCTCCTAACTTAATTCTTTGGGATCCCAGTAAGTCCCAAAAGATGTCAGCACCGAGCAGCATATCTATCGGGGCCGGTGAGTAAAAGTTAGGGTCAGCCAGACAAATATTAGATGGTATTTTCAATTTTAATAAATCTACATGTCTACTAGGAATGTTATCGGTAATTGAAGGTAGAACAAAGCAATTAATGTTATCGGAAAAGTTATCGTTTAAAGACAAAATTGAGACAGAACACATTTTATTGATATATGAAGATGAATTATTAATACCTAATATGGAGTTGTTCACAGTATTGGCAGTTAAACCTAGTTGGTTGTACAGTCTTTCAGTCATAAGACATGATGTGCTGCCACTATCAAGCACAGCACGAGTAACGTATTGTTGACCATTTTTACCTATGATCTTAATTAACGCCGTGGATAGCAACACGTCACCACGTTCAACATTAGCAGAAAGAGACAAACCTGCACTAGAAACTGACGCAGCAGGGGCACTGGTCGCATCATCACTATTTGCGGAAGTAGTAGCCAAGTCTGACTTCTTCGAATGGTCTGCGACATGCACCAGAGTGTGGTGCTTGCGCCGACATATTTTACAACATGCCTGTTTACAATTATTAGCGTAATGTCCTGAAGACAAACAATTATAACAAATCTTATATTTCGGAAGCAATTGTAACCGTGCTTCATTACTCAATGCCAAAAATTGAGGACAGTTGCTTAATTTGTGCTCACCGTTACATTTTACACAACTCTTAAGTTTAGAAGAACTGTTGTTCACCTGATTATTCTTGTCTATTTTATTATTAGAATCCTGTATTACCATTGTTCTTACCTTAGAACTTTTATTAGTAATAGAATGTTTATCAATTGTTGAACTTGACATTTCTAATGTTTCAATTAATTCAGCACGATTCTTAATGAATGTGAGGAACACGGTAAATGTAATTTCGTAGTCCTTGTCAAGGCGACCCTTATACTCTTCCCATTCACGGTAAGTTTTATTGTCCAACTTATGTCTCATAATGTGAATGAGTAAAGTGTCCCAGTGGTTAACAGGTTCGCCGAGGGATTCCAAGGCACGCAAGTTTTTATTAATGTGATCGATTAAGGCTTTTAAATTCACAGACGACTCCTTACTGATCGTCTCAATATTAAATAATGCTGAAACATGGTGTTGAATTAACAAGTGTTTATTATCAAACCGGTCACAGAGTAATTTCCAAGCGACTGAATAATTTGTTGCAGAAAACTGGATTGAGTTTATCACCACTGCAGCTGAACCTTCTAGTGATGACCTCAAATAATGAAATTTGTTTATGTCGTTCATGCCGTCATTACAGTGAATAAGGCTGCTAAATGTATCGTGAAATTCCAACCAATTTATGTAAGAACCGGTGAACTTTGGTAACTGAATAGTCGGTAATTTAACGAAGCTGTGGTTATTGGAACGTGAGCCCACCTCACTATCAGTTAAATCCTTTTTCTTATACTCATCGAGCACTCTCTGAGCTTCAGAGAGGGTTTTATAATAAAGAGACTCAAACTCGCTTCGTTCTAACATTTGACCATCCAAATTATCTGTGCTACATTCCAGTGCTAATTGCACCTCATCGTACTGGCCATACAATGCCTCAAGCCTATTTAAACGTAATTGCAACTCGCTTACCTCAGAATGACTCATAGAAGGTTTTAATGAATTTAAATAATTCTGGAATACTGTAACCCGTCCCTTGTAACTTGCCCTTTTTCTAATGAGCTCCTTGTCCTCTGGCATTGCGTAGGCTGGTGCAGACAACCTGGAATGTATACAATAAAGTTTTAACCGCGTCTACAGTTGTACGATACCTGCCTGTAATGAATACAAATAAAAATAAATACCTACATATGAAGTACAAATTAACTGCAAACTTTTTGTTAATTGTTTTCCTGTAGGTAGCTACTTTTATACTAATTAACTATGAAACGTTTTAACAATAACAAAATTAGTACAAAACTTTATTAGCTACTTTATGTTCACAATGCAGTTATATGAACCTATCTTATGTTTTTAATGTGATTACATGAATAATGAGTCAGTAACTGTTACCTACCTAATAAAGTTATAATAATGTAACTATTTGATAGCTACTCTCTAGAAGGTACAAATAACTATGATTATCACAAGATAAATCGGCTAAAGTCTGATCAATTATAACAATTTGTAAGCACTGATAGGGTTTTACAACGATTAGGTATATGAATCTGTACTAACCTGGCCATTAACAACAAATTACCACTAAATACAACCTGATTATAGAGTGTTGGGTGGAACTTATAATGATTTCGATTATCCAGACCACGGAAAATTCCAAATCTTCGCAATGACACAGCAAAATGAAGGTCACACAACCAACTCCGAGTGTAATTTCGAGTCATCCACCAATTCTCTTGAAATCCTTATTAATAATAGCTGATCGAAGTTTTCCAACGTGAAAAGTTCTAATCCAGGCTCGATAGGACCATGTTCGGGATTTTATCAGGTTTTTTAGCAGGAGATGTAATAAAAACGACTTAATTCTTCAGTAAAATTAAATGTATTAATAAAAGTAAAAACTGGCGGTGGAAGACGAAAATTAGTAAAATAAAAAAAATCTATAGCTTTAACACACATAGCGTCACTAGTGCTATGATTACTTTAGCAGGCGTTCCGCGCAAACACGTACATAGGTGTTTAAATACAAATGATTGTTAGTAAATGTTGCTAACACACACGGCTTTACATAAAGTATGAATAAAATTAAACCTTTCACGCGTGGGCTTATGTAATTATGTAAAAGAAGACGAAAGAAAATTATATTCATTTCGTCTGGAAGTGATGCCCAGCGACCAGCAAAAATAAATTAAAAGTAATTCAAGAAAATATCCGTGAAACTCGCACAAGGTCCGTCAGAACGAGTTAGAAAATGAGTGCATTTTGGTAGGGTTATTTTTACTACAAACACTCCCGGACACCTGAATCGAGCCTCCCTGCATATTTTTGTTTAAAAGTCTCTATCTTTTAAAATAATGGACTACCATTGCTTAAATTGGCTTCAAAACCATTTTTCAAGTCAATCACTCATTGTCATTTCCGTGTGTTCCTTTGAAATCAGAATCGTGTCGGACAAACGTTTCAGTCAAAGTTTGTCCTTGCGATAAATTCATCCCAACTACGAAACCCTTCATTTTACATGATCCGACACGCTCTTGGCCAGTTTTTTTTTTTCATTTATTCGTGTAAGTGGAAGAGGCCACTGATCGGGTAATACCTTAGATCATAAAATTATGTTCTGAGGTAAAGCAAAAGCGCATAATTGAATGAATGGTCGTCATTACTCATTGAATTCTTTGCACCACCCACTCAAACTCAAAACTCAAAGTCAAACCATTTATTTCAATTAAACCCTTTACAGGCACTTTTGAATTGTCAAAGAGTCAGTTAGTCAGAAAGTTGAAGCTAGTTGCCCATTCCAAAACGTGGAGAATAGTATAGTTACCCATTCTTCTCTATGGAGAAGAACGGGCAAGAAACTCCAAGGACACTCTTTTAAATATAGAAATTACAAAATCCTGGGTACATTACTCTTGTTGATTCTTTAAGTGAGAACAATGTAAAAAAAAATATAAAAATCAAAAACGATTAAAAATAATCCCTGGCAGATAAGAGATGACCAGTCTCAACTGACGGCGCCCGTTCATGAACATGACGCGTGGATCAGCACCATCCAGCTCAACCATTTTGTAGGGAACCGAATGATCCACTACACTGCCTACTGCCTAGTATTTATAGGCCTCCTTCTTTCACACACAACTTTTTGGTAAAAGTTGCTCAAATGTAAACGCAAACTCATTACAATTGGAGCTATTCTGAAAAAAATCTCTACCGATTTTTATTCCCTCAATCCATCGCGTGGGAGTGTAAGGGTCCGAACACACGTAGGTACAGATAGTTCAACTCATCTGTGCACACGGCGTGATAGGTGCGTGCGCTTGCGCACAGCTTTAGTTAGTGTTGCATTCGGACGACGACTGCCGCGTCGAAATATCTATACCACAACCACACCACAACGACAACACGTGGACGGGCGCTAAGTTGTATGAAAATGAATAGTTTATTCACACGTACCACATTTGGCAGTCAAAATCAACTATGTGGGCGATACCGACCATATCAAGGCCACGTCGCAGTCCCAACGCAACCACCAGCGAGACGGCGCACTAGCGGCTGGCCACATCGCACAACGATATGTCTGTCTGCAAACACTAGCCACATTGCAACTAGAAACGAAAGAAATATCTTTATTCTGCACAAACACATATACAAAAATAGCCAAAAGCCTCGTATTCAACCACTAGCGACAACCACAACGCAACGGCGAGAAGCTGTAGCGATTACTATTCACACGTAACCACTGCTTGCCCACATTTTGTCGCTGCGATGTAGTGTGGTTGTGGTACGTGTGAACGGGCCCTAAATCTAAGTTCCCCATAAAATAGGTAAATTCTGTGTCACGTTTTGATTCTGGCAGGAAATATTTTTTCTGGGAAAGTTAATCAAATGAATGGTGATCGAATTACCTTCGTTCCGTTGGAGTGACGCTTTGACAGTAATTAGAAAAAAGGAACGAAGGGCATGACTGGGTTGATTTAGTGATTTGGTTTAATACTTTCGTGTTTTAGGTCCATGGAATTTGTTCCTTTTTCTGAATAGAACCCATGCTAGTACTAAAACAACTGTCACCATCTAAAATTCATAATTCTTGGTTACTAAAATAACAAATTAATTAAGAAAACGTGATTTTCTAGAAACCGGTTTTAGTAGATCACATAATAGCAGTGAATAATTATGTCTTTTCATTTTCAGTGATGAAGAGTCAGTAACCGACGCAACATCATCTGCGCCTTACTTAGAGGGTGTTCAGAGTGCTCTGAACGTGGTCATGACCTTTTATATCACTAGTAAATTATGAATGCCAGAATGTGACGTGCCATGTCGGTTTATAGATATTATGTTTCTTCCTGTGTTATTTTTGACTGCCTTGTAAAATTGCCAATGATATCAGGAATCAGTCCCAGAAAACCTCTGGAATGTAAAAAAATGAAGTAAGAGCTGATTTACCTGTAGGTAAAATATTTCACGACCATATAATATGTTGGTGTAGTAATTATTCATATTTTAGGATACTCTTGTCTGGTATTCAACTCCAGCTACAAAAGTTTGACAGATTATGATAGTTTATCTGTCCTTTTGTCTATTCTTCCGTCGACAAAACCCGTTTCTACGGTCGTCATACTACGCTTGCTGAAGTAGAATGTCATAAATATCCATTTCCATCTATAACTGGATAAGTGCAATCTTCCTAAACGCAATTACTGTATCATAAGCGATTAGGAAGAACAGTATTAAGCACATAGTACGACCCACTATCTACAGCATTAAATGAATCTAGACACTACCCTGACTACGTGGCATCTGGCTACTTCCTACTTAGCAAGTTAGCTGCTAAACAGGTTCTTCTAGATAACAGGCTTTCAGCTTTCTATCATCACTATAGTAACTGCATTCTCAACAGAATTTATCAACTTTCTAAAGGACTGCTGACTTTGTTATATTCTTATATAACAAAGTCAGCAGTTCTTATATAATAAAATCAAAATGACGAGGAACTGTAACCTTGCGGAGTTCAGACCAAAACGATAGCCTGATCATTGATGGTGGGTTTCTTTCGAATGAAGCTCATTTAGAAGAACATGTTGATTATTAACAAGATTATATAAAGCTAAGTGACACTAAAAGTTTTCAAAGATATAGGAGCAGAGTTCGTGGATCCGTTGGTAAGAAATGTGGGGAGAGTGAAATTGAAAGTGGAGAATATTGGAATTTTGTGCATGATAGGTCCTAACAACCATGCTGTAGGCACATGCCCCATGAGGTGTCTGAATGTCTTCGGAGTAAAGAAACTACGTGTGGTAGATGCTAGTGTCATTCCTGTTATAGCTTCAGGAGGAACTTTTGCTCTGACTATTATTGCTGAAAGAGCTTCTAATATTATACAAGATAGGTACGAGTATAATTATGTAGACTGCCTCGTTGGTCTAGTGGTCGCAACCGCTACTGCTGAGCATGAGGACCTGGGTTCGATTCACAGGTCGGGCAAAGTGTTAAGTATTGCGTTTTTCCATCAGAAATTTTTCAGTAGCAGCCCGGAGTCTGGATTTGTGCCCGGTTGATGGCAATAGGCTCGCCCCCTATTACATGGGACATAAATAACTATTTTCTTTCCTTCTTTCAAATTATGTGTTAGTAACATGTACCTGGTATCCTTTATTTCAATATTTACAAGTTAAATTATATAGTAACTTAACTAAAACTATTCACAAACTAAAATTTTGCATCGAAAATTTCATCCGCATCGCTGTCGACTGGTAATGTACCCAAGAGACTGGCCGCATTGCCACGTTGTATGGCAATGCTTAGTCTCCAAGTTTAGTGCCCAAGTTAAAAACCAGCCCTTGGCTTACGTGAAGTGTTAAATAGCCGTTTTGAGATGTTATTAAATAGGCCGTGACCACTCGGACCCCACGGCCCGAGGGTTTCAACCCAAAACGGCTCGAAAATATTATTACCTGTAAGGTTATTATTATACTTAAGCCGCTTGAGGTTTTTGCAGCCGCAGCAGCAGCACCAGCACAGCACGCCGAACCAGGAAGATGGGATGGCGCGTTTTCAAACTGCTTAGATATGATGTTCTTTGATAGTGCATTCATTCATTATAGTTAGTAGCAGCGTATGTTGCTAATAGAGTAGATAACCTAATCAGCACATTAAATCATCAGCATCATCATCCATTAGTGACCTAAGTTCATACATCAAATAATATCACGCCTATACTCCCCGAAGAGTTACGGCAGAGGTGTGTACACCCACATTTCGCTAGTTATGCTTAAGTCCCATGTAACAGGGGGCGAGCCTATTGCCATCAACCCGGCACAAATCCGGACTCCTCACTGCTACTGGGATATTCCTAATGGAAAAACCGATCTGGGAATCGAACCCAGGACTTCATTCTCAGCAGTAGCGTTTGCGACCACTAGACCAACGAAACAGACCAAGTTCATACAGTCAGTAGATAAGTAGGTACCTACATATCACATGCAAATGACCGTCCCGCTACCACCTTGTCCATCTGTCGAGGATAAAATGGTTTTGTGGACGAGTTATAAACTCTGCTTTTCACTTCGATTGCGAGGAAATAAAACAGTTGAACATAACATTTCTTTAATTAAAATTCAAAGTAAAATTAGTACAGTTTTGAATACTGAAGGAATTTGTTTTTCGGTATTAACGGTATTTTTCTGAATTTTACGACATTGATATTAGGCTTGGGCTGAACATACAGCCTACTATTAAATTAATTTTGTAATAATAATTTTCTTAAATGAATTAAATAACCTACCGTAGGTACTTGAATTTAATGTCTTAAAAAACACATAGGGCAAATAAATTAAAGTAAATATTATAAAATACTATGAACTTCTTATTGTGTTTGGCTCTAAGGCTCATTTTCTTTGTTTTAATATAGATACATTTATTAGTAGATACGTTAATGCACTAGTGCACAAAATTCGATTTTGTGCAGCATATCCTTCACAAATAAGCACTTTCAGAGCATGAGAAGTGAAAAATAAATGTTTAAACCGTGACTGTCGTGTTATTTAATTATGGAACAAACTTCTTACTTCAACACAAGGTAACCAAAGCGGTAAAATATCAAAGATTTTATTTTTTCGATTTGGTTTGTATATAGAGGTGTTTAAAGTAAAGATGAAACAAATGAAGATAATGGTGCGTGAAAAACTATCGTTTTTCGTCATTAAATCTGAAATTTAAAATTAATTTACTTAGTTTGAATTTCCGCGCATTATTTGAGAAAAGTAATTTACAAGCCTTGGCCGCAACCAGTCATTGATGGACTCACTCAGTGTATGAACGTGGAGAAGGCAAAATAAGTATGTATGAATCGTAGCAGGATGGCGTCCTGTAGTTTCTATCTACCCTCATGAGAAAAAGGAGTTAGTTTATGTATGTAGGCATGTTGTTGAGGAGTATAGTAGAAACTGAATCCGTTGAAACGTAATAAAAGCAGTTGTTTTCTGTGCCATCTGAATTATGTCTTACGAGCTTAGGTGGAACAATTTGGAAGATTATCTCTAAAAGCCGGTATAACAAAGGTTTTATAAAAATAACCGACCTATATCAAGAATATTTAAATACTCATGTCACGTTGCATCTATCTGAGAAAATTCACCAATAAATACGCGTGTTTTTTTGTTCATTTTTCCACTCGGGTTCAGAGTACCACGAAAAAGTTGTTTGTTGAAAAATATTTGTTTTTTTTTAGAAAACATTTTTGTCAGATCCGGTATTTTTCAATGGAATGATATGAGTCGGCATTTCAATAGGACTTATTAATTTAGACTTTTTTTTGCCTCCAAAAAAGACCTCCATATTCAAAATTCATTTATTTAAGTTACACGTCCTTGTTTGGGTCACAGAAATTTATATGTATGTGTACCTTGGTACAGTAGATTCGAAGCAAATTGGCTGTGACAGACGGACAGACAGACAGACAACCACACGACTGATCCTATAAGGGTTCCGTTTTTTCATTCGAACGTACGGAACCCTAAAATTTGACAACCCTCGCTTTCATAGCAACACTATGCCTTTTAAGCTCGGAAAAATCTCTATCTCTATCTATCTGTGTGACATAATTCACGAAAGACAAATAAAATAACACAGTGTCATCCGAAAAGCGAAAAGGGAATAAAAAGTATGTGCCAAACTCATGAACACTCCAAAACTGCTTATGATATCTAGGGTCGGCCCCAAAAACATCTGGAAGACGGTATATTACGGTCAAAACCAGTTTGATGGAGATAAACTAGGTACTAAAGGCATGAAGCTAGTTTATAAATCGGGGGAAAGGGTTTTGCAGTACATATTATTAGTATTCATAGCCCGATATTTCCGTATTGCATCATGTATCTTGACTACATGCATTGATAGTGTAGTGGATCTATTTATAAATTATTATGTGAACATTGTCTTACACGTAAGTACATACAGTTACAAGGATTTTCTGGCTCTTAAATAACATTGACAGGGAAGTGTTGCTGATACACATTAGTGAAGTTGTATTGAAAATTCAAGATGGTGGCGTTAGTTCGAATTTCGGCCACGCGCTAAATGATCCCTGTACAGCTAATACTCAAGCAGGTGTCACCAACTGGTAGTCACCACGGTAGGATGACGGAAAGCTTTTTTCTTTTTTTTTGTGGATCCCTAGTGACTGCGATACATCAAATATAATTTTTTCTTCTAACTAAAGCATCTTAAAACGGCATAACCGCTTTAATATGTCCATTTAATATAACCATACACCATACGGAGCATCAAAGTCCCTAACTTCCTTGGTTGAAGGTGAAACGTATCCTGGGCTACTTGCTTGATGGTAAGCGTTTGACTCGTGTACGTACCTACATTGTGATTACAGTCCTGCAACTTATATTAAAGGAAACTACCGATAGCATTGCCTCATTGGTCTAGTGCTCTCAGAAGCGCTACTGCTGACCATGAGTTCTTGCTTTCGATTCCAGAGTCGGTCAAAGTATTATTGGACTGAAAATTTTCAGTAGCAGCCTGGAGTCTGGATTTGTGCTCGGTTGATGGCAATAGGCTCGCCCCCTACACGAGACAAACATAATTGGCGAAATTAGGTAAATATCTGCCTAACCCTTTGTGAACACAGTTGTGATGTAATTAATTGTTATGTTAATTACTAAAGTATACCTAATTAAGTGATAATGTATAGTAATAAGATATACCTATCATATACTGATAATAATTAAATACGGCGCAATACAATTTGAAGGGCTTACGCATTTGTTAAGCTTATATATAAGTTTAAATTGAAAAACATGACGAGTGTACATTATTTTAACAAGCAATATCGTAAATATAAAGGTACCACTTCGGTATTCAATTCACTTGTTGTTATTTATTCAATCCTACAGAGAGTATACAATTTTGTGATTTTATTCAAACTCCTTTTTGTTAACAAAAGTTTCGGCTCTCAAAATTACAACATAAACAAAATAATATGATAATTATAGATACAGAAAGGGTTTGTCTTTTCTAATGTGGAGATACCTATTATACTTTGGTTACTCTTCTATACATACATATTATAAATGAAAGTGGCTTTTCGTGTTTGTCTGTATGTCTGCGTTGTTCTTCTAAAACACGCAACAGATTTTGATGAGGTTTTCACCATCGTTGAGAGAATTTATTTTGGTAGGTATATGTGTATAAACCGTTGGTATTAAAGTTAAAAAAAAAACAAAGTTAAAGGTAAAAACCGTGCGAATCTGGTACGGGTCGCCAGTTTTATTATAACCAGCTGAGCCTATTCTTGCCCCTCTGCAGTGCAATGGCGTCTTCTCATGCAGGGCAGGCACGAACTTTTAACCCCAGATTACTCAAGACGGGTTGGCGATTTCAGACAAATTTAACAACTAGCTGACCCAACCGACGTTGCCCTGTCCAGATTAGAATTCCCAAAAAAAGCACTTTTAGTTTTTTCCAAATTTTCCCATTTTCTGAAGAACTTTTCCATTTTTTTTTGCACTAAAAACTTTCCTTGAGCATGAGAGGCGAGGTCTCAAAAACTGCTATCACCCAATAAGTTTGGCAGAAGTATACAGTTCAGCCACATTTTGCCAGATCCCTATGTCATGCGTCCCATAAAATAGGGGCGAATCTATTATTGCGATTTCACCCGGGTGATGTCATACGAGAAAACAAGCAGTATACGTTAATATATTTTTTTGATAAATATCCAGAAGCCTCCCGTAACTACCTTTCTGTAATCTTTGAACTTAATTTTAATGGTTGTTTTTTTGGTTTCTAAAATTGATCCAAAAAATACACTCACTATCTTGGATTACTAGTATAGGTTCCTATGCTAATTTCGGAATCGATAAAAATACATTGACGCACGATGAGCAGAATATAAAATACAGGCTGAATCTATTATGATAAGAGTCAAAATCGACACAAAAAAGGCAAACGTTGCAAACGCGCATGTAATTACGATTTTTTATATGGTATTAGGTCCTCTGAGAGTAGTTTACACCCAAGTTTGCAACCCTGAAAACCTTGTGCTACTCCCATGGTGCTCGAAAAACTGCGAAATCCTGGCACTTGTTTCAATTTTGTTTTTTTAATTTCGCATAAGGACGTGTTTTAGGTTTCTTAGCTCTATATTTTTGTGAAGCACGTTAAATTTGTACAATCTACATTTTATCTACAAGTAGCTGCACCCCGTGGTTTCACCCGCATAAGTCTCGATCCGGTGGGAATATCGAGATAAAAAGTATCCTATGTGCTAATCCAGGTCATGGTCTACCCTTGTGCCAAATTTCAACCAAATCTGTTCAGCCGTTTTAGCCTGAAAGCGTAACAAACACACTTTCGCACGTATAATATTAGTAATTCATTAATAATTTATATAATCTAATATCAAATGGAACCGTGCACTTACCTAGCATGGTTTGAAATTCTCACTAACAGAAGACTTAGAATATTAGACAGCGGGTCTCAAACTAGGCACAGCCTAGCTTTTGACGTTTCATAAGCGCCCATGTAGGTTAATGTGAAATAAAATATTTAGAATTATTTTTGAATTTTGAAGTTGTTCCTTTTAAATAAAATAAGAATAGCCTTTAACACAAAGTCAGTAGAAGTTGTTTTAGGTACAGTCACGAGCTTTAATTTGGGACCCATTTCCGTTAAATGTTGTTAGAACAATCATAATGCAATAAGGTCGAAACTTTGAAACTTTGCTTTAAGGTTGAAATGTTGAATGTCAAGTTAAGACATAAAATGTCTTATCTAATCGACCTATGAAATGATAACCTCGTTGCAAAAAGCTATCATTACGATTTTCTAATTACGAACATGTGTCGTGTCAGTGTCATTTAAGAAAATAGTATAATGTGATATTTTCACAAAATATAATTTACCAATTAATAAAATGCTTGCGGCTAATCGTGACCAAATAAGGCTCCAAATTATTGATTTGCACGAACAAGGAGTAGGCATTCACGAGATATCGCGACGAATAAATGTGACAAGAAACACAGTTCGCCGCTGGGTTCGACGCCACGGGAACGAGGAAAATATTATTGACTTACGACGAAACAACCATCACCCGCAAGTTATAACACAAGAGCAGAGCCGCTTGATGCAAAGGCAATACCTGATGAATGGATTTACGCCAACGAAGCATTTTGCGGAAGCGTTTGAAGTCCACCCTTCAACAGTTAGAAGGCATCTTAAAGCTATGGGACTGCATCACAGGCGGCCTGCAAAAAAAATTGCGTTGACGGATGCCCATAAAGCTGCTCGACTTATTTTCGCACGTCAGTATCTAAATTTTGATTGGACGACGACGGCTTTCATCGATGAAAAGACTTTTCAATCTTCCCAAACGGGCAGACTACATTTGTGGCGAATTGACAGGACGCGATACACGGAAGACCACGTCATAGCTAACAACGCGTCTGGTCGCATTACAGTTAACATGTCTGGCTGGATTAGTTCAGCCGGCATTGGAGAACTAATAAATTTACCACCCAGGGCCACTGCTCAAGATTATGTCGATTTATTAGACGAGAGTGTCCTTCCAACATTGCAACTATATTATCCACAAGAAGATGTTGCTCCAATAAACTTTGTTCAAGATAACGCAACAATTCATACGGCAAGAATCGTTAGAACTTGGTTCGACAATAATAGAGCAAATTTAAATCGTATTCCGTGGCCTGCAAAGTGTGCCGATTTAAGGGCTTAATGGTTCAAAAATGGTCAAATAGAAACGAAAGAACTAGAGAAGCACTTATGGATCACTGCTTCACAGTCTGGGAAAGTTTAAGGGGTACTGACATATGTGACAAATTGATTGGATCCATGCGTAACCGGCTCCAGGCTGTGATTGACAATGAAGGTGGATATACGCGGTTATGAATATTTATGATAAAAAAATATCTGGAGAGATTTAAATTAATTTAGTCGTAGCCTTCGGTGATAAGTGTTTATTTTGTGCACCGCTAACCATGCTTTCTATATAATTGTGTTAAGATTGAGGTTTGTGTCATAAATGTCTTAATAAATATAAAGAATAAATAACTTTGTTTTTCTAAAGATTTTATTAATCAATATTTTAGCTGAAATCTTCTAAGCCCCCATAATCATAAACGGCCTTTAAACCTATTTTATTTTAAATATGTTGTTTTGGTCCGTCACTTTGATATTTGTGTTTGAGAAAGAGACAAAACTTTTTAACTAATATAGGTTTGAAGAATAAGCGGGTTAGTTGACTAGCTATCATATATTGACAATATAATTTTGTTCTTTTTTATTTGTTTCTTTTTTCTTATGGGACCACAGGACCAAAATGTAATTATTACTCGGAAATCCGTAATGATCGTTTGCCCTCGCTCCAGTTGACGTTAGCCCCTAGAAACGTAAAGTTGTCGATGGTAAACATTATGACGTTTATTGTTTGTGCAGTGACAGCGTTAACATAATACACTCGAGAGCAATGAATCCGGGTCACTTAAAGAATCCTAAAAATCTCGGAAACTAAAAATGCTAGGTTAATGCAATAAATTGTATTTAATAGACAATGTAATACTCCTTAAATGAAGGTATTAAAACTTCTTAGTTATTGTAAAGTTATATCATAAAAAAATCAAATTTGAAAAAGGGCCACTTTCGAAGATGGAACTACGAAATTACAGCATTTGGTTTTGCTTTTGTTTGTAATCTGTCATTTATGACACCAGTGATACCAGGAATGGCCGCAAGGTGGCGCCACCTGTTGTATGTTATAAATGTAAAAAACGAGTTGACATTAAAAACACAATCGTGTGCGCGCTATGCAAAAACCATTTCGAACTTTCCTGTGTCGGTAATCCAGATAATAGTAAAAAGTGGCAATGCAAGTCATGCCATAAAAAAATAACCGGACAAACATTTATATCTCCGGAAGCGAGCAATGTGACATTGAGGAAGAAGATGTTGGCAAAAGGGACACATGATAATATCGCCCTATCGCCTAGCAGTACTCTAGAGGTTACCAGGTTTTCTGCACCGTTCTCTACTCCAACTAATGCAATGTCAGATAAAACTGACGCTGACATTTTGTCGGATGATAATTTAATACCAGATGAAACATTGTTATCGAAAAGTATGGACTACACGATAACGGAAGCTGTCTCTATCCAGGATATGAGAGACATCATACAAAAGTTACGAATGGATCTGGCTACTTCACAAAATGAATTAGAAAACATAATTCTCGAAAATAACGACTCACGATCACAAATGACAAACCTTACCAAAGAAAATAGCACATTAAAGAGTTTTCTAAGCAAAACGCCGACGAAGATAAGCAAATTAAATTGTAGCATTAAAAGAAAAATTAAAAGATCCCTGCACTATACAGATATAGACATAATAGCCACGCCAACCAGGATAACTAGCGACAACAATACAGATGTACGCTCTATCAGTAACTTCCGAACCCTTCAGGACAATCTTAAAGAACTCGAACAGCAACTAAAGTCATCGGAAAATGAAATAATTGACCTTAATCAACAAATTGATACCCTCCAAAAGGCATTACAAGCTGACCAATATAATGAATACGCAAGGAACTCTCAAGGTACAAGCAGCGTAGACACGGAAATAGATTCAAGTAAGAGACCCAAATTATGTATCGTGACCAACAGCATCTCTTGGGGTAAGCTGTCCACTGTTGACGATACATTCAGTTACCAATTTGAATACATTCGCTATGTCTCACCAAATAGTAGTATTGAATATTTACTAAAGAATATTAGTAACAAATTGCAAGGATATGACATGCGGGACTACTGTGATATAATGATAGGCGAAAAAGATTTTAAAAGTTCATATTATGATTGTACTGAGTTAGTAAAAACCATAACGGAGGCGTTACACCCTATCACACACACAAATGTAATTCTTTGTGCCCCTACATAGGTATGTGGATCTCTAATATATAATTATAAAATAGAATTATTCAATAACCTACTGTGTTTAGAGCTACAAAATAATAATTGTGCCTATTTTTATGATTCTAATCTTTTAACTTCTTGGGACATGTATTCTCTATATACTGGGAAAATAAATAAAAAGGGAATACAACATATTTACAAAGATATACTAGATAATATAAACGCCGATTATAAATACTACGGTTATCCATTAATCATCCCCCGTAAGACTATGCCTGACGTAGAATGTGCTAAGTTTTTTCTCGTGTCGTAAAACCTCCAAAAAAAGAAATAAGTTTATGAATAATAATAAAAACGGTCTAAAAAAATTCTAGTGTACTATCAAAACGTACGTGGACTCCGCACGAAAACTGCTGTTTTTTATAATAATATGTGTGCAATTTCATGTGATGTAATTATCCTCACTGAAACTTTTCTCAATAATTCTGTATACGACTCTGAACTGTTCCCTCCCGAGTATATCGTGCTGAGGAAAGATCGTAAAGGTAATGTCGGATGGGGTGGTGTTCTCTTAGCTCTAAGGAATAGTTTCAGTGTTAAAAGGATTACAGACATTGATGGATTGACTGATGATAAGGAATTGTTATTTGCTGTTATTACGTCAAAGAATATTAAATTTCTGGTTTGTGTTGTATATTTGCCACCCAACTACAGCGAAAAGCAGTATATAGACGTCTTGAGTTGTATAGAAAATGTCATTACCGCATACTCTGACTGTAAACTCCTGATTGTTGAAGTCTTGTAGTAAATCCGTTCAAACTCAGTTTAATGATTTCTTGTACTATTGCAAGTTGCAGCAATGTAATAATGTTGACAATAAGTATGGATGCATCTTGGATCTGGTGTTGACTAGTTTGGACTCTGGAAGTTGTACTGTGTCATCTCAAGTGGAGCCATTGGTACCAATGGATGCTTATCATCCTCCGTTAGAAATCGCTCTTACATTGCCCACAAATGTTACAATAAATAGACCGGTTCCACCGGGCGAGAACCTAAGCACAGAATGGAACTTCTTTAAAGCAGATCTGAGCTGTCTGTATACTGACATAAGTGACATAGACTGGTTGGACCTGATGAGCCAACAGGACGTAAACGTAGCTGTTGAGATAAATTGTATAATAAGCTTAATAAAGTCATTAGTCAACGAGTTCCATATAAGACAATAACAACTAATAATAAATATACATACCCAAAGTGGTATACCAAGGAAATCATAAAGTATATAAAATTGAAATATTTTAATTTAATAAAGTTTAAAAGTTGCGGCTTACAATTTAATAGAGAATTATTTAAATATTATAGAACAAAGGTAAAAGGACTTATACAAGTAGCATTTAGAACTTATATAATTAGGGTTGAAAATAATATAGTACGTGAGCCCTCCAGTTTTTGGGAATATGTTAAGGACAAACGCAAAAACAGACAGAACAGAATAAGGAATTTGTGTATAATAACAGAACTATAGAGGGACAGGAAGCCATTGATGCGTTTGCCCAATATTTCAGCTCTGTTTTTCAGCCAACCACCCCGTTGTTAGATGTAGAAGCAGCTGAGCGTGCTGCAGGGCATATAGACTGTGTAACAAGCGTCAGCATTAACGTTATAACGATTGCAGATTTGCGATGGGCAATACGCCGTCTTAAAGTATCGTCAGCTTACGGCCCGGATAACATACCTGCATTTTTAATAAAAGACTGTATTTCCGGTCTGGAAAGTCCACTGCTCCATGTCTACAATCTTTCCGTTCAACAATGTCTTTACCCCGGTGCATGGAAAGTGTCCAGGGTAACTCCCGTGCCTAAAAGTGGTTCGTCCACTGACGTAACCAACTTTAGACCAATTGCAATATTATCTGTTTTTGCTAAGTTATTTGAATCCATTATAAATAAATCAATTTGTAAGCAAATAGGTGGGTTGCTTGACAACTGCCAACATGGATTCCGACCGGGTCGCTCTACTTTGACAAACCATATACAGTTCGTAGACTACGCCGCTACTCGGGTAAAGTCGGGTTGTCAGGTCGACGCTACATATTTTGATTTTAAAAAGGCTTTTGACCTGGTAGATAATGATGTCCTTTTAGGTAAATTCGCCATGCTTGGATTCTCCAGACCACTTTTGAGACTTATGGCAGATTATCTTAGAGACCGTAAGCAGTTTGTTAAACTAGGAGGATATATATCCCAAGAATATTACACGCGTTCGGGGGTGAGTCAAGGTAGTACCCTGGGCCCAACTCAATTCTTAATAGTGGTAAACGATTTGCCCAGTACTATCTCTAACGCAAAATGTTTAATGTTCGCTGATGACCTGAAACTTTTCCATTCAGTAAGCAGTGTTGAAGATTGTAAAGCATTGCAAAATGACATTAATGCAGTGGTTGAATGGAGTATAAAAAATAAATTGTCGTTTAATAACTCGAAGTGTAAAGCTATAACTTTTTCTCGGTCTCGCACTCCAATCACAGAGTCATATAAGCTAGCAGGTACTACACTAGATCGTGTAAATTCAATTCGTGATTTAGGCCTAATCTTAGACAGTAATTTAGATTTCCATGAGCACATTATTACAATATGCAAAGAAGCAAACAAAAATCTTGGTTTTATAATTAGAACTTCGTATCAGTTTAAAAATACCCTAGTGATGAAACTTCTTTACAATGCATATGTGCGAAGTAAGTTAGAATACAATGCCCTAGTATGGAGTCCCCGAGAAACCTTGTATACCACAATGGTGGAAAAAGTCCAGCGCAAGTTTGCTAGATGTTTGTACAAACGCCAGTACGGATACTATCCCTTTTTATACCCATCAATGTTTGTATCGGGCATGGTGGGTCTAGACACCCTGCAGTGTAGGCGGAGATATACGCAGTTAGTACATTATTATCTTCTACTAACTCATAAGGTGGATAATCCCGTGGTGCGTGAGAGCGTTCAATTGTATGTGCCGGACCAATACATGCGAGGTATGGGCAGACGGCAGCGCAGTCTCCTCTGTCATCCGCCTGCGTGGCGTTTGCCGCATGCGCGCAACAGTCCTACTTCCAGAGCCATTACATTAATTAATTGTTTCCTTGAGGCCCATCCAGAAGCAGATATATTTTTTGACCAACCAAATATAATGATAAAAAATGTGTTAAATTACTTAAAAATGTAGAATAATAAGACTGAAATCAAGTGTATTTGTTGTGTTGTTATCTATAGTTGTATAATTTATTGTTATTATTCTAATTTGGTTAATGTAGATTTTATATTTCTTAATGTTTATTGTGATATTTTTTTTGTATGAGTAGTATAGATATAAGCGATTTGGTTGTATTTACTGTAAGCTAATATTTCATAAATAAATGAATGAATACTAAGAGATCGCTGGATGCCCTGCGCGTCCAATATAACAATGCTTTCAGGATGTTGTTGAGGCTGCCTTGATACTGTAGCGCGTCTAATATCTTTGCGCAAGCCCGCACCGACGGCTTCTATGCTATTGTACGCAAAAAAACAGCATCGCTTCTGAAGAGAGTGAGAGGCAGTCAAAACAGTATCCTGAAAACTGTAGCCGAGAGCTTCGACTCTCCGATTGTTCAGCAGTTTGTGCGGAGGTTGATTGTTACTAACACTAGGCAATAAGTTATTTTTTGTATGTTACTAAAACCATAAGGATAATTGTGTCCGAAATAAAGCGATTCTATTCTATTCTATTATCTTTTCATGTCATTTGCTGTTAAGTTAAATCGACAGGATCAAACGAGCCGACAATGCGGAAAAGCGCGAACGGTTGGTTTCATGTACTGAAGCTCATATATAATGTTCCTGACATGTAGATATAGGATTTAAAAACCCTTACCGTATAGTTTGATATCATCCAAAGAAGCCGTGCACTTCATATGTTGTACCCTTTCCGTTACACCTTGTATATTATACTAAAATACCTACCATGCTACATGGACGTGTAGCATACACGTTTGCTCATGTCTACAAATTCAGCGGATATCAAAATATTACATCACAACTGTAAAGCAGACAGTATAGTACAGTATAGTCGACTTGTAACACCGTTTGATTCATGTGAACAAATTGTAATTACGCATGACAATTCAACATCCTAAAACCAGGAACCGTAGTATACTTACCGAAATCCGGATTGGACTGGAATTATACGGCCGTTCCAGATAAATACACTGGAAGGTGCCATCAACATCCAGCTATCACTGCGCCTGTCGGTAAAGTTCTTGGAGGATCCAGTTCCATCGGCTTAATGCTCGGGTTTAGAGTAATTATTAACGACTACCATCAATGGGCCATTGCAGCCAACGACTCTTCCTGGGAATATAGAAACCTACTTCCATACTCCGAGCGAAAAGAAGAAGTGAAAGACTTCAAGCTCCAAAAATGTCCAACTGTCCCACAGGCAGTTGTCAAGGAGTTGGAGGTACTCCACCGGAGGTACTCATCGGCAGACGCAAAAAAATAGTCAACAAAATTTGTTCGGGAGTCTGCCATTGTCCTTTGTAAATTTCTTATTTGCGCAGAATAAACATTTTTTCTTTCTTCATCTTTAAATTTTCTCCACCCTTTCCCCCCCCGAAAATTATTGTATAACTGTAAATTTTATATTTTGAATTTATAAGTAATTGCTACGAGGGGGGGGTACGATTCTCATGCCAAACATAATAGTTATTAGTCTTTTTTTCTGTTTGTCTGTATATTATTCAAGTAACAATAACTCCCACACAATATTCAATACATTAAACATAGGTACAGTCAAAAATACATTAAAATTATAATAAAATAAAATAAAAACATAAAACACATTTTTTTTGTCTATGTATCTTATGTCAACCTAGAAGGTTTTCGGCTGCGTAACCGGCCTAACCTGTGGATGCTTTAATAAATTAAGTTCTCCAGTCAGGGTATGAAATTTATAAATTAAGTGACTACACATTAAGGGTACTTACTTCCTGTGGGTACGGACCTCGGCTAAGGGAATTGCCGGTGAAGGGCAGCAAAGGAAGGGCTGGGAGGCTTTTTATTTTATTACATTATTTACATATATATAAATTATTTTTTTAAATATAAAGTTTTTTTTTTTTTTATGTATCGGGGAAAGGATCAAAGCAGGGTCAGGGCTCCAGAGAGAGGAACCTTCTAACAGTGCGAGCCGTGTCCAGAAGTACCGCGTTCTGAATCAAACCCTTAATCTCTCCAGTGTAGGTCGAGGCTCTTGGAAATTAAATAGGCTAGTTATTATAACGCCATTTTGTTATGGCGAATTAGCAATATCACATTTTATTAGTACTCTTCAACACGTTATCGCGAGATTGTAAAGAGATGAAAATATATATGAAATAAATATAATCACGCTTTAAGTACCATACCGCCGCCACCGCTACATCTAATAGCTACAAGGAGATAAGCAGTCAATCATGACATGTATTGTTTATGAACGGCTATTTTAGTCAAATTGTCTGCGTAGTTATCAACCTTACCTACTATTCCACCACCGCCGCTGTTATCGACAGTTCGTAAGTTCGATCCCCAACAGATTCTAACTTTGAATTTAATTTTTTAATGTTTTTTAGATTACTTAATAATAACATAATATCACTCCTGTTATCCCCGAGGTGCAAGAAGTTACAGGTGGAAAAACCTAACAACACTTTATCCGACCTGGGAATGAAATCCACGACCTCATGGTCAGCAGCAGCGCTTGTGATCAATAGGCCAACAACGTCAATTTAACTTTGACACTTGTACTTTGAAAGATGTGCTTCAGTGACAGAAATAACTTGCTACGCAACGTTTTGAGATTGTAGTCAAAGACACATTATGGAAAGTGTTGACTAAGTCTATTCTTTGCCGAAAACTACGATGACAGGAAAATCCTATCCACTTTTTCATAAAATGTCTGTCCTTGTCATTGTCAAGCGAAAGCTGCTTCTTCTCCTTATTTTTTGTGTGGTTAGTGACTAACCACACGAAAATGCTGCGATGCTATGAGATAGCATTACACTAAAACGACAGGTTACCAGTAAAGTTGTTTCTTTCTTTCTAATAAAATAAAATAAAATTTATAAAAACTTAAACCCAACTACGACAAAAAGTCAACTCAAAAGGTATAAACAAGACATCACAGACAGGCAAATAAAAAATCCGGAGTTACAAGTCAAGGGAGTCAAGCGAATGCTGCTTCTTCTCCTTATTTTTTGTGTGGTTAGTGACTAACCAAACGAAAATGCTGCGATGCTATGAGATAGCATTACACTAAAACGACAGGTTACTAGTAAAGTTGTTTTTTTCTTTCTAATAAAATAAAATAAAAGTTATAAAAACTTAAACCCAACTACGACAAAAAAGTCAACTCAAAAGGTATAAACAAGACATCACAGACAGGCATATTAAAAATCCGGAGTCACAAGTGTTATCACAATATGTATATCATATCATATATTAAATCGGAAAGATTACGTGTGACTCCGGATTTTTTTTCTTTCTTGACTTTATGTCCTCTAGAGGGCACCGTATTCAATTTAAATATGAAATCACATTGCCTATAACTAGCGGACGATCGAAATGCTTCCAACGATACTTCACTTTTATAATAAGTAGTTTAGAAGTTATGAGGGAACAGATGAACATACATACATACCGGTCAACATCATAACCCTCCTTTTTGCTTCGCCGTAGTCGGGTAATTAAAACAGGAACCGCCTATACAAACATAGATAGTAGAAGCGGTTTTACTATCAGTAGTTTATTTTATATCCAAATAAACTTAGCTATTAATGAATTAGGCGAACATTATCAACAAGTTGTTGTAGATTTTTACTAATGGTGGTTTAGTAACTTGTTATGTGGCCGCGAGTGTATATAAACTTCAAAATCACAAAACCAAGAAAAAGTTGAAATGACTTGTCACGGTAATTAATAATTATATCAGTTTTATTTGCTATATCCTCGGTTAACTATATTATTATATGGAACTAAGCCCACAAGAGAAGATTGTCTTAATTTGATTCAAAGTTATTGAGCTGTCTTTAATCTTTATAAAATGTTCGTTGATATAGAAAAATCGAAGTCTGCGATTGTTGAATTAAAGAGTGTATACATAATCTTTGTCACAAATTCACAATATTGTATCCATGAAACTCTTCTCGATAAATACTTTATTGGAACTGTGCACCATTCTATGAATAAAGGTGTTTGTCCACCAGGACATCACCGAGAAACAATATTATAAAGGTAACCGTTTGTCTACCGCGACCGAACTCGGCGCTTTAGTATGTTATGATAAACAAAACAAAAAGCACCCTGAAGGGCGGCGTCGTTGGTGCGACGGCAGTGTTGACAAGATCAAACCTGTTTTGTATGGGTGCGCCAAAGTTCACCTAAATTTTCAACTCCGATAATCGGAAATCCGAAAATGTTCTTCCTAACATTGTTCATCCTAACAATCACAATTCCTAACTACTCTGTCTCTAAGGTTCCTAATTCCGCAAAAAAGCAATAAACATCTATTATACTTTTATTTGTTTTCCTATATTTTCTCAACATAACCATCTTTTACACTATTATTCAAAGTCATATCTCTTTGTTTAAATTTCTTTTTATTCATAATAATCAGTATTATATACATTAATTTTGCGTAACTTCATTGTCACATAACATACAATAAGAATAATAGTACCATGGTACAAGTAGTTAAATACATGTTTTCATATACACTTTTCAATTAAATTAGTTTAATATTAGCGGCTATAGCTTTCAAATAATCACTTTTATTGGTGTATTTTTGGAAGCCAGAGTCACGCTCCAGTCATTCAGTCAAGTTCCAGAAACGAATCGGTCTTATTCATAATTATTGGTATAGGTTAGGTTAGAACTGTGACCACAACGCACGAGCCGAGCGAGCGAAGCGAGCGTGCCGCGGGAGCGGCCGGCGAAGTGCCAGAACCGAATCAAAATGTTTCTTTCTGAGTATGAGTGAAAATATTATGGTAATTATGTTTAGGGATAAAAGCGTTATGATAAAAAACAGTAGGAGTTTAAATATATTTACATTAATGATATTATTAATTACAATTTTCGGAAACATGAGTGTTATGAACATCGCCGGTAGCACTACAAATAGTATGAATGAAAACTTTAGGATGAAAAATTTTAGGAAGAGTGATCATTCGGATTACAAATCGTTAGGAAGAACAATTTCGGGTAAAGAACTTTAGTTGAGCCAATATGGACCCGTTTTGTATTGCCAGCACATCGGCAGGTCACAATCTCGGGGCATGTTTTAGCGGACGCGCTGAAATACTCGAAACTTCCTCCAGTGGACATGTGGGTGTATAGTACTTTGGCGCTACCATCTTGTTCTCGGTTACGTCCGGTGACCTAAATATATAAATATAAATATTTATTAAGTACTTCCGATGTAAGAAATGCTAATATGCATATTTAATTTTACAGATCCACAGAGTCCATATCCTACGGACTCAGTGTCCGCGCTAGCCGACATCGCAAAGACCCAGGATGCCTTCCAGTTGCTTACGTTGTTGATGCTTATCAACTATTTATTTCCAAAACAAGCTAAATTGAAAGGTAGGTCATTTGTATTTTTTATATGTACCGTATTAGGTACGATACCTAATAAACCTACTGATTGTGCAAATTCTAAGCTTGCAAGCTAAACAATCAAACTAAACACGTAAGACATTTTTTTGTAACTGTGATTTTACTGGAACACCGCTCAAACTGGAATGCAGCTGTATGGCAGCAAAAATACGTATGATGGTAAGCCAAATTATTTATCCCAAATAGGCCCATAAAAGGCACATTTGAACGTAAAGATTTACAAAAAAAAAAAAAACTGATTGTAGTCGCCTCTTCCAAAAGGTGGTTTTCGCATGGCGAAGAATGGGCAAGAAACTCCACCGTTACTCTTTTAAAATGTTTTACAATATTTTGTATAGGTTCTTTTATATGTGAAGACGATGCACCTAGGAGAAAAGGATGGAAATACAATTTCATTTGTCGTTCATCAGATGGTGACAAATTCGACTTCCTAATAGTCGGAGGGGGTACTGCTGGATGTGTGCTGGCAAACAGACTGGCTGCTGCGAACCATACTGTACTGATGCTGGAAGCTGGAGATGATCAACCATTACAATCATTTGTAAGTTCCAATGTGTCAAAAGTTGTAGTTTTGTCCAGCTGGTATGTGATAAAGTCGAATTTAATCATCTGTAAAATGTTTCAGTTACCAGGAACCCTAATATATTTACCAAAATCTGGACTAGATTGGAATTATAGGGCCATTCCTGACAAATTCACTGGAAGATGCCATCGAAACCCTGCTATGTGCGTGCCTGTTGGAAAAGTTCTTGGTGGATCCAGCTCCATCAACTTTATGATTGGGTTTAGAGGGATTATTTACGACTACCATCAATGGGCGACCGCAGCTAATGACTCTTCTTGGGAATATAGAAACCTACTTCCATACTTCAAGCGAAGTGAAAGACTCCAAGCTCCAAAAATTTCCAACTGTCCCACAGGCAGTTGTCGAGGAGTTGGAGGTACTCCACTGGATTTTGGTGAGGAAGGAGGAGCAGGAAACATAGGAATCTCTCAAGACAATAGCACAAATATCAAGGATTATCTAAAAGCATTCGCAGATATGGGAAATGAGATAGTGCAAGATCTAAGTGGTAAGCATTCTGTGGGATATACTCGAGCATTGTATACAATAGCTGAAGGTTACAGACAAAGCACTGCATACGGTTATTTGGTACCGGCCAAAGAATATCCAAATCTCTATGTGTCCAAGAACACAATAGTAACGAAAATTGTTATAGATAAACACAAGAAAGCTATCGGTGTAAAAGCATGTATCGAAGGGCAAAAGGAGATATTTTTAGGTGCAAAAAAAGAAGTAATACTGTCTGCTGGAGTCGTTAATTCCCCGCATATACTTATGTTATCAGGTATAGGTCCAAAAAAACATTTAGAAGAAAAGAATATTACAGTTATTGCTAACTTACCAGTAGGTGAGAATTTCCAAAATCAACAAGTAGTTACTGTTATGCATAGGGCGAAAAAAATTACTGACCCAGGACCATTCAACTTTCAAACATACCCAGCAGCGGCTGTTGTTGGTTATAAATCCTTAGAACCATGTGCTGGGATCCCTGATTATGCTACGTTCACTTTTATAGAAGAAAGACTACATTATTTGCTCCAATTTTGCGCACTTCCTTTTGACTATCAACTTGAAATATGCGATAGATCTTACCAACAACTTATGGGGAGACAAAACGCTTATACACAAATAGTTAATTTGTACCCAAAATCGAGAGTGAAAGTTACTCTAAATAGTTCAAATCCTCATGATCCCCCATTGATTGATACTGGTTACTTCTGCAAGGAAGAAGATATAGATAACCTCGTGAAATATTTGAAAGATTTCCTTCCTATTGTGAATACGACTTATTTCAAGGACGTGAATGGCAGCATATTGGACCCTATTGGTGACAAATGCAGTGATTTTGAATATGGAACTGATGACTACTGGAAGTGCTATGTCTATTGTATGTCTACCAGTATGTGGAACTATGGTGGTACTTGCTCCATGGGTTCTGTGGTCGATTCGAAGTTGAAGGTCTTCGGAGTCAAGGGATTAAGGGTTGTAGACGCGAGTGTCATGCCAATTGTTATCACTGGTGGTAGCTATGTGGCAACTATTGTGATCGCTGAGAAAGCGTCTGATATGATTAAGGAAGAACACAAAGTGAAATAAAATATATTTTCTATTTTTCCTTCGTTTTTTCTTTAATGTAAATAGTGTAGAGTAATCATTTTGGCTAATAAAATGTAAAAATGACTCGAGAGTAAAACCAATGTTGAGGGTAAAGTTATGTTACTGAAATTATTATGTAAGTATACATAAACCAAAAAGTACTATACCTATTACTTTATAATGGATTTCCGAAAAGTCACGCCTGAGATAATTAACTATAAACCATTCACTTTGAAAACCCGACATAAGTTTTGCATCACACGCCATTAATTTTGTGAAAGTTTAAACTATCTACTATATTTTGGGAAAGTCTTCCGAAATCCTTTTTTTTTTTAGATTCTGCCCGTGATTTCGTCCGCGAGCCTATAACCATCCGCAGGAATTGTGTTATCTAATGCAAAAAGAGTTTTTCAAATCCGACTGATAGTTCCTCTACATACAAATTTAACCTCTTTAAAATATTATTAAGTATAGATTTAGACGTGATCTTCTGAATCACCATAATGTTTTTTTCTATTTTCATCTCCAAAACTCTTTAAATGTATATTTTTACAGGATGAGCAAAAATTTAAGATATTAATTCAGCATCATTATCATCAACCACGAGCTGCCTTAAAATTACATTTAATTACAACATAAACATTAACATTTAATTTACAATAATGATGACCAAATTAATCTAGCCTACAGTCATATGTCAGTTTATAATAAACCGCAAAAATCCCTCCCATTCTTACCTTACCCCAACAATACAACAGTAAATAAAAATGTATCTCACAATATTTTTTAATAGCAACAACAGAGCACATCATGGGATTCTATTCTGAGCTTAAAGTACCTATTCAAGGTACATGAGCATTCACCGGTCGCAATACACTTTCCAAGGAAAACCTTTTAAGTTAAGGAAAAAAAGGGGCTATTTTTGTTCCAGGAGGATTTTGTGGGAGAAGAATTTTATTGTGGGGCAGTATTGGATTATGATATTTACTGCCACGCTTAGACATGATATTTGAAAATAGTCAATCGTCATATATTCATATAGTCAATCGTCGTATTATTGGAATACTTTCAGTCAAAATGATTAATATGATGAAACGATTATATAAAAAATAAATAATATATGAGTAAAACTATAAACCAATATCGTTCGAAACGTTATTATCGAAACGTCTAAACACAAAATAAATCAAAAATGGGAAATGAATTCACTAGTGAAAATGAAATTACACATATTAGGTACCTGTTAAATATAGTAGGTACACCCACATTTCACTTGTTATTTTTAAGTCCCATGTAATAAGGGGCGAGCCTATTGCCATCAACCGGGCACAAATCCAGACTCCGGGAATACTACTGAGAAATTGAATAGAAAAATCTAATATCATTTAGCCCGACCGGGGAATCAAACCCAGGACCTCATGCTCAGCAGTAGCGCTTGCGACCACTAGACCAACGAGGTAGTCACAATTAAACGAGACACAACAATTAACAATTCGCATTTCGTCAATTGTCTGAAATATACAGTAACGCTATCTCTAGCTAAGATCTTATTGAATTTACAGCATAGTTATCAAGTCTTATGTACCTAAGCGCTAATTCAGAGTTTCCATTTCAGCAATTATGAATGCTAGCTGGCTGGTTTAAACGTAATTACAATGCTTAATTAAGTACGATTTGCATAGGACTCTAGTATTTAGTAGTCTTCGGTTTTAGAACGATATTATTTTAATAATGTACAATAAAATGAATCCAAGTAATTTTATTATGTTTCATATTCTAATGGGGGGCTCGTGGCTACATATTAACAGCCGCAAGGGTCTATCGAAGGTTAAGCTACGCCTGCCGCGGTCGGTTTGTGGATGGGTGACCATCCATAACATATCGAGATCCCTCCATGCTTCGGTAAGCACGTTTGGACGTTGGTCCCGGCTTTCGTTCGTAAATCTTTGACAGTCATTACGGGTAGTCAGAAGCCCTGCAAAAGTCAGTAACTGGGCTGTGGAGGTCAGAGAGGCAGCTGTATTGAGCTGCATCCGATTAGACTGAAAGCCGACCCCGACATAGTTGGGAAAAGGCTAAGGAGATCGATTGACAAGGTGAGAGTGACAATATTATACTAATAACTAACTACACAATACCTGTTCGTTTCAATTTATTTACCAAACTACTACTGGTACTTACCACGGTACTTAATTTAAAGTTGGTTTTCTGAGTGTGTAAGTAAAGTATTAAATGACCCTGAAATAATGATGTCTGTCCACGTTGCATCAAATTACATAACATGCCGCGTAGAGCCAGTTCGTGCGAGTGAGCACAAGTCACGCGCAGCCAGCTCGTGACTGGTGCTCACTCGCACGAAAAATGTTTATTTCGTATATAGATCTTCTGAGACACTTATACAAGTAAATTTGTTTATTTTTTTAACTAGACTTCCTTTCCTAGCTAGCCCTGATCCCTGAAAACAAATGCCGAAACAAACTCAGACGTCATGGTCTCTTTTAAAGTCCAAACATTATATTATTAAGATTTTATGTAAATCTAACAATGCTCAGTCTGCAAGGGTGTTTTGAAGAAAGAGACATTACAGCTTTGACTTGACCTGTCCCGACAGACGGCATGCATCCTGTAGCTCCATGCTCAAAAGCTGCCAAATCTGCGGGATATTTACGTAGGCCACATAAAAAAACTCAAAACCGCCATATAGTTATAAAATCATTTGTTCTATCTAGTGTGCATGGTACTCACATTCACAGTCATGTCATCAAAAATATCATAATTTATGTCACGTAAGTCAATCCTCTTTGTCTTTCAAGTAATATCTCTGTAAGTATTAAATGACCCTGGCGTAATGATGTGTTTCCATAAAATATGTTTCATGCCACATGCCGCGTCTAGTTAGTCACTGCGAGTGGGCACAAGTCACGCGCTGTCACACTTTGCGCCACACCTTGCGCTACTTACTGCTGCCGTGACATCGTCTCGAGCTCGTGATTTCACGTGCAGTGGGAAGCCACCCTTATAAATTCAAGCAATTCGCTCAAATGGAGTTGGCAATCGATTTTACACGAAGGAATCCGTTTCGCACAGTTAATGGTATGCGGGGGCAGGTGATTCGAATAATTAATCGATACCTTTCGTATTGGAATAGTTTTCACTCCGCTCTCAAGTAGGATTGTATTCAGAAATGTTTTGTTTAAAAAAAAAAATACGCATTGGGAATCTATTTTGTTTTCAGCACAAGCCCGCACAAATTTTGTTCTAAATCAGGCATCCTTTGGGTAAGGAACTCTAAAAAGTAAGAGCTAAAATAAAAATATATATTACTGGAACACATTTTATTGTAGGTACAAGTATTAGGTACCTAATAAAAACACACGTCATGTCCAGTTTTTGGGTTCATTAATTTGGTTCTTCATTCAACCGTTTGTTCGCTAGTCCATCTGTCTCAAAACTAAAGACCCAATTAGATTATTGAAAATAATAAATAATCTCATACTTTTTGTGTCCAGAACTACACGTCTCTATTCCTCGAAAGACTAGCAGAGGTGGACAGTAAGTACACCCACGTTTCACAGCTACATGATTAGCCCCATGCAATAGCGGTACTACCTTAACATCTACCAAGCACCGATCCAGACTCCCGACAGTCACCGAGAATATTATTCCAAAATCTTCAAACTGATAGAGTTAGATACTGTCTACAATCTAACCACAATCTAACCTTTTTGATGAAGTCACCCCTTATTTCACAAAATATTTCATTAAGACGCAGGGTTCCGATTTGCTTTTGTCTCTGTCTTTTTCTTTACGTGTAAAGAGTAAAGAAAATAACCACACTTTTGTACTTTTTCAATGTTTTTCGTTGTTTTTTTCATCATAATCCATCACTGAATGCAGGTTGACATTAGACATTTTATGGTATATTTTTAACTAAAATTATAATTGTTAGTGAAGGTATAAACTGCTTTTAAAGACAATTAAGAGGTGTGATTGAAGATTTTTTTAAGCATTAATGTATGTTTAATTATGATTTGAGTTCCATCACTGTATTAAAATAAGACTTGAAAATATCATATTAAGGCGCAGGGTTCCGATTTGCTTTTGTCTCTGTCTTTTTCTTTACGTGTAAAGAGTAACGAAAATAACCACACTTTTGTACTTTTTCAATGTTTTTTGTTGTTTTTTTCATCATAATCCATCACTGAATGCAGGTTGACATTAGACATTTTATGGTATATTTTTAACTAAAATTATAATTGTTAGTGAAGGTATAAACTGCTTTTAAAGACAATTAAGAGGTGTGTTTGAAGATTTTTTTAAGCATTAATGTATGTTTAATTATGATTTGAGTTCCATCACTGTATTAAAATAAGACTTGAAAATATCATTCTTTTTTTTTTGGTCAAAATTATTTACGTTTTAAAACAGTGTATCTCACACTGTTTTAAAAAAACCCGTTTTCGGAACCCTGTGGAAAAACCTTTGGTTTTATTAAAAGAGAAAAAGAGATTTTATTGTTTTTGTGGTTCTGTATCTATACATATATAAAAGAAAGTCGTGTTAGTTACACTATTTATAACTTAAGAACAGCTGAACCGATTTGGCTGAAAATTGGTGGGGAGGTAGCTTAGAACCAGGAGACGGACATAGTACTATAGTAAATTTTATCGCGGTAGGGTAAGTATGTAGGTAGGTAGGTAGGGTAGGTAGGTTGGGAAGGTAGGTAGGGTAGGTAGGGTAGGAAGGTAGGGTAGTAAAAGTATTTTCATTGTTATTGCCATCAGGACAATTCTTCCACAATATCTTCACATGCAGACTTCAACAGTAATCAATTATAGTTATTTAATCATTATTTTTATATTACCTTCTGAAGTAATAAGGTTGGTTTCATTATTTAGTCCACAGTTAGTCTTTGTTATTACTTCAAACGATGCACAACCTATTGTTATACCGTGAAGTTTTCTTAGAAATTGTATTGTTCTAGTCGCGCCGCGCCGTCGCGTCGCACTAGTTTGAACGAGGCGTTATTCAACGATAATGCAGCTGTGTGCTGCATGTGACGTCTGCAACCATTTTAGGCTTCTAAGTTCGTGTCACCTCCACAGGGCCGGTGTGGTGAATTACAGCCCACTCCTCATAGCTGTAACTTCTAGTTACAGCTATATGTAAGCAGGCACGCCCTTTATGCCTGGAGGCTTTTTCTTTTTTTTTAGATATTGTTTACTTTTAGTTATTTTTATTTCTGCTTGAGTATAGTTCTCGATGCTTTTGGTTGGTATATTGGCGTGTGCTAGCTGTCATATGGCTATTAATTATAGCTATTTAATTTAAATTATTTTTTGCATATTGTAAATTGTCTTGCATACTGTTGTATAGAATCATTTTTTATTTTTTTTCTAACTGAACAGACAGCTGTGCTGCTGGGGAGTTTGTTGCGCCACTTCTTCTTCCCAGCAAAAGCACTAGGAAGTGGTGAAGGGTGGGCGTTTTGGGGGACTGTCTTATGTAATTTTGACGTTCGAAAAGTACTGATTCTCAGCCTAGTTTGAATAAATGACTTTTGAATTTGAATTTGAATTTGAATAGGGAGGAGGCCTGTGTCCCAGCTGGCAGTGGGAACGTTATAGGTTGATTATGCTGAAGAAGCGTGGGGGTTACACCTGATGATAAGCGGTCACCGCTGTTTAGAGAGAATTAATTAATTAAAACCAGAGGCATTGCAGGAGCGTAACGTATCCGCCGTTGACATTAAATGTCTTATGTGGCTGTAATTACACCAGCGCCCGGAGCTGCCAACCAAAACACGGCGAAGCTGCGAACTAAACTCACTTTTATCGTCTCTAAAGCTAGATCTACAAGCATGCATTTCCACAATAACCCTTCGTTAAGACAACATTAACGTGTGAGTAACTAGCTTTACTTGCATAAAACTGCTCGTTAACGTCTCCACTGGTGTGATAAATTACGTACTTATGGCATTCCTGGTTCTTCCTTAGAATTTAATATATGAGTGATATAGCGTCGTACCTTTTTTCAACACCCTTGCCAAGGTTGCAAACTGGGGCGTTTGCAATAAATCAGTTTTTGAAGTGATATCTTTTTAAGGCACACAAAAAGTGCTACAGTAATAAAATACAAAGTAATAAAATTGCTGTTGAGTTACTGCTGTCACAGGAAAAATAACTGTGAGAACACTGTAAGTTGTTTAGGCATATTTTCTATAAACAATATTAAAAATATTATATATTTATTTATAAAATAAGCTTTTCATAAAGTACAGAGTTTTTTAAGTAACATCAACATCCACAGCCTGAGTTTACCCACTTTAAGTAACATAATATAAATAAACTCACGCCTTATTCCCACAGGGGTAGGCAGACACTACAGAAAGCTACCTGCTCAGGTCTTTACATACTTCTTTTGCCTCGTTTACGTTCATACATCTGGTCATACACGCACGCCGGTTGCAAGTACTCCTACTACGCACCTGACCTTTCTGAAAACATCACCAATAAAATAACACAGTCATATCCAAAATTCTGTTAAACATATTTTAGGATACCTAACAAGCTAAAGTGTTCTACGAATTTCGGCCAAACTAAATATTATGCTGAGCTGAGTTCACTTGATTAAAACCACTCGTTAGTAAAACCACGGACATGATGAAATTCCTACTCATTTTCAGGAGTCTCGTTCAGTGCGGTTATAACTGCATTTCAGAGGTACTAACTAGTATTTGTGTGAGAGTTTAATTTGAAGGCCAAAAATATCTTTGTTTCAGATAATGTATTATTGAATAGAGTTTCAGTAACACTCAAAAGCTTCTCGCAGCAGCAATCAGATGACTCGCTAAAAAGGCGAAAACAATAAACAAAAATCTTCGATGGTCAGTCAATGATTTAAATCGTAATATTTGCCCTCACCGTCACACGAAAAGTGTCAATACTAAGCAGAGTGAGCTCCCACGCCCCGTCTCCATGACAACATGTTACATTGTGTGTGTCAGAGGTATCTTATCGAAACAAAAACACGGCCGTCTTTTGACACAATGCACAATGGGGCGAATATAACGATTTAATTCTTTGGTGTTGGTAGTTTTATCATCTTTGACGAATAAAATCGTTGAATCTGTCAATATAGGCGTGCACCATAAAAAATACGTGCATGCACCGTAGGTCTATGATTGCTTCTTGTTCTATGTAGCTAAGCTGTGTTTGCGGTATTCCAACACGGATGCCGAGACGCCTAATCCGTCCATTTTTGTCTCCATTTATCTGGCACTCCGTAATCTTGCTGCAGCTTATGTTAGCTTAATTTATTGAGTCTATCTATTCAACTCTACCCTATGCAGAAGAATGTTACAGTGTAATCCAGGGGGCTATGAAGAAACGAAGAAAAATATGAGTAATGTGGAGAATTGAGGAGAAACTGAGGCATCTGCATGTTAGGCTTAGATGGAGTACGTCGTCTCTGTATGTTTACTGTATTTATTATAGGAAATAGTATATGGGGCCTACAGAAGAAGGTAAACTGTATTTTAAATGTCTTGTAAAAGATTTAAGTCTTTTATTTAGTATTCATTTCAGGACTTTAATGGCTTGGGACTAAGAGTCACGAGTTCTTCAAGTTTTTTTAGTCCTTTTGAGTCTTCCAAGTCCTTCGAGACCTTTAAGTTTTTCGAGTTATTGAGTCTTTTGAGTTCTATTCTAGATGGAAAAACCAATAACACTTTGCCCGACCTGGAAATTGAACCCAGGACCAAATGCTCAATAGTACCCCTTGTGACCAACGATGCAGTCTGAAATATGATCTACTAGCTGCGCCTAGCGGTTTCACTCGCATAAGTTTCGATCCCGTAAGAATATCGGGATAAAAAGTATTCTATAATATGTTAATCCAGGTTATAAACTATCTGTGTAGCAAATTTTATCCAAATCTGTTCAGTAGTTTTAGCGTGAAGAAGAGACAAACATACACACTCACAAACTTTCGCCTTTATAATATTAGTGTGATACGATAAAAATACACTTTTCCAAATTAGTATATTTGGAAAAGTGTCATTTTATCTTAAATATCTTCCAGAAAATTCGACAGTATATTAATGTCTCAGGTATATTAACAAGATGATACTTAACACAGATATGATTTATAACATTTTCCTGTTACAAAAGAATTATGTACCAAAAACAATTGCTACGCTCCCGGCAACATCACCATTTTGTAAATAAGTTATGTTTGTTATTATTTTGGGTATATTGTAATCATTTATTTTTAGGATGGAAGCTTCTTAAAATAACCTGCCTACTTATTTTTTTCGAGCATTTGAGCTTATTAAACTTATAAAATTAAATCGTGTAAATATCTATATGAATAATATTGTAAACGTGTCTTTCTAAAATGGGACGTTTTTACGGCTTGCATTGATAAACACACATACACATACTTATTATGCCTTCTTCCCAAGGGGGTAGGCAGAAACTACAGAACGTCACCTGCTACGATCCTTACATACCCCTTTTCCTTCGTTTACGTTCATACATCAGGGGGCCAATTCTCGATTTTAGAGATGGTGTCGAACTCGACAAAAATTTCTAATGACGTCATTTTTTCGACAAATTTTAAAAGTTGCTATTCTGGGGATGGCGAATTCGACATTTGTCGAAGGCTAACGTTAGAGTTCATGTCGAGTGCTTCTGAGCAGTAGAGATGTCATGTCGATTGTAGAGATACGTCATTTCTGAGTGAATTCATGGGGTTTTGGATTGTACACTGTGTTTTCTTTTCTTTAATTTTTAAATAAAATACGGCTTGGCATCTCATACCTACTGGAAATTCGATTTATACTCTTTGATTTGTGCATTGTGTTTTCTTGAAACGACGACCTTCGCGCAAATAACAGACTCTGTAATTTGTGTACCCACGATTGGACTTGAAACCACTGAAAGATAGACGAGTTTATTAGCATTTTTATCTCGAAGTTGTTGGAAAGTGGCGAGCAACTGGCCAATACACGACGACAACAGCGCACTTATCCCACCGTCGATATTTACGACTTGAGCGAAACAGAAGTCATCAAAAACTTCAGATTAGATAAAGATTTAATAAGGGTTCTAATAGATCTATTGGCTCCCGTAATTCAGGATACCACCGAAATAACACACACACCACAGAAAATAGACCTGAAAACGAAGGTAAATAATCGTCTGCTTCATAATTTTATTAGTCATGTATAACTGATCACTAAACTAACCTTACCCACCAAAAATTGTGAAATGTAAAACAGCACCCAATAATGATGTAACACAGAGTACATGTAAACATAACAAAAGTTTTGAAGGAACCGCAAAAAGTTCCAAATTCTGACACTGACAGACAGTCAATTTGTCAAACTGATTATTTTTACACTAAACGTTTCGTTTTATACTTAAATAATTCGGTTTAGTCAGCGTTTAAAACAAAATCATTCATTAACTCACAGCTACCTAAAACGGAACGTGCGATTCTTCATAATGGTAACATTATCTTCACTCGACTCGACATTTTCGTGACATTTATTTCTATTTTGACTGAGAATACGGAATCCTGCTCAATTCGACATTTTTTGGTAGAGATAGAGATATTTTTAATAGACATAGAGATAGACTTACGATCTCGAACTCGAGATAAATGGCGAAAATCGAGAATTGGCCCCCTGGTCGTACGCGCACGCCGGCGCCGGTTGCGAGTACTACGGACCTGACGTTTCTGAAGAAAAACACTAATATGTTCCTATGTGGGTCCCCATACCTATAGTTACTATACAGTGGCGATTAGGTTTTCACATTAAATAATACAGCGGTAATTACAATTTTTTAACAGTCTGTTAAAATTATAAAATAAACAAATTTACAAAAATTTGATAACTGACGTTTTCAAACAAAATTATTAGCGTAAATTGGCACAAAATAAACCACCCTTGATAATAAGGCAACAGACACCCGCGGGGCGATGGTATCAACAATTCAACACCAACTTTATGGTTAATGTTGTTAAATACTAAAACGAAAAAAAGCTAAGCCCACGGCTACAATGTTAATAGTAAGTATTATTTTAATTGTGTATATTTAATTTATGTAATGTAGAATGAACAACGAATGGTACTTAAAGTTATCTCTCGCAAAAAGTACACCTAACCGACACACCTACTTTACTCAGAACTGGGAGTCCTCACGGTACGAACTGAGGGTCCTCATTAAATTAGAGATCATGGCACAACATAAAGTAAAACCGCACTATGCAAAAAGGCGACGATTAGACATAGTTTACAACACACCCAAATATAGAACATCTTTTGCACACAAATTTCACAATTATCTTGGTCCTAACCTCTACAACAAAGTGAGTAAAGATCTGGAACTAAGGAATCTTGATATCCATACATGCAAAAAAACTACGCATAAATACTTGAAAACACTAGACTACAACAACACTGAAAATCTAATGATAAATTTGTATAAATAAGGCACATAAATAATAAAGCACACATAATTGTACACATACGGAAACATACATAGAAAAACATATACACATATCTATACATACACCTGTACCCAAACACAAAACAACACGGACAACTCTAATCATGTTATTCATAAATATAGCTGTTCTATGATTTATTGCCTATACAATGTGTTCAATTTGCTTTTAAACATGTTACCTGTAACTGGAACTTGTGGGAATCTTGTTGTTTCTAGGGTTGAGGAAGACTATCCGCTCGTGATACAGTTTCATACTAGTACGAGGGGATAGAGCGAATCAGACTAAAGACATTCAAACTACCACGTCACTTTCTCCAACTGATGACCTGTCTAAAATTTTTATTATCACTAACTCTAAGACGATTTCTGTCATCTTGTTTATTTGTTATTAGTGAGTTACTTTAAGTTGCATGAATGTCTCATATTTGCACAATAAAGTTTATGATTATGATTATGAGAATACGTGGTTTTAATTTATGTGATAATCTAATCGCTACACTGTACGTAGTGTACGTCTTTCTAGGGCGTCTACTCCCGGTGCACGGCGTTTCTACTCAAATCGTCTTGTAAATACCTTCCAAGAACAAGTCTGACAAAAGTGAGTTTCTATTTGGTACTTTGTTTTCACGCCTTCCAGAATTTGATAACATCTGACAAACTTTCGCTGACGGCACGTTTTAGCGGCGTTGCATTATGCCATGGTTCATTCGGCTACGGCCGCTTTGAAGCGATTAAGGCTTGATTTACATGACTTGTTAAAGGCCCGATGAAATATTAGTCACTCATGCATTTCCATTATCAAATTGCGCTTGGAAACTGCAGTAATTTTATTTTTTTGTTAAATAATAATGATGTCATAAAATGTTTTGATTTTGGCTGGCGTTAAAATAGCTAACAGTAAATTAACATTGTGTGTGTACACACACAATGTTAATTTCTGTTGGCTCGGAATAGAGTGAAGAATATAATAAACTATTCGCGGGTAGTTTGTTATTTTTTTAATCCGTTAAACTTAAATAAAGAGAATAATAGTTTACGAGACAGCCTGACGTATTTTTCGTTCTCTGAAAATCTAAAATTGACAACAAAATGTCGATACCAAACGTTTCAATCAATCTGTCTAGCCTTTTCCAACTATGTTGGGTTTCAGCCTTATTGAATACTAGACTGAAATACAGTATTTTACATGGAGCGACTGTCTATCTGACCTCCACAACCAAGTTAGTGAGTAACACCTTTACCCTTGGTAAGATTTTTTAGGCCGTATTGTCATCTCTACGTTGTATAATTAATCATAGTACGATCCTTGCTTATACTTGTAGAATCCAGTCGAAAAGCTTCATATTACTGGGTCTGCTTTGTAGCTTTTAAACTAAGGAAGGGTTCTATTAATCATCACGTGAAAAATTTAGAAATATATCGAATAATTCGAATATAAAGGATTTCCTTGGATAATAGCTTTCAATAATACACCAGGAACGTATTGAAACCTTTGTTAAAAAATACTAGCTATTGCCCGTGGGTTCGCCCGCGTGGATTTCGGAAAAATATCCCACGGGAACGTACTACCGGGATGAAAAGTCTATAGTCTATATGTTAATCCAAGTTGTAAACTATCTTTGGGCCAAATCCGTTTTTGCTTCATCCAAACATAGGATATACTTTCACATTTATATATTAGTCGAATTTTATTTAGGTCTATTAAGTTTGTTAATGTTTGCAGACGCATTTTAAATGGTAAACATTTTATGCTATAATTAACATTTTTACTATCGGTAAGAAGCTGAAAGCGCGAAAAAAATAGATACTTTCAGACCAAATATCATCCCCTATTCAATCTATTAAGGGATGTTTTTTTTCAAAATTTCTTCCTTAGTGCTCACTTTTTAATATAAGAAACTTTTGCGCAAAATTTCATGTTTCTAGCCCCAGTGGTTTAGCCTGTACATTATCTGTCAATGAATTAATGAATTTAAGATTTGTATTAAGTAGATTATTTATTTATCAAACACTTTATTGTACACCACATAATTATAAGAAAATGGGCAAAAAAACAACTTTCATTATCACTAATTCAAATAACTTTGAAGACACGCGTCGTGGTTAATGAGTACTTACCAGACTGAAAACTCCGTACGAGTTTTAGCCGGTCTGCCTACTTGAAACAAACTATAGCAGTACTTATCCTTCCTTTCAGGCAAAGCCTTAACCCCTCCCTGTAAAAACTCATATAGACAAAATGATGGGCAGTCAAACATGTGGGCTGCTCAAAAGTTTGATCTAATTTGTTACGCCTGTCGACTTACAAAACTCATTCATTTTTAGGGTTGCATACCCGAATCGTGCTAAACGGAACCCTATTAATAAGCCTACACTATCCGTCTGTCTGTCTGTCCGTCCGTCCGTCTGTCAGCGAGCTGTATGTCATGAACCGTAATAGGTAGACGGTTAACAATTTCACAGCATTATGTATTTCAATTGCCGCTATAACAAAAAATAATAAAAATTAAATAAAGTTAAATTCTGTTTTGTACGAGCTCTCAACAACAAAACAAGTTAGGAATTTGAAACTACTGTATATCATGTAACTTATACTATAATTATGAAATACAAAATTAACTTTGCGATTATCAAAATTTAAGATGAAAAATAATAATATTAGGTTTACCTATGAAATCAGCGTTTTGTATGGAGAATTTTAAAGAAGTTGCATTTTTCATACTTACATTTTCTTACAACCATGAACACTAATGTTTTAAAATAATGTTTAAAAACTAAAATAGTGTATGCCACTTAGATTAAGCGAAAAAAATAAGTTTTGGCTTAGTTTTAAAACAAATAGTAGTCATTTCTACCAAAAAGAGGAGTCATTTTTAAGGTATTTTTATGTTTAGAAAATTATGAGTAATAAGGTTTTTTTATTATTGGTAGTTGTCTATGATATGGTCATTATTCGATATAATATCAAGCAATTGATGAATATTTTAAATCATAGAAGTGACGAGGTTCTCTATTTGTGAGAAAAAAAACGCCAATTTCATAGGTGGGGCCCAATATTTTTCGTTTAGTATTTTCATTTATTTGCTAAATATTGTACTGTAGTACGGAACCGGTCGCGAGAGTCCGATTCGCACTTTGGTGGATTTTGTTCATTATTATTCGCTGGAACTTCGTATAAGAGCTATTTCATATGCCAATAGACAAAGTTCTGTAATCATTCGTGTGGACCTGTCCAGTGGGTGTCGGATGTAATGGAGTTATTATTATAGAGGCCTACGTAACATTACAAATATGTTTTTTTTTCTTTGTTTTTATATCTAGCGGGGACAGCCTAAGGCCCTTTGTACGCACACGTTTTTCTTGCCGTGAAAAACGGTCTATTTGCCGTGTGTAGGCATGGTCATCAGTGTTGTAGGGCTCACTATGGAAGCTTGTTGACAGACAAGTTTTTTCTGCGGCGCGGTTTATACGCCGCACCGTAAAGATATGCCGTGTACAAAGGGTCTTAGGCTTCGTTCACACGGCATTGTCCTGCACGTTTTTTTGCAGTATACGTCTTAAAGTATAAATAGTGACTATATAACGTACATAGATCCATTCACACGTCGATTGTACTGCAAAAAAACGTGTACCGCTTATACGTTTAAACGCATACTCAACGGACTTGTCAAACAAATCGAATGAACTTTGACGTATTCGGTTCGCAGTGGCATATGGTATAGCTTTGTCTCCTTCACACGACACGATGTCATACGTTTTTTATTGAATAGCAACCGAAGAAGCGTTTAGTACCTGAGCGTCCTTTGGAGGGGTGGCACGTATTTTATGTTTGATTTGGTTTGATATTCAAAATGGTTGAGGATTCTTCTATAGATAACGAACTATTAATTTCTTTAGTAGAACAAAATCCCGTTTTATGGGATAAAGGTTTGGAACTTTATAAAAATCGCGTCGCAACTCAAGCGGCTTGGAAGGGAATCATGGTAATAATTGATCCTAATTTTGAAACAAAGGAAGAAAAAACAAGACAAGCCATAGGTATGTATCTTTTATTATTAATAATAAAAATTGCGTTACAACATATTTTAACTTACTCTGCTTAGTTCTAAATATATTCGTTTTGCCATGGGACTGATCCTTCGTTTGATAAAAAATAGTGACTAAAAATGGACCTTACGCTGTTTGCTTGAAAATTTCTAACTGACGTACTTTGAATATTTTCAAATAATGGAGGATTTGCCACATCTTCAAAATTGTGTCCATCATTTTCACGAACGTAATTGTGTAATACAATGCATGCTTTTATGATTTCTGTCAATAAACTTGGTGAAACATCAATAGCCTTATGTAGAATTCTCCATTTTCCCGCTAAGATACCAAAAGCACACTCCACGTATCTCCTTGCTCTGCTCAGGCGGTAATTAAAGATTTTTTTACGAAAATCTAAATGTGTTCCTCCAAAAGGGCGTAGTAAATTATTATGTAGAGCAAATCCCTCATCACCAATAAATACATAAGGTGTACTTTCTCCACCTTCTAATAATGGCATTGGTTTGGGTATATTCAGCGAACCATCATTAACTTTTTTCCATAAGACGGAATTTTTCAAAATGGATGAGTCACAATCTTTTCCGTATGATCCTATGTCTACATATATAAATCTGTATTACGAATCAACAACCGCAAGTAGCACAATTGAAAAATAATCTTTATAATTGAAGTACCTACATGGATCCACTATGAGGAGGCTTTAAGATTTTTATGTGTTTCCCGTCAATTGCACCTAAACAATGAGGGAAATTAGTCTTTCTTTCAAAACCTTCCACTATTTTCATCCATTCACTTTCTGTTGTCTTCGAGCCGTTTGAAGATATTCTCTCTGAAGGACATGCCACAGAGTCCAGCAAACATCCCAGATGATACCACTTATAGTAGATACTCCAACTTTGTATGAATAGTGTAAATCTTTCATGGAACACCCCGATGCTAAATACCTGAAAAAAGAAATGTATATGTACCGTATTACTTATCATGTTTGTCTTTTACAGCTAAAATGATTATTCAACGGTGGACTCATATAAGAGATAATTATAATCGATCATATAAAAAGATAAAACATCAGAAAAGCTCAGGAAGTGGCGCCAAAACAGCAAAGCCTTATGTATATAGTAAACAGTTATCTTTTCTGCAGAAAGTAATACAACCCAAAGAAACAATAAATAATGTTACTACCGAAAATAACAACACGGAATCCGATAATAACGCAGAATCCGAAAACCTGAAAAATAATTCTGAGGGAGGAAATGAAACATTGGAAACAAACTCTATACAGACACATGACACAACGGCAAAGAGCCCAATACCTAATCGTGTACCTAAAAGATCTCTAAAGAATAATAATATGATTAGTCCTGTAGATGCAAAGATGATGAAATTTATGGATTCTTATTCAAATAACGAACCTAAAACAATGAATCGGCATCTTTCATTTTTTAATGGGATATTACCATCATTAGATAAGTATGACGACGATGAAGTCCTCGAATTCCAAATGGGTGTGCTACAATTAATGAAAAAAATTAAAAACAGTCGCCAAATTTGTGAATCGTCGTCTTTCAATCTCTCATCAGTTCACAGAGGATATTTTACACAACAATACCAAAATAGTAATATTACACAAGAAGCTACAAATTCTATTATTACAAACATGAATACAACGACTTCTCTTCAAAGTCCAGCCTCTGTAGAATTAACTACAGCAGCTTCTCTTCAAAATCCGTCCTCTGTCGAATCCTGCTATTCTAACTACACGGATATGGATTATAATGGCTTTTAATACGAAACACCAATATACTATAGTAAAATTGGTCAAATTTTAATATTTTTTTAATTATAATAATTAACATTAATAAAACTTAAATAATCACAATCTGTGTATTTTTATTTGTGTACTCACCTTAAACAAATGGCTAATTTCATTTTAGTACCAATGCATTTCCGCATATTCGTATTTGATTTTGGCAGGCTTGAATTTTCCAGTCGAGTTAATAACTTTTCAAAACTTTCAATAGACATTCGAAAGTAATTAAAAAACATTTTTTCATCGTTTCTAAGATTTTCGAATAATTTTTCAAATGTGATCGTACGCACAGATTCTTGATTAATAGGATGTACCCAAAACCTTCTGTTTTGTCGGCGGCGAGACCGCTGGCGCCTTCGATACCAATATAAAAGTACAACCAAGCGTGGATCCATCAGTGACGTCTACTCACTGTGACAACTGTGTGGAAACTGCGGCTATTCGTTTTTACACGAATTAAATTTTACCATATGAACACCCGGTTGACTTTACGTTAAAAAAACGATTACAAAAAAACGTGCAGGACAATGCCGTGTGAACGAAGCCTTACCCGGCATCCTAAGGCACTGTGCGAAGATAAGATATATTTATTTGCTCGATCACGAATAAAAACGTGCATGCAGGATAACATATAAAAAAAACAAAAGTTCAGACATGTTTGCCACTTATGTAGTATGGCATGCAAATAATATGTAAGTACTTGTTAATCAAAAAAAAAGTCAATGAAATTAATTTCAAGTAAATTCAGCTCACAATAATAAATTACAAAATTTCAACAGTAAATAAAAAAATAAGCACTTATAAAGAATAAAAAAAACTACGTCAAATTAAATGCTGGAGTCAAAAATTAATTAATATTATAGTATACTTATGTCACGAAGTCATTAGATTTATTTATTACTATTTATTTCGGTAAAATTAAAAATGTTTCTTTATTACTTAAAGTCAAAATTTATCTGTTAAAAAATCTGAAACACTATAATAACATTTCTGACATAGCAAAGTTGTTAATTTTTGCTTAAACAAATTTACTTAATTTTTTTTGAACACGCTTCGGTCGCGCTCACAAAGGGCGGCTTCTGGTTTTTAGAACAAATGACTAACGAACGCGACGATCGATCGTGTGGTCGCTTGACGATCGCTTTCTACTAGGACAGCTCCTTAAGCATACCGCCATATTGCTTAAATGTATTTTTTTATATTATTATTATTGTATATTAATTTATGATAGCGATTGTCAGAATAATGCTGTAAACCAAACATGATTCTGAGCTATTTTGTGAGTTGTTATCACATAAAAACTTTTTCACAAAAAATAAAACCGACTTCCAAAAAAAAAACACTACAAAGTGAAAAATAACTTTGATTTCGGAAGTCGGTGTCTTGGGTTTTTTATTTTCGTTTTTTTGCCACCGACTTCCGAAATCAAAGTTATTTTTCACTTTGTAGTGTTTTTTTTTTGGAAGTCGGTTTTATTTTTTGTGAAAAAGTTTTTATTTTTCACTTTTTAGTTGTGGTACCTACACAAAACCCGCACAAAAATTTTAATACCAAGTAAATTACAGTGACAGGAACTATTAGAATATCATCCACATATACTAGGTGGGCAAAATATGTAATATTGAAGCTAACTTAAAAAGCCCTCATCAGATCTTGACCAAATTTATATGGGACCACTTCTGAAGTATGCCCTACCAAACAAAAAAAGAATCATCAAAATCAATTCATAATTGGCGGAGTAATCGCGTAACAAACATACAAAAAAAAAAAAAAAAAAAAAAACACAACCGAATTGAGAACCTCCTCCTTTTTGAAGTCGGTTGAAAATAGCTCAGAATCTAGTAAGTCTACAAAGTTCTAATTACTAACAAACAAAACCTATACAAACTAAAGAACATGTACACGGCTAGAATGTTCTCGTCCTGACAATTAATTCTGAATCTGTCTACACTAACATTACGAGAAAAGATTTGTATTTTTGTTTGGAAATAATAAACTCAAAAACTACTGGAACGATTTTCCCAGTAGAATGCTATATTATCACTGAGTATCATAGGCTATCCTACTAATATTATAAAGCCGAAAGATTGTGAGTGTGTATGTTTGTCTCTTCTTCACGCTAAAACTACTAAACGTATTTGGATAAAATTTGGCACACAGATAGTTTATAACCTGGATTAACACATAGGACACTTTTTATCCCGATATTCCTACGAGATCGAAACTTATGCGGGTGAAACCGCGGGCGCAGCTAGTAATTTATAAAGATATCACGCGGGCGAAGCCGCTGGTGGATGATACTTTGTAATTTATCTTCCCGTCTCAGAGTTTCTCAAGCTAGGTCATAATTTAGTCCTTGTCTGGTGGTCACAAGACTCACAAGTTAGTCTGTCCTAATAAACAGTATCACAGCCTAGGCCTGTAATCCCCAGAAGTTATTGCTATTAAGTCCTGGGATCAGCAGGGCAATCTATTGTGGGAACTAGTTGTTTGTCAAAGCAAGTTATGGAAGGCCGGTGGTAATAATAGATGGGATGAAATAACTTGTAGCAGGAGGCTTAGTTCTTTAGCAGTGCCTGAAACTTTTGTAGGTGTTGGTATGTTTAAAGAATTGTAACTAATATTAAAATGTGAAAATGAGTTTGTATGTTTGTTACGCTTTCACGCTAAAACGGCGGATAAGAACGCATTTGGATAAAATTTGGCACATGGGTAGACCATGACCTGGAAAAGGACATAGGATACTCTTTATCCCGGTAAATGCAGACGAAGTCGCGGACAGAACCAAGATGTTTTATAATTATGTTTACATGAGATCGATTAGGAATAGCTCAAGTTACTGACGCCTGGGTAATAATATAACATGTACAATCACCAGGCAAAACGTAGACCATTTTTAGATTTTGACAAATTAAGCGCCTACTTGTAGCTCTGGATATGTCGTGGCCAGATCTTAGAATTGACCATTTCATGAAATGGCCAGCTAACATTGGCCACGTTTAAACGTCAACGTTTAATGATATGTCAGTCGACGTTTGGCCATATCATTAATGTAGGGTATCCATGGTGTAAGGTGTAGTAAAAATACGATTTTCATCCCGATTTCCGCGCGAGATTCGCCTGTTTGGTCAGACCTTAACGTCGTTCATCCGCCATTTTTGAAGTCGCTAAATAACATGTACGCGTAAAAAATTACGCAATTCATAAAAACAGTATTAGCTACTTTTGTCCATAATTATTATAGACTATCATCGTAGGGCGTACTAAAGCAGCATTTAGGTTTAGCCGATCGAAAACCGATAAACTCAAGCTATAGTATACTGGCGCATTCCACAGCAGCCGATTGGACATGAATAAAGTCGAAGACTCCCGTAAACTTGAGCAATCCGTCGGAATGGTTCGGAATGATGCTCGAGCATTCCAATCGGCTCAATAGACGTTTATATTAGAAACTGCAAATATGACCCATGAACCACATAGACATAAGTTTTATTTTCCTTTATTTCAATCGTATTATTATCCCACTGCCTCTTCTCATAAAGAGCTTTACGCTTGTTCAAGGCGGGTTGGCGATTTCAGACATATACAACGTGTAACAGAATAAATAGAAAACCTCAGGCAACCCAAATGTGATGTTCAATTATAAGACTAACTAACTAATATCTGTAATTTAATTATGTAAAAAAAAACATGTTATCTATACATTATACATACAAATAAATAAAATTGAATAATAAAAAATTGTAATGTGTAAATGTATATAATAATTCATTTTTATTTCAAGTTACAAGGACTCATTAATAAACACACAGAACAAATTAAAACATTACAATACAACACAAAACAATAACCACACAAAACACATTTATGTTGATAGCCGATGACTGTAGGTGACGTGCAGGTCATTGCAGCGTCTGATGTATGGACAGTCGAGCCTGTCGGCTATCATCACCAGCACGCTGTTAGAGCTGCCGCGAACTCTGCGGCATACTCTGCTATATGAAAGTACAGTACAATTTTTAAATTTTAGTCCTTTTGTTTGTTCCGGCTAATCTTGGCAACGGCTGTACTGATTTTGACGGAACTTTCAATGACAGATAACTGATGAAAGAGTAACTTCTAAATAAATTTTATTTTAGGAAAAGAATCCACGCGGGCAGCAGCTAGTTTTTTTTATAAAATTGTTGTGCTGATTAAACGTAAAACGGGAAAAAAACGTAAATTCGGTCATGCATTTAAATTCAATCTCAAGTAAATTCTGTAGGCTTTATGGCTTTAATTTTCCTAAATTAAATATTTTATTAACTTGTAATGACAGTGGTTCTAATTTAAGTTTTCTAAAATATTTTTTTGGGGAAAATTAACCTAAATAAATAATTATGGAAACTGATTCAAAAGCCGATTTTAAACAAACTATTTTCAGATCTTGCGTTAATGCTGTTACAACATGTACCTACATTTTAACAGGTTTTTTCCACGATGTTTTTCTTTATCGATGTTAGTGAGCTCTAAAATATCCTTTGTTTCAATGTAAAAGGAGCTTCGATAAGTGAGGAGACGTCGTTCACAATACCTTAAGCCTACGTAACATTAGAAAACCCATTAATCTTTAAAACAACAGTACATTCTTCAACTTGAAATAGAATTTAAACAACTTGTTTTATCACCTTTCTATAAAAGTATTAAAATGCTAAGTTAACTCAAGAAATAAATAGACACCCTTATTTTCTTTACGACAAGAATGTTTTTGCAATAACAAATGACGATCTAAGCTGGAAGATTAAAATCTTGTAAATCAAAAAGCTTCTTTTATGTGGCACTAAACAATTTTGTGGGACATTAAGTTTTTCCCGACATAAAAGTTTGTACTCGGGATTATATTGAACTCTTCTTTAATGCAATAACTTAAAATTCGAAATTGATCATGAGGATTGTGTTAATTTTGCGAGTGAGCTAAACCAAAAAAAAAAGATACAATACATTCAGAGACTATGTTACTTACATTGAATAAATTTTTCAGTTCATTTCATATGTAAATTAAATACGAATTTATTTATATTAAGTGTACAATTACTTTGTTCTTATCTCGAGAAGTCTGAAGTAGAGTCTTGTCTTTAAATTAGACTCCTAAAATTACTTTCAAGCCATCTGCGACCTCAAGAACATGTCTTAATAACAAATCTCTTGAAGCATTAATTAGTTAAAAAGTATTCTTTCTTCAGCCTTTACTTATTTTAATATTGAAAAAATTTAAAAATAATATTTTGATATTATAATTATTCCCAGTACATTGAAACGTCACTAATGTTAACATAACCCGCCTATAATGTCCCCACTGCTGGGACGCCTCCTCTCTCTGAGAGAGAGTGGGCTGTCATCCACCACGCGGGCCCATTGCAGATGGGTGAATGTCACTTGTCTTCGAATTTTTGGTTCTAGGACATGCCAGCTTCCTCACGATGTATTGCCTGATGAGGTGCCTAACCTGGGTTTTAACCCACGACCTACGAGTCGTAATCCGGGGCAGTTACCACTAGGCCACCAGTGCTACCACTTCTCACTAAGGGTGAAATTATTTAATTGTCACAAAGACATATATACCTTGTCGTTTTATGACGTGCAAGGGCACCCTACCCTACCCTACCCTTTATAGCAGAACTTTTTATGTCATAGTATTATTTTGCATAACAGCGTATACTCGTAGCATAAACTTCATTTTGCAGAAAATCATTTGGCATACATTCAAAACTCATTATTTTGTAAGTCAGAATCATCATTAGTTATACATTTCATATTCATTTTTTTACTTTTTAGGGGCATGTGGAACATGGTGTAAAGTTCACTCATCCACCATAGAAAAGCGAGGATCCTCCGACCAGACGTGTGTTGTGTCTGGCGGGCAATTGCCCGTCTGTTGATGTCGGATAGTCTTATATATGTCGTTCACGCGGTAAACTCTAATTGCGCGATGTAGGATTTGTGTGACGTCATGTCTTTGATGCGTAGTTCGTATGTGGCGGTGAAACCGCTACCACTTGTTCATTTCTCGGGACCCTAGTGTCCCGGACCTTTGGAAGGCCGATGCCAACTCGCAAAGGCCGGATATACGTGTTTAATAAAACGAGGCACCAATGATTATCCCTGTACGCACTATGCTCGAAAGACACCTAAGGACAACCCCCAGTTGGTGCAGGACTATTGCAAGATATGGAAATAAAGATATTGGATTATGGGTTTGGGTGGCTAAGTGAACCGGTTATCTAGAACTATGGAAAGACTATGGCCCCTGCCTGAAAATAATATATAAAATACACAGGTAAAATGGCAGGGGGTGACTTGCACACTCAATAATGGGCCCCCGAAAACGGTCGCTAGCACAAAGCGTCGTAGCGACAAGGGGGGCAACATATCCTGAGGTGCTTATAAGGAGTGAAGTACGGTCAAGATCCCTACCAGCATCTTACTGGAATATTTCCTTCCTTCGAGCACATTTGCTCTTGCAAATCTCCACTAAAGTCGGTCAGTAAAGGCGAGAAAGAGGTGGGAGCTCTATTCCTCGTCAAGGTTTACTCCAGCCGGCCAATAAAGGCAAACCAGGGATGAGGAACAAGATTTCTCCCAGGAGATAGGGTCCGTGGGGTCGCTACTGCCTAACAGCTCGCCACATGCTGCCCTGTGGGTTTCTGTATCTCTCTTGGTCTGGCTCCTAATCCCAGACCTGTTCCGGCAAAAAACTCTACCAGCATAGACCTGGACTTCGGAGCGTGCAAGCCTCACCATGATGTCAACGTAGAGATACGGCGGTGTGGTCATTTTCATAATTATTAAAAGCAGAACCATCTTATCGCAGAAAGTTCACACAAACATGCAAACAAGCATACACCATGCATGCAGCATGCATGTCGGCGGTCCCACGAGTTTATCGTCGCATACGGTTTTAACGCTCACCGTCGTAGCTGAGGCTGGCCGGCCGAACTCCTGCTCCTCAGCACGTGGGCTGCCTCACTCTTAAATTACACTCTAGGGGTACTTCTGTCACTAACTTTTGTAGCACTTATTGACTTTTTAAGACACTATTTTAAAAATGCTGTTTTATAGAAATGGCAATATGCTCAGTAAATTTATTCCAAATAAAATTCTGCCATCTTTTAATATGCCATTGTAAATTCGGACATATAAACATTCGGCCAAACAATGATTATATTAAATAATTTTTATGCCTTTAAAATATTCGTTTAATGAAGATTATGCCAAATAAATTTCGGAGCATCAATATTCTGCCAGATAGAGGGAACCCACGTGCAAGTGACATTCAACCTCAAGGCTTATTTTCATTGGTCGATAGGGCTCGTATGCGGGATGTGAGAGATTCATGCAACGCATGCCATAGAGCCCGCATGCAGGGAGCCGTTTTTATTAGTCCATAGGGTCCGCTTGTGAGGTGATGTAGATTTCTGTAAAGCATGTCATACGTCCGGTATTCGGGGAACCGTTTTCATTAGGTAACGCTATGGGATGATTACGGTATACGGAGAACCTGTACCGCACGTTTGTCAGTTGCTTTGAAGGCTCATTTTTATTGGTAATTTTCATTGAGTGTGAGTCTCCACATGCTTTTTACTGACCGATGAATTTCATAGATCGCTACACCCGCTACAGGAATTCCCTGATGGTGTACCGACCACGTGATCGACTTATGACTTTCATTAGTCATCATAGGTGATTAAGTAATTACGAGGTTGACGTATCTACCTACTGAAGAAAACACTATGGGAGTTGTCATATTTTTGAAATGCCGACTAGAACCATGTGGCCTGCACGACATGGTTATTTTTAAACGTTCATGAAACAGATATAAAATAGACTCAAAATGGACAATGATGACAATGATACCTACCTATTAAATGAAAATTGAAGATATCAGCAAGCTCAGATTGTATATTCCTTTCTAAATGACCCCGCGATTTTTTCTCCCATAAGATCACAAGCTGGACTATGAATACAACAATAATTGAAGGCTCAAGTCAGCTTAATTATGTATGAGTAGTCAAGTATTTTCAATGAAGAATATATGCCTATAGTTTTGTATCAAAGCCACCTTAGTTATGTGGATGAAAAGTATGAATAACGTCATTTGATCGCTCTGTGAAGTCTAATTGAAATTGTTTATTCTGTAAATAAGATATCGGAATCACTTTTACAGGTTGAATTGAAAAAAGAATAAGCTCGACAGGGTCGACATTTCCTGCCAAGGTACCCCCGAGAAGAAAGTCTGTTCAGTCATTGCAAGCATTTGTCGGTTATCGTGTAGCTCAACTCAGAACTTAAGGAACTCAACGACTCGGCTCAAAGAAAGGAAATTTGGATAGGCCGCATAAAGTGTCAATCAAACTGCCAGAGTATCATTAAAACAAATGGAGAGTAAATTATTGAACCACGTAGTCCTCACATTCACAAAATTTCAATTAATATTCCATTCGTGGTCCGAATGGATGGCCGTTCATAACACACATCAACCACTCGCCGTGATTCAGATAAAACGTCCGACGCTTTTCGTACAGAAACAGATCATGTCAAAATCTCTAGAACTACGTGAATCAAGATGAAGTCATAATAAACAATAAGCTACCAGATAAATGACAATAACTTTCTTAATTTGCATGGTCCAAAATGTAAGTATTTGATTTAAAAATCACTAATATGCACAAGATCAAAACAGTATTGGTACCTAGTATAAGCACGCTGCGCTTTTTGGAAAATAAATGATGATTTATGTAAAGATCATCCTAAGAACTATAATTTCTATCATCACTTTAGTCCTTAAAAACAACACATAACACCACACACCCAACACACATAATGTTAACAACTTGCGCGCGGTCTGCATCCTATAATTTAAGCTATAATTTTGTAGTATCAACCAGCAATATACCAAGCCTTATTTAATACAGTCCACTCTTTTATTCCACCCGGAGCTAACACATAACATAACACAAAACACACACACTAACACACATACACTACACAACACTAACGGTCTCAAGCCGCATCGAAGGTCACCTTTTCCCATCAATTGGCCCAATCATGATCAAGTTAGCCCAACTTTGTAGCTCCAAACTCGACTTACAGTTCGGTTAGAGCTCAGTCATTCTGTAACTTTGAACCAGTGTCAATTGTAATTTGAGAAGTTAAGTGTTAAGTGTTTGTTTGGGAACTTGTATACAAGGCTTTTGACGTGGCTGGAGGTGACTGATAAGGAAAAAAACAGTTTTTTAGGGTTCCGTACCTCAAAAGGAAAAAACGGAACTCACTCGTTTGTCTGTCTGTCTGTCCGTCTGTCACAGCTAATTTTCTTCAAAGATAATGGACCGATTAAGTTTTTTGGTACACATATCAATTTCTGTGACAAAAACACGAACGTGTAACGAAAATAAATGAATTTTGAATATAGGGGTCAGTTTTCTTTAAATATTAATTATTATATAAATAATTATTAAATCACAAATTTTAAAGATTAAAAAATTACCATTTGATTTTTTTTGACTCAGTAGTTTCGGAGACAAGGGCCGGATCCTTATCTCCGAAACCAATGAGCAACCAACAAAATAGAGAAAATAGTTACATTACAAGAAACTTATTGATTACAAGAAAACCTATAAGAATTAACATGGTAACAATTCTCCCAAAATTGTGCGTAGATACAAAGTTGCATTCGCAGTTGGAATGTATGGGAGAACATGTTTATCTACTACGAGTATAACGTTAATTTCATCCTTGGTATAAATTCTTGGTACAATTGTTTTCATAGGTTTACAAAAAAACAGCAGAAAACAGCGTTTCAGAGTTTGTTTGATCGCGCTGCTCTCTGGAACTATTGAGTAGTTCATTCGGATTTGACAAATTCTATTGAAAACAAAGTAATAGTGCGGGAGGGCGATGCGACGCGGTGGGTCTTAGGCCGAATGAGTTTTATAAAAATGTGGCTGCTATTTTATTATTTTGATTATGTATCTAACGACTTCCACGCGAATGAAATCGCGGGCAGAAGTTAGCGATACCATAATGATAGTGACATACTTTATCCACGTAAATAAAAAATCTTCAACAAAATACATTATGCTTTAAAATCACGTTTTCTCGATTAAAGTGCAGTTTTCAATGATTTTATTGTTATCTGTGGCGGAGGCTGCAGTATCACGTAACGCTGCGGTGTAATTTTGGTTTGGGTGCCGTATTCACGATATTATTTATTGTGTTTTTGCTATAAACTCATACTCATGTTTTAACAACCCCTTGTTATTTATCAGCGTCATAAACTACTACAAGAGAAGAAAGCTCGTGTTTGAGATGTTTAAGAACTAGTGTTGCCCAAAATCGGTCTTGGTATTGGTCTTGCATTTTCACAAGAACAAGACCAAGGCCGACTTATTATAGCAAGACCAAGACTTACCCCTGCAAGATTTGAGCAAGAACAAGACTAAGCCTCCAAGACTCTTTCGTCTCGGAGTTAAGTCTAACTGAGATTTGGGCGTTATTAAGTATGCATTTGGTTTCAATAGGTACTGATTTTGATAGACCTTCCCCAGTATCAAAACCGTATCTTCATAACACTAAAAGGTATTGTATTGATTATTATATTTAGACTATTTAATAAGTAGCGTGTTAAACACAAATATATTATGTTCCCATGTGATAAAAATATACCTAGCATAAAATAAAATAGGCATCTTTCTAGCAAAGTTCATACCTTATTATATAGCTAAAGGTACTAAAGGTACTAACCTATAATAATATATGCTTGTATAACTCTTATGTACAGATCTAACGTTAGTAGGTTAGTATGTGCTTAAAATTGTAACCAATGAAATTATAAAAACATTGTATAGGTACTTATGATTCAAAGTTTATATTATTTTTCTATTCAGCAAAATTCAAAACTAACAGCGAGTCGAATAGGTCTAGTAACTTATTTCATAATTTACCGACAAAGACGCCGCGCTTTATCAAAGACTGTGCGACAAGTGTATCACAACATTTGATACTGTTTGATCGCCGCATTTGGCGCCACAGAGTATGGACAGAGGTATACAAAATGTTCACCTGTTTTGGTAGGGTTGGCACAGGAAGATAAAATTAAACGACGTTGAAGATGTCTCAGCAGTAGGTAGGTATAAATTGAATGCTCTGAGTGTCTTGTATACATACATTCTCACACTGGCTCGAACTCGAACACTTCAGCGTTTAAAGCTGACTGGCGAGATGATAATTATATATATTATCTTTTACAAAACTTGTTGATGATAAAACAATGTAACTAAGTAGCTACTTATCGCATTTGTTGAATTTCGAATGTAAAGTTAGTAACCACGCGTAGGTATTAAATTGCGTATTTTTTAAAATTATTGTCAAGTTAAGTTAATTAATTTGGTGGTTCACTATGCATATGTAAATTTAAGCTCAAAATCTACCTACTCTGTTACGTTGTTCTAAGATAATTGCAAGACTCTTGCTGCAAGACCAAGACCAAAACTGAGAGAAAGAAAGAAAGAAAGAAAAATATTTTATTTGGGACACGCACAGGATATATAACTACAAACAGTAATAATATTTTTTTTAAAAAGAACAAAATTATATAAAATAAAAAAAGAAGCAGCAAAACTAACAAAAAAAAAAAGACCTGTGCGAGGCCAAAAAGGCCCATATCTCAGCATAATGCGGCGATATTTAAAAAATAATAATTAAATACCACCGCGCTGGTATTCTGATAGGGCCCACTGTGATGCCACGGACACACCTACGGACTTACATAGATCCCACTATAGGGGATTACAAAAAAGATAAAACAATAAAATAATAATTAAAAACAAAAAATAAAAACCAAAACTATGTACAATAAATAATATTTTAGCTAATAACACGCCCGACGTTCCAACATCACTTGTCCATGGTATAGACAAATATCTATGGTGACAAGCGAAGGGACGCGGGCGCACTGCAAATCTGCGACGCATTCAGCTGTCAAAAAGTAAAGTGGAATTTATTTAGACATTTTATTCTGGAACAGAGATTATACTACTCTCTAACAAGAGGTATAGACACAAATTAAGCAATGTGTGAATAAATTTAAGATAAGGCTAGAAAGAGGTGCAATGAATAATGTAAAGTGTCGTTGTGTTGTGACTGACTGTGTTGTGTTGTGAAAATCGGAAGAAAAGGATTCAGCCACCGAGTAAATCATAGCGATTGAAGTAAAATCATGTTGATAAGAGTTTAAGACTCTGCTAAGCTCACCAATACCAACCGCGTGCAGTCCCTGGGTGAGTTTAAAAACTGGTTTCTTTATGTACTCGTAACAAATGTTGCTTAAATTTATTACTAAAAGTTCCAACTGTTTTTATAGCACGAAAAGGAGGTGGCAGATCATTCCAGCAGCGAGAGGCAGCGAATTTAAAGCTTCCACGGAATGCAACAGTTTTGTGCGTTGGAGCCAACAGAAGGTAAGAAGATGCTCTTGTTTTAATTTTATTTATGTCACGTGACCAGGTCAATTTCTTATAAAAAAAGATATTCTGTTATTTTTGTGAGAATGGTGCCAAAGAGTAGGGTAGCCAGATGAAGCTTTCTGCGATCTGACATTCTCATCAATTTACCCTTAATTAAAAATGGAGTTACGTGAGATCGGGGAGGGATATTGAAACAAAATCTTGCACAAGCATTCTGTACTCGCTGGATCAGCCTTTCACTTCTACCGAGGATGCACGCACCATACACAGTGTCAGCATAGTTCAGCTTGGATAAAACAAGTGACTCACACAGCATAACACGCATATCCACACTTATGTAGGGACGTACACGGTACAGAAGCTTCAACCGGTAAAAACAGTTGCGCACAGCCTCCATGATGTGTGTCTCAAAGTGCAGGTGCTCGTCAAACACCACCCCAAGATTACGGGCTTCTTGCACCCTATCAATAGAACACCCGTCAATCCTCAAGTCCAAATTATACCCTAACCTTTTATGAAGGAAATCTCTTGACCCCTTATAACGAACTTGGACTTAACTGGGTTCAGAACCAGAGAGTTTCTCACTGACCATGCTGAAATCCTATCTAAATCTTCATTCATTTTATCTACAGCTTCTGCAGACTGCTGAGGACGGAATGAGAGATACATCTGCAGATCGTCAGCATAAAGGTGGAATTTGGTGTTGTTCAGACAGTTGATGATGTCGGCACTGTACAGAATGAAGAGAAGCGGGCCTAGGATCGATTCCTGTGGTACACCGCGGTTCACTTGTCTCGGACTGGAGGACATAACATCTCCTAAATTGTCACTTGTTACCTGGACAAACTGAGAACGGTGACTCAGGTAACTCTGAAACCATTGGACTGTTTCGGGTTCACATCCGTAGTAAGACAGCTTGGAGAGGAGAAGGGACGTATTGATTGAGTCAAATGCACGTGAAAAATCTAGCAGCACAAGCATGGTACCCATGCCCTGTTCTCTGGCTTCCAGGATATTGCCAACTACGTCAAGAAGAGCTGTGGCTGTGCTGTGCCCCTTACGAAATCCTGATTGAGCCAGTGGCAAAATACCGTGCTGCTCAAGATATGCCCGTAGCTGGTTAGACACAACTTTCTCCAGAATCTTGGAGAGACATGGTAAAAGGCTAATTGGGCGAAGATCTTTCACACTAGTGGGATTAGATACCTTGGGGATGGGCCTAACTATAGCCAATTTCCATAGATCCGGAAAAGAGGATGAGGATATGGATCTGTTGATGATGGCCGTTATAGCTCCAAGGGAACGAGGAAGAGTCATCAACAGAATCTCACGGGAGACATTGTCAGAACCCTGAGCATTGGACTTAAGACCATGTAAAAGTCTATGTACCATTTCCTCCTGGACTGGCTCAAGCTGGAAATGAGTATTACTGAATCTGTGGTGTTCAAAGTAAGTTAAATCAGCATTACTGACCCTACCACTGCCAGGCACATCCAAAAAGTGGTCATTTATTTTTTCAGGGTTGTTACAAAAATGTGGTAGACTGTGCTCCTGCTTTTTTGAAACTGCTATGGATGATTTTATATGGTTCCATAATCTCTTTGGCTGTTTAATGTTTTTATTTATATAAGTTTTAAAATATGCACACTTTTCACTTTCAAAAGCGGCCCTGACTAGGTATTTAAGCTCTTTGTATGAGTTTACATGATGTTCAGATTTAGTCGCTTTAGACTTAACATGGCATTTGTCACGCAACTTCATCATTTCCTTGACAGTAGATGTTATCCAAGGGTATGACTTTTCTTTGATTAGAACTTTTTTAAGGGGTGCATGTAAGTCAAAGAGATTCAAAATATATTCATTGAAGGTTGCTACCATCGAGTTCACATCCTCCATACCCTCAATATATTCCCAGTCCATCCTATTCAAATCATTATTAAATTTGTCTAACAGTATATCCTTAAATGGCCTATAGGTGATCCAGTGTGAGGAAGGTTTCTCTAATTTAAAATTAAGTTCAATAGATATCACTGCATGATGGCCAAGCTCAGGTATATGTAATACAGAGACCCCACACACACGGGCATCAGTGCACACAACATCAATTAATGTCTCACTATGGTCAGTAAAATGGGTAGGCTCAGTAACAATTTGATTTAGCTTGGAGCATAGTAAAAAGTTGTTAAGTAATTTTGTTTTATTTTCCAGTTGATTTAACACGTTAATGTTGAAGTCACCAAGCAAAATACCAAGAGCGCAATACCAAGACCAACACTAAGACCAGGTGTATTGACGCAAGACCATGACCAAGACTGGTCTAAGTCTCGTCTTGGTCTTGCATTTGGGCAACACTATAAATAACTTTTAGTAATCGAGAAAGATATTATGAAAAAAACACTCTTTTATTACTTTTATTCCCAACACAACAGTACTATTTCAAAATCTAACAAAAACTGTCTCTACACTACATTTTACCATTAAGATGGCTTTTGCCCCACCCAGAAACAACGATAATAATTATTGTCATAACCGTTATTTTTAAGTGTTGCCAAAGTAAAATAATACTTTCCCCTAATAATAGTTCCCATCGAAAATACACTTAGAGGTTTGTTACAATATTAATAATTTGTAAAAAACGGTGAAGGAAAACATCGTGAGGAAACGACGGCATGTGAAGCCAAGTCAGAGGCCCATGGGCGGCTTTAAAACTCTGACACCAGATTAGTTACTAACCACACGAAAAGAAGAAGATTTGTACTTTGACAGTGTTGCCAGAGTGAATTAATTATGCAAGCGCGACTGCTGAGCGTTGGGTCCTGGGTTCGATTCCCGGGTCGGGCAAAGTGTTATTGGATTTTTCCATTACGAATTTCTTAGTAACAGCCGGGAGTTTGAAAGTTGGCAGGTTAACGCCCCCTGTGCCTCGGCCAGCACATTAAACCGTTGGCCCTGCGCCAGATCTCTCTCCTGTCGTGTCGGATTGCCGTCCCATCGGACTTTGAGAGTGAGGGAAGAGAGAGTGCACCAGTATCTGCGCACACGCTCGTGCACTTTAATATCTCCCGCGCCGAAGGCTAGTCTCCGTTGAGATTGGCCGCCGTGGCCGAAATACGGTCTGGAGGACTATATATTGTCATTCATTTTTCAAGCACTTCCTGGTATCTGATTGAGCTGAAGCTTAGCATACATTTTAACGTTGTTAACTATTTAATTAGCTAAAAAGTAAACAATCGAAATCGTTTGCCATTTTAATATCGTTCCAACCGATTGCATCACCTGATACGCCTATATTTTGTCTCACTCGCTCTCGGTCTTAAAACCAGTTTTCTTCCCACTCTATCTTGCCTTTGCGCGTCGCGAGTGACGATCAACGGTCAAAAACTGCAGAGGTTAGTCGAGGTTCGCGCTTCCGTACAACACTACACTTGTGCGGGACTTTACACGCGCAGCCTCATCTAATAGACTTTTAGAAGTTCGATTTATTTCCCAAAATTTATAATACTATAATTATTTAAAAGTTTCAATTAAGAAATGTATTAGTGCTTCAGTAAACCCCTTATTGGGTAAGTGTTGACAATTCACGCAGTGCTTTTATCATGTGTCATGGTGGTCAATGATTTGCAAAAATAATTTCATCATCTTTTTTTCTAGACACCATTTCTTTCATCCATCAACCTTTGTTTTACTTCACTATCTATATGTACGTAGTAGTTAATTTAAAAGTACTTCACACTGCTTTCTTTTCATAGCACTCTGTGAGCTCCGCTTCTGAAGGTGACCTTTACACACATTCGCCTTAAGCGCAATAGTACCCTATCCATCCACTTGCGCTTACGCTGCCGCGGTCACCGTCAGGAGAGGATAAGCAGAGGACTACCTGTGTACATTCTGGACGTATTCCAGGGACCATAGTTCGGGTTTTCACTTCCGGGTTATATACCCGTGAGAACCACTACCACGTCGCTTGTTGGCGACACACGCCACAGAGGCGCGTCACCGCTGCGGGTAACTGGCATCCGACGCCGCTACCGTCAACCCGCGGGTCCTGCACCCAGCTCCTCGGCTCCAGCGTCCTTCAGCTACGCGTAAGCCCGGAGTACTTGACGTGCCTACCTCGATGATACAGAAAAATTATGACGGGCTTTGTATCCTACGTCCTTAAAATACATTTTTATTGAAGGTGTAATGATTTTTTTTGTAACTACCAGTAGCTTCGATAAACTCCTGCGCTTCAACAAACTACGGTAACAACGTAAACATATGATCCTATAGAGCTGGTCTGATGATGGAGCCCGAAGATGGCCATAGCCATGGTCAGCTCCTCAACTAAAGAAGATAGCGTTGTTGAATTTGAACTCATTGGTTGTGTCTTGACAAGAACTTAGCCCAAGATGGTGTGATGTTGGAGCAGGAAAGTGAACCTTTTTATGAACTAAAAACTACTAAATAAAAATTACGTAAACATAGAACTTTAATTTTCTTAAAAGCTTGAGGCGTGAAATGAGTGATTCTGAAGATATTGCTTTTATTTACATAATGTAGGTCTCTGTGATGGGTGGGATGGGTGGTGTGTGCAGGAAATTTTATTGATAACATTTCCGTAATAAGTTTAAATGTGTATTAAATTATTATTAATTTATGTAAATATTATAATATTATCAAGTTATAGGTAATTATTGTGTAGTGTTGTCAGAAATTGTGAATAGATGTTTTTGTGTATACGAGTACTTCATTCTTAAATAAACAAATATTATGAGAGTAGCCTGCATAACCATTATCAGATAATGTAAAGTGATCATACGGTTGAAGACGGGGTTTGTCAAGGCGAAAGTTATTCGATCGTAACTTAATTAAAGACTTCCCGATGCCAAGTGTTGCTTGGCAAATATTCATGCCTCTTTAACCAAATTAAATTTATGTGGGAGTGGCGCATTTGTATTTCATTTCCATACATTTCTATTAAGAGTATTTCAGTGTCCTTCTACATCCACGACGACGTGCCCCACTCCGCTCCGCTCCATACTAAAGTACAGCTTACAGTACAGTAATCGCGGAGTGGGGCGCGTCGTCGTGGATTGCACTATCTGTACGTCTATTTATATTATGGAAATCGCTTCTTATTTTGCAAAGTCCTAAGTTTTTGCGAACATACAAAATACTTTCTAAGATATAAAGAAAAGGCAGAATCAGTATATCAATTTCTTTGAATTTGTTTCCTACTCATAAAGCCATCCACAATCATACACAAAACTTTCCTCATGACATTTTACAAAACGTGATATAAATCACATTCCAAATATTAATATCTCTGTTACAAAATAAATTCTTCTCCTATGTTTGCGCAAGCTTTTCTCTTAGCAAGCTCTTTTATTTCTGTACCGTGTTTCACGTAAACATGGAACTTACTGAAACCTTAATTGTTTTGTTTTCTCTACTTATCCTCACTTACGGCCTAACTCATTGTCAGTGACAAGAGAAGTTCAACATTAAAGTTTGAAGTTGTAGGTTGAAATTCGATTGAAGTAAGGGGTAAGTTATGGCGTTTCGAGTGTGAGGGGTTACAATTTGAAGGTTTTTTTTTTATTAATGTAGGTATAGTGGTGTTAACTGCCGTGTATTTTTATACTGATTCCGAATTTAATGTATATTTCAGGCATACATCTAACGGGGTGCTTGGACAGGAAACCTCCCCGTGTGCCTGTGGGCTGGAATTCCCTTCGGATGCGTCCGGGGGGAAGGCCAGTCTTCAGGACGGTGCATCCTGGGATGCGGGCAATGTCTCCCCATTAGGTACTCTGTGCCTAAGGGGTCTCGTTGTCTGCATGCCAATATCCTGTCGGAGGAACGCTCTAACGTGTACTCGGAGAGAGCACACGTTGAGCAGCGTTGGAGCACGGGCTCGGCGTGCACTAACACTGCCGTCGGGCAGGCAGGAGGAAGCCTTCTGCCACCGTTGGTCTCGTAGCCCCGAAGAGTGTCAAGGTCATGTCTCTGGCACTTGACGGGGGTCGAGGGTCTTGGCTTAACCGCCCGGACCGCGAGGAAGAAATCCTCTATAAAAAATTACCCCAAACCTCCAAGCGGCGGCGCACCGTGAGGGAGGTTGTAAGCTTGACTAATGGGTAGCTATTTGATAATTAGTCGCTAGTGCGAACCACTATTTTGAGACGATACAAAGTTTTTACTCGTGGGAACAAATATGGTTAAAAGTTCAAAAAAAACAACGAAGAGGAGAGGAGTGATGCGGGGTTGGAGTCCGATGCTGCGTCTGGCGCGATGAGCTCGGGTCAGAGCTCGGAGCGCGAAGTGGTGGTGGGAGCGGCCGTGAGGAACCGAAAGTTCCTCCGGAAGCGCTCTAAACCGGGGGATGGCCAGGGGTCGTCCGCCGACGAGGGTGTCTCGGGCCAAGGCCACAGGAGGAAGATACACTCCAGTCGGCGGGGTGCGGCCCGGGGAAAAGGTGTGGGTAGTGGGCTCACCACTAAGGTGGCAGGCGAGCCGAGTCCGGCCAGCCCAACTGAGGTGGAGAGGACCTACGGAGGAGGAACACCACACTGTAGGGACGACCACCGTGGTGGCCCTTACAGAGTCGGCAGGTGGTGAGCCGGATGCCGCTGGCGGCTCCAATTCGGAGCGAGCGGCCAGGTTTGCGGAGGCCGTGGCTGCCGCGATCAAGGGTTTGGCCTTGAAGAGGACTCAGTCCTCTAAAGACAAGGCCATACCCGCGGTCATGGCCTCTATTTTGGCGGCAGCGGAGGCCTATCACCTCAGGCCTCCGTCAGACGGCATGTCCGAGATGCGGGCGGAGGTCGCCCGCTTGACAGCCGCCATGGAGCTTCTCCGAAAGGAGAATGAGGAGCTCCGAGCGGACCTGGCCGGGCTCCGGGGAGCCGGCCCCCGTGAGGTGCCGCAGGGGAGGGAGCAGCATGGGCAGGGCCCCGTGCCTGCAGAGGACCGGGTTCTGACCCTGGTGAGGCAGGAGATGGCTTCTTTGCGGTCTCGTTTTTCCGCGCTAGAAGCCATCGTCCTGCACCCTCCTCTAGCGGCGAGCAAGCCGGCCTCTGGCCAGCGGAAGGAGGCAACATATGCCAGCACCGCAGCTGCCCGGGCAAAACCAGGTTCGTCTGGGCAGACCAAGGGCGGGGCGGCCCCACAGGTGGCGAGGGCCCCGGCCCAGGCGGCGAAGGCCCCGGCCCAGGCGGCGAAGGCCCCGGCCCAGGCGGCGAAACAGCCGCCCCCGCCTCCTCCTAATTCTACTCCGGCCGACGCTGAATGGCAAGTAGCCGGAGAGAAGAGGAAGGCGGCTAAGGCAAAAAGGGCGGCCAAAAACAAAGAGAGGAGGCAGCGGCGCAAGGAACGAAGTGTCGCGGCTAGGCTCCGCGCCCCGAAGTCTGCAGCTGTAGTGATAACACTACAGCCAGAGGCGGAGAAGAAGGGCGTGTCCTACCGCGACGTGCTCGCCAAGGTGGGGGCAGCGGTGGACCTCAAGGAGATCGGCGCCGCTGATGGCATCCGGGTAAGAGTCACTGCGACTGGGGCCCGGATGCTGGAGGTCCCCGGTGCGGCAAGCGGCCCGGCCGCTGACGCTCTGGCCGAAAGGCTTAGGGCGTCCCTAAATGCGGACGAGGCCCGAGTGTCCAGGCCCACCAAATGCGCTGGCATGCGTATTCAGGGCTTGGACGACTCTGTGACGGAGGGACAGGTGGTGGCCGCTGTCGTTAGGACTGGGGGGTGCTCTGCCGAGCAAATTAGGGCAGGCGCCATCCGTCCTGACTTCAAGGGGATGCGAGCCGTTACGGTGAGCTGCCCCGTGTCGGCGGCCAAGAAAATTGCCGGAGAGGGCCAAAGGTTATTGGTGGGCTGGGTTTCCGCGCAGGTCAAACTGCTGGAACCCAGACCTCTGAGGTGCTACCGCTGCCATGTGGGTAACCACGTGGGAGCTAAATGCACCTCGGAGGTGGACCGCAGCGGTCATTGCTACCGCAGTGTGGTCAGCCAGGTCACAAAGCCGGCTCATGCGATGCCACGCCGCACTGCGCCGTATGTGCGGCAGCTGGCAAGCCGGCCAATCACCGGGTTGGGAGTAAGGCCTGCGCTCCACCCGCCAAAGCTAGAGGCAAGCCACCAGCCACCGCCGTCACAGCCGCAACCTCCGCCACCGCTACCGTTGCCGCCTCCACAGCCGTCGTCGCCGCCGCAGCCACCGCGGCAGGGCCCTCACAGGGGGCTAAGGAGGGGGCTGACATGGAGTGCCAATAATGGCCCCATTTCGCCTCCTCCAGGCGAACATCAACCACTGCGCCGCAACTCAGCATCTGTTGCTCCAGAGCATGGCGCAGTGGTCGATTAACATCGCCGTGGTCGATTAACATCGCCGTGGTCGCTGAGCCGTACTTTGTCCCGCCCAGGGATGACTGGGTGGAGGACCTGAGCGGCTCAGTGGCCCTAATTTCGTCGGCCGCCGCCGGTACCCCATCCCTCGAGGCTGTTAAGAGAGGACGAGGTTGCGTTGCAGCACGGTTCGGGGAGATTGTCGTGGTAGGGGCATACTTCTCCCCGAACCGAACTCTCGCCGAGTTCCACAACTCCCTTGCGGAGTTGAGAGTCGTCGTCGTCGGGTTCTGTTCCCTACCCGTGCTCGTCCTCGGGGACTTCAATGCCAAGAATGTGGCTTGGGGTTCCCGGTATACGGACACACGGGGCAGGATGGTGGAGGACTGGGCGCTGGAGACAGGCCTGGTCGTCCTTAACCGGGGTTCTGTCCCCACGTGTGTGCGGATGCGGGCTGAATCGGTGGTGGACATCTCGTTCGCCAGCCCCGCTCTGTCGCTGCGTGTCATTGACTGCCGCGTCATGGAGGGGGTGGAGACGTATTCCGATCACCGGTACATCCGGTTTGACGTCTCCGCCCAGACCTTGAGCGCGCCGGTCCGACGGGCCCCGAGTGGTCCGCGGTGGGCGCTGAAGCAGCTGGACCGGGAGCTCCTCCTGGAAGCCTCGATCGTGCAGGCCTGGGTGTCATCACCGGACAGGCCTGCCGACATCGGTGATGAGGCAGAGTGGTTCCGGGAGGCCATGTCCGAGATATGTGACGTGGCAATGCCCCGGGTCCAGCCCGGACGTGCTTCGCGCCAGGTGTACTGGTGGTCGCGACAGCTAACGACACTGCGCAATGCGTGCGTTGCTGCGCGACGCCGGTACACCAGGCACCGTAGGCTCCGTATCCGACCTCCGGATACGGAAGCCATTCAGGCGGAGCTATACGAGGGGTACAGAGCGGCGAAGACCGCCCTCCAAGCGGAGATCCTGCTGGCCAGGGCACTGGCCCGCGAGGAGTCGCTGGAGACTCTGAACAGAGACCCGTGGGGACGCCCATACAAGATGGTGCGGGAGAAACTCCGCCCATGGGCTCCCCCTCTGACGCAGAGTCTCCGGCCACAGCTTGTGGGGGAAGTGGTGAGCGCTCTGTTCCCTTCGAGAGGGGAACATGCCTCCCCGCCCATGGCTCCGCCTACTGCGGTGCCCGATGCGGACCACACCGCCGACGACGACGACGATGCTCTGGAGGTGACCGAGGTAGAGATGAGGGTGGCGGTACGTAGGCTGAATGCCAGAAATACCGCCCCAGGACCCGACGGCTTACCTGGGAAAGCCTGGGTCCTGGCCTCAGAGGCTCTCGGGCCTCGACTAAGGGGGCTCCTAAGCGCATGCATGGAGAGGGGCCAGTTCCCGCTTCGTTGGAAGACGGGGAAACTGGTCCTCATCAAGAAGCCGGGGCGCCCTGCGGACTCTCCGTCCGCTTACCGGCCCATCGTGCTGCTTGACGAGGTGGGCAAGCTCTTTGAAAGAGTCATTGCAGACCGCCTCGTCGGGCGGCTGGTGCGGGTGGGGCCGGATTTGGCGGAGAGCCAGTTTGGTTTCCGCAGGGGGCGCTCCACGGTGGGCGCCATCATGCGCGTGCGAGCCCTCACGACGGGGGATGCGGTGGCTCGGGGTGGGGTCGTCTTGGCGGTGTCTCTAGACATCGCCAACGCCTTCAATACCCTGCCCTGGAGTTGCTTCAGGGAGGCACTCCGGTATCACCGGATGCAGACCTACCTCTGTCGTGTGGTCGAGGCCTATCTGGCAGACAGGGCCATCATCTACCCCGGTCACCAGGGAGAGTGGAACCGGCGAGAGATGTCGTGCGGTGTCCCACAGGGATCGGTCCTGGGGCCGCATCTGTGGGACATCGGATACGACTGGGTGCTGCGTGCCGACCTCCCCAATGGCGTCAGCGTCGTTTGTTACGCTGACGATACGTTGGTCCTGGCGCAGAGGAGGTCGCACCAGGCGGCGGCCGAACTAGCGACACACGGGGTTGCGACAATCGTGGCCAGAATCCGGCAGTTGGGACTCGAGGTGGCCTTGCACAAGTCTGAGGCCATGTGTTTTCATGGTCCTCGGAAAGCGCCACCGTCGGGTTCCCAAATAACGGTAGGAGGGGTTCACATCGGCGTCGAGTCGACGATGAAGTACCTGGGACTCGTCCTCGACAGTCGGTGGAACTTCGTGGAGCATTTCCAACGTTTGGCTCCCAGACTGGACCGGGCCGGGGCTGCCTTGAAGCGGCTCCTGCCCAATCTAGGGGGTCCAAACGCCTCCTGCCGGAGGCTATACGCGGGGATCGTGCGGTCCATGGCCCTGTACGGGGCACCGGTGTGGGCGCGTTCGTTGAGGCGGCGGCCTGCCCGCCGGTTGAACGCGTCCCAGAGGGTCATGGCCACCCGGCTGGTCCGGGGATACCGCACGGTCTCCGGTGAGGCGGCGAGCCTCCTTGCTGGATTGCCGCCATGGGATCTGGAGGCAAAAGTCCTCGCGCATATTTGGGAGTGGCGCGGGGAGGCGAAACGCCGGGGCTTGACTCCGATGCCGCGAGAAATCGCGGCACAGCGGACAGAGCTCCGACGGGATCTCATGGCGTCATGGAGAGTGCGATTGTCGCAACCCAGTGCTGGGCACGCCACTATTGCGGCGGTAAGTCCCCTCTTTGAGGAGTGGCTGGAGAGGCGCCACGGCGTCCACACCTTCCGCCTGACACAGGTCCTCACCGGACACGGCTGTTTCGGGAGGTACCTGTTTCGGATAAGGCGGGAGGAAACGCCCGGGTGTCATCACTGCGTGGATCGCCCGGAGGACACGGTGGAGCATACGGTGGAGGTATGCCCGGCTTGGGCAGAGCACCGCCGTGTCCTCGTGGAGGCGATCGGTGGCAGGGATCTCTCGCGTCCGGCCCTGGTCCAGGCCATGGTACGGAGCGAGAGGGCATGGGAGGCCGTCACCTCCTTCTGCGAAGCAGTAATGCTCGCGAAGGAGGAGGCGGAGCGCGTGAGGGAGAGGCAAATTTCGTGCCCTCACGCCCCTAGCCGCCGCAGGAGGAGACGCCCCGGGCGTCGAGAATCGATCGCGGATTCCCGCCCACCGTAGGCGCGGGCTTGCGGACGGTGAGCAATGGGTAGCTCGCCGTCCGGTAAGGACCAAGCCCGGGTCGACGGCGCGTTGTATTCCACGCGCGCCTCAAAGAGATGTCAGCGAATGAAGGGGTCCGATGAGGCCATTGCCTGCCGGGGTTGCGGGAAAGTCCGAAAGGGATACCGTGGCCCCCTGGCATTGCACAGGCAAGAGAAGGAACACGGGTGGGTTTTAGTCAGTAAGAGTCTGACACGCCCTCCCGCTCCACCCAGAGCGGGATACGTCATTTGATGATTTCCCACCAAAAAAAAAAAAAAAAAAAAAAAACCTACATCTAACTATTAAACATTTCAACTTGTGTGTTTCATTTCGCGTAACATTTAGAACTCAAAAAGTTTCAGGGTGAAACCTTTTTAGCCATTAATATTGTGTTTAAATTATAAAGCCATTTATAACACCAACTTCTAAATGAAAATTATAAATTTTGCCACAAAATCCACGCCTTCTAATTCAGTCCAAAATTCCCGAAATATTCATGAATATTCACTTTATGTTCCATTTTAAGCTCCTTAACTGTTATATGAAACATATTCCATGCAGACGACGCGACGTTACTGCACCAAGCTGCTTTCAAATATTTAATGTCACTTCCTACTGTTTAACGTCTGCTTTACTCGCATCAAAATAACCTTCAAAGAGATTTTAAATTCCTTAGTTACAAACTGGAAAAATGTTTACAAAAGTTCCTAAAGTAACAATTTAATATTTTATTAAAAACATCCGAATTGAATAAAACCTCAGTTTAGATTAGCTTAGCGCTTTTAAATAAATGAGATGGTATTACGACTGGAGACGAAGATCTTGGAAGATAGGGTGATATGGTAAAACATTTTCTATGCTTTAATTAAAAGGGATGTATTGAGAATATAATCTGCGTTCACAATTTATTTGCCAAACATATAAACAAACACGTATTAACAAACGACGCAATGTTTGCCTGTAAAATCTTGAAAGGAAAACATCATCTGTTTAAAATGTTACAATAAAATTCCTCCCCACATACTTCAACTTAATGAGACGAAATTCAAATCTTGTATAAAACGCACATTATGTAGGCAGGCATATTATAAGTTGGGAGATTACATCTCTGATAAAAATGCTTGGCTCATTGCTGGTCCTGCTCCACAACTAATTGACATACACACTGATTAACATTTTGAAAATACTGTTGGAGCTGCTGAAGATTGTAAGACCTTGTATTGTATAAACTCAATTTCCTTTGTATTATATAATTGCATAGCACAGGTGTGAGTACTATGTACTAAAGAGCTACCATTTACCGGGTAATATGTAGTATTTCATTGACTTGAATGTGCCCTGGCGGCTGTGAGTATGTCATGCTCACTCAAAT